>CM060983.1:204628993-205828993 GCA_030765065.1 Deroplatys truncata
ATAATACTTTGTTAGTTAGTCTCTTTGATTTCTCAATTACGCTAGAAGGCAGTGACAAACTGTCTCGTACTGTAACAGTTCAAGGATGAGAAACGCATGAGGCCCATACGATTCTTGTATTTTCAAGTGTAGTATGAAACTGTTTACTCTTGACGTGCCTGGTTCGTCGTCCGTTTAATCCATCCGGTTTAATATTGTAAGGATTATGAGTAATAACATGTTTAAATGGAGGAACTACAAACTGTAATTTGTGGAACTGTAAACAATACTTTGAAAGGCTAAACACGAAAGTAAACAGAGTTGAACTTTTATAAACAATGGCAGTACCAGTTTTACTATTCGGAAGCGAGTCATGGATTTCAAAACACAGGGATAGAAGTAAAATACAAATGCCGAAATGAGATTTTTGAGGGATGTGAAAGGCTGTACAAGAAGGGCCAAATAATAAATATAGACATATGTGAAGAATTAAAGATGTATGACTTGAATGAGAAGATTGAAGAAAATAGGAGTAGATAGAAGTAACATTATGAAGAGAATATCCAGGATCGTATATAGTTATACACTCCAAGGTAGAAGAGATGTCGGTCGCCGAAGGAGTAGAAGGGAATGATGGAGTGAGGACGGAACAGGCCATAGGCCTAATACTTGAATTGGAGAAGAAGTATGAAACTGTTTGGAAATAAAAGTCCTTCTATTATTACTTCATTCAAAGCAGCAGTAAACAAACGTTTTTAAAACAGTTCCTGTTCGAATGTATTCATTCGGAACTTTAAATGTCGCAATTATAAAGACAATTAAGGTAACGAGTAAGGTTTCAGCAATGCGGCCAAGTCTAGAAATATTGCACTTACTTGACCTCCGGGAGGAAGGGATGCGGCGGGACGGTGAAGTCCTTAAGGTCTCCAGAGTGTGCATCCCGGTAGGGCGACCTTTCCTCAGAAACGAGTTCGGACAGAAATTTCGATACCAGGGTAAAAACAGTTCTCTCCCCAAAGAACATTCATCGTCCCCCGCGCCTGCTCCTGCAACCCTAAAAGATGAAGAGGGAAATTAAATGAGAGGGAATGACGGCATAAGAATATATCATTGGTCTAGCGATCAGGAAAGTCACGAAAATGCCTCAACCAGCACGGTGAGACATCACGGGCTTGAAACCGCGATCTCCCGAAGTCATTCCATCCCTTGCTAAACATACATAAAGAAACACTACTAAAGCGCTACAAAGTTACGGCATTCTGACTTCTTTACGAATCTGAATTCTGAACTCAAACAAAAAGAAATAGTAGAGAAGTGCAACTGGCTACACATTGCTAGACGGGAAACAAAAAAAATATATATCAAGAATTAAACGAATGCCTTAAAATAAAATGACAAAATAAGAGAATACCGAATGGATAAAGGTCGTATACCCAAGGGATCATTAAAATAATCAACATTGTAGCGAAAGAACTGCGGGACGGCCGAAGAAATGATAGACAGGCTAATTGTAACCTTGATGAGGCTAGAAAGAATGGAATACCTAATTAAATTATTATTATTATTATTATTATTATTATCATTATCATCATAATTAAGATTGCTTCATTTATATATAAATTGACCAATTCGGGATCCAAAACGTTTTTGAACCGCCATGGTTCTCTATTCCGGCATTTTTGTGTTTTTAATTTTTACTTTCTCTATTACGTATAGTAAGCGGAAGTATTCCACCCAAAATTTCTATATCGATATTTCACCGGAAGTACATATTTTGAGGCCTCCTTAATCCAAAAAATAAAAACAGTTTTAGAAAAAAGGCTAGTGTGTGTCTGTTTGGATGTGTTGAGTCTACGAACAGCATAACTCAAAAACGAAAAATCGGATAAATACCAAACTTGGTATTTAGGTTCAGCATCTTTCAAAGATACGACATGAAGATTTTCAAGAAAATCCTCCACCCCAAGCTAAGCTTTACGTGGAATATTTTTCGAAAAGTTTGATTTTTCTCAAAACTGGCTATGACGATTTTGATTAAAATATCATATGTTTAAGATATTTTCATGACGAATAAAATGTAAATCTTGAATTTTCTGGGAATGTCATCAAAAGTTCTCTTCTTTCTGAATGTTTTTTGCATAACTGGTAAACCGTAAGAAATAGACAAATTGTTTCTACACAGAAAATGTAGAGCTCTTTAAAACTCACACTTTATGTCATATACATTCTTTGTGGAGTGCAGCATTTCCGATACAATCCTTGTTATTTGTTTGAGTTTTCTAATACTTATATTTTTTCTCAAATGAGAATTCGGTATTCGTTTTTATACTCCACAAAGCAACCAGCTCTTAAAAGATTTGACTATCGCTTAAAGCCTACCACATTCCCTTGCACCTACAAGAAAATTAACAATAAGAAAGACATTCTGCAAATGTCTTTCTCGATTAACATGAAGTAGATGGAGAATAAGCATTTGTAAAAGTAGTTTTACAAGACTAGAGAAAGTCATGTGACTGTAACTTTTTTTCATTTTCTTACTTCGAAACGCAATTGTTTTTTCTAAGATGTCAATTATGTTATACCGTAAATCGTTTGAATTTCCATTTTTATCTCGAAGACTGATAGCTGAAATTAAAATAAATACTGGTCTGGGTATTCATAACATTGTAAATAAAACTTTCTCTACCACGTACCTGGTGGGGAGAGGAAGTGTTGCATTCCATCTAAAAATTCGATACTGAGATTTCACCAGTAATACATATTTTTGACGCCTTCTGAGTAAAAAACAAATTTTTAAGGAAATTCCATGTGCGTATGTGTATTGTATTATGTTGTTGCCTTTCTGTGAACAGAATAACTGAAAAACGAAACCTCGGGTAAACACCAAACTGGTATTTAAAACCAAGTATCTTTCAAAGATGCTACACGGAGATCCCCAAAATCTAAGCTCCCTTAAATGGAAAAATGTTCGATATTTGTGATACAGAAGAATTACTGTGACTATTTTTATTACAATACCATGTATTTAAGATATTTACATGATAAATAAAATGTATATCTTCAACTTTTTGGAATAACCTTCATAGTCCTCTTCATTCGGAAGGAATTTTGTATAATTTGTGTAACGGGAAAACCATAAGAGATACACAAAAACTTACTACAGAGAAAATGGACATGCCTTTAAAACGTACAATTTATTTCAAATAACATTTTGGTAACATTAGACATTTCGATTTATTACTTTCTCTACTACGTATAGTAAGTAGGGAAAGTGTTGCATTCCACCCAAACATTTAATATGCGAGATTTCACTGAAAATACATGTTTTCAGCTGCCCTGAATCCAAATGAAGTAGTTTTAGTATAAGATCCCTATGTGTGTGTGTGTGTGTGTGTGTGTGTGTGTGTGTGTGAGCAGCATAACTTAAAACTGGAAAGTCGGATAAATACCAAAGTTGGTATTTAGGTTCAATATCGTTTAAAGATGCGACACGAACATTTTCAAGAAAATCCCCCACCCCAGACTACCCTTTGCATGTAACATTTATTGAAAATGTTGATTTTCTCAAAAGTGGCTCTAACAATTTTGATTAAAATATATGTTTAAGATATTTCCATGGCAAATGAAATGTATATCATGAGTTTTCTGAAAATGTCTCCAAAGTAAGAAATAGACAAAATGTTACTACTCAAAAAATGAAGAATCTCGTTAAAACACACAATCTATGTCATATACCATTTCCGAGATATTCCTTGTTATTTGTTTGAATTTTCCAATACCTATACTTTTCTCAAATGGGTATTCGTTATTCGTTTTGTTTATGTCCTGGACATGCAAAGAGAATGGAATGCTCCACATAGCAACCAGCTCTTAAAATGTTTGACTATCACTTAAAGCCTTGTATCTACAAGAAAATTAGCAATAAGTTTCTGCAAGTGTTTATCTCAATTAACATGAAATAGATGGAGAAAAAGCGTTTGTGAAAATAGTTTTCACAAGAGTAGAGAAAGTAATGTTTGTACAACACATCAGATGTTTTAATTCAAAAGGTATTGTCGCTACTCTGTTGTTTCTCGCAATGTCACGGAGAGTATGGAATTTCAAGGCCAGCATAAGGGCGAGTCAATTTTAAACATGTCACTATCAATTCAGTTTCCTTTATCCGTCTTGTACCTACAACGAAATGCGTAATAAAACTGTTTCTTTAAAGGTGTATGTCTATTATCATGAAACAGACCAAGCGAGGTGGTTCCGAGGTAACTTGTAACTTCCGGGTTCCCACCGTGACCTTGGGTTTTTTCGTGGTTTTCTCTGGTCAGTAGGCGAATGCTGGGGTGGTCAGATGGCGGGATGCTTGCTCCAAGGAAAGACTAATTTTCGTGGACACTAGAGTACTGCCTGGTTCGATGGGCCGTTCATTGCCATCTAGGCAGCTCCAGTAGTGGGATGAGTCTTCGAGCCAGGAATTTTTAGGGACTTCCGCTCGGATCTGTGGTCTGTCTGCCTGGGGTCTGTTGCACCTGTAGTTCCTTCACTTCATCACTTGCTCCTGGGGATTGGTAGCGCAATAGATCACAGCGCGTGAGGTGTCCCCCTCTGTTGAATACCCTTTACCCTAAAATGAAGTAGGTATAACATTAGGCTCTCGTAGAAGCTATATAAAATCAAACGATATGGGTGAAGAATGTCATGTGAATGTAACGCATCAGATTTCAGAATTATTAATACTGTATAGTAGCATTGAATGGGCATTCAGATTTTCTGAACATAAATTTTGAAGGAAAGGATTGTTCTTCCACACAAGTCGTGTGTTGGACAAGGTTGGAAAGCTAGAGTCAGACGACTTAAAAATTTAGTGCCATAGCCGGGATTTCAACCATGGATCTCCCGGTCTCCGTCCGGTTGCTCTAACCACTGAACTATCATGGCAACATGCCGGCACTAAATTAAATTCCCCAACTGATTCGCATTTTTCCCGGTAAACCACAAGTAAATCTCATATTGTGTTGAGATGATTTACCCCAATGGCGGCTTACAATGTTGTAAGTATTTTAAGTTCCGGGCTTCATAGTTCCAACCACTATTAGATTAATGGGATTAATTGTTCTTCCATACAAGCGGTATTTTGAAGCGGCAATTATATTACCGCATATAACAGTAGTATGTAGTGAATATCTCTCAATTTATGATATTAGATTAGCGCTCTCATATACACTTTTATTAATCGCCATACTCGTAAGGACTAAAAATTTCCCTGCAACCTCCCAGCAAATAAAATTAAGTAAGCACGACAATAAAGACAATCTAGCTTCTGTAAATTATAAAAAGTTCTCATTCTGGAATGGAGAACGCAAAGAGTGAGAAAATAGAAATTAATAATACCAGTGAACAAGAGGAATATATGGTCAAAAGAAATTGCTTTCAGTGATGTTCCTTTTACAACTGTGAAGTTATAAAAGGTAGTATTTGAAAACGAAAAGTAACAAGCTGTATGTTTTAATTACCTCTTTTGATAAACTTACTTTTCAGGCCACTAATTTCATCTAATTAGAATTAAAACTGAAGAATAGAGAAGTTTGTTTTTCACATGGTACTCGGACTGAGAAACCCTAGCATTTACGGAAACCACGTAGGAATGAGGTGGATATTTCCACTTGAAACGAAAACCAAGCATTTCAGAGGATCGTGGTGGGTTGAAAGGAAGCCACAGTTAAATCGCTTGCGATCGTCTGGTCAGTCCTTATGCCCCGCTTCGCAATCCCATGTTTGGGGTTTGGAAATAAATGGAAGATGTATGGGTTCATTTGATGAATGTGGCGGCAAAATGCAGAAGTCGATCGATCACCTGACCAATGACGTGTGTGAGTGTGTCGGGGTGTCAATTTCTCCCCCACTGTGTGTGAAGGGTACGTTTTGTTGGAGCTCGGCCACAAAAGATGGATATAGATGGATATTTCAATCTCACCTCCATTACAAGCCACTGCTGTTTCCCTAGCCATCATCCTCGTCCTACTACTTTCTGTTCGGTGCTCGAGGGAAAACGTATTAAGAGTATGTCGTATTAAATTCAAAAAGGATATCAGTAGAAAATTTGCATTTTGAAGTATTGCTAAATACAATGCATTCAGCCGCAGGATTGGAAACTAATTCTGATAAATGTTCATGTCTTATGTTTCAAGAAAGCTCGATTGCGAATAATCGTCAAAAATGTAATTTTGATCTTCATTCTCCGAATTAGTTGTATATATGCTTACAATTGTCTATTTATAGAACTAAAAGGACCCAAATTGAGCGTAGGCTAGGACGTTTTTGGGATGAATAAATACAGCATATTTTAGGGTTCTTTTTTCCCGGTTCTTTTTAAATATAAAATGCCAAGAAATATTCTGTGTACAAATGAATGGGGTAACCTTTTCTCGTGAATTAACAAATTTCAACCCCCATCTCTTCTAGATGGATATTTGTAAAAGTTCTAAAAACATTTTTTAATCTTAACATCATTATTACTTGTCTTCTAACATTGTTTCATTGTATGGCTTTGTTCTTTTCTTAATGACCTATTGCACATTTATATGTGTGTTTATTGGTAATTCTATATTTGGTGTGCTTTGTCCATGAGGCAGTCATTCAGTAAAGGAAGCTTTAAAATAAAAAATATCAGCATTTAATGCTGAATTTTCCTCCGCATTTGAAATGCTGTAAATTGTGTTTAAAACAATGAAAGGTTATCATTTGTTCTGAAAAATACTTTACGTATCGTCAATACATGTGGAATATTGAAAACCATAAGTAAAATAAAGAATAGCGCATATAAGTGATGAGATACAAACTCATATCTGTATTTCGATACTTTGACCAGAGATAGGAAGGGACACCTCCCTCACCTAATGCAAACCTTTTGTGCTTACCACCCCCAGGAGGGACGGATGAGATGAAGGAACAACAGGAAGCTTCAGGCCGTAAGCAGGTTGACCAACAGAGAAATCCAAAGGTCTGTAACGATTACAAGCTTGATACCCCGGTCACACAAGTGGGCTCTTCAGAGAAGGCTTTCCTCTGGCGAAACCAGGGAGACCTCGACCCCATTTGAGCCGGCTCAGAGATGGCTGTCATCTGGCAGGGCCGAGAATTTTCCAACGAGCAAGCATCTGTCCGACACTGCACAGCCCCTAAGCTTATTTGAAACATGAAAGGGGAAGCGAAGTTTTAGGAAATGTGGGAAAGGAAATTTCTGGTAGAAGAGAAATCACTCCAGCATTCACTTCGTCAACCAGAGAAAACCACGAAAAACCCGTGGTTAGAGTAAGCGGTCCCAAGAATCGAACCCTGGAACCTCCCAAACGCGAGCCTCGCACGTTACCGCAGAGGCGTCTCGCTCTGTTTTCGATACTTTAGTTTAGAGCCCTATTCCGATATACCTGGTGTAAATATATGTTTATCTAAACACAGCATGCTTTAACAGCCGCATTATTTTTAATAATGGGAAGATAGCGAAAAAACTATTCATGGTTAACCTCTTTTAGTCCAATTCGGGCCACTAGCACAACAAAGTGATCTCTCCTAACGTCCCTAAGCTTGTAGGATCTTAATGTGAATATGCACAAGATTTCTTGGTGCTACCTTTCTCAGTGACGTTGTGAAAAGAAAATGATGAAGTTCACAACGCTTTAGCACCTGAATCAAAAATCTTATGTGTTACATACATATGACTCAATCTAGACATTCTTCAACACACTGTTCTTACAAATGCTTCTTTTTCTATCTACTTATTGTTACTGGGGATACATTTTCATTACCCGTACACTGTGTTGTAAGTATAAGAGGAATAAGGCAGGCGATAATCAGATGTTTAGAAAGCGGGTCGCTGTGCAGTCTTTGCATGACCACGAGAAAAAAAAAAACCAATAGCTACTTAATGGAAATAATTGTTCTTTCACACAAGCCGTGCGTTTGACTGGGTTGGAAAGGTAGAATCAGACGACTGAAAAATTCAATATTTGTCAAATACATTTTTGTGGCATCTACCATTCCCGAGATACCTAATCTTTGTTACTGGTTTCAATTCTCAAATACACTTATTTCCTTTCTTATTCCATTAATTGACCTAATAGTGGTTGAAACTAAAAGCCCGGGACTTAAGTACTTAAAAAGAATGTAAGTCGCCATTGGAGTATGACATCTCAATACATTTTAGATCTTCTTGTGGTTTACAGGGAAAAATTCGAGTCAGCTGGAGAATTTAATGGCATTTTGCCATGGTAGCTCAGTGGTTAGAGCAACCGGACGGAGACCGGGAGATCCGTGGTTCAAATCCCGGCTATGGCTTTGAATTTTTCAGTCGTCTGATTCTACCTTTCCAATCCTGTCCAACACACGGCTTGTGTGAAAGAACAATTATTTCCAAATATCTTCTACTTTAACGAAACACCTTGTGTGGTCTCTTACGATTTACCAGTTATATAAAAATCATTCAGAATGAAGAGCAGTTAACATGCAATTCCCAGAAAATTCAAGATGGTATTTTATTTTTATACAAATATCTTAACCATGTTGTATTTTAATTAATTGTTCTTCCACACAAGCGATGTTTGGACAAAAGCTGGAAAGGGAGAATCAAACTGAACAATGCAATGCCGAAACCAGAATTTTTCAGTCTAATCTATCTTTCCATATGATATTTTAACCAAAATTGCTGGAGCCATTTTTAATAAAATAAAAAAAATGTGAGGTGCACTCACGTGACTTTCTCTGTTATTGTACAAACTATTTTACAAAGGCTTATTCTCCATCTACTTCATGTTAATCTTATTGATAATTTTCTTGTAGGTGCAAGGGGAATACGGTAGGTTTTAAGCGATAGTCAAATCTTTTAAGAGCTGGTGCTATATGGAGCATTCCATTCTCTTTGCACGTCCAGGACATTACCATTTGGTAAAAAGTATAAGTATTGGAAGATTCAAAGAAGTAACAAGGAATATCTCGGAAATGATTCAATCGACCACAAAAAAAAAGTATATGACATAAATGGTGTGATTTAACGTGATCTACATTTTCTGTGTAGAAAACTGTTGTTACCTCTTACGTTTACCGGTTATGGCAAGTCCATTCAAAATGCAGAGAACGTTTGGGGACATTCCCAGAAAATTCAAGATATACATTTCATTTGCCATGAAAGTATCTTAAACATATGATATTTTAATCAAAATTGCTAGAGCCGTTTTTGAGAAAATAAACATTTTCGAAAAATGATCCATGTAGAGGGTAGTCTGGGGTTGGGGGTATTGCATCCTTGGAAGATACTTAACTCAAATATTAAGTTTTGTATTTATCCGGATTTTCGTTTTTGAGTTATGTTGTTCACAGACTCACAGACAGACAGACACACACACACACACACACGCACACACACACAAACGGACATGTTTCCAAAAATGCTTTATTTGGATGTAGGGCACCTCAAAACATGTATTTCCGGTGAAATCTCAGTATCGAATTTTTGAGTGGAATCCTATACTTCCCCTACTATATACGTAGTTGAAAAAGTAAAAATATGGAGAAAAAAATGCTTGTAAGGGTGGTTTCAGTGGACATTTGCCTGAAAATCTTGGTGTTGCATCCTTGGAACATACTGATCTTTTGTTTTTGAAATATGATTTTACACACCTACACATACACACAGATCTTTTTCTAAAATACTTTTTTTTTCTACACAGGAGGTCTCAAAACGTATTTCCGGTGAAGTCTCGGCGCCGTGTTTTTGGTGGTAGTATAAGTAAGTTATAGAGAAAGTAAAAATGCTTATCGTCGCATTTTACTGCCGTTGAATAAAAGAAATAATTGCTAAGAGTTGAATGTATGTTAGTACAGGAACGGCAACTGTTAAGTTATTTATCTCCAATCGTCTTCGTAAACACCAGGAACTTACATTGAGAGCAGAGAAAACAAAGTGTCTCGACCATAAGAGATCGTAATGGTTATAGCACTATTTGCCTATTGCCGATTTTATCCGACCACAGTTTAGTACAAGAAAGTTAGTGTGTCGTTATTGGTGATGTGGACAGTCGTAAAGTTCCATCGTAATGTCCCCTACGTGGAGATAAGCTCATGGAGGCAATGCTGGCATCATCCGCTGGTATCTTTTCAAGCTTCTGCATTGTTTACTCGATAATGAAAACAATAATATACTTACGTTAATCGTCAAAACGGGATTTCAGAATTTGGCAAATTACACAACCATAAAAAGCAAGAATAAAGAACGTACGACCTGGTCCTGATGATGCCGTAGCTGACTATGGAGGTTATGAATCATGTTTCACGTTTCTTCTGATACTTTGAAAGTCTGGAAACGATGTATTCCATCCGCTTCAGATATTCTGGGCCATTTCATGGCCTCTTCACAGAGACGCGTCTATACCTTGTCTAGAAAACCGTGAATAAACGTTAGGGGTTTCGAAATACCGTTTATGTATTTCCTCACAATGTTATAAGTTTATACTGTGTTTTCATAAATCTAATCTACATCTATATGGACAGTAATATCGAAAACAGAAGAGTTGGGTAAAAATTAATATTATCAGAAATATTTCGTGGAATTGGTTAACACAAGTTTTAAGCACTATATTTGCTCATTATGGTAACCTAGCGGTTTGGCTCCGGCGGTTTCGTATGTGGCCCATATTGGAGAGGTCTCGGGATCGATCCCCGGCGTGGATTCCCCGAGTCGCCAGGCGAAAACTGGGGTGGTTCATATTCTACCACGACTCTCCTTCTTCTCATTTCCTGCACCCATCATCTTCCCTGTCATCTGTTTCAGGGTTGTAGACATAGGCGACGGTTTTCGACGGGAAGCGGCTGGGCGGTGGCTTCCAGCTTTCTTCACTGGCGTCGCTGCGGTACCGCTCAGGTCTCTCCTCAGCGTGGGGTCCCGCTCCGAGGGACCATGGAGGTTGGCGACTGGTGGGCAGGGATCTGCGGCGTCGGATGCGTTTTATCTGGAAGCGTAAGGGGCCCCGTCCATGCTTGCGCCCTTCGGCATCTGTATTTGGTCGCCTTTCGGGTCTCTCCCCTCATTCCACCCTCGCAAGAGTCATGTTGGAAGCAAAAAAGAGCCTACTGGCCTACTTGCGGTGTTCTACCGCGGTACCGGGGCCCCTTCCGTGTTGCGTATCTTTACGTTTACTTATGGTAAGTGTAGGAAGTATTGTACTGCACTCAAAGATTCTATATCGAATTTTTAATGGAAATAAACGCTTTGAGGCCCCTTGAATACAAAAAAAAGCTTTTATAGAAAAATGTATATTTGTGTCCGTGTCTCTGTGAACAGCATAATAAAAACAAATTCGAACCATTAATAACGGACTTCTTGAAATGGCTTGGCTTATGTTACAAAAGAGTTATTTGAAATCAATTGTGTATTTTAAAGAGATCTAAATGTTTTGCGTAGTACGTTTTCGTCTATCGCGTAATTATGTGAGTTATACAAGATTATGAAATATTCCTTCCAAATGAACAGAACTTCGCAAGCTATTACCAGAAAATTCAATTCATGCATTTTATTTGTCATGTAAATATCTTTTATTTGTGGTATTTTAATAAAACTTGTTAACCCATTTTGATAAAATAAAAAATTCGAAAAATGTTCCATGTAAGGGGTAGTTAGGGATGGGGGGATTTTCTTGAAAGTCTTTCTGTCCATCTTTGGAAGATGAAATACCAAGTTTGGTATTCATCGGGCTTTTCGTTTTTGACTGAAGAATTCAGTGTCAAATCCAGAATTTTTCACTCTAATTCTAACTTTTCATATGACATTTTAATCAAAATTGTTGGAACCATTTTAATAAAATAAAAAATATCCAAATAAATTTCATGTAAAGGGTAGTTTCGTTTGAGTTTTTTTAATCCTTTGTGTTGCATCCTTGGAGCATACTGAGCTTTTTGTTTTTGAGATATGATTTCACAGGCACACACGCGCCCGCGCGCGGACCTTTTTCTAAAATTTCTTTTTTATTCAGGAGGCCTCAAAACATTTATTTCCGGTGAAATACGAGTATCGAAATTTTGGGTGAAATGCAATATTTACTCTACCTACCATATACGTGGTAGAGAAAGAAATATATAAATAAATCCTAACTTTAAATTTCACAAATTGTTTTTAAATGGGTTCTTTTCTGTGCTGCAACTATTAGCATAGCTATGTTCCTCGTCTTTATGTACGCATGAAACAGTTGACACATCGCTGCAGATACGGAGTTGCGACTTTAGAATATAAGACCATTCCAAATTTGGTTGAAATCGATAGAGGTGTGTGGCTTATGACTAATGCCTAGGCGAACCGCTCGCTGGATTTACGGAGTTGAAACGAATGTCGACATACTTCACATTCGGTCAAAATCGCTACAGAATTAAAGTTGAGAACAGATTATTAGGTATAATACTCTATGTATACAAAGTCGAAGGTGTCTGAGGAAGCTTTTTTGACTAGCTTTCTAATTTGTTTATAGTTGATACAACCTTAGGAGCAGTTTATATGCTCAAAAAACACACAATTATTAGTACTAGTTCCCAAAACATCCACAGCAAAAACAAAATTTCCAGTAGTGCCTTGTTATTTCCTCCAGAACTTTACGCATCAGATATTTAACGCTGTATGTAGATTTTTGATACTACTTATTCATGAGAAATGCTTTTGCCATGTTATTTCTAACATTTTAAAACACACACATGCGTATATGTGTGTGTCAGGTCGTCCTCCGTGATTTAGGTTCCCGTGGTCGCAGGTTCAAACCTAGGGATGGGCGATGAATTTTTTCGGGCGTAAAAATCCTTAGCATGGCTTCCTTCGGAAGGAAAGTAAAGCTGGTGGCCCCATGCCATAGACTTACGGCACGTAAAAGAACCTCAAGCCTGATACAGAGGCCTCTGAGTAAAATTTCCGGGTCTTTCACATTCAATACAGAATGAGACGATTAAGAACCGTAGCAGTTAAAAGGCATCCATAAATAAAAAAATATGATGTGTTACACTCACATGACTTTCTCTACTCTTGTACAAACTATTTTTACAAACGCTTATTCTCCATCTACTTCATGTTAATCGAGATAAACATTTGCAGACTCTATCTTATTGCTTATTTTCTTGTAGATGTAAGGGGAATATATATTTACAAGGGCAATTTGGAAATACAGTAGCCTTTAAGCACATATCTCTTAATAGCTGGTTGCTAGGTGCAGCACCATTCCCTTTCCCAAAGATTAATACTCTTTGCATATCCAAGACAAAAAAATGAATAACGAATTCCCATTTGAGAATATAAGTACTGAAAATTTTAAGGGAATAACAAGCATTATCTCGAAAATGGTTCACTCAACAAAAAAAATGTATATGACATAAATTGTGTATTTCAATGCGATCTACATTTTGTGTGTAGTAAAATTTTGTCTATCTCTTATGGTTTACCAGTTATGCAAAAGTCGTCCACAATGAAGAATACTTTTGGAGACATTCCCAGAAAATTCGAGATATACATTTCATTTCTCATGACATTATCTTAAGCATATGATATTTTCATCAAAATCGTTAGAGCCATTTTTGAGAAAATTAAAATTTTCGAAAAATGTTCCATGTAAAGGGTAGTCTGGAGTGGGGGGATTTTCTTGAAAACCTTCGTGTCGCATCTCTGGAAGATACTGAACCTAAATACCAAGTTTGGTGTTTATCCGACTGTTCGTTTTTGAGTTATGCTGTTCACAGACACACACACACACACACACACACACAGACACACACACACGGACATGTTTCCAAAAATGCTTTTTTTGGATTCAGGAGGTCTCAAAACATGTATTTCCAGTGAAATCTCGGTATCGAATTTTTGGGTGGAATGCAATACTTCCCCTACTTACTATACGTAGTAGAGAAAGTAATAAATAAATAAATAAAAAGTGTGTGTATATGTAAGTAAAACACAAAATTTGATCCCTACAACCATTGAAAAGCTATAAGTAAACAATACTGTTTTACTTACTTAAGCCGAGTGTACCATTCGTTCGTTAGAACAGCTTACCTACCTATTTTAGCCAAAACTACTAAAATTATTGATTTTTTGCAAAAATGTGCTGTTTTTATGAAACACATGCTTACGTTGAACATGCAAGATTTTGAGTGTTGATTTTCAAAATTAAATCCCAGAAACAACTGAATTTATGTGCCTTTAAATAAGCTTTATTCTTCATTACAAACATTTCATGCACAAACATTTATTGGTTCCCGTTTTTGTTTTAAATATTTTAGTACATTGAAATAATAATGTCGAAATAACAATTGTTATTTGCAATATTGTAAAACGCCCTCTTATTTTCAAGGACATAACTGAAACAAATGTTAAAAGGCTTGATAGTATTCTATTAATTTAATGCTGGAATTAAAAAAAAATTAAAAATTAATTTTCACAACAAATATTCTAAGAACATTTCCCTGTCAAACACAGCAAGTCTTCAACATGTTTATGAGATGTAATGGAATTCATACACAAAGCTCATTAATGAATAAACAGTCTACAGTAAATGACAAACTGATTGAAATTTGTGAAAGCTTCTTTCATACAAGCCTTTCTTAAATAGTTGCAAGTTTAACCAAGGTTAGAAATTTCTGATTGCAATGTAAGTTTCTCTTTACAAAGGTAGCTATTGTTGTAGAACATGCGTAGATTTATGCATAGCGGGAGAACTGGCAGTTATGAAGAAAGCTCTCTCTTGCAAGGGTTACACGAGGTCCCATTCTGTAAGCTTATTCCTATCATAACCTTAAACTCGTATAAAGTTTATAGCCATTTCATAAATCCAAGAACCCCCTCTCCGTGGGCAGTAACACAGGCGAAACCCCTCCACCCTGCGGGCGCTTCTCAACAAAACTGTATTATGGTACCACTATTTTCATTGCCCCTCCCCCGCAATAATTCGAGAGTCGACTTTATTATGTCAATTTTAACCACATAGGGCGCGATTTGCTTACTTGAACAAACAACAGAAAAAATAACCCATAATCTTGTTTACGTTA
The DNA here is from genome assembly GCA_030765065.1 of Deroplatys truncata. Lineage (NCBI taxonomy): Eukaryota > Metazoa > Arthropoda > Insecta > Mantodea > Mantidae > Deroplatys > Deroplatys truncata. The sequence continues at coordinate 204,644,027 of CM060983.1, forward strand.
TTCTAGATGAATACGCAAACTCATGATGTCTAACAATTTTATTTTCTTTGACACGACAACATAACATCTTTTTCATAATAGTTATTTATCTTCCACAGTCTAAAAGTAGTTGTTTTCAACAAAATAAAATCACTGATATACTTCCAAAGGAATCGTGTGTAAGTCGCAATTACATTCTGTGTTCCTAAAATAGTTTACATACAGCTCGGGTTGCGTAAAGAGTATTACTTATTTGCGTTTGTAGTTAGTATCTAAAATCATTAGCAGTAGCATTACACATATAAATAAGTAAAACATTTAATTGTTATCTTAATTTATAAATATTAAAATGCTATTTGATTGCTTTTCATTCAAATTACTGTGAAGGAAGGATTGCGCAAACTATACACACAATATTGAACTTCTAAATTTTGGTTAATTTTATAAAAATGAAGATAATATGATAAACTTTGGTCTGTTTAGTTTAAACGTTAAACTGCACTGCTAATGTATTTTATAAGATTAACTTCATAGAAAATATATTTAAAGATATTATTTATGTTAACACAATTTTGCTCAACACAATTAACACAATTTTCTGAAATTTAGCCTGTTAATAAGAAAACCTACTGATTTTACTATACCTACTCACATGTTTTAATAGTACATGCTTCAAGTTTTAATTTTCTGATTTAAAAATTAAAAAAAAACACCAAACTAATAAACATTGAGTGTAGATTCCAGGAAATAAACAGAAAAAATGTATCTTCTTTTCCACACACCAAGCCTTCTATAGAATTTAAATCCGTTGTGACATGCCCACTTCTCACCCTCACGCTAGTTCTACCAATGATTCTTTGATTAATGTAACGCAAAATAATAGGAAAACGGATTTGAAGGGATTTTAAATACTTACCATATCTTATGGAAACTCATGGGCTTCAAATGAAAATATTCTCTGAGCTTGTTTTCTATTTAGTCTCCTTGCTAGTAATTTTAGTTTTCGCCAAACAGGAAATAAGACCTTCCTCTGAAATTGTTCCAGAAGTTGTTTATTGTTGTTATTATTATTATTATTATTGTTAGATTCATCGCAAATTTCTTCATTAACATCGTTATCAGTTATTTTGAGCATATCTGTTCACACAACATGCTAATACAGTAATAGTGAGTTTAAAAAAATCTGATGTGTTTCACTCACATGACTTTCTCTACTCTTGTACAAACTACTTTACAAACGCATATTCTCCATCTACTACATGTTAATGGGTATAAAAATTTGCAGAAACTGTCTTATTGCTAATTTTCTTTAAAATGTAACGATATCAGTGGTTTTAATATATAAAACTTGAAAAGGTCTTTCATACGGTCAGCGGTCTGACAAATATTGAGCAATATGTGCCAACCTCGTATTTGACCCCAGTAGTTTGTAATCTTTGTGTGGTGTTGCCATGCTGTTCTATACAGTCAGAAATGTTTCTTTCGTGTTAATACTCGCAACGAGTGCCACAGTTTTAATTTCTGTGACGTTACGGTTCTGTAAAACCTTCACTGCCTTAGCGCAATTTGGACTTTCTTTCTCTGCATTTTTTAATCTTAAGCTATGTTTTCAAATATGCTTTCTATTGGAAAACATTCAGTGTTTATTATAACGTACTGAATAACTGTTGAAAGAAGGAAGAAAAAGTATTTCATCAGTACGCCTGATAAAGATTGCTCATTACTCAAACTAAATGCACATCTTCTAAAGAATAAGAACGAAAATTATTGAAAAGATAGCGTTTATGATTTAAAACTGAATTGGATGTGTAGTAGTAGTAGTAGAAGTAGTAGTAGTAGTAGTAGTAGTAGTAGTAGTAGTAGTAGTAGTAGTAGTAGTAGTAGTAGTAGTAGTAGTAGTAGTAGTAGTAATAGTAGTAGTGGTATTTATGAAGTACTTAGTATTACATTAATTGCATAACACACTCGTATGGGTCTTAAGACCGTACATGCTCTCTAGAAAAACATTTAGTTTGTATACGTGACTTGCAGAATCGACCAGAAAAAATTTTATAATTACCACACTATATGTATGCATATAAAATGAAAAATACTCTGAATTACACACACACACACACACACACACACACACACACACACACACACACACACACACACTCTTGCACACAAGTGCTCAAGCACCACATATATTTAAAGAAAATTATATAAACACCTTATCTCTTAGTACACGTACTTCCATTAGGTATGTCCCCAAGCTTGGCCAGTTTTTGCTGTTTAGAATCAAGTCCCAGCATGCTGCCCTCCGTCTGTTGGAAGCCAAATATACTTCCGGTAATAATTTTTTCCTAATACCCTCCGTCTGCACGCATAATGCCAAAATATGCATCCAGTCTTGTTCCCCGCATAATGGGCAAATTCTCCCGCCATCATCATCAACAATCTTGTGAGCTTTCCACCCTCCCAACCTAAGCCATGCTATTCCCGTCCTCTCTTTTATACCAAATACTAAAATATATGTTTGCTTACCCCACCTGAATTTGATGTGAATACACCGATGCTTTCAAGGAATAACAAATTTAAAATAATTCCTTCAGTTTCTCAGAAGAGTTCATTGATGTAGAATGTCATTTCTCTTTTGTTACAGGTTGATGAGAAGACGCGACCATTAACTAGAGCAGGACGCGTTCAGCAACCGAGTTCCGCTACAGATGATCAGGGGTGAGTTCAGATATTACTTTATTTTTCAGACAAAGCTAAGTGTTGTAGCTATTTATCACAATTGAATGAACGTAGGAAATTATGCTGATGCTCCCCTTAACTTTCTAGCAAAATCATCTTAATCATCATTATTATCTGGCTCTGCATTAAACATTGGCAGCAGACAGTTGGTTGAGCAAAAATTCGCTCCATTAGGAAACTACCTACTCTCCTTGTGGTGTGTTGGAAAATCCTAACCTTAGGAGACGCCTTTATTGAAACCCCTTTAAATACTCAAACTTTTAATTTATCACCGGGGGTTACTTTTGCTTTTTGTACTCATGCATATGACAAACACTTCCACTGATTAACAAACGACTTATAGAGGTATGGCGTGCTGTGGTTCAAACTTAGGCCGCTAGGGATTTTTTTGCTGGCCTATTTCTATTTCACGATTGATTAACTAGCCCGTTTTACTTTCTCTACCACATATAGAACGTAGGGTAAATATAGTATTCCATTCAAAAGTTTAACATCTAGATTTTAATGTGAATATATGTGTTGAAGCTCCCTAACCCCCTCCCCATAAAAAATAATTTTAAGAAAAAGTTCCGTGTGTCTGTGAACCTCACAACTCAAAAATGAAAATTCGGTTTTTAACTTCGTCAGCTTCCAAGGAAAATTTCACCAAATTTTCAGTAAAATTACCTCACCCCAATATCCCTTTCATTTAAATTTTTTTCGAAATTATTTATTTTCTCAAAAATGGCTTAACGATTTTAATTAAAGTACCATATGCTTAAGATCTTTTCATTATGAATGAAATGTATATCTTGAATTTTCTAGGCATAGCCTCTGAAGTCCTCTTCATTCAGGATTTATTTTGCATAACTGGTAACCATAAGAGATAGACAAAAGTTTACTACACAAAAGTTTTATATCTCGTTAAAGCCCATAATTATGTCTAATACATTTTCTGTGGGGTTAACCATTTCAGAATTATCCCTTATTATTGGCTTGAATTTTTCCAATGCTCATACTTTTCTCAAATAGGAAGTTTTGTCCCTCTTAAGCCTACTGTGTTCCCTATTTCCATTGTAATTCCAAGGAAATATATAATAAAACAATTTATACAAATGCTTACATGAAGTAGATCGACGAATAAGCTTTTTAAGAATATTTTGAAGAATAGGTAGAGAAAGTAATGTGAATGTAACAGATCAGAAATGTTTAAGGGCTAAGAACTCCAACAAAAAATCATGGGGAATGTGCCAACTGAAAAGAAGTCGAAGATGATGAAAATTAAGGCAGCTCTTTAATACAATAATAATATTTTATATATGACAAAAACCCGCAGGAGTTCCTTGTCATTTTTAGGGCGACTTTCAGAACGACAAGAAACACTCATATACTTAGCACGGTGTTTTGCTGTGTAATTTGAGTATAAGCCCAGGACTGGAGGGAATGAGTCGTTTACTGCTAGGTATTTATAACGCGTCTTGTCTCTGGGTATGCAAGGGTTGTTATTGTAGGTGTTTTTCCTTCCCCACTCCTTACTTTGCAGCCTCCCCTAACCTAACGATACCTAACAAGAAGTCTAGCGAAAATGATGCATGGGTTCCATTCCTCGCGTCTCGTGCGGCACGGTGAGACAATAAAAACCCTGAGATGGAAGGGGAGAGAGCTGCATAAATATGGTGGTTGTCGCAGTCATTGCGTAAGGAAAAGGAAGCCGTAGATGAAAGTCGCGATAGAGAGGAGAAAAAGATGCACGAGTCAAGGGAAGAAAAACTGATGACTAATTTGTCCAAATTCTCATCTAGAGGGAAAACAGCGATAAGCAAGAGACATACGGGCAAAATGAAAAGAGAACCAAGCTGTTGGTTTTTTAGGCTGATTTACCGTGTACCAGATATCACTTAAGAGCAAAAGGGTGGGAGCATTGGTCTGGGATTTAGGTTATGAGAATGACAGAGGAGGAAGGGAGAGCGTGTGAAGGGTGGAGGGGGAAGTCGGATTGAGATAGATGCAGTAAAAGGGGAGGGGGATGAAACGGCTCAGAAATATAACTCACCTTTGCCCCCGTTCCAAAAGTTTTCCGAAAGTAAAACATTCTTCATCCTCGTCCTGCTCTTTTTCTTGTACTTCTCGTTCTCTTGTTGTTTTCCGCGAGGGGCTGGAAGCATTTCGAGGAAGGGAAATAAGGGTAGAAGTTGCTTTGAAAACGGAAAAAGCTTTCAGAGAAGGGAATTATACGTATCGGGCAGTAAAACTAGGATATGAGCTATGTAAACAAAGTCTAGACCCTTTCTTTGTATTGATTCTGGGTGCGTCCTTCGGTTTTGGTCACAAACTCTTATTATCGGTAGCAAAGCGCGTTGCTTTCATCATCAGCATGTATGCATGTTTAGATTACCAGAAAGATACCACCTTCTTGAAACAGTCAATACTCCCAAACCAAAAATTATAACTAAAAAGAAAATAAATTAATACGTATATTCAGAGCGGTATAAGAACTACAGGAACTACAACTCCACGTTAAAGTTTTGTCTTTAGTTTTAATTTTGCATTAAACTTGAATCACTAGTTTCGCAAATGAAGTATAGTTCCCCACCCTGTCAAAAACTGCATTCATTTTTATTTAACCCATCCATAACTATGCCACAGCTGCACAGAAATGTGAACAAGATATTATCAGTTTAATCTATGATGGTGAACATTTAGCGAAGGCTTCATAAGATGAGAATAACTAGTTGCGGTTTATTCACCCCTGGTGTTTCCTGTACTTCTCTTGTTTTTCCCCCTCTCTTCATGAAGGAGATTAATTACTTTATGGATTTGCAAGGTCTCAAAGCTATTTCTTCGTCTGTTTGTAACAAAAGCTACAATGTAATTTAAATTTTCTAACACAAATAATAATAATAATAATAATAATAATAATGTATTAGAGCCTGATGATTCTTCGGTGCCCATAGTCAGGACTGGTCCTTCCGTCTTAATCTTGGACAGCCAACTTTCATTTTAGCATTAGGACAATAATTCGATTTGCATTGTGTATCCAGCTCAATAATTATGACAGTCATTTCATTTATATTTTCATAAAATGATTGATTTATATATATATAATGTATACATTAATCTTGAATGACCGGACTAAGAGAAACACAAACAACACAGTTGACGAAATGCAGGAAGAGAACTCAATGTAGCGGAGAACAACGTTCGTACTTACAATACTGGTAGTAATAACTGTTAATTTCAAATGTTTATGTGGCATAAATATTTCATGTTCACTTTAATAGGTAGTGGTAATTTCTTTAACTTGACTGTGTCATGTGACAATAGGCTACTTATAAGTACCAGGTAGGTATGTTCTGAAACTTTATGCACAATTCCATTGTTGTGTAAAATAAATTTATTTAAACGATAGGATATATCGTGATGCATATTACATTCGTCAACCAACTCATTACTATTATTATTATTATTTTAGGTTTCGAATTTGGGGTGTGCGTTAGATTCAATGCCACATTAGATTCGCCTAAATACGGTATTATTTTGTGGTGAAGTGTTATATTGGATTACGTGCTTTCTTCTGTGGTATGTTCTGTGTTGAATAATGAGTCATCATATAAGAGGACGTCCACGGCGCCATGGTACAGTGCTAAGGGATTTTTCAACAGCAAGGGCCAGATGAAGATGGTACAAAATATTCGTGAAAGAGATGCAAGTCTTTTAGGCCGCAAAACTGTTCAAAATGAAAACCCTATTGCAGAGTGGAAATTTATTCACAATGTTGTGTTTTAAGTTGTGTGCAATGAAGTATATCTATGAACGTTCTTGATAAATACGTTTCTGCTTTCAACAATTAAAATCTTTAATTCGCATAGCCATTAGTGAATTATAATGCAAAACTCTCGCCTTGTACTTAGATGTTACAGAAAAAAATCTAGTGTGATAAATTTACATTACTCTAACAATGGCAAACTCGCACATATCTCTTTAAATAATTATAGTATTCAAACAAAAAGTGTCTTCTAGTCTGATACATTACTCAAGATAAAATTTTTCTTAAGAATGATTTTAAATTAAACAGGGAGTGCTTAGATGCAACATGCGAAAGCAGTAAAGTTATTGAGATGGAAAGAAAGAATATAAATGTCCGTTAGACATGTACTCACTCTTGGGAAAAGTGTAAACTTGCCACACGGAAGATTTCGAAATTGCTACAAAAAACATTATGCGACTCAAATTGTGACTCACATTATATCAGGCAAATATCTGAAACACGTGGAGTTTCAAACTCGTTGGAGCCATTTCGAGAAAATAAAAAATAACGAAAAACTGTTCAAGTAAAGAATGGAGGATTGTTTTTAAAGAAATCTTCGTACTGCATCTTTCGAAGACACTGAAATTAAATTCCAAGTGTGGTATTCATCCAAAGTTTGGTTTCCAAGATATGTTGTTCGCGCACACACTGGGATGGTTTTGGATTCATGGGTCCCAAACAATGTATTTCCGGTGAGAACTCGACATGAATTTTTGGTTGGAATACAACACTCCTCTACCTAATAGATCAGTGCTAATGTAAATAAACTGGACTCATAATACTGTGTTTTTATTTTACGTTTCCCCAAAATGTCATCTTGTTTATTAGGGATACTTTGAGAAATAATCGAAAACTTTTAGGAGGCACTACTCTTAATTCGTACAGATTTCTACAAAATTATGTGGTTTGCCTAAAATTCTAATTTTAGGAGGCTTTCAATGTTTATTTTGTACCGTTTGCAAATGTTTACGAATTTCTTCAAAATCGTACCATATGTAAAAAATGTTATTGCGTGTGCAGCAGTTCACCTATCGGTCTTACATATTAATGTGACTGTCTTTATAAGCAGTCTTTATTTATATGAATTATAAATATTCTTTATATCAGACTGTCTTTATATTGTATTGGTTTTACCAAAACCGATGAAATGTGTCCATATGCTCAAAGTATTAACATTTCAACCCCATACGTGCATCGATTCATAAGTTGTTTCGTGCGTGCCGACACAGGTGCTACGTATCAAAATATGCATCTCCGAAAATTCTACACTTAACTTCGTCTGTTAGGTTATCTTGTTTTCAAGATATCTTATTACAATTTGCTATTATTTAATTAGAGTTTCTTCCAAATATTTTTATTACAATGTTGTAATATTACATATCAAATATGCATTTTATGCTATTATTCTGGTCAATTATTAACATTATCATTCCTCATCATTTGTTTAATATTCCTTTAATGCCACTCTTGAGTTTTAATTGTTGAAATGTTCGTGTTAAATTCTTTAAGTACTTTACTCAGTTTGTAGACAGTCAGTGAAATTTATGAATTTAACAATGTTTAAGCTATGAAGCCAACATTTTAGCTAGCATGTGTTCTTTTTACAAAAAGTGGCATTGCTGCAATTTTGAGCCCAACTAGTTTCAAAGTTATTTCAAATATAAGTTAATTAACTAATTAATAGGCAGTTTGATTAAATTGCTCAAAAATTTTAATTAAAATGTTTAAACATAAAACTGTAAAAAGAAAAACTAAATACAATTTTTCTAGAAATACATTATTCTCCATTTTCAATAGTAGTTTGTAAAACTACTGTAGCAAAGACAACAAATGTCAAACTGTTTTCACACAGTAAGAGAAACCTGTATTTAACTAAGAAGATATAATAAAACTGTATCAGGTGAGGCATTTTAAGAATAATTGCAAATAAAGTAACTCGCAAGGAAAATAATTTGAAGATTCACTAAAACGTAAAATCGCTGTAAAACGTAGTAAAAAGAATAAATCTGCGTCAGGGTTAAAGGTCACAAATGAAATGTGTAGCATAAAGATTAAATTTACGTTTGACTAAACACTAATATTGATATTTTAAGCCTTGTTTGTTTCTTTTTATTGAAAAACTTCCTTTGTATATAAACTTCTTAATGCAGTAAACAAGTTTTACTCAAAAATATCCTGCAAAAACATATTACGCAAGCTGGAAAATAAAATTGGTTAAAGTGCATCTTGAAACAAAATCAGATAATTTAAATATACAAACATTTTGGCACTCAAAGGCAGAACAATACGTCTTCATTTGAGTTTAAGTAATTTAATACACTTTCTTAAATTATTTTACTATTTACGTTTGATTTTAAAACTTTGTTATTTAATAACTAATTAATATAATTTCCATCACTCTGATTCTCAGGACTATTAATATCAATAATAATATTTCTTTAAGTGGCTAAAGATTAAGGCGCTTGCTGAGGCGAATTGTTCTAGGTAAAACTCTAAGCCTAGATTTTCTTGAGCGAAACGCCAGCTAGTAAAAGATGTAGCTGGAGACTGGTCCTGTTTCCGGGCAGCTAAAGCCAATTTCCGGAGCCTGAAGCAAATAACTGCCCAAGCACCAGATACAAACGAGCGTAAACCGTGGCTATATCCGTATTTTATTAGTACATAGCAAACCACATCCTGCATCATAGTATACACACATACAATATTAGATCTTCCCCTTTTGCCGATATAGGAATTTGAATATTAAGATAAGATTTAGCATATCACGAATTATGCTAAACTTGGAATTCCCAAAGTGAGTCGTTGAATTCCTGAAATTTTATGCTTATGGATGGATCAACAAACATGGCAAAAGCGTTTGAAACATATTGCTTTTATGCGTTTTTACTTTCTCTACTTCTTACCTATTGTAAGTAGACAAGTATTGCATTCTACACAAAAATTCTATACCGAGATTTTACCGGAAACATTCGTTTTGACAGTCTTGGAATTCAAAACAAGTATTTTTAGAAAAAGGTTTTTATGTGTATGAGCAGTGAAACTCATAAACGATAAGTCGGTTAAAATACCGCAATTGGTATTGAAATTCAGCATCTTCCAAAGATGTCACATGAAAATTTTTAGGAAAATACTTCAAACGCAGACTACCCTTTACATGGAAAAATATTCTCGTTATTTGTCATATTTTCAAAACTGCCTCTAAGATTTTTGTTAAAATATCATATGTTTAAGATATTTTCATAACAAATAAAATGCATAACTTGAATTTCCTTCCTTTTGAATTCCTGTTCATTCTGAATGACTTTTGTATAATTAAAAACATAAGAGATTGACAAAACTTTACTACACATAAACAGATCTCGTTTAAAGTGCAATGTTTTTCTTTTTGTGAAGTTAACTATTTTCAAGATTTTCCTTGTTATTGGCTTGAATGTTCACATACGTACGCTTTTCTCAACTGGTAAGTCGCTATTCGTTTGTTTGTTTCTCTCCTGGTCATCAGAAAACGACACGGTATTTACAAGTCTCACTAAAGCTTTATCTACTAAATCTGCAATTGTTGATTGAAAGTTTATCAGGGTTAACAAGAGGCAGATAGAATAAAAAGGTTTTGTATGAGGAAGCGATGTAAAAGGAACACACAAGACGTGTTTACAAAGTCTTCGAATTAGTTCAAACAAGAGAAACAGTTTGAAAGGGGTAATATTTTCCTCGTTATCTTCCTTTATAAATTAACTCTGAAGTTCTGTTGCGGCCCCTGCACCCTTTTCTAGGTCTTCACTTATAATGTAAAATTAGTTTTGAACACCTTTATTGTTGAATTATATTTATTAGTTACTTCCATGTTTTCTTGTATGAATTTATTTTATCTGTGTTGATAAGAAAATACAAAACATAAATTTAATCTGTATGCAAATATCTTAAAATATGTTTTTTTAATCAAAGTCGTTAGAGCTATTTTATAACATAAGAAATAACGAAAAATGTTTCCTGTAAAGGGTATTATGATGTGAGGGGATTTTGGTGAAAATCTTTGTGCCGCATCCTCGGAAGACGCTTATATTAAATACTAAGTTTCGTGTTTAATCGACTTTTCGTTTTTGAGTTATTTTGTTCACAGATACACACACTTATTCCTAAAAATGTTTTTTTTAAACCAGGGAGCATCCATACATGTACTTCTTGTGAAATCTCAGCATGGAATTTTTGGGTGGAGTACACTACTTCATCTACTTACTATAAGTTGGAGTAGAGGAAGTGAAATAGCCTCATTTATTTACATTAGCGAGACTTGTATTAGCATTTTAGTTGCATTACCAGTAAAGGTAATAATCAAGCAGACAACTCACAATAATGCCTCATGTGAGCCTCCGTATTAGCAAATACTGAAATCAAATTCAATACGTCATTAATCGACTAAACATCAATATTTTTAATAAACTGTAGACGTAAAGTGAAAGGAATTAACGTCTCACTGTAGAAAACCAATCGGTTTTCCAGTCAGTTTTAACCTCATTACGGAGCAGGATATTTAATAAAAGACGTGAGAAATATATAGTGAAGGCACCTCGGTCGGTTCTCTAGTTGGGGAACTCTGTTGCTCCGCCGACTTAAGTCCGCAGGTCCGGGGTATTAAAAGTTCCTCTTCATCTAACCAGGATCCCATCCCCTTCCTGACTCCTAACGTTAGTATAAACCTGGGACTGCTACGTAAATCAAGGCAGTATATATCACTTGTCGCCGATAAATCAGTGGCACCCTACTTAACTCTCAGGAAATTGAGGAGGAAAACGCAATTCCTTTTTTTTTGTCTTCTTTTTTTTACGCCGTCTTTATCATCGAGCTCTGCCATTTTGCACTGAAGAATTATTCCATGGAGAAACGTGTCGGACGACATTAAGTACGCTGCCTAACAAGACTAAGGCACCTATACAGGAGCTCCTGTCTTTGTTATAGACATCATAGTTAGGCATTTATATATACAATGACAACCACCTATGTCGTAAGCTCTCTTTAAGGGGGGAGAGACTAAATAGTTCACAAAAAATATATTTCTAGATTTTTTTCCGAGTTATAAACTTGAATTTACTCTTTAATTTGATTCATATTTTACCATAGGAGCCACAATACTTATATTTTAAATATTACATTTTCTACCACATACATAATAGGTAAAGAAGGTATTGCATTGCACCCAAACATTCGACACCGAGATTTCGATGGAAATACGTGTTTTTGGGGCATCCTGAATCCAAAAAACGCATTTTTAGAACAAGCTTCGTGCAGTCTGTGCATAACTATGCAGTCTGTGCATAACTCAAACACGAAAAGTCGGATAAATACCAAACCTGGTATTTAGGTTCAGTACCTTCCAAAGATAGGACACGAAGATTTTTGAGAAAATCCCTTCGACCCAAACTACCTTCCACATGTAATTTTTTTTTTAAATTTCTGATTTTTAAAAACTGGCACTAACGATTTTGATTAAAATACCATAAGATGGCAAATAAAATGCCTATCCTGAATTTTATGCGAATATACTGTAGAATCTTCTTCATTCTGAATGAATTTTGTATAATCGTGTATAATTTGTAAACCGTAAGATATACACAAAATATACCACGAGAGAGAGAGAGAGAGAGAGAGCGAGAGAGAGGTCATTAAACATACAATTTTGTCAAATACAACGTTTTTGACGTTAGCCATTTCCGAGATATTCTTTGTCATTAGTTTGAATTTTCAAATGCATATTTTTTCAAGTGTTAAACCGCTATCCGCTTTTTCTCGAGGTCATGCAAAGAGTGGAATTTCAAAGCCATCACATAACAAGTCGCTTTTTAAATTTTGACTATTATTGCAGTTTCCTGTATTCCCTTGTACCTACAGCGGATTGTGTACTACAAGTGTTTCTGTTAACGTTTATCTCGATTAACAAGAAGTAGATAAAGAAATAGGCTTCTATAAGAATAGTTTGTAGAAGGGTGGGTAGTGAAAGTCATGTGATTGCAACACATTTTTTGACATGAACTCATCACAAAGAAAACTGCTATACAGAATTGACTGTCGTTTCCGGTTCTTGCCTGCAAATATGAATAAATGTCATTAATTCCGTAAAGACGAATTTAAAATCATTTCTGGCAAACATGCTTTTCTTGATTAGAAAAATTACCTTTAATACAAATATTGAAGTATATAAACCGAGCGGGATGGCTCATGCGGTAACGTCTGTGCCCCATTCGATTCCTGCGGCCAACTTTCCTGACGCACGGGTTTTTTCCATTTTTTTCGACAATATCATGAAAATATGGCATTTCAATCAAACTCGTATGAGCCATTTTGGAGAAAATAAAAAAATAATGCAAGTTTTTCCATGTGAATGGTGTTTTGGAATGGGGGATTGCCTTGATAATCTCTGTACCGTAGCCTTAGAAGACACTAAAGTTAAAAGCTAAGTTTGGCATTTATCCAACATTTCGTTCACACATACAAACATACTGACTCACACACTTTTATTCAGGAGGTCTCCAAATATGTATTTCCGCCTAAATCCCGACATATAGTTTTTTGGTGGATACAATACTCCTTCTACTAGTATTAGGTACGCGGTAGAGAAAGTAAAAACTTATTTTGATATCATAGTATCACAAAACGTGTATTTCCAAAGAAATTTCAATACCAAAATTTTGATTCAATATCACAATTTTTCTTCCTTAGGAACCTAAATGAAAAATGAGATCAACGAACGTAAAGAATAAATGTCATGCACTTTCCACAGCTAAAGAAAGTTAACTGAAATGTTCAACATTGAAGTGCCATGCTGTAATTAAAAAGAGGGAGCTGTAGTCTGGCTTATTTCCTGTTTACTTCATCACGCATGCAGTACGTGCGAAAATGGACAGGAAACATTTTCAGAAGTTAAAGACCAAAATAAAGCGATAAGGGCGCTGACAAAAGCTTCTCTTAGCAGTCTTCGTGATTTTAAGCACACGTGCGTGTCAGAACACTTCAATCACGGAGCCGGTTAGTTAGACCACCCGCAGTAAATTAGCGTTCGTGATTCCCTTATACCTTACTTTATTTCCCAGGGAGAGGGCACACTCTTTTCAGAAAACACAATTTATAGCGAATTAGAAATAGAATGGGTGGGAGGGAACGATTGAGAGAAGGAAATGAACCACCTTGTTCAGATCTGTTCCCACACCCCCTCTTGGAACCAACCCTCCTCATTAATTGGTTGTTGCTTCAAAAGCAAATGTCGGCCCTCAAACTACTTATTTAAGATCTATTCATTTCATCCCAGTGCGAGGTAATTAAGGTGATATATTCCTCCTGGAGATGATGGGCAAGCAGCAAATAAAAATGAGATCTAGCCCATACGTCGACCGTTAATTACGTCGTTACTGTTTCCCCTTGATTTGAGATCGTCTTATCAGTTAGACCAGACGCCGTAACAGTTTTTTTTCACGAATCCCATTAGCTGCTATTCCACATTCGTGCAGAATTTCAGTCCGGCAACGGTGGCAAGTTAACTTGCTAATGTCAGGTAAACCAAACTTTTGTTATACAAGAACTTGTTCTTTCTGCAATGACCTTGTAGTCTTCTCCTAAAATCAAAAATCTGCATTTATTTTTTTCCCTTTCCCTTTCCATTGTCTAGTCACCGCACATCTGGATCCAGATTATGAGTCTTTCTTGTCCTATTTATCTTGAAATAAACATTAAATATTCTGGTAGTTTTACTATATTTCCAATTACTTTTCTTCTACCTTTGCTGCAGTCTGCTCCAAATTTGCTAACGAGATTTCATTCAAATAAATATTTTGAGGTCCTTTGATCTAAAGAAAAAATATTTGGTGAACGATAAGGAGTGTGCGTCTGTGTGTGTTTAATATTATTAACAAGACGTAAATAGAAAATAAACGTTTATACTTATTATTTGTAAAATAGATACGAAAATAAATGCTAATGGTAGAAGCAATCACGCGAATGTTAATATTATAATTTTTGTTTGAGTCTATGCTCATGTGGTTTCACACTACTAACTTCATATTATTTTCACTTCTTTATATCAAAAGTAAGATTTAATTGACCTTCGGCATAGACTCCGTAATTTTAGATACTTCTATACAGCTTGAACTGTAACAGTCTCACTGACAGAATATAGCGCAATACGTGAGGAATGTAGCTTTCGTGAAGCTCCTGTTTTGGCGAGCATCAGAGAATAATAATATTTTTTCAGCTCATCTGTGATGATAATCGCAGTTCTTCGCTCCTACAAAATAAACTATACCACTAATGTAGTTTCCTCTTCTTGATGCTATCGTGCATATAAAAGCATTCATACCGGACACAGAAACCTATATTTGGTTTAATTGGACAGATAGGGCACAGCTTTGAGGAGGTTAACAAAAAATTATCCCCCATTGCGACGTTTGAATGACGACGGAAACTATAAAAATGTGCTCTGTTTTGAGCCGAATCACTAACAAATATATACAGTAAAATGTTTACTAGATATTACTTTATTGAAACCAGATATTCATTTACGGTTTCTGCTTTTATTTAGAGGAGCTTTACTCCTTAAGCTTAATTATTTCATGGTCAGGATGTGCACTAGGACTAGGAGCGGAAGCGGGCTAAGCAGCTCGACCTATGAAGATATTTTGTACCTAAGCCCCTGAGGGGGCGCCCCCGGAGGGAGAGTTGAGATGAGAGGAAACAGACGGTGGTCGGACCAGGAGGTGCGACAGGGCAGAGGCCAGGGTCCCTACCATTTTTCAGATTGAAACTCCCTGAATGGCAGCTATTACAGCCGGCTCCCCCCTTCACGCTTGCATATCCAACTAAGGGAACCCGGGACTCAAAGACTGCCCCCATTTCGGGGAACGAAGTATTACAGAGAGTGTCCTTTCCCCCCCCCCATGCAACGCCAAGACTTTCGCCGACACTTGCAACCTTGAAACAGCCAAGCAGATGAAAGTTGAGGTGAAATGCAGGATTGGAAATTCGGGGGATGTAATGAACCTTCCCAGCATTCGCTTAGTGACCCGGGGAATTCCCCGAAAAAACCCATAGGTCAGGAAGATAGGCCGCGGGAATCGAGCCCATGACATCCGGAATGTGGGTCACAGACGTTGCCGCCTTCGCCATCCCGTTCGGTAGGATGTGCACTAACTACTATTAATTGCACAAGCCAGAAGTTAATTTTGTTGAAATATCTATACGCTTGCAAAATTGCGGTACAATATAGAAGTCACCTTTCTTATTAAATTAAGACTAAATGTTCCAAAAAATAAGTAGTAGTTTTCGTATGAGAATGCTTGAAACGTTACGTATATCCTGGGAAGTCTTTTTTAATGGAACTTTTCATACAAAGCGCATTGAGATTCTGTTCAAACCTCATTAGCTGCCCGGGATATAAGCAGCATTGTTTCTTCCGGTAGATGTTTGTGGCTGGTAAGCAGGGCTCTCCAGAAGGTTTATGGCAGTGTAGAGTCGGTTTTAGAAGCTAGTTCATTTAACATGCCACCAATCTTCTTCAGCAGCATATTTGAAAAGTTAGTACACATGTGCACTATCACGCATCAGAAATGGGATAACATATACCACAATGATGGAAGCATTAACAGAAATATCTTAAGATTTGTCTCAACTTTAAGAGCTTATAACCATTATTTTATTCTTCAACTTTTTCATCATTTCGTTTCTGTTCTCAAATGGGTAATGGTCAATTATTATCTATGAAAATCCATTCGTTGTTCTTAAACTACATTTAAGGTAAAAACAAGCCTGTGCACTGATTAACACGCCTATACGACGTACTTCAGGCAGCGAATAAGGAAACAAATTTGATGCAGTCATAAACTTACTCTACCAATGAGAATTTCACATATATGCATCTTATAAAAAGTGATTCTTCTATCCTCGTAACGTTACGCAAGATATATTTTATTTAGGATCTGTTTTATATCAAGCAAGAAGTTTTCAAATGTTTATCCGTGGTAACAAGCTCTTGCAATGGAAATAAAGGGGGGAGGGTCCATAAAAGAATCGCAAACTTTCAAGCATGTCTGTTATGCGACGCTTAGGAGAGGTCTACACTTGTAAGAAGGAATATTTCGAAAGCGGCTAACACTACCAAAATTTATTTGACACAAATTGTGTATTCTAATGAGGTCCTGCAGTATGGTTTTATCAATGTGTTAACATTTCCGTTCTGTGTGGCAGTATAAAAAATCTGATGTGATGCTTTCACGTGACTTTCTCTACCCTCTAGCTTTATTAGTGAATATACAAACTATTCTTACTAAAGCTTATTTTTCTATCTACTACATTTAATCCAAATAAACTTTTGCAAACATAGCTATTTAGCTAGATTATACATTTCGTTATAAATACAAAGAGAACAGCGATAGTCAAATGTTTGGGAACTGAATGCCATATGTTGGCCTTAAAATTCCATACTGTTTCCATACAATCGCGAGAAACAACTGAAAATCGTTGAGACTTTATAATAACAAGTATTGAACAATTCGAGCTTTTAATAACGGATATCTTAGAAACAAAGAAGCCACAAAAAAGACTTATTTTAAGTAAATTGTATGTTTTAAAGAGATTTTTGTGTGGTTCGTTTTCGTCTATCCCTTAACGTTTACAAGCTATACAATATTATACAAACTCCTTCCAAATGAAGAGAACTTCTTAAGCCAGAAAAATTCAAGGTACAAATTTATTTGTCGTGTACTATCCTTCACATATGCTATTTTAATCAAAACCGTTTGAGGCATTTTTTAGAAAATCAAAACTTTCGAAAAATGTTCCATGTAAAGGGTAGTTGGGGTGGGGAAGTTTCTTGAAAATCTTGTGTCGCATCCTTGGAATATACTAAACTCAAATATCAAGTCTGGTATCTATCCGACTTTTCGTTTTTGAGTTATGCTGTTCACAGACAGACAGAGACACACATACGGGCATGTTTCCAAAAGTGCTTTATTTAGATTCAGAGCGCTTCAAAACATGTATTTCCCGTGAAATCTCGACAGCAAATGTTTGGGTGGAATGCAACACTTCCCATACTTACTATTCGCAGTACAAAAGTAAAAATGATAAGGTAAGATTGTCTATTTAACGGGATGTTATTACTTCGTTTATAAGAGAGTTTCAAATGGAAAGTGTCACACATAGCCTCATAGGATTGGTGTGTTGGTGCGTTAGTGTGTGTGTTTCTGTATCTCACAGGTCTTTTCACGTGTCAAGTTACCTCAAACCCTTTAACGCATGACATCTCCCACCCACCCTCTTACCCTTCAACTCCGTACCCTTACATGTTCCGGGGGATGACAGAGATGAAAGCGGAGCGAATCGGGTGTGAATAATAACTCGGTGCTACCCTCCGTGTGCCCATCTTTCAGTGTCCGTCTGTCCGTCTGCTGTACCTCTGTTTGTCGCCAGCAGCACGAGAATTCATTTCCACACACACACACTCAAATGAAGAGTGGCTGCGATGTTGTTAGTATTAAGAGGGCATTTTCTGCTAATGATTTTGGTCTCTCAACCCATCAAAAAACTCGCACCATTGGCTTACATCTCCATTCTCGTAAGGGACGTTTCAGCTATTAACAAAAAAAAAATAATGCTTTATTTGATAAGGGGTTGACTTGGCATTTCCTCTTTTTATTCTGTCCCCCCTCCTAAGCTCTCTTCCATCATCGCCTTTCTCCTTTACCATTTACTGTCATCTCTGCACACCAGGTTTCTTTCTGAGGATTTTAATGAAAAAATGGCATCAACAATGCAAATATCAAAAAGCAAATTAAAGAGGATTTTTTCCTGAGTCAGAGAAGTAGAAAATGCTTTCTACAAGTGACATCTTAAATTGTTGTTATATTATTTCGCTTCTTTGACTGTTTTACCGTAATAACAATTGGATAGAAGCCGTCCTTTCTTAAATACTTCAAGCCTCAGTAGATCAGTGTTTAAGCTAAAAATGCAGGATCTGTTTGTGACTACATCACAAACTTTCAGGAGCGATAGAAAGGATCAACATGAACGATTTTCTTATAGGAACTCATGTCCAGAAATGCTCTATTTCGTAGTTTGGAGCTTTTTGTCATCTGTTTATTATATCACATGTCTTATTAAAATTAATTATGACACAGACAGGAGCACTCTGGACATCTTCGAACGTGTATGGCAGTTCATTTCATTCCGTTGTACTCTTTGATTTGAGGTTAGTAATTCAATGCATTATTAATTGATTTTTAAGATTTCATAATCAAATACATACCAAGTGCAGGATTGCAGGACTAATGTTTCCTTATGAAACACATTACAGTTATGCAAGATTATACAAAATTCCTACCGAATGAAGAGGACTTCACAGACTATTCACAGAAAATTCAAGATATATATTATTTTCTTGTAAGTACCTCTAATATATGATATTTTAATCAAAATCGTCATTTGTTGGAAAATCAAAACTTTCTAAAAATATTCAATGTAAAGGGTAGTCTGGAGTGGGGAAATTTCCTGAAAATCTTAGTGCCGTACCTTTGGAAGAATTGAACTTAAATGCCAAGTTTCATATTTACAAACTATCGAAAAATGTTCCATGTAAAGGGTAGTTTGGAGTGGGTGAATTTCTTGAAAATCTTATGTCGTATTTTTGTAAGACATTGAACTTAAATACCAAGTTTGATATTTATCCGACTTTTAGTGTTTGAGTTATGCTGTTCACAGACGGGTACACAGACACAAACGTGGACCTTTTTCTAAAAATTATTTTTTTAGATTTAGAGGACCTCAGAACATGTATTTCCGGTGAAATATCAATATCGAATTTTTTAATGGAGTGCAATCATTTCTCTAACTACTCTATACGTGGTAGCGATTTAGATATTTGTTTATTGCAGCATGTTACATTACATTTTGGTAGTAGTACATGTTAGGGTTTGCTTCTTTGCATGAATATTTACACTTTACTTCCAATGTAACTAATATCATTCTGCATAACTTTTAAATTTTTCAAAATTAATTTTGTTAACAAATACGATAAACTGTTTTATATATAATTTTAATTAAATATTTTAATTGAGATGGCCACATTCCATTTTTCTCTTTAAGTGTATTCCTTCATTATTTAATAAAGTACATTCATATATTAGGTGTACTGTAGACTGCTTGCTCTGTTTGCACTTACATATAGGGTCATCAGTTATTTCAAATCTATGAAAACATGCATTTATTATTCCTTGGTCAGTTAAAAATGTTATGTTGGATGTTAACTTATTTTGATTTCTATTCTGCTTCGTACGGTAGAGAAATAGGACTTCGTTAGTTTGCCATTTGACGTTAATTGTCATTCTCTTTGTCATTTCTCGCAACTTAAGTTCTGCTGTTGATTGTATGTTTTACATTTTGGCATCTTATCTGTACATGGTAGAGAAAACAACAACGCCAGGGCTGGTAGAAATTAGAATATATTATTGAGAACTAGCTAGATATTTATGTGTTACAGTGAATTATATTTGCCTTAAAAAGACGCAGTTTCCTCGTTTGAGCTTTACTAATTCAATGTACTAGATTCTGAACATGCTAGGTCAATATAATACCTCTTCAAATTTGAAGTATTCGCAATTTATAGGCAAACTGCATGCGCAGGATGTTCTAAAACTGGATTAAATTATGTAAGGTGAAGGCAAGAATAGATAAACGATTTCAGTTTCTTTTGTAAAACAACACCAGAGTAGGTAGCCCTTTTAAACTATTTGTGGCAGACTCTCAAAACGTTAGACTTGATTATGTAATGATAAAACGCAATAGCTCTTCAGCGTTCCCTACATGCTGTTAACGAACACCGTTTTACAATTGAATCCAAATAAAGAAAGTGCAAAGGTTTTATAACTATCCAAAATAAATAATCTGGCCTATAAAATAAATTTTATATAAAATAATATGAAAAGGTACGCTACAAAACATTAATAGTGTGATTCATCTGTAAAGAATCAGTTAAAACAAAAGTAATTATTAATAATTGTTATATGGAACAGTAAGCCACTTTAACTACTTGGGAAGGATACGATAGAGAATATGATGTAGACAATGAAATATGCGAATTCCAGAGGTGTGGAACAATTGGTCGAATATTTGCGCCCAAAGTTGAAGTTGTATAAAGTTATGGCTTCACCTGTGTCAACATCGGAAGTGAAGCCTGCCCGAAAAAACAAAAAGTAAACTACAGGCTTCAGAAATAAAAGTTTTGCCTTTTTAGCATGTAGATCGGAAGTAGAGAAGGTATTTCAGTATCTTCCAAAGATACGAACCGAAGATTCTCCAGAAAATACCACACCACAATAAAATAAGTTTATTTGAAATAGCAGAAATAACTAATTCCAGAGATATCTGTTATTAATGATTCGAATTGTTCATTTCTTGGTCATTCTGTTAAAGTCCTTTCAACACTGATTATTTCTCGTGATTGCATAGAAACAGTATGGAATTTTAAGGCCATATAGATAGCTTTCAGTTCTTAAACATTGTACTATCGCTGTTCCCTTTGTATCTTTAACGAAATGTGTAATGTAGCTATTTCCGCAAAGATTTATTTGGATTAAAATATAGCAGAAGGAAAAAATAAGCTTCATTAAAATAGTTTGTAAACACACTAATAAACGATAGAGGGTAGAGAAGTCATGTGAATGTATTACATCAATTTTTAAGGAATATAAAGGGAAAGGAAAATCATATAACAAATGAAAGTATAAGAGAAGAATTAGAAAATTTTAATATGAATTAGATCAAAGGATCTTAAACAACAATGGAAAAAACACGTCGAAAGAATGCCTGACACAACACTCACAGAGTTGGCCCCGTAGCTCAGTCGTTAGAGCAACTACCTGCTTTGCAGGGGTCCCGGGTTCGATTCCCGGCTTGGGGGTGGGAATTTTTCTCTAGCCAAGATTATTCCTTATCCTCCCCAGAGTCTGGAAGTGTGAATGAGAGTGTGAATGTATTATCTAATGATTAAAAACCGAAGTAGAAGAAACCCAACGACAAGAGTTTACACGAATTAACACCATTGCCAATGGAACTATTAAAAAAAGATTCACAAAACGAATAACCAAATACATTTATAAAGGAAGGAGATCTGTGGGTGGTCCCAGAAAATGATGCCTGGAGGACCTTGAACGCGGAGCAGCCGCTTGATTGCCTATTCCATGGGGTGATGATAATAATAATAATACGAAGAAGAATATTTAGAAAAATGTGAAGTCACATCCCTGAGACCATATCTACTCCTGATTTCATCTTAAATTGTGTCACATAAGAAACATTCTCTAAGCCACTGTACTCTTGGTATTAAGTTTCACACTACGGGGCAGAAGAATCCGTCAACAGAAATTGCGTGTATCGCTGTGAACCCCATCTCCCGCAAGCCCAGCAAGCTGCGCCTTGTTATTCCCTTCTTTATTTTCAACCACAAAATGGAACTTCGTCTACGACAATACTCATAGAGATTTGATTTACTGTCGTAATGGACCAGTGATGACATTGCCCTTTGCCACGTTGGTATGTGCCAGTAGAAATATGGCAAAGTGCAGCGAGCACTCTGCAGGAGACTGTTGCGGCCTCATAACATATGGGGGAGTATTCTTCCTCCTCGGTTGCCATTTCTTCCGGCCTGCTTCATGTTTTTATTCATCACCCCTCGTGATAGTCTAGTGAAAAGCTTTTCCCCACAAAACGCCTCATATGCAGACGTGGAATTACCTTTAGCAGGATCTGTGATGTATATCTGTCCTGCTTTCTACCTCTGAAGTGCTGACATATGGCAGTGAATTCATTGTACCAATTTACATACTACATTTGGAGAATGTATGGCTTTAACTTAAGAAACATTCGGCTAGGTGCATAGACTTCTCGGTAGGTGTTGCTAAGATTGCAGATAAGCTAAGAATTGGTTCAGTAGTTTCCAAAGGTAGGTGACTAGCTGTCTCACTACCTTTTGGGTGGATTTGATGTTTCATTTTACCCGTCATCACGATTTTGAAAGTCATTCATCTGCCATTGCGCAGATATAGTCTCTTCGTATTCATGTATTTTATATACGAATATTGGTTTTATACTTAAATATATAATTCTTATGAATACATCTTATAATTTTCTGTTTTACTTTATAACTTATAAATAGTTTTCTCCTCACGAAACTAAAACCTAAGTAGTGCCACTAATCGGCATTGCCCTTTAGGGAGCACTTTTTGCTTACTATCATTAAGATACACTGTGCAATACAAGAACAAAATGCATAAAACCACTATTTTTTTCTTTATTAGCAATAAATTAGCAATTTATTTTACTCTGGACACAACAGTCATACTTGCAATTATTTGTAAACAGGAAAGCAGTACGGACTTAAAAGCTTTATATGATTTGATATTTCTTCCTGTTTCCTTTTAAAACCATCCGATCTCCCTAGGACTGCTGTTAATTAGTTGTAGGTAGCGCCGGTCAAGTGACCACCATTTCGCTATCACACAATTTTGCTTTAATGATGCGGCATTATTAAGTTACTGTTTATAAGGAATTTACATAATGTCACATTGTAAAGCCGCTTACACAATCAATTTTTTTTTTCAATTCGTGAGTTTACAAGAAAAATGGTCAAAGATTTTTCAATATGTGACAAGATTGCACAAGAGTTGACAAGATCTCGCAGGACTTGAAAATGTCATAAATGTGTATTTACAGTTGTCTCTTTGCCAAACTGAAAGCCTTCAGAACACGTTGATAATTTATCACTCAATTTACTATTTCCGTCACGGTATAAAATTTGCAATCGAATATTTTCTTTGCTAATATTATGTAGCCCTATCACGTATTATATCCAATGAAATCACATTGCGATTATAGAATACAATGGAAATGACACCAAATGATAGGTTAGTCACAGTCTATAACATTGCAATAATGTATACTTAGTTCGGAAATCCGCCTGGCAATTATTTCTTCATATGCCTTCATCTGCTTCATCTTGTAGTAATCCACGGAGCCCTCGAAGTATAGACGTGGCCAGCTTATGTATAACCTAATCAGTTTCGCATATGACATACA
The DNA here is from genome assembly GCA_030765065.1 of Deroplatys truncata. Lineage (NCBI taxonomy): Eukaryota > Metazoa > Arthropoda > Insecta > Mantodea > Mantidae > Deroplatys > Deroplatys truncata. The sequence continues at coordinate 204,667,641 of CM060983.1, forward strand.
TTGGTCGGGTAGCCATTCTGTTTACTTTTCGGTTTCAACCATGTTACAGTTTTCGTGGCGCATTGTAAATAATGTAATGTATCTGCATGTGTGTGTATTGTCGCGTCGGACACATTATTGCTGTGCATAATATTGTTGAGCTAATTATCGTGTTTGTGTGTTAATTGTTGTCTGGCGCGGCAACTCTATCTCTAGTTGGGCGAAGGCAATTGAGGTAATAGCTCTGTGTGTGTGATAGCTTGGGTCTAGCAGTAGCGTCCTGTGGTAGCGTCATTTGTGCGTGAGCCTTCCATGTAGCCAGGATGTGTGTGTGTGTGTGTGTGTGTGTGTGTGAGTGAGTGCGTGTTGCCATGTGTATGCGTGGGGCATCTCCCCCAGTGTTTTGTGTGAAACCTTTTTGTGTACCATGTAGAGCACCTTGATTTATAATAAACCTGAGCAAAATGTGAACTCAAATATAATTATTTACAAATATTCCACCCCCGCTTTAGTTTTGTGCAGCAAGTTCTTGGTACCTTTCTGGTTGCCTCTGTCTACATCCCCCAATGTGTATGCCGGTTTAACTAAATTTAATATTTTAGCTGCAAATATTTTGGCTTCACCCCGGTGTATAACAATACTCACATTTCATTCGCCAATGCCATAAAATCGTTGTAAAATCTTTGACCGTATAGAACCTGTCCTTATTTACCTTCAAGGCTTTGAAAGTATTGAAAGCAATTTGACAAAAAGAGTTGTGAAGTTGTGACAACTCTTGAAAAGTCTTGAATTTGACAAAAATTTGATTTTGTACAAGGAGCTTTATTCATCATACAGTTGTCAGAAAGCACTATAAATATGTATGATTAATCTAGCATGGCGTGCTTACTTCATGTTTTGTTGGAGGTGCAAATTACGTCAGAAATGCTTCCCACCTCTCAGAATCTATCTCGAGAAATGGCGACTATTACTACATATGTTTCAAAGGTGAATGCACAAAGCAAAAGATCCCGCTTCTCCTACTACTAGCGTTCACTTATAACCGGGCCACAGATCGCGTTTATGTGTAGTTCCCTTTCCTTGTGACTTTGCAGTATTTTTCCGCTAAGGCACTAGCGGTGAATGATCCGCTCAAGGCTACGTTTGTGAGCTATGTTATACTGTGTCAGTTGCTGCCTTCATTTTGAGCTGTAAAAACTAATGTTTGTTCATTGTGCTTCTCAAAAGTTAAAGTTTATTCAAGACATCCGTGTTGAGTGTGAATTACTTTAGATTATTCTTATCAGTTCACTGAAATACCTGCCGAAAATTTTACGCTTGAACAAAGAACTTTTATGTGCGATAATAAGCTTAGAACAAAGGGATCACTAAACACTAAACCTAAGAAGCGAAAAAGAAATGTTAAAATGAAGGAAGAAATTGACGAAATCATTTCATCAGTCATTCGACTGCTCCCCAGTATCTAAGACGTATTGCACAGTAACTGGGTGTTTCAAAAGCCTCTGTTCATAGAGCTGCTAAACTTTTAAAATTGAAATCCTGCAGAGTGACTATAGTTCATGAGTTGCATTCTCGTGGCAATGAAAAATGTGTGAATGGAAAATTTAATCAAAAGATGCCAGTAGTGTTTCAATGCAGATGGACATCACTTACAACACAACTTATAACAAGGTTAGTAGTACTCATAATGCATATTACTATCACTCTTAAGTAACGCAGGAGGTTTAGAACGGAAACCACCCCCCCCCCCAGTGCAGTGAACAGAGCGCGGAGTACACATACGCAGATCCGCGGCCCGGCACGCACTTTACCTGGCTAATCATCACCATGCAACTTTCTTTTGAAATTCAGTTTCTCACACATTTTTTATGCAATGAGATCTACAACAACTTATTATTGCAAGATTATGATCAGACAAAAAAAAATCCACAGTTTATTAGTTAACTCATAATTATGCTTCAGATGGAGTCCACCGTCTTCCAATGGGGTATTTAAAAAAAACAATTCTCTCACACTTGCATGGCTTTCTCTGCCATTCTTCCACAAACTATAATGACGAAAGCTTATTCTTCTATCCACTTCACACTACTCGAGATAAACATTTGCAGAAAAGGTTTTGTTGCATATTTCCTTGTAGGTACAAGGGGATTAAGGGAACACAGGCTTCAACGATAGTCAAATCTTTTAAGAGGGGTCGCTATTAGATGGCTTTGAAATTCTGTTCTATTTGCATTACCACAGAAAAATAAGGAAGTGCGACTTTCTACGTGAGGAACGTACAAGAAATTTCTTAAAGAATTGTGTGTGTTTAACAAATACTACATTTTTGTGTAGTAACATTTCGTCTATCTCTTACGTTACAATTATGTGTACAAAAGTATTTCTGGATGAAGAAATTTTATCGGAAATTCAAGATATTCTACATTTTATTTTTATTAAAATACTTTAAATTATGGTATTTTAATAAAAAATTATTGCAGGAGCCATTTTTGAGAAAATCAAACTTTTTGAAAGATTTTTCATCTAAGGGGTAGTTTGGGTAGGGTGATTTTCTTCAAAATCTTCATGTAGCATCTTTGAGAGAAATAGATCTTAAATACCAAGTTTGGTGCTTATTAGATTTTTTGTTTTTGAGTTATGCGTTCACACACACACACACACACACACACACACACACACTCATACATAAACGTTTTTCTAAAGATTTTTTTTCAGAGGCCTCAAAACATGTATTTCTGGTTCCCCTAATTACTGTTAAATAATGAGTATAGTAAACTAAGTACAACCTTGACACACTTGTTCAAGAGAATGAACATAAAGATCATAAGAATACTGAAATTTGCAACTTTTAGCCTTACGGGTTTACTTTCCAGAAACTCTTTCTATTAATTTGACTTTAACGAAAATTAACAATTTTATATTTCAAGAGTTAATACGAGATGCTGGAAAATTAAAGAAAAATAAAAAACGTTTCATTAAATTATTCCGTTACTTAATTACAGTAAACTGAATAATATGAAACCTAGTATTTAAAACTTTAGCTTGATTGTCGATAACGTCCAAAAGGTTAAAACCTCCAGGTGTAAACTTTAATCTTAATGAGATGCTTGATTAACTGTTATAGAGGAAATACAGGATTAAGTGTGTTTCGAAGTCCTCGTTTTATAGAGCTGAGACCCAACCAACAGATTGGACTATAAACAATGGAAAAAGATGCACTAGTATAAAATAGCATTGCTCTTCTGTTCATATTTCAAAACCGTAAAGCATAATTCGTAATGCTGTTCTTTCGTGTTATAATATTATTTTCCAAAGTGTAGTAGATCGATAGACATTACAGAATTTAATTACTAGGATTTCTGCATGTCGATGTCGTCAACTGGACATGCCACATCCGGCCGCACTTTTTACTTTACCTAGTAGTTAGAAGAAGCAATCCACCTAAAAATTCGATATATGTTTTGATGCCCCTAATAAAAAATATCACTTTTACGTAACTATCTGTGCGTGTGCATTTGGCTGTGGACAGCACAACTCAAAAACGAAATGTTCGACAAATACTAAAACTTATTTAAATCCGTATCTTACAAAGATGCAACCTCAAGATTTTTAAGAAAATTCTGCACCCCATACATGCCTTAGTACTGAAAAATGTTCGATATTTTTTTTATTTTGTCTAACCACTTTAATTGAAATACCATTATGAATATATTTACATGACAAATAATATTATATCTTGAATTTTCTGTGAGTAGCCTGTCAATAACCTCTTCTTTTGGAAGGAATTTGTATTATTTTATTATAGCAGGTAAACCATAAGAGATAAACCAAAACGTACTACGCAAATAATATAGATCTCTTCAACACACACAACTGATATAAAATAACTTTTTGCGGTATCAGCCGTTCGGAGATATCGGTTATTATTGATTTGAGTTTGTCAATACTTTTTCATTATTACTTTCCCTACTAAGTATAGTAATTATGGGAAGTATTGCATTCCACCCAAAAATTCGATGCCAAAGTTTCAGCGGAAATCCATGTTTTGAGATCCCCGGAATTCAAAAAAACGCAATTTTAAAAAAAGGCCCGTCTGTGTGTCGTGGATGTGTGAAGCACATGTGAACAGCATAACTCAAAAACGAAAACTTGGATAAATATCAAACTTGGTATTTACGTTCAGTATCTTTCAAAGATGCGATACAAAGATTTTCAAGTAAACACCCCACCCCAGACTACTCTTTACACGGAACATTTTTCGAAAATTTTTATTTTCTCAAAAAGGGCTCTGACGATTGTGATTACAATATCATATGTTTAAGATACTTTCATGACAAATGAAATGTATAGCTTGAATTTTCTGGGCATGTCTCCAAAAGTCATCTTCATTCTGAATGAATTTTGCATAACTGGTAAATGTAAGACATAATTTTAGTACACAAAAATGTAGATCTTGTTAAATCACACAATTAAGTCATATATTTTTTTGTCCAGTGAACCATTTCCGAGGTATTTGCTGTTATTTGTTTGAATTTTCCAATACTTATACTTTTTCTCGATTGGTTATTCGTTATTCTTTTTTTTTTTTGTCCAGGGCATGCAAAGAGAATGAAATGCTCCACATATAACCAGCTCTCAAAGGATTTGTCTATCGCTTAAAGCCTACCATATTCCCCTTGCACCTACAAGAAAATTAGCAATAAGATCTCGATTAACATGAAGGAGAGGAAAATAAGCAATTGTAAAAATAGTTTGTACAAGAATGGAGAAAGTTATGTGAGTGAACACATCAGATTTTTAGTTATATAGCAAATGCTGGGAATATTATCCACCCTCAGCTATATCTGTAAACACATGCCGAATGTCACAAGTCTGATTTCGTACGTTCTCCTTGAGTTCTACCAATTCATTATGAAGATCTTTTTTGTTCATTTCAGGCCACGCCACAAATAAAATTCACAGGCTCTTAGTTCTAAGGACTCTACATTACACACCTGCACTAAACAATAGCAGGCAGCTGTGAGTGGGGAGGGGAGCCAGTCTTGTTCGAGACGCGAGTTGTACGGATGTTTTCTGGAAGCCTTCATACTTGCGTTTTCTGCGAATAGAATATTAAATAATTCAGAATACTCTAGAAACGGAATTCTGTTCTGTTCATAAATTTAACATATCTGCAGGGAAATGGGTAAAATCCAATTAGAGAATATATTAATAAAATAATGTGATAGCAACTGCTCCTCCCGTATATTTCTCATTATTAATTTTGAAATGGTTTCATAGTAAAGTATTACGGAATTTGTTTCTGGTATCAAATGAACATTTTCTATGATTGTGTTCCCAATAAGTTGACATAAATACTCTTGTCTCTAAACCATTTCTTGAGGGATTTGAAACGCATCTTCGACTCACACAGCGTAATATGTTATACGTTTGCAGACAGCTTTTCTTGGCATATGTATATACAGAATTAAGTCGGTACATTGGACATATTTTTATTGATACACCTTGTATTTCAAAGTAACAGGTAATTAAAATATATGTACTTTATTATCAATACCTTCCTCCTTTGTAGTATGTACATTACGTGAAAATAATCTCCAGCTAATTGCAATTTAGGCTTACCTAGACTGCAATACAGCAACACGCAAGGAAGATAGTGATCACTGACAGTAATTTATTAATAAGCACAAAAGATGGTTGTTACTTATTATAGTTAATATTAATGCGTAGTAGCAATATTGTTTTTAATTGATATCCAAAAAGAGACGAAACAGAATAAGAACCAGAATGAAATGGAAACAAAATACAGAAATGAAAAAAAAAACGTAACAACTCGTCTAATGCATATCTGCATTAGAACGTAAGAAATAAGAATAAGATACATAATTAAAAGGTTTTAAAAGATCTTGGGAAAAATTATTATTAGTGTTTGGAGGTTAATTATAAAAATTTTAATTTACATTTAAAATTTAATTGAAATATAGCTCTATGTCATTCGCTTAAAACTTTAAACACTTTTGGGTTAAATTAACGGTGGTGCTAGAGGAGCTAAACGAGTATTTAGAAATAGGGAACCACTGATTGAAAAGGTAATTTAGAGCTCTGAGTTTCAAATTATAGAAATAATAAATTTGCTGTTAAGATTAAATAACCGCGTGAGTTACATTATACCTTAAGGTTTTCGTTAAAAGTTATTAAAGATTTTATGATTGGTTTTCAAGAATTTTCGTTTTGATGAAATTATAACGGTGACTCTTCAACTCATAGTATGCGAACTCTGCGATTTACTGTAAAAGGAAACATATTAGAGAGTTATTGCTTTCCTAATTTTTATTGGACGAGCGATTCAATCGCCGCACTTTTAAACTGTGTATGGTGCCATAAAGTGTATGGTTTCTAAGGGCACGCACGATAGTCTAACACTATCATTAAAAATAATTCAGAATTTGTACAGGTACCTCCTTCAAGATAATTAGTAAACCTAATCCAGTTGATGGAAGAGGCCTCTTGGGCACCAGTTGACGGACAGAGGTCAAGTTTGCAACACAAGTTGTGCTCGATTATTAAACACTTATCCAACTCGGAATTAGAGCAGAGTCCCTGGCTTATCACTGTGCCCCCTCCCCCTTGCTACAAAATGCTACAAATTATAGCAGCGTTAAGACATTGCAGTAATGCGACTATGGCAACAACAGAAGTCCGTTAGGGGGTGAAGCCAAAAGCCGGCTGGGGGTTTGAGAGAATCGTAGCTAAGGAAGAGCCAAGTGCTTGAAATTAGATAAACTGCTACCACCACTCTCAGGCTTTGAGCAGCCGCTCCCTTCTGATCCCCCTTCTCAGTAAAACCAAAACTCGACTGCCTCAAGTTAAAGCAGTGGTGACTTAAGACGTTATCACTTTTTTTGTTCTGTCTCTATCTCCCACCTCCGAACCTTTCGATCCTCTTTTCTCCTCCTACGGTGGTCCTTGCTAAATCAGGAGGCCGAATGGCAAATCCAGACGGATTACGTCATTTAAGTGGAGGAGTCTGCAAACGTTGTAGGAACAGTGGAGTTTAAGGAAGGGCAAAATCTCGTACGTCTTTTTCTCACCATCCTGGGAAGGGGAGGGGCGGCTACCACCGTCAGCAGAGGCGCTTGCCACACTCTACTGGAGGCGGCAGGATAATTTAGGGGTCCCTGAAACGTAGCGAATAGGATCTTAACTCTCTCTGCCTTTAGTCTCGACGTCTACTTAGAAGGGTGAAGGGTTAGAGGTATGGGGCGTGTTGCTCTGTTTTACACCGGCTCATTACATCTCTACTCCCTCCGACTTTCACACATACGAGCAAAACATGTCTTCCTCGATCCCATCCTTTTTTGTTTTCAACAGTCGGACTAAATATTTTAGTAGGATTCAATTCCTTTTAGGAAGGACGGTAGGGTGAGTTAGGAAGGGGCCGCCGAGAAAAGGCCAAGAAATGGGGTTGAGAAAGAGCTTGATCAACAACCTCCCCCTTCCTTGATTCCGGAAGTGGACATTTGGCTCCATCCCTCTACTTTCCGGCTGCACCTCCAGTATCTCTCGAGTTCGCTCTCTTGACCATTCTAGAGTCCCTGTCTTCCATATTGCAATCGCTCAGAAAAAGAAGCTGATAAAGTCACCCACACTTAACGATAAAGCACGTCACATAAGCATTATTTCGTAAACGAAGCATGTTTATAGCTAAATCTGAAAGTTTTGGTTATCTGACTTTGTCATCACTTTACTGATAAAAACATAGTTGTTAGGAAGAGTTATTTGCTTCGTATCAGACATAGACAATTAGCATAATCAGTCCTTCAAAAAGTCACAGTTTTCTTCACTGCATTCTCAGCTTTCCCTTTCGGTCATGTGCTATTTTTTCTGTCTCGAAGCTTCCTTCCTTTTACCAATACGTCTTTTAATACACACGTTCTTCTCACTGAATGTCCCAGTCAATTTCTGTTCGTCTTTTTTATTAGTTTAGTGTTGTTCCTCCAACGCCCAAACTTTTCTAAAACAGTTTTATTTTGGCCATTTGTTTCACTCGCTCCGTCACCAGTTACTCGAAAACGCACTTTATTTATCACAAGGCACTCAACGTTACACAACGGTGCACTTGAGTCACTTTGACACACTCGGAATACAACATAACTGATCCTATGAATCAAATCACAACTGAACTGTTGAACTGCGCGACTCGCAACTGACTGCTGGATTACAACTCACAATGAAACTGCACTGTCCACTTATATTGTCCTTCTAACAGAATTAAACTCAACTGAATTCAACACTGCTTGTCCTGGCATAAGTCTCGCATACAAAGTGGAACTTTCGAGAACAAGAAACTGCTAGAACATGCCGAAACTAAGATTCCAGAACAAGTAAGCGGTACACAAAGGGGATTTTTATTCCACACTCGCTGTTGTTCTATTGTTTTCAGGCCGGCTATTGTCCCGGGCTGGCACACACTTACTGACGGCCGCAGGTAGCGCCGCGTGCGCAATACTCTATTCATGTTTCGAATGTTTCTACAATTCATTGCACTGTTGCAGTTTCCGTACTATACACGTCACGCACCATAGACATGTAACTAATCTCTTTTTTAGTTTTTCTTCAAGAGTCCATATAAGATGCTGCTTTTACTATTAAAAGTTTATTTTGCCATTGCTAGCCTCAATTTTGCATTTTATATTACTAGATTTGTCCATTTGATGTACTATCTCATTTTGAACTCACATGTTTTTTGGTTTCCTTCAAATAGTCCATTATTTTTACTTTCTCTAATAGTATAGTAAGTAGGGGAAGTATTGTATTCCACCCAAAAATTCGCTTGAACACGTTTAAACATCCCTGTAAATGTCACACGATTCCACCCCTTCTACTATGAGCTGTCGCGGTACCCATCTTGCTGACAGCTTTCTCATACCCAAAACTTCGTGCAGAATGTTATACACCCATTTACTCGAGATGTTTACGGCCTTTGCAATCTCACGGATTTTCACTCGGTCTTTCAACAAAATATTGGTGAACTTAGTTCACCATGTCTTCTGTTGTGGCCTCAACCGTCCGTCCTGTGCGCACGGCATCTCTTGTGCTCGAACGGCCACATCGAATTCTGTGAACCACTTTTGAACCATATCATGTGATGGAGCAGAGTCCCCATAATACCTTTTCATTTTCCCTTCCGTTTCCTTCACCGTTTTACCACACAAAAGGTAGTGCTTTATCAGAACACGAAATTAACTATTCTCACTTTCTACGAAGCAGTACACTTCTGCTTAATTTAGACGCTCTCAACAATGTTCTAAGAAACAAATGACGAATTTCTGCAATTATACCCAGAATAGATGTAAGACTTGTGTGCAAACAAGAAACTTGTGATTAGAATGCTATCTGTCGTCAAATTTATGGACTTAACAAACCGCCCTCGTACATTGGAATATGTAAATGAGATAAAAGAAATTGAGTACCCATTCAGGGCAGCTCAGCGGCAGAGTATCAGAACAGAAAGTCATCTTCCCTTTTCCAGCTCTTTAGCAGTTTTTCACCTCAGCTCTTCAGCAAAGATAGAATAAAAAGGAAAATACCCTGGTTTGCGTTCCAGGTTTAACATAGAATTGTTGAAACCTGTTTCGAGCTTTTAGCTCAGTTATTTCCTTGATTAAATAATTGTTTCAAGTTTTTAACATTCACTTGAGTAATTGGACATATTTTTTAATTTTATATGGTCTCTAAATAAAACAATGAAACGAGGAAATGACTTAAATTGAACAGTGGAAACAGCTAAATACCAGCGATTTTCGAAACTTCATGTGAACCGATGGAGGGACGCAACACTTTTTTTTGCACAGGGTAGGTTATAATAGTTTACTAAAGAATAGTTTTATCATTTTAAAGATTAAAAGTAAACAAAACCTTGTTATGCGAAAATAGTTCATAGTCTTTAAAACATAGATATTGTGACGATTATAGTTTTATTTTACAAGAGTGCGACAAAGCTAATTTTACGTTTGAGATATTCAGGATAAATAAATCAATGAAATTGGTTTCGGAATTCTTGCAAGTCTATTCCCGGATGCTTATGTACGCAGGGGTTATGATCGTATGGCTTATAGGAAAATGATCTCGTGTTCAACACTTGGTGGATGATGCAAATCATGCTGATACTCGCTTACGTCAGTGCCACATAAAACACTATCAGCATACTCCTCCGGAATTTAAATTCAAGAGTGTTTTGACGCGGGGCTCCGCCTAGCAGGACTCTGTGACGGTCAACTCTTTAAATTTATTTTGTGCAGGTAGGCACTTGGCACGATGAAGATGGAAGACCGGACTTCTTTCGTCAACCAGGTAAACTCAAAAGCTGTCTAGCTCTCTCCCTCTTGAAATGTATGTTATATTGGTTCTTATAAAGATTAAAGTCTCTTTTGGAATCAGAATTACACGTCTAATAGTGTCACCCGTTCAGCAACCTTCCAACTAGCAACATATTACCCTATCGTTTGACCCCCCTAGCTACGCCCCCGTTCCCGTCCCATCTGGTATAGTCGCCGGTTTGGTAATGTGACCTTACGGCACATCACTTACAAGAGATGGCATCAATTAAAGATGTTCCTGCCCTCTTGAATGTTTATTGTTGCTGCTTCATTATCTAAATTGGGTTAACCAAAGCACCCAAATGATATCATAGCAAGGATTTTATAAGGCAATATGTGTCGTTGTTTGTTATGGTAGATACATACATATGATGGCAGGTTTGTTACATCCATGAAAAGAAACGCAAAATTCATTCCCAAAAATGGGCATCTTGGAGCACAAATACTTCAGCTTCACCCTGTGACATTCCCAATTATCTTTATTTACCCCGTTGAAGACCTAGAAAGAGGTTAAGTCTGATTTCCAACGAAACCGTATAGTTTGTCCCTGAGTTCACGTTATGCTGCCTAAAATATCTAAGTTAATGCCTCTTTTTATTTATTCGTGCTACGGTCTAAAATAAATAGTTGCAGCGCTTAAAATGTCCTAAATAATACTGGAGGGCTGTGAAGTCGATTTCGAGTAACAATGTAACAAAACACATTATGGCTGATAACCAACAATTAACACGCTTCTGGTCAGCGTTTGAAGCATAATTAATCAAAATTACCCGTGCTTCTGCATTATTAATTCCAATTACTTGATAAAGCAATAGCTTTTTTGATATCAAATTCAAAATTAGCCCCTAAATATTCTTAATATAGCTACGATGACAACGAGCAATGCTGGTCCCTGTGTTTTGTTCGGTCACTATAAACTGTATTGTGGTCAGCTAATTTGTATATGTTGCAAAGAGAAATAACTGGAAAGAAAAACTTTCTTTCATTAACTCCTGACTGATGGATTCTAAACAGTTTATTTGAACAAGGGAAAATTAGCTCTTATCTTTTCTGAAACAACAGGAAATGTGTTCTTTGTTATGACGGCGATAACTAATTTTAAGGGTATTAAAATATACTGTGATTAGACGAACTAAAGAGTCATTAGTGAAAGAAAGTAAAACAAAATTGCTAAAAACATCTTTTCTGTTTTTTTCTTACAATCTCTGAATGATCAATTAAATCCCTAGGTGTGTGGAGAAAAATACTTTTTTGAATTATTTCATAAATATCGCATATTCAAATTAACTTATTGATGTATTAAAATAAACAAAACTACACCTTTACCATTGTAATATGCGTTCTTGGTAATTGAGGATGTGACGTAATGATTGTTGCTGGAAGAATAATATATCTGAAAATAACTTGTCAAAATGATGTACTATATTGTTGTCTCTTTAATAATACCTTTTCTACCACTTCTTTTTCTGATTTCGAATGACACAAAACAGTGTATTAATATAAGTAATTTAAGGTAATTTATACATCAATAATGCAAAATATGCATTAATAAAACAATATCCATCGACAAACTTCAGGGGGAAAACCTCAGAAATCCCGCAGAAATTGACATATAGAGTGACGAAACATCTTTCAGATACAATGATTAGATGAGAATTAAAATACAAATTCTTAATATGAGGAGTTCAACCACGTTTACCCATCCTGATTTCTCCTAAGAAACAATTCAGTTCCTTACCCATAAATCGACTGCTGTAGTCACAGAACTGGCTTTCCAATTGCGCACAAACTGGCCCTTTGACTTCTCCTGTAACGAAAGGTTCTCAACATAATGTATCTTCTTGTCTATGTTAAGAAATATGTCGATAGCCTGACAACAATGCTGCTTTATGTTCCAGGGCAACACCTCACAATGAAATAATTGTCTGCTGATCCCTTTCCCCAATAATTCGGACACATTGTTTAAATAGAGATGCTTCGATTTGCGGGTAAATATTACATGTAAGAATGCCATTAAATACTTGCTTTATCCGTTTGTGTGTGTTGTATAAAAGTTTCCCACAGTGAGAAGAGCCCAAGTCTCTAAGGCTCAGTATAAACGGCATGTTTATGTCAAGCAACATACTCAAAATCCTTTAACAGCTTGTTTCACTCTTTTTGTTAGGTTATTTACGCCCTCGGGTAATCTTTGGAAAGGTAGAATGGCCATTTTCGGAACGGGAAGTAAAGACGTGGTTTGTTGGTTTCTTTTTTACGGTGGCGGCGGACGGAAGGGGATGGTTGTCGTGCCGTCCCCTCACCAGACATAAAGCTGAGGAAGAGTGCCTTAACATACATTATATGAGGCACTAACCCAAGCAAATTAGTCTCGCATCAGCGTAGCATGGGGAGCTGCACTATATAGCGGCTTATATTCATCAGCAAGGGACTTATTTCTTTCTCGCTCTACTGCCCTTTCTCCTTCCTCGAGAAAATAAGATGAAAGGAGCATCACTTTTGCTTGTTTCCACTCCACCGAATAGTCTTCTACCCTCGCTCCTCCATCTCCTCAATTCTTATGCAAGTTGTGGAAAATTTGGCAGCGCTAATACATGCAAATCACATCATGGTAGACCAGCAAAAAAGAAAAGGAGGAGGAAGTGGACTGCTGATGAAGTGAATGAGGCGGACGAAGCAGAAGAAGGCAAATAAAAAACTGAAGAAGAAGAGAGGGTGGCGGCGAGAAAGAGGCAAAATATACTTGATACAAAAAGAAAATATAACAATTTTCTCGAAGTAGCATTTCACGGAAGAGTGGATGAAGGGCGAAGTGGGAAGAAGAAAGACAGGAGTTGTGGAAGGACAAAGATCTATTATTCAATCAATTACGATGCTCCCAAATTAGAATGATGAGTGAAACGATGAAGGGTTACACACTGTGAATGCTCTTGCATGGCTGAAGAGCACAGCATTTTCATGAACTTCTCCTGCCTAAATGACGCAAAAGAAGCAGGGAAAACTTGAAGCAAACCAAGCTCTACAGTGACCGGAATATTGAAACAAGGGAAAGCTGATTAGTCGTATTGTTCTCTTATTTGCAAATTTACAATGACAGAATTGTTTCTCTAATAACATAAAATCAAAAAGGGAGGTAGTTACAAACGCAAATAGAATAACTATGAAGGAAATAACTTTGAAAAACAGTCTAAGAAAGAACGAGTGTCAGAAGATTCTGAGAATTAATATTAATATAAAGCAATGTATGGTAGCATTAAACAAATGTACGTTTGTGTTTATCTTATAATCCAATATTACAGAATTCCAGTTATTTCCCACCACGTAAGAATTGAAGGTACAATATTTATTTTCAAATATATTCTTGAAACTTAGAATTAAGACAATCCCGAAGGTATTCCATAGGTTAGTGTAGTACCAATATATTTATTGTTTTCATCATTCTTGTTTACTTTCCCTAACACGTACCTAATAGGTGGAGAAAGTATTGCATCCAGGCCAAAATTTCGAGTTAGATATTTCGCTAAATACCTACAGGTTTTATGGCTCCGTAATAAAAGAAAAATAAAAAAGGGAGATTTTTAGAAAACGTTCCGTGTCTGTGTCTGTAAGTTATGTTGTGTTTAAACAGCATAACTCAAAAATACCAAACTTGATATTTATGTTCAGCTCTTGTAAGACACGAACATTTTCAAGGAAATCCCCATACCCCAAACTAGTCCTTACATGGAAAATGTTTCGAAATATTTGATTTTCTCAAGATTAGGTCTATTGATTTTGCTTAAAATACCACATGTTTAAAATATTTGAATGATAAATAAAATGTATAACTTGAATTTTCTGGGAACAGCCTGTGAGGTCCTCTTCATTCTGAATGATAATTGTTAAACCGTAAGAGAGATAAAATCTTACTACACAAAAAATAGACATACTGTTAAAGCACACAGTTTATGTCAAATTATTTATATGTGGCGTTAACCATTTTCGAGAAATTCTGTGTTGTTGGTTTGAATTTTTAAATACATATACTTTTTCAAGTGGTAAGTCGCTATTCGTTTTTACTCGTGGTCATGCAAGGAACATATACTTTCAGTCATCACATAGCGATGCACTTTTTAAAAATCTGACTATAGCTACCGCAAGCCTCTTATACCTATAACCAATGTGTAAATCTGTAATGAACGTTTATCTCGATTAACAGGAAGTAGAGAAAAACATAAGATTTTGTAAGAAAAGTTTGTAGAAGAGTAGAGAAAGTCATGTGAGTGCAGGACATAAGATTTTTTTCCTAACTCAAATGCTAAAAATGCTTTAAATGTTGAAGTGGTTTTTTAAACCATCCCATAACAAGTTTATTTGTAATTTTGAAAGCAAATCTGCGTTGCTTCTAGTTATTTCTTTACGTTTGCTTAAATGCTTCTATAGTCAACTTATGATGCTGTTGGTGAGAAACTTGTATAAAAAACGTTATGTGATACATTCACATGACTTTCTCTACCCTTTTTTTATAAGTGAGTATACAAAATATTGTTACTGAAGCTTATTTTTCTATTTATTATATTTTAATTCAAATAAACCTTTGCAAAAATAGTTACATTACACATTTGTTATAGATACAAAGAGAACAGCGATACTCAAATGTTTAACAACTGGATGCTATATGCTGGTCTTAAAATTTCATGCTGTTCCCATGCAATCGGAGAAGCAACTGGAAATCGATGGGACTTTAAAAGTGACAAGTATTGAACAATTCGAATCTTTAATAACGGATATCTGAGAAACCACTTATGCCACAGTAAAATTTGTTTGGAATAAATTGTGTCCTTTAATGAGATCTACATTTTTTGTATGGTATATTTTCGTCTATCGCTTAACGTTCACCAGTTATACAAAATTATTCAAAGTTCCTTCCGAATAAAGAGGACTTCACAGGTTATTCCCAGGAAATTCAAGGTATACATTTTATTTGTCATATAAATATCTTTAATATAGGATATTTTAATCAAAATCCTTTGAGCCCTTTCTTAGAAAATTAAAATTTTCGAAAAATTTTCCATAAAAATTAAATTAAATTGAGTTTTGTTTATGGACACTCTTTAACTGCTATGGTACTTAGCGTCCCATTCTATATTGGACGTGAAAGACCGGGAATTTTGCTCAGAGGCCTCGTTATCAGGCTTGAGGTTCTTTCACGTGCCATAAATCTACGACATAGGGCCACCGGCTGTACTTCCCTTCCGAAGGAAGCCATGCTAAGGATTTTTACGCCCGAAAGAAAATCCATCGCTCTCCGCAGGGTTTGAACCCGAAACCTCGGGAAATAGAAGCTAGCATGGTATCCCCTAGTCCACGGAGGACGACAAAAAATGTTTCATGCAAAGGGTAGTTGGAGTAGGGGGATTTTCATTTTCGTGTGGCATCTTTGGAAGGTGCTGAACCTAAATACCAAGTGTGGTGTTTTTATCCGACTTTTCGCTTTTGAGCTAGCTGTTCACAGACACGCACACGGACCTTTTTCTAAAAATGCTTCTTTTTATTCAGGGGACTTTAATGCATGTATTTCCCGTGAAATCTCGTATTGAATTATTAGGTGGAATGCAATACCTTCTCTACCTACTATGTAGAGAAAGTAAAAAATATCTATAAGAGAAGGAGTTAGGAAAACGCGAACTAGAGAGGCTGGAAAGCGTTCGCAAAGGTTAAAAGAGCGCGCCTGACATTTTAGCAAGCGAATATAAACAGCCATCCAAAAGTTGTCTTTATTTAATAAGGTTAGGATGCGGTAACACTGCTATGTTCAAATTATTTGAGTTTATTACTTTTTCTAATACGTGTAGTAGGGGAAGTATTGTATTCCATCCAAAAATTCGATGTCGAAATTTCGCCAAAAATACATATTTTGAGTTTCCCTAAATCCAAAAAAGCATTTTTAGAAAAAGGTCTGTGTGTGTCAGTGTGCCTGTAGTCTGTGAACAGCATAACTCAAAAACATAAAGTAGAACAAATACCAAACTTAGTATGTAGGTTCCAAAGGTACCTTCTAAAGATGCAACACGAAGATTTTCAAAGAAATCCCCCCACCCCAGAGTACCCTTTAAAAGGAAGGTTTTTTAACATTTTTTTATTTTCTAAAAGGTGTATGTAACGATTTTGACTAAAATGCCATATATTAAAGATATTTGCATTACAAACAAAATGTGTATCTTGGATTTTCTGGTAATAGCCTGTGAAGACCACTTCATTTGAAATAAATTTTGTATAATATTGTATAACTGGTAAACGAAGGGTACTACACAAAAAACATGGATCTCCTTAAAACACACAATGTATTTCAAATACGTTTTTTGTGGCATAAACTGTTTCTGAGATAACCGTAAATTAAAGGTTCAAATTGTTCAATACTTATCATTCTTCTAAAGTTCCATCGATTTTCAGTTGTTTTTTGCGAATGCATGGAAACAGAAAGGAATTTTAAGGACAGTATATAGCGTCCGGTTCCGAAACATTTCACTATCGCGTTGTCTTTGTATTTATAACGAAACGTGTAATGTAGCTATTTTTGCAAAGGTTTATTTGGATTAAATGTAGTAGATAGAAAAATAAGGCTTTAATAAGAATAGTTTGTATATCTAATAATAAGGATAGAGGGAAGAGAAAGTCATGTGATTGTTTCGTATTATTTTCAGGTAGCGTAAATAAGGAAGTGCATATAGGAAAGTAGTTTAATCCGGTAGGTGTTACCTATTTCAGAATAAATTATAAATTTTTGGCAAGTATTAACTTGGAAGCATATGGGTAAAACACTGCACAGACAGAAGTAATTTTGGGAATAATTAATAGAGAATAATTTGTCAGGGGGTAGGGGAAAGTTTGCGAAACATCGCGGGAATCTTTTTAATAAGGACGCGTTTGAAATGTGCAATAAAGAAGGTTTTTAATAATATTTGGTGTCTGAAACTGCGACGGAAAGAGCGTTTGCTGAAGCGTGTAAGTAACCAAGAAGTGGCCAAGGTGCACACTCACGTAACTGTCAGCTGAGACAAATCACGCCCCATCTTGTCGAAAGGAAGAGAACGTGGCATCTGCGGAATGTTTTGAGGGTGTTAAGACCCATACCCCTTCCTCGGAATGTGACAGGTGAGGCAGCAAAGAAAGGGAGTGAAGTGGCAGGGAGGAGAAGACTGGCTGGCTTCTTCACTCACGAGGCCGTCTTTGTGAAATGTATCATTCCTTTGTGCCAGACACCTGTCTTGTTAATTAACGTTATGCACCAGACGTGAAAAGTTAATATACGGGATAATTAGCTGGGTTATACACATAACACACACAATACTTCCCTGCCAGCAACGTCTTCAGGTCGGAATAATCCTAGAGGGGCTTACAGTTTGCGGTAACAAGGCTCCACACCTTCGCTGCCAGCGCCGCGGTTTCCCATGTTTGTTCAACGGCAACCTCTGCGTCGATACACCCACACCTTTCCATCCTGCAAACAAGCAGACAAAATAACACTAAAACAAATTCATTTTTCTAGCTAACATATTTTCAAATGTCTTATCAGAGGAGTCATTTGCACACTAATGCTTAAAAATGTAGAGCGTTAACACTCACATAGCCGCTATTGTTTATTCAGCTAAGCTACACAAAGTATTCTTCCAAAAGCTTATTACTATCTCTACTGCTTACTTACAGTTAGTAGGGGACGTATTGTATTGTAGCCAAAAATTCAATATCGAGATTAGACCGGAAATACATATTTTGAGACCCCCTAATCCACCCAAAAAGTTCTTAGAATAACATCCACGTGTGTGTGTTTATGTTAACAGCATAACTCAAAAACGAAAAGTTGGATGAATATCAAAGTTCAGCATCTTCCAAGGCTAAGACACGAAGATTTTCAAAAAATCCCCCCCATCCTAATCTACCTTTACATGAAAAACGTTTAGTTAATTTTGATTTTGTCAAAAAAATGGTTCTTACGATTTTGTTTAAAATACCGTGTGTTTAAGATATTTAAATGAAATATAAAATGCATAATATTCCTTTTTAAATTATAGGCTGTGGAGCCCCTTTTATTTGGAAGGAATTTTGTATAATTGGTAAACCATAAGAGATACACAAAAATGTAGACACAATTTACTTCAAATAAGTTTTTGTGCCATTAGCTATTTCCGAGGTTATTATATTAATAGTTATTTAGAGGACCAGTTCAAAAGTAGAAATTTAGTAACGAGAGGCTCAAATTAGAACACACCGAAGGCAGTGTTCTAAAAAAAAAAAAATTGAGTTTTATTTATGGACGCTCTTTAACTGCTATGGTTCTTAGCATCCCATTTTATATTGAGCGTGAAAGACCGGTAATTTTGCTCAGAGGCCTCCTTATCAGGCTTGAGCGAGCTACTGAACATAATTAGTCTCGTATTGTCTACAATATTTTATCTACGTTCAGAGTATTTTAGTATATGTTGTATATTTAATGAAATTTATTTATTACGGAAACGATATGTTTAGAGAAAGAGCAATGTGGGCTTTGGAAAGAAATCACACGATAAATCAATAAACTTTGTTGTTATATTCTGCAATTTTGGATGCTAGTTTCATATGTGAATCTAAAATAAAATGATTGAAGCAGGTGATTTTCATGTTTCACCAGGAAAGCGTTTTAAAATCTGTCCAAGGTGTAACTATACGTTTTTGTTTTAATGCGTATTATTACCAAGGAAAATAAGATATAAATGATCATCATTAAAGTGTATTTTATGTTTTGTTGAACCTGTATTTCTTTCTCTACTGCGTATAGTAAGTAGGGGAAGTATTGCATTCCACCCAAAAATTTGATACCGAGATTTCACCGGAAATACATGTTTTGAAGCCTCCTGAATCCAGAAAAAAATCATTTTTAGAAAAAGGTCCGTGTGTGTGCGTCTGTGAGTCTGTGTGTCAGTGAACAGCATAACTCAAAAATGAAAACTCGGATAAATACCAAACTTCAAATATGTGACACCAAGATTTTCAAGAAAGTCCTCCCACCCCAATTACCCTTTACGTGGAACATTTTTCGAAAATTGTTATTTTCTCAAAAATATATCTTACGATTTTAATTAAAATATCACATATTAAAGATATTTTTATGACAAATGCATATCTTGAATTTTCAGTAAATGTACCCAAAAGTCCTCTTCATACTGGCATAATTGATAAACCGTAGGAGATAGAGAAAATGTAGATCTCGCTAAAACACAATTTATGTCATATACTTTTTTTGTGGAGTGAACCATTTCCGTGATATTACTTGTTATTTTTTTGAATTTGCCAATACTTATACTTTTTCTCGAATAGGAATTCTTTTTTTTTAATGTCCTGAACATTCAAGGAGAATTAAATGCTCCACATAGCAACCAGCTCTTAGAAGATTTGACTATCACTTAAAGCCTATCATATTCCCTTGCACCTACAGAAAATTAGCAATAAGATAGTTTCTGCAAATGTTTATCTCTATGAACATGAACTAATGGAGAATGAGCATTTGTAAAAATGGTTTGTACAAGAGTACAGAAACTCATGTGAGTGTAACACATCAGAGTTTTTTGTTTTGATAGCGAGTTTTGTGTTTTGTTAGAATATCAATCATTTGTTGCCTAGTAACTACGAAGTAAAGCATCACCGATTATTGTACTAGTAGATAAAGTTTATAGATCGGCTAGAAAACAATTGCAACTCACAGTATAAGAACACCGTGTTTTTGAGATGGACTTCAATTCACTGAAGTTCGTGTCTCTCAAAGCGCCTTTTTCTGTAAGTGTGGAGACTTCGTAAATAATGAAGATGGGTCTAATGCAATCTTGTTGTTAACCGGCTGCATACTCTAAAAAACGGGGCGGAAAACCAACAACAAAAACACATGAACTGTTAAGCTATACAGGAATACTTGCAACTGAGAACAATCAAGTTCATTTTCACGATGTCCACTAAATCCGACATTGCCGTTTAGAGGCGGAGTCATAGATTATACATCAATTAAGGTTCATTTTCACATTTATAGCACACCGATTTAACATACATCCATTCTTGCTTACCGCAAGATGTATACGTTTCAAATGCTTTATAGTTCACGTACCTAGTAGGTAGAGACGGTATTGTATTCCACCCAAAAATTCGATATCAATATTCACCAGAAATACATGCTTTGAGGCCCCGAAAAGAGAAAAAAAATTCTAGAACAAGGTCCTTGTGTGTGTGTGTGTTATTATGAACAGCGTAACTCAAAAACGAAAAGTTGGATTAATACCAAACTTGGCATTTAAGCTCAGTACTTTCCAAACATGTGATTCAAAGATTTCCAAGAAAATCTACCTTCACCAAACTACATGGAACATGTTTCGAAATTATTTATTTTCTAAAAAAATGGCTGTAAGGATTTTGAATAAAGTATTAAATATATTTATGGCAAATAAAATGTATATCTTGAATTTTCTGAGAATAGCCTTTGAAGTCATCTTCATTCGGAAGGAATTTTGTATAATCTTATATAACTGGTAAAGGTTAAGCGATAGACGAAAACGCACTACACTAGAAATATAGATGCTTTTGAAACACGCAAATTATTTCAGAAAGCTTTTTATGTGGCATCAGCTATTTCTGATACATTCGTTATTTAATGTTTCGAACTGTTCAATACTTAGCCATAAGTCGTGTCATCATTCACTTGTTTCAATGAAACAGCAAGGAATTTTAAGGCCAGCGTATTGCGTCCAGCTCTTAAACATTTGCCTATCGCCATTCCCTTTGTATCTGTAACAAAATTTGTAATGTAGCTATTTCTGCAAAAGTTTATTAGGACTAAAATGAAGTAGATGTAAAAATATACTTTAGTAAGACTAGTTTGCGTACCCACCAATAAACGACAGAGGGTAGAGAATATAATGTGAATGTATCACATCAGATTTTTAGATTTAGTATGTTAGTATGTTAGCTGCTAAAGGCTTCTGACTTGAATTCAATCTGCCCCTGCATCAAAAGAGCTAATATCAATTCCAGTCTTCGAAGGTGGACTGGGAGAACAATTTTCTTGAAGCCCTGTCGCGCCACATGGGCTCTTTTTCCTTCTTTGCTCACACAATCTATGGGTCACAAATCAACAAATGTCGAAGAGTCAAAGTAGAAATTCTGTAGCACCGCCTCCCATTCGGCGACATATGGAATACCTTCGGAGGGGGAAATGCTACAGTGTAAGCGAAATAGAATCCCCATTTTCAGTTTCGTCATAAATTATGAAAAAAGTCGAACGGAACTGTGCAGTAATGTATTTATTCACTCTTCTTATTGTCAATAAGGCTCTCTTTCCCCACAATTGTCTCCTGAGGTGGGTGTTTATTTCAGCTGTTTTAAGCAAGTAGTGTATAGCGTAGGGGTGTCAAATAAAAGACAGATTTTATTCTACACAAACTAGGGAACCGACGGTCATAAATAATATCTGAGTTCCCTTTACAACTCTTTCATACACTATGTCTTGAATTGGACAAGACTGACCGGCCAGCGACCTTGAAAGGAGCGAGAGTGATTGCTGCTAGGTTAATTTTCAAACACACGGTAAACGACACGTTTATCAGTAGATATATAGCTCTGGCAGTTACATGCAATGGAATTTTGCTGCTTATTTAAAGTACAATTGTATTGTTTTTATGTTATTCGTTTTTTATTATGATTTATATCCAGAATTTATTAACAGAGCTTCCCGCAGTTGGATACTGCCATAAACAAAGCATAACAAACAACTAAAGCTCATAAATACATCATAAACAATACAAATAACTGTTAGCCGAGTTTCAACTATATAAAACACCATTATATGTATATACAAGGTGGACCATTTCAGTTGAGACTGTACAACTAAGCGTTGTAGAAGGAAATGTCTTTAATAAAAGTGGCTCGATATTATGGGGGAAAGTAAATGCCATTAGTCGTGTTTTGCTTGTAGGACGTTATGAATGGACATTTTAGGGCCAATTTAATTTTTTTAAATGGTGCGTTATATATATATATATATATAATGAATAAAGAATAAATTAAAATCAGTGACCCTTTAATAACAAAGACGACCACTTATTGTTTAACGTATGTTATCTGAAAACTATTACAAAATAACATAGGGAAGTGCCGCTTGTTCCAATCAGTAGGCCAACGATGTCAACTGAAGCAGAATTATATTTATTGCAGAAGTAGGTGGTATTGTTGGCTCTTAAAGGGCATACGTTTCTCTGTGAACATCAGCCGGTTGAAGTTCCCATTTGACAGTAGGATCTATGATGGTTCCCGTACATGAGTCAGGTGGATTGGCTATGGTAGCGATTGTTGTATATGATCCGTTCTCTGCGATACCATGGACTTGGCACTTCTGGAGTTTAATGACAATCATTGAGCGCACATGATGGTATCTAATATTTCTGAGCATACTTCCATGTGGACAAGATCCAAGGACAGGTGCAGATATCGATTGTTGTATGTGATCCGTTCTCTGCGATACCATGGACTTGGCACTTCTGGAGTTTAATGACAATCATTGAGCGCACATGATGGTATCTAATATTTCTGAGCATGCTTCCATGTGGACAAGATCCAAGGACAGGTGCAGATATCGATTGTTGTATGTGATCCCTTCTCTGCGATACCATGGACTTGGCACTTCTGGAGTTTAATGACAATCATTGAGCGCACATGATGGTATCTAATATTTCTGAACATGCTTCCATGTGGACAAGATCCAAGGACAGGTGCAGATATCGATTGTTGTATGTGATCCGTTCTCTGCGATACCATGGACTTGGCACTTCTGGAGTTTAATGACAATCATTGAGCGCACATGATGGTATCTAATATTTCTGAGCATGCTTCCATGTGGACAAGATCCAAGGACAGGTGCAGATATCGATTGTTGTATGTGATCCCTTCTCTGCGATACCATGGACTTGGCACTTCTGGAGTTTAATGACAATCATTGAGCGCACATGATGGTATCTAATATTTCTGAGCATGCTTCCTTGTGGACAAGATCCAAGGACAGATCAAAATTATTTCTGTTCTCTACCGAGCGACGTGGCGCCACGGTAACGTGTGCGGCTCACATTCGAGAGGTCTCGGGTTCGATCCCCTACCCACTTTATCCCTAGGGTTTTTCGTGGTTTCCCCGGCGAATGCTGGGATAGTTCCTCTTCTATCACTACTTCCCTGCCCTTCATTTCGCATACATCATCTCTTTCATTTTCATCAGTTTCAGGGTTGCAGGACCAGGTGACGTGTTCGGCGGATTGCGGCTGGGGGGTGGCTTTGCGCTTTGTAGAGATTTCTTCCCTGGCGTCGTTGCGGGAAAGCTCAGTTAAAAACCCCTCCGAGTGGACCTCACCAGGGGGACTGTCAAGGTTTAGGAGCTTGTGGGAGGGGGTCCAGGCAATGTGGGTGCGTTTCGAAATAGAAACGTTAGCGACCGTGTTTATGTTTGCGCTCGTCGCTATCCGGATCTGTTGCCCTTCGGGTCTCCCCCATCATTTCTCCATCCCAGGTATCACAGTAGGAGCAAAAAGGACCGTCGCGGCCTACTTCTGGTGTTCTACTCCGGTTGTGGGGGGCTCCTCCGTTGGTCCGTACCTTTAACTTTACCTTATTTATATTTAATGTTACTGTTCTAACTGAACAAAAGTTTGAGCGTCCTTCAATTTATAAGTCCCTCTGGTCTACCGATTCAACTATTTGTGGGTGGGAATTGCTTATAAAGAACTACATCCTTTCCTTTTTGAGGGTGAGAACACCAAGTTTGAAATTCTTTCTCTCTTAGTAATCTTCTTAAGCTGCGATCACTGGCACTTTCATCAGCTGTAAGGCCAAGCTTGTGAAAAATTGCCAATTTCACTAGCGATATTTGTAAGTTGTGGTTATGTGATCATTCCGGAAATTGGCAGTTTCCTACACGAATTCAAACGTTGTAGGTATGCTTCCTATCAAAACATCCCAAGAGTAAATCTGCTGTCGTATGGATGTGAATATCTCTTCTGCAAAAAGGTGTCGGACGAAAGTCCAATATTTATTTTCAGATGTTACAGTTCCTAGCAGGACAACTACCTGATATTCATGCATAAAGTCAAGTGTAGAGGTCATTTCCGAAAGAGAAAGAAACAAAAAACGAAAGAGTTCATCTACGATATGTTGATTGGACAAAATCAGGGCCAAATAGGAACATTCGTAATCATTAGTTTCAGCACTTGTTTAATGCAGGTAAGCCAAGTAGTAACATTGTGTTTTGGCCAGGATTTGCTGTCTGTTTGGTTATACTTTGAACGATGGCAACCAGCGGCGTTGTCAGTCTCGTCTAAGAAATAGCGCAAAGCTTAGGTATGTAATTATTTGTATGTAATGTGGCTCCTAATCTGGATGACTAAAAATGTCTCATAAATTGGCTCCTTTACATGTGTATTTTCCTGAGAATTACCTTACAGTCGTAGAATGCCTATAGCCTTATTTTTACACAATTAATTCTATTTATACATTTTACGCTATCTGGTAATGCTTAAAGACGCGTTTAGAACTCCTTAAAATGCTTGTTGGTTTCATTCCAGTTTAAGTTCACTGGAAGATTACGATGAGATGTTATGTTGGTTTTTTTTTCGCTGCATAAGCAACGCCTGCCTCATAAACATACAATGCAGAATATAGATGAGAATAGTACATAATGAAAATGAAACCTTCATGAATCAAAGCACTACAGCTTAACCTTTATGACGACGTGCCAATTTTGTCCTCCATGACACCTTTCAGATGTGATGTTTAACACCGTCAGATCTCAGAGCTGTTTAAAACAAGACGTGAGTTGTTATTAGTGTTGCACACTACAACATTTAATGACACTACAGCTAATACGAAAAATAGAGGAGCACACGTTTTCAATTGGTACTGAACTCTCAAAAACACTTCCTCGTCCGAACTAATGAAGTAAGAACCACTAGAATCTAAAAGAAATTCATGCCATAAACCTTCCAAGTATGTCATTTGTATTCACTCGCAGCACACTTGGCTGCTGCCAGATTTCTTTCCCGAGGTTTACTCGCGTCACTCTCATGCAGAGGTATGATGTGGGGTGAAATGTTAAGCGATAGTGACAGCTTTACAGATAGATAGCTTAATAGACTGGGAGGATTTGCCAGATCTTTTCACTAAGGCAATAGACAGGTGAACTTTACGAAAGAAACGACGGGATATCCAAATTTTAGTTGCATACTTCCTCACTGATTTGTCTTTTATATTCCATACCGATTTTTTAAAGGATTTAATAAGTTACTATTTGCCATTTAAGCACCCTGTGTGTCCAGGGTTGGGGTGGTCTGCCAACATGTAAACTGTGACAACTTCCTTCTCAATAATGTGTGTCTTCATAGTGTAATCATGTCCAAAATAAACATTTTTAAGAAAAATGCTTTAGTATCTTCTGAGTGAATTTAATAGTATTTGTATCAGCTGAAACTTTTTTACTCCAAAATGTTTGTGTAATTTTTAATAACTCTCCTCTCCCATTCAAAGTTTTTACCACTTTTGGATAAGCTCCGTATCGAATATTTATGCTCCATTTGTTATCATGTTTTTGAGATTTTATTAAAAGCTTATTTTAAAGAAAACTTATATATATATATGTTTATAACGTTGTATATAACCAATATAAAACTAACAGCATAAAACTAAAAGATAAATATCCTGTCATTTAGTTACTAATTCTATATGCAGATTTGTAGATCCACTACTTATGAAGAGAAAACAATAAATAATCTTACGATGTAATGAATCTTTTACTCAGAGGTTTAAAACCCTCATTTATATATCATATAATACAATTATTTTCTTGAGAAGTAATCATTGTAGACATTTCCGCATGTTTTAGCTTATACATGGATATTATGTGGTGAAAATTTAAAGCAGGCTAGCAAAATCTGTAGAATTTAGAATATACACTCGCGCATTGCAGCAGCAGTGCATGGAGCTGTTGGTGATAAAATCTTGCAATTAAAATTCAATTGTTTCTCACTAAATTCATTTACAGTTGGCAAACAATTTTTGAGTTGCAGAATACTCAAAAATGAGTATTCGCTTTCCTAGCGTTGTGAATACTCTAGATTTTCTTGGACTTCCAGTCAGGTGTAGAGTTGGTTAGAAACCGTCGTCTCGGAAACGTACATAGTTCCCATCTTCAGGATAGCTGAAAACGATGTACGTTCCCGAAACGTCGGTTTCTAACCAACACTACACCTGGCTGGAAGCAAAAATTCTGAGTATGCAGAATACTCGTTTAGCAAGTGAAAAGAAGTGAAAAGACAGGTTAAATAAAGCACAGGCAGACTCGTTTGCTCGTCCTTCTTTGCTATCCACTACCTAAACATTATTATTTGCTTTTCTTTTGTAGAATGTTGTATACTACCATAAAATAAAGTTTGTTTCTCATTAGTTAATTAATGTCCTCTTCGAAGTTTTGCTGTCGCTTCGGTGAACGTTATGAGAAACTTGAATTTTTCTTTGTCTGCATGCAATTGTTAAGTCATGTTGGACCCTTGGTTTCTTTTTGAGTAGCCTTAATTTCCTAAGATTGTTAGCACTAACGTTTTCCCTTCTATTACGATTTGAAACCTTCAATGATGCATTTTACCTTATTTAGGGATATGACATCCCCTATAGAGACAAGGAAATGTACGAACGATGGTCATAAGCAGGTGATGTATATGCTTGAGTAAGTGTGGCTTGTGTGCATCATATATATGTAGGATAGTATCACAAAATGCTTATGGCACTTACTTCCATGACAAATCGATATGTGTATAAGGTACTTCAGGGAAAGCCATGACCCCTTCTCTTTCGAAAGTTTTCCTTCAGTAATTACAGGTTCTTCAACATGGGTTAAGTGCACTTAGATATTCCAAATGGTACACGAAATTATAGCTTCAGGGTTGATTGCTGTAGACATATAAATTTGTGAAGAGTGGCATGTTTGTCATGGCTTCTTAACGCTTGTATAATGGCAACACTGTAAAACCAGCCATTAAGTACATTTTACGTAAGATCTTTTACTCCATGAAATATTACCAATTATGCATTTTACATTATGTTCTTGAAATTAATAAGAAGAAATGTTGGTATATTAAATAATATAAAACATAGCATTTACTCTATCTGCAGGAATATAGCTAGTGTTATTTTAATGGACTTAAGTCAAACCGAGTGAACAGTCAGTGACAAAATACACACGTATCAAAATATGCATGAAATTTTAGTTTTTTTATATAATGTTATAGATTGGAATTTCCTCTTTAATTTCGAATATTTTAAAAGTATTTTTACTTTCTGTACTACGTATAGCAGGGAAAGTATTGCATTTCACCCAAATATTCAATGTCGAGATTTCGCCGGAAATGCATGTTTTGAGGCCCTCAGAATAAAAAAAACATTTTTAGGAAAAGGTCCCTGTGCATCTGTCTGTGTATGGGTGTGTGTGTGTATGTTTAAACAGCATAACTCAAAAACGAAAAGTCGGGTAAGCATTAAACTTAGTATTTAGCTTCAATACCTTCCAAAGATACAACACAAAGATTTTTAAGAAAATCTCCCTACTCCAGAGTACCTTTTACATGGAAGATTCTTCTAAACAACGGGTCTAACAATTTTTATTAAAAATGCCGTATATTAAAGACATTTACATAGCGAACAAAATGTATGTCTTAAATTTCTGGCAGTAGCCTATGAAGTCCACTTCATTTAAGAAATTTTGTGTAATCTTATTTAACTGATAACGTTAAGCGATAGACGAAAATGCACTACACAACCATGTAGATCTCTTTAAAACACACAATTAATTTCAAATAACTTTTTTGTGGCATAAGCCGTTTCTGAGATATCCGTTATTAAATGTGGAGTTGTTCAATACTAGTCATTCTTTTAAAGTTGCATCGAATTCAGTTGTTTCTCACGATTCCGTTGAAACAGTATGGAATTTTAAGGCCAGCATATAGCGTCCAGTTCTTAAACATTTGACTATCGCTGTTCCCTTTGGATTTATAACTAAATGTGTAATGTAGCTATTTTTGCAAAGGTATATTTGGATTAAATGTAGTAGAGGAATAAGTTAACTCAACAAAGTTTGTAACACATGTACTAAAATTACAGTGGCTATTCTATGAAAGGAAAAGTAAGACCTCAGAAGAAGAAGTTCTTATAACATATTTACTGTGAAGCAATGAATTGAAAAACAGAAGATTAATAATAATCATTATATACTGTTTGACTAAGCAAAGGCATTGGTAACGTGGACAAATATTTTGCGAAATATTAAATTTCGGAAAAATATACCGCTACACCTAATTGCGATTATTAAAGATTTATATGAGTGATCAAGAATTAATTTAAGCAAATAAAACGACCAGCAAAAAATCTAGAAGGTGCAGTCTAACCCCAGCTCTTTTTAAGATGTTTGGACGAAGCTATGAGAATATGGAAAACACGGTTAAAGATAGGTTTTGGGATAAATAGTTTGGACGCAATCAAGTTCTCATTTCTGGCAATGAAAATATATTTCAAAATACTCTCTATGAATTAAATCAAGTTATAAATCTCACAATTTTAGTATATCGGTAGAAGATATTATAGTTATGTCTGAATAACAAATAGTAGTGAGATCAAAATATTTAGGATAAAATAATACAAGAGTTATCTGAATTTATATTTATGAGATGTCAAATATCAAGCCCCGGAGAAAAAGTTGTTGAGCACAAAGTACAAACTTTCAATCACATAACCTAAAGAAGACCAGGAGTAGAAACACAGCTCAATTTTTCTAAACTAATTAATGAAAGAAGTTACTTGCATAGCAGCAAATTGGACACTCACAGAGACACGAACATTAAAATACACGTATAATAAATTATATTTCTAAGATCAGTAAAAGTAGTAACATGAAAGGAAAATATGTAAGGAGTGATTTAAAAGTAAATTACAAAATTTCAATGTATCAAATAAAATGGACGGATTGTTTTAAACAAATTACTCAGTACTAAAAACTATCGTTTTAGGATAATAGAGATATTGGTCGAAATGTTAAAACAGAATAGATTCCTTGGTCATGAAGTAAGTTATAATGACGATGACAAAGAAGATAACGACAACTAAGTATTCTAAAGAAAATAACTCATCTTGGTTATGGTCAAAGACATCGATAAATGTTACATTACTCCATACTAGCATGGCCTAACCAGAAATACCCCGAAGCAGTATAGAGAAACTTAGGCGCGTGTTGGAAGAAACGTTTAGAAAACACATGAAAAATAATTTGAAAACATGAAACAAAGTAGAGATTTTGTAATCTGAAAGAGAAAGCCTAGTGTATATCTTTTTGGACGATAGCGAAATCATTACATGAAAATGTGAAGTGTTTTTGAAAATTTGTTTTCAAAATTTCATAAACACCAACTTTAGACATAGTCGTATAATATATCAGTGGAAATTTCCTTTTATAAAGGTGTTTTCTTTCTTTTTGCTGCTTAAGTTGTTAGTAGTAGTTGTTAGTAAACACTTTAGTGTTTTCTTTCATTGCTTCATAAAAATTGCTTTGCCGTGATGATTCACAAAACCATTAAGCTACTGGCGTAATTTGTTGACCATACAAGAGAGCCCTTCTTTGAAGCAGCTAAATAATCCAATAATTAAATTTTCGGAATGCTAATTACTACCCGGAATTTGATTTCAATGATGAATGAAAGATAAGTTCGCTTCTGTAGTGATACTAATCGATGTATCGATTTAAAGCCTTGTCTCCAGCCGAAGGTTTTTTCTCCCCGTTCTCCCTCTCTATTCTACTGCTAGATTTAATCAACTCGTAATGTTGTTGCTCACGTAATAACAAACTGGAACATCTGTAACTGTCATTTAGATTAGAACGTCGGCGAAAAGAGTAAGACGAAGAAGGGGAAGGGAAGACGAAGCTGGTGATAGGAAAACGTAGCGAACGTCCTTCGATACTAAAAAAGAGGCTGAGATATTCTTCAATGTTGGGATTAAAAATTGCGAGAATGTTAAATGTCTCCCTCACGTAAAAGATGTCATCTGCTTCTCTTTCTGCTTAACGTTCTATCTAAACTAAAGTAGTATTAGATTCTGGTACAAGCACAAGGAGAGATAATAAAATGGAACAAAAGAGTATCTGTGTTAGTCACTCAACATCCTCTACTCACTATCACTTATTTTCATTCTTTTATACAGGTTATTCATACAAAAACTTATGTTTATATCTGCTTCGTATTAATAAATAGAAATGTTTGCAGAATATGTTTCAATATATATTTTGTTGCGGATACAGAGAATCACACAGGAGGCTGAGGAGGTAATTAACTGTTAAAAAATCAGGTCGATATATGCCAACTTGAACTTTCCGTAGTGTTTGTGACCTCATAAGAAACAAAAGAATGGTGACTTAACACTTAAAAACATATAAAAAAATATTAAAAAGTTTAAACTTAAAGCAGCAGATATTTCGAAATGACCAGTTCCGCGAACCTGTGTTAACAGGTTCTACATAATTCCAGTGGTAAGATTTTGTCTATCTCTGATGTATTACTTGTAATGTAAAATTACACAAAATTCAATCAAATGACATGGTATGAGATATTTACCAGAGGGGGTAAATACTGCGAACAACTAGGTCTATTGTAGCTGCTCCCCCGGGAGGCAGAGATGAAGGAGGAGTCGCAGGAGGTCGCAATATGGGTAGAGTAACCTATTTCTGACCTTGTTTCGGTAGTAACTGTGTGACATCTTCCAAGGTATTGAAATAATTAACCATTTTCCGAACACTGTTTTTCAGACGTAACATGATCGGAGACATAGGCAACGCTGCTAGGTCAAGGTAGGTCAGTGTGACAACCGGCTAATATATACAAGATAATTGGAGCTTATTCGCTCTTTGTAACATAAGTATCTCTATAAACAATAAAGCTAATATTTATGCCGGTTTGGGAAGTGGTACAAGGGATTGGTTATAGGTTATACACGAGGGGGACACCTCGCTCACTGCGACCTACATAGATCGTTTTAACCTATAAACTCCGGAAGAATGGATGAAGTGAAGGAACCACAGAAGGCTACAAGTAGCAGTCAGACATGCCACAGAGACGCGGGGAAGTCCCTAACAATTCCAGGCTCGAAGGCCCATCCCATTACTGGAGCTGTCCAGAGAAGTGGATGAACAATCCGTCGACCTTTAGTGTCCACGGGGCGCCAACTCTTTCCTTTGAGCAAGCATCCGCGCCATCTGTCCGGTATCACCATGCCCACGAATGCTAATAGCACACCTGAAAGATAGAAGGAGGCATAATACAACCGAAATGAGGGAAAGTAAATCGTTGTAAATAAGAAACCAACGTTAATGAGCGTTACACTCTAAGTCTGGCTTAGCATCAGCACCCAGAGGATTGGCTCAAGGTTGGCTCTAAGCCTGGCTTGGGATCTCTTACAAAGCATAGATTCAGCGTTACACTCTTAAATATAGTCTGAGTACAGCACTCAGGTGATTGGCCCAAGGTTGCACTCTGAGCCTGTTTGATATCAGTGTTACACTCTAAGTCAAGCTTGGATCATCACCCAGAGGATTACCCTGAAAATCTGCTCTGGGATCAGAACCGGAGAACAGACTCAAAGTTACTTTATAAATCTGCCTAGCGATGAGTATCCATAGAACTGACACAGGGTTACACTATAAAATCTGCCCTGGAATCAGCACTCGGAGAACTGACTTACCCTCCAAACCTGCCTATGGATGAGTACCCAGGGTTACACTCTAAACCTGCTCGGGATCCCTACCTAGAGAATTGATTCTGATACACTCCAAATTTATCCCGTAAACCGCACTCAGAGACCTGACTTAAGGTTACCTTCTAAACCTGCTTATGGATGAGCACCCAGGGTTACACTCTAAACCTGCTCGGGATCCCTACCTAGAGAATTGATTCTGATTACACTCTAGATCTGCTCTGTAAAGCGCACTCGGAGAACTGACTTAGTTACCCTCCAAACCTGCCTATGGATGAGTATCCAAAGAAGTGACTGAGGGCTTCACTCTAAACCTGCTCGGGATCCCTACCTAGAGAATTGATTCTGATTACACTCTAGATCTGCTCTGTAAAGCGCACTCAGAGAACTGACTTAGTTACCCTCCAAACCTGCCTATGGATGAGTATCCAAAGAAGTGACTGAGGGCTTCACTCTAAACCTGCTCGGGATCCCTATCTAGAGAATTGATTCTGATTACACTCTAGATCTGCTCTGTAAAGCGCACTCGGAGAACTGACTTAGTTACCCTCCAAACCTGCTTATGGATGAGTATCCAAAGAAGTGACTGAGGGCTTCACTCTAAACCTGCTCGGGATCCCTACCTAGAGAATTGATTCTGATTACACTCTAGATCTGCTCTGTAAAGCGCACTCAGAGAACTGACTTAGTTACCCTCCAAACCTGCCTATGGATGAGTATCCAAAGAAGTGACTGAGGGTTTCACTCTAAACCTGCTCGGGATCCCTACCTAGAGAATTTATCCTGATACACTCCAAATTTACCCTGTAAACCACACTCAGAGAACTGACTTAAGGTTACCTTCTAAACCTGCTTATAGATGAGAACCCAGGGTTTCACTCTAAACCTGCTCGGGATCCCTACCTAGAGAATTGATTCTGATTACACTCTAGATCTGCTCTGTAAAGCGCACTCAGAGAACTGATTCAGGGTTACCTTCTAAACCTGCTTATGGACGAGTACCCAGGGTTACACTCTAAACCTGCCCTGGGATCACCATTCAGAGAATTCGCACAGGGTTACACTCTAAGCTTGGCTTGTGATCAACACACATAAAATTGGCTCCAGTTTACACTTATAAGCCTGGCCTTGGGATCAGAACCCAGAGCATTGGCTTTAAGGGTTACACTCTAAATCTATGCCGAAAAGATTCTGAGGGAAATGATTCTATAAATTACAACGAAATTTTGAGGAGCAGATTTTCCAGGTTATATCGAGAAGAAGCAGTAGCTTTTCTGCACTTCAGTTGCATCGATGTAAAAACGGGTTGGAATTTCAGGATCTGTAGCCTTAATTAATCTTAGATTAATTATTGCGTCTATGCTTTGGTGATCTGTCTGGGAAAAACCATGAGTCAATTGGGGAATTCAATGTCCCACTACTGTCACAGTAGCTCAATCCTTAGAGCAACTGCACGGAGAGCAGAACAGTGTTCAAATCCTGGCTGTGGTATTGAATTTTTCAGTTGACTCTATATAAAAAAAAACTTGCCAAGACCAGGTTAAGGTCTCTAAAAAGTATAAATTAAGTATATATATATATATATATATAAGTCAAATATTCTGTATTGAACAAGCTTCTTTGGCACACGTTTACTCTCAATACGTCTTAAAATTTCCTGTTGGTTGTAGCAATGCTGTTGATATTAAAAACCGTGATCACGAATTAATAATTTATTTCCAAATGTCCGGATGAAAGCAGTTACATATAAAGATCATAATGCCAGAAGCAATAAACAGGGAGAATTCCACCCTCGACGATACAAGATGTTTACAACACAGCCAACATATACGCACAAAAAAGGAACACACAGTCTAAGCACATCGCATACAGTGTTGTAACCCTCGCCAGAAATGAAATTTTGAGGGAAAATGCAGCAACAGCTAGCTAGCAGTTCCAGTGTTCCCCCTTTCCCCTCCCTTCAACTTGCTTCGTTTCTCCAGCATTCACCTTCCGTCAACAGCAATATATTGCTAAACAAGGCGCGCGCACACGCACACACAACCTGCATGCGCGCACGCCAAGTTATTAGCTAGCGGTTCCAGACGTCCAGATTAATTCTCGTGATTAAATTTCATAGAGCAACGGGTAGTAGGCAACCAGGGAAGCAAGCGGTTCTGCTACAGTTTCTGACAACCACAGAATGCACATCTTGTTGGCTCAAACTTACAGAGCTGTTCAGGTGTGCCATCAGATTTCTTCGTTTTGTTAGGGCAACTCCTAGCCATGACAACGTGCTGACGGCGTTTCTTTTCTTGTTATTCTGACCCATTCCTAATGTGATTCTATGCCTTCTACTTTCAATGTTTGTGACAGAATAAACACTTAGAAGGAAATCTCGTTAATGTTTGCATTTTTGTTGAGATTTCGGCAACGAGGTAGGTGCTTATATATTAAAGAATAAAGGGGAAAAACACTCAAAAATCCACATTTCATAGAACTTCGAATTTTTAAGAGGTTTTATTATAGCGATCCTCCCAATGTGACAAAACATGATGAAAGAGCGCCTCTGCGGTCGAGTGGTCAGCACTCTGGCTTCTCAACTTAGAGGTACGGGTTTCGATTCCCGGATGGAGTGAGAATCATTCCCTATTCCCACAGAGTCCGGAAGTATGAGTGTGAGTGTGGTTAATAGTAAGATTCTGATAAAACCAATGTTAAAGAAACCTAAATCATCGAACAATAACAGTATCAGTTATTTCTCAAGTCAAAGCCCCGATATGAACAAAGAAAAAAGCGGACTGGGTATATAAATGAAACAATGAAATAAATAAAAACGTGGAGAAAATATTCATAGTCCGCAAAATAAAATGTTGCAAAGTAAAAAATCTGATGTGTTGCATACACATGGCTTTCTCTGCCCTTGTACAAACTATCTTATTGCTAATTTTCTTGTAGGTGCGAGGGGAATGTCGTAGGCTTTAAGCGATAGTGAAATCTTTTAAGAGATGATTCTATGCGGAGCATTCCATTCTCTTTGCATATACAGAAAATTAAAAGAAGAAGAAGAAGAATCTAATAACGAATTTCCATTTGAGAGAAGATATAAGTATTGGAAAATTCAAACAAATATCTCGGAAATGGTTCACTCGACAACAAAACATGAATATTACATAAATTGTGTATTTTAATGAGATCTACAATTTTTGTGCAATAACATTTTGTCTATCTCTTACGGTTTAGCAGTTATGCTAAAGTCTTTCAGAATGAAGATTAATTTTGGCAACATTCCAAGAAAATTCAAGATATACATTTAATTTGCCATGAACACATCTTAATCAAAATCGTAAGAGCTATTTTTGAGAAAAAATGTTTCGAGAAATGTTCCATGAAGTTGAAATTGAGCCTTTTATTTATGGACGCTGTTTAACTGCTGTGGTCCTTAGCGTCCCACTCTATATTGGGCGTGAAAGACCGGGAAGAGGTTCTTTTACGTGCCGTAAATCTACGACATGGGACAACTGGCTTTACTTCCCTTCCGAAGGAAGCCATGATAAGGATTTTTACGCCCGAAAAATCCATTGCCCTCCGCCAGGTTTGAACCCGTGACCTCGGGAACTAGAAGCTAGCATGGTAACTACTAAAAATGTTCCAAGTAAAGGGTAGTCTGGGGTGGGGGGATTTCCTTGAAAATCTTCGTGTCGCATACTTGGGTGATTCTAAACTCAAATCCAAGTTTCATATCTATCGACTTTTCGTTTTTAAATTATGTTGTTCAAAGATTGATAGGCAGATACACAGACACATACGGACATGTTTCCAGAAATGATTTATTTGGAGTCAGGGCACCTCAACACATGCATTTCCGGTGAAATCTCGGTATGGAATTTTTGGATGGAATGCAATACTTCCCTTTCTTACTATATGTAGTCGAGAAAGTACATGCAATTTAATGAACTTCTATAACACATCATAAATTGGAGTTTATTTATTTTTCCCTGTACTCCTTTCGATTCATAATGTATGAGTACCGTCGGGTTCATGAAACAAATTATCTCTGCGAACATTTTCTGAAGCCAAACTCTCGCTCAGTACTCCTGCTATTCGCCAGTGAAGATCCTGGGCAGTTCAACGGATGGAGACTTTTGTGATATTGAAACAGTAAAATATATCAAGTTAGAGTAAGTGTTATTAGGAAGCGAGATCATTAAGTAGCAAATCCACTGCAGTGTGCTGGAAAAATGTTACCGCTCTAAAAGCGACTCTCTGATCTCCCGAATTATATGAACACCTCTGAAAGTGTGCAAGAAGAGAAATTAGAATCTGTAGTTAGTGTCTTTTAGTACAGTTTTGTTCTACTCGTAACCATATCGATAGATATATGTTCTGACTTCTCATGGCAGTAAGACCATTTTTTCTATAGCTAAACTTTATTTCACCGTTTTGCCGGTTTTAATACTATTTCCGAGATCCCGATATCTGTATTTCTTCCACTTCACTTTATTTACCTCTAATTTAGAATATCTTAAGTTGCACTGATATATTCTGGTTTCCAATTTGCATTTTACACTGCCATATAACGTAATAATTTCTGGGTACGTATTTTGATTAAATGCTTACAGTGAGAGAAACAGCGAACAATTAAATTCACACAAAAGTTCCTAAGTCCTGCTAGAAGAAGATTGGCATACTAGAATTTACTGGCTGACCAGTGGAACTGGCAAAATATGGGTAATTTCCTGGCTAAAGTGTGCGAATACAGATCTGTTTGTTTAGTTAGTCAGAGGCAATTTATCGCTAGTTTCTCTTATTGTGTTTTCTTTCTCCTTTTCTTTTTGTCACCTTTAACCGGTATCGTAAGTATGCACATGCAGTTAAATGACCAATACAATAAATATTTGTGTAATAATTTTAATAATTTGACACCAATGGAGATTATCTATCCATTCGTCCATCTGTCCGTCCGTCCATCCATTCATCCACATTTTTTTAGATGCTTTATCGCCTCTTCTTCTTCTTAGAGGTTGTGTGGGTGGTCAGTAATCCACGATGTAAAACAATCTACTCAGCGAAGTTATAAATAACACTAGTTGTGTACCTATAAACTGAATTTTGGATGCAGGAAACTTGAATTGGAAACCGAAATAATATTTCCATTATTTTGCTTTGTTTATTGGACTAACTTCGCCTTACAGGTTGCTGTTTTAACAATATCTTAGCGAATACCCTTCGAATAGCATATACTAATCTATTAAACAACAGTCGTCCTACATGGTGTGTGGACCCGTCTAGTTCCCTAGGTCGCGGGTTCAAACCCTGCGGAAGGCGATGAATTTTTTTCTGGAGTAAAAATACTTAGCATAGCTTGCTTCGAAGGGAAGTAAAGCCGTGGTCCTTTGTCGTAGATTTCGGCACCAAAAAGAACCTCAAACCTGAAAAAGAGGCCTCTGAGGAAAATTACCGATCTTTCACGCCCAATATGGAATTGGGCAGTTAAAGAGCGTCCATAAATAAAACTCAATTTAATTTTATTAAATAACAAAAGTTAATTTAGGCTACTCTGTAAAAGAAAGAGCAAAACTATGGCCACGCTTTTGAATTCTGTTGATCAAGCCCTCGAGAAGGCTTGTTTTTATTTCGATCCAAGGAACAACTAAGTGGTTTTAGTACTTCCGTGTTGTCTTATTGATTAGAAAGTAACAAAAGTATAACACCTTTCAAGAGCAACCAAAATTACCAGTCAGAAGATCTGCACTGCACTGAAAACTTCAAGACTTTGCTTTTATCGTCAGGAAGTTGTTTCAAATCCATGAGCGTTTGTTGTTGGCTTACTGAGGATATAAAACCTCATTACGACCAGAAATCTGCATTTATGGTTTGAAATAATACTTCCCCTTAACCCCAGAAAAAAAAACTGGCCATCGTTTCCCCAGTATAGTAATTGTTTTCTACAAAAAGAGGGCCCGGGCTACTATCTTTCAGGACGTGCCTGGAAATTATTCCACCAATCCCCTTGTACGCGGTAAACAATCCTTGGTGGGACCGGTTTCGCGGCGTATGGCGGCCGGTGAGGCTGGTTGCTGTGTCGGTGATGTGGATGACAAGAATTCCGCAGTAAGTATAGTACGGTATGTAGCGTAAGTTATTTCTAACACAAATCAAAACTTAAAAACAAAATTAAATTTTATTACACACGTATATACAGCAAGGATATGTCAGAATTGCTTCCTTTCGTTGTTCAAGCACTTCTGGCATCTTCTTAGGAAATTGGCCATTACACTCTGCAGTTCCCTCTGAGAAATGGCAGCAATTCCTTGACGAATGTTATTTTTAAGTTCATCTAAAGTGTGTGTAATTTTTTTTTAATTTCTCTCTTTGCCCACTTGTTTCCCTGATTTAATCCCTTGTGATTTTTATCTCTGCAGGCAATAAAAAGGAACGTTTACAAAAACAAATCGATACACTTTAGATGAACTTAAAGATGATATTCTTCAAGAAATTGTTTCCATTTTTCAGAGGGAATTGCAGAATGTAATAGGCAATTTTGTAAGCAGGTGCGGGAAATACTGGAACAATGAAGGGAGGCAGTTCCAAAATCGCCTTGCTTGACATACGTGAGTAATTTACTTTTATTTTTAAATGTTTATGTTGTGTGTGTTATAAACAACTTACACAATAAACCGTATTATATTTACTGCGGACTTTTTGTCACTCCCACTGCCGACATAGCAACCAGACTTGCCGGCCGGCCTCACGTCGCGAAACCGGTCCCGCCAAGAATTGCTCACCCGATATAATGGGCTAAATTTACAAATTTCTCTCTTTGTCATTGCATACATAAATAATCTCCGCTGCCCAAGTAAAAGAAGGTGATTGACAAAATGGGAAAATGCGCTTGGGAAAAATGCTTACGGATAATCGCGAGTTTATGGCATATGTAAAGTCCTAGTTGGTATAGTTTAAGGGCGGATGGTAGTATTCCCCTTGTCTTAAAGCACAATCGCGTACACATATAGGTATGTCGTCTCTTGTTTATCTTTTCTTCTTTTAGTTCCCTGTTCACACTTATTTGGGAACACTTGGTGATATTTACTCGCCCGACGCCTTAAAGCCTTCCAAACTCCTATATTGTCATTTATATTAAATTAAAAGTTTTTCAAATGGGCCTTTGTATAAAGCAGGCGAAGGCGTTTCTACCTCATACACTTGATAACAAAACAAACTAGACACAATTCTTTTTTACCAAGGCGACTACCGCGAATGTAAGTGCGTGTGATTTCATTCCATACAACTGCTATCCAAGAAATCTATCTTCACTGTATGGTACTAAATCGGAGAATAGCATTTCGTAGTAATTTAGCAGGTAGTATAAAGGGATAAAATAGATTCCCTTGAGAAAATAAACAAGTGAACATTTATTTAACATTGTCTCCTTTCATTAGGAAAAATGAAGAAAAATGCACTCTGTAATGCAATTTTCCATATTCCAATAATCTGTATAATCACTAGGATCGGCGAGTTTCAGTTGGAAACAAATTCTGATGTTGATAAATATTTTACGTAAAATAAATTTTACATTTTATTACGTAAACATTAAGATACACATTCAAAGCTTTACAGATCCCGCAGAGATCGCTGAATGTTCTTAATTAACCATCCGGGAAGGACACCAGGAAATCCTAGGCTAGGAAACCAACTCGCTGACCACTGTACAGTCTGACACAGTTTCCTTTAAATATTGTATACACTT
This sequence comes from Deroplatys truncata, assembly GCA_030765065.1. Lineage (NCBI taxonomy): Eukaryota > Metazoa > Arthropoda > Insecta > Mantodea > Mantidae > Deroplatys > Deroplatys truncata. The sequence continues at coordinate 204,707,541 of CM060983.1, forward strand.
ATGTCCTTGAACACTATAAGTGGTCCGAGGTTTCATAAAACCGAATATTGCCTAGAGGTAGGATTGTAATGTGTGTACAGGACGGATACAGGACACAGCGTTAACTTGTTTGACAATACTGCCACGTTAACCAAAGACGCACTTATTGCAATCAAATCTAATCAATGAGAATGTAATTTTTTCGGTGATGAATGTCGAGCCTATAAGCGCCTACAAAATCAAACCTTAAATTTCTCAACAGGCCAGAGGAACCTGAAAAACATGAGATTCCCTGCTCGAGTAGCAAATTCTGTACAGTCAATGAGAAACGCTTCTCCAACAATGGCATGAGGACTATATAAATTGTTCTGCTATGCCGAATTACTCCATGCTTTAGGGACAGATCACAAGAACGCCTTTCCCAATGATCATGACATTTTCCCCAACTGTTTACGTCATTTCTACGGAAATCTTAATTTAGTAGGTATTTTTACCAAAACACTTCAGATACGCTTAATTCCGATGACCTTTGTCTTTGATATTAACAAAGGATGCGAGTAACCTCACACTAATGCACCTTGTATTTTATATCAAGAATATTAGGAATAATTCGCACTGCAGCTCATGGCAGAAAACTAACGTCTCTTTGATAAAAACAAGAATATCTTCTCCATAACTCTATGGCAAAAAATAAGTTTCTTTCATATTAACAACATCTTCACACTAACTCTATGGAGGAAAAATAACAGGTCATTGATATTAACAGCAATATCTTCACTCAAACTCGATGGCATAAAAATACCGTGTCTTTCATATTAACAGCAATATCTTCACTCAAACTCGATGGCATAAAAATACCGTGTCTTTCATATTAACTGCAATATATTCATTCTAACTCGTCTGGCAGAAAAATAACGTGTCTTTCATATTAACAACTATATCTTCACTCCAACTCGTCTGGCAAAAAAATTACGTGTCTTTCATATTAACAATATCTGCACTCCAACTCGTCTGACAAAAAAATAACGTGTTTTTCATATTAACAACAATATCTTCACTCCAACTCGTCTGACAAAAAAATAACGTGTCTTTCATATTAACAATATCTTCACTCCAACTCGTCTGACAAAAAAATAAGGTGTCTTTCATATTAACAATAGCTTCACTCCAACTCGTCTGATAGAAAAATAACGTGTCTTTCATATTAACAACTATATCTTCACTCCAACTCGTCTGACAAAAAAATAACGTGTCTTTCATATTAACAACTATATCTTCACTCCAACTCGTCTGACAAAAACATAACGTGTCTTTCATATTAACAACAATATCTTCACTCCAACTGGACTGACAGAAAAATAACGTGTCTTTCATATTAACAATATCTTCACTCCAACTCGTCTGACAAAAAAAAAATAACGTGTCTTTCATATTAACAACAATATCTTCACTCCAACTCGTCTGACAAAAAAATAACGTGTCTTTCATATTAACAATATCTTCACTCCAACTCGTCTGACAAAAAAATAACGTGTCTTTCATATTAACAATAGCTTCACTCCAACTCGTCTGACAGAAAAATAACGTGTCTATCATATTAACAACTATATCTTCACTCCAACTCGTCTGACAAAAAAATAACGTGTCTTTCATATTAACAATATCTTCACTCCAACTCGTCTGACAAAAAAATAACGTGTCTTTCATATTAACAACTATATCTTCACTCCAACTCGTCTGACAAAAACATAACGTGTCTTTCATATTAACAACAATATCTTCACTCCAACTGGACTGACAGAAAAATAACGTGTCTTTCATATTAACAATATCTTCACTCCAACTCGTCTGACAAAAAAAAATAACGTGTCTTTCATATTAACAACAATATCTTCACTCCAACTCGTCTGACAAAAAAATAACGTGTCTTTCATATTAACAACAATATCTTCACTCCAACTCGTCTGACAAAAAAATAACGTGTCTTTCATATTAAAAATAGCTTCACTCCAACTCGTCTGACAGAAAAATAACGTGTCTTTCATATTAACAACTATATCTTCACTCCAACTCGTCTGACAAAAAAATAACGTGTCTTTCATATTAACAATATCTTCACTCCAACTCGTCTGACAAAAAAATAACGTGTCTTTCATATTAACAACTATATCTTCACTCCAACTCGTCTGACAAAAACATAACGTGTCTTTCATATTAACAACAATATCTTCACTCCAACTGGACTGACAGAAAAATAACGTGTCTTTCATATTAACAATATCTTCACTCCAACTCGTCTGACAAAAAAAATAACGTGTCTTTCATATTAACAACAATATCTTCACTCCAACTCGTCTGACAAAAAAATAACGTGTCTTTCATATTAACAATATCTTCACTCCAACTCGTCTGACAGAAAAATAACGTGTCTTTCATATTAACAACTATATCTTCACTTCAACTCGTCTGACAAAAAGTAACGTGTCTTTCATATTAACAATATCTTCACTCCAACTCGTCTGACAAAAAAATAACGTGTCTTTCATATTAACAACAATATCTTCACTCCAACTCGACTGACAGAAAAATAACGTGTCTTTTATGTTAACAGCAATATCTTCATTCTAAATTTTCTGGCAGAAAAATAACGTGTCTTTCATGTTAACAACAATATCTTCACTCCAACTCAACTGACTCAAACTCACATGGCAGAAAAATGACGTGACTTTGATATTAGGAACAGTATCTCCACTCAAACTCACATGGCAGAAAAATAGCGTGACTTTGATATTAGGAACAGCATCTTCACCCCTACTCACATGCCAGAAAAATGACGTGACTTTGATATTAGGAACAGCATCTTAACCCCTACTCACATGGCAGAAAAATAACGTGACTTTGATTTTAGGAACAGTATCTTCACCCCAACTCACATGGCAGAAAAATAATGTGTATTTGATATTAGGAACAGTATCTCCACTCAAACTCACATGGCAGAAAAATGACGTGACTTTGATATTAGGAACAGCATCTTCACCCCTACTCACATGGCAGAAAAATAACGTGACTTTGATATTAGGAACAGCACCTTCACCCCTACTCACATGGCAGAAAAATAACGTGACTTTGATATTAGGAACAGCATCTTCACTCAAACTCACATGGCAGAAAAATAACGTGACTTTGATATTAAGAACAGTATCTTCACCCTAATTCACATGGCATAAAAATAATGTGTCGTTGATATTAACAACAATAACTTCACTCTAACTCCTATGGAACAAACATGACGTGCTCTGTGTATTATTGGCAATGGTACATTAGAAGAATTCATTTGCGCACCCACTGTTTCATTAAGCAATGGTTAAACGAAAGACTGGACGTGTATTTGTAAAATGGCAAATTCCAAATCTCATATCAGATAGCGATGATATTTTTCTTAATTGATTTTAATCAAACGGAAATTCAAAAATTATTCCTTTCTGGTTTTTCCTTCCAATTTCAGTGCTGATCTCATTTCATCACATTAGATGCATACCGTAAGAGGCAGACTTGATGCTAGCTGACAACTTTGCAGACAATACTTCTTATGATCCGGTGATTCTAAGCTAAAGGACTCGTTCAGTGACTCGGTGGAGCAAACGGCAAATAATGGACTATATTATGCTTTGCATTAAAACTGAAACATAGGAATACATTGTGAACCTATGAAAATAAAACCTGTTTTCTATATTAGAGACCACAGTGCTCTCTATATCCACGTTCTCTTTCTTCAAAACGTTTCTGTTTTTCCTTATTGTACTTCATGAAAAGCATTTTAATCATGATCTCATTATGCACTGATATTTAAATGTGCATTTTTGTATAAATTAAATTCGGTAACCTTATTATAATCGGATAGATAATATCTTTTATTAAGTAAATGCAAAGTTTCGTCTCAGTGCAACACTATGATAGTCATTAACATTGCGATGGAAGCTGCAAGGAAGAGAGAGATATCTACAACGCGGTCTGTCTACACATTCGGCGCTCATCTGATTTGTCTCACTTGATTGCTTTGGGCGAGTTCATAATAGTGCGGTAGGTTAAGATGTATCTGTAGTTCCTAAGAAGACCTGGAGCGAAGTAGATGAAATCGGGAAAATTCTTGCGTTTATAAATTAAATTGAGTTTTATTTATGGACGCTCTTTAACTGCTGTGGTCCTTAGCGTCCCATTCTATATTGGGCGTGAAAGACCGGAAATTTTGCTCCGAGGCCTCTTTATCAGGTTTGAGGTTCTTTTATGTGCCATAAATCTACGATACGGGACCACTGGTTTTACTTCCCTTCCAAAGGAAACCATTGCTAAGGAATTGAACACCCGAAAAAATCCATCGCCCTTCGTCGGGATTGAAGCCGCGACCTCGGGAATTAGAGGAATGGTAATCACTACATCTCGGAGGGCGACGTTTTTAAGAGGGCAGAACAGAGTATGGTAGATCGATGATCTTTGTGTTGAGGCCAAAGAAGTGCGTTTCAGGTTTGCAGCAGTGAAGTAAGAAATGTGTTCTGTTGATTTAATACCGAAGTGTCCTTCCTTTCCCTTTTTTCTGTCCCCTATATTTGAATCAACTAAATTCTTGTAGAATATGGCACATTGGTATTGCGATAATGAGAGGAAGTGATGGGGACATTTCTGGAGTTATTCTCACAAGGTATTGTTTTTATTTAACCTAACCCATATAATGTCCTTTAATTATATTATTGAAAATATTTGTTTGTTTATTTAAAACTGTAGAATCCTCCTAGAATTTTGTAAGTCACTTTTTGAACAGAAAAAGTTACTATTTTTTACTAGAAAATTGTTCTGATTTGGGTAAGTCTTATGTAATGAATTTATTATGGTTTTGCTTTTGCTTGAACTGTTTTGTTCCTGTTTAAAATTAACATTTCATTTAGGGACTACTTTTTGTGGGGTACTTGTTTTGTACCTTTTAATTTCTGAATGTTGTTTTTACAATTGTGAATCTTTGTAATTTTTTCTTCAGAAAAAAATGCAATACTTAGTTTTATCATAATTAATTTTCCAATCCCCTCCTTTTACATATCCTTTGCCAGACCTCATAAAATCGTGCTTCATTGAAATGAAACTCTCAGAAAACCTGTTTTAAACATCTGATGTGTTGCATTCATATGGCATTCTTAACTCACTATTCTACAAACAATTCTTTAAAAAATTAATCACTAGTTATTTCTTGTTAATTCACATAAACATTCAATTCAAATTCATATATTTCGTTGTAAAATGCAGTAGCAAAGAGGAAGTCAAGATTTTTAAGAGGGTGTGATGACTTTGAAATTCCATTCCCTTTACTTGACTACCAATAAAAAACAAATAACGACTTCCGGTTTGAGAAACGTTATCTAAAAATTTAACTCATTACAAGTAATAATAACTGATGTGGTTAACTCCACAAAAACGTTTGTTTGATATAAACTGTGTGCTTTAACGAGATCTACATTTTTTGCGTAGTAAGATTTTGTCTATCTCTTACGGTTTACCAGTTTACAAAAGTCATTCAGAATGAAGGGCTATCATAATAGCTTCACAGGCTATTCGCAGAAAATACTAGATATAAAGATAAAGGTACGTATCACGGAGGGGCCCCCGCAAACGGGAGCAGGGCACCGCACGTAGGCGTTGGCCCATTGTGCTTCCAACGTGATCCCTGGGAGGGAGGGATGAGGGGACCAGATTCGGATGCCGACGGACGCAAGCATGGTCGGTGACTAACTTTCCAGACAGAACGTATCCGCCGCCGCATTGTCCCTGCCCAGAAGCCACCAACCTTCCCCCGAGCGGAGCCCTACGCTGAGCGGTACCTTAGCGACGCCAGGGAAGAAATCTTTACAGAGCGCAAGCCACTACCGAGCCACAACCCGCCTAATATCCTCACCTGGTCTTACAAACCTGAAACAAATGCCAAGGAACATGGTGGGTACAGGAAATGAGAAAAAGGAGAGTCGTGGTAGAATATGAACCACCCCAGCATTCGCCTAGCGACCCGGAAAACCACGAAAAACCCATAGGCCAGAGTGAGCGGTCGCCGGGGATCGATCCCAGTACCTCCCGAATGTGGGCCACAGACAAACCGCCTGAGCCATCTCGCTCGGTAAATGGAAATGGAAATAGATATAATTTCATTTGTTCTGCAAATGTCGTAAACATATGCTATTTTAATACCATTCGATAGTGATATTTTTCAGAAAATAAAAAATAAGAAAAAATTTCCCATATAAAGGGTAGTTTGGGCTGGAGGATTTTCTTGAAAATGTTCGTGCTTCATCCTTGGAAGATGCTCAACTTAAATACCAAGTGTGGTGTTTAACCGAATTTTGGTGTTTGAGTTATGCTGTTCACAAACAGATAGGCGTAGATGCAGAAAGATTAAAAAAGCAAATCTCTTAGAACGCAAACATTACTGGTCTAATTTTGATACCAATGTTGTTCTGTAATACTGAAAAAATGAATACTCTAAGCTAGGGCATGCCTTAAGAGTCAAACCTATGTATATATGGTTCGAAAATCATCTCCTAAAATCCCCCTGTTTCGCTTAGTCGTCCCTCCCTTCTTCGGTCGCATAATATGGGAGGGGGTTTAGTAGCTTCGCGGTGCAAAAGCGAGAGAATATTGTTTATATTGCACAAACTTGTTACAAGAGGGAAAAATGGAGACAGTACAGTTCTTATATCTTCCTTAGAATTGAAATGTTCGTGCTGATACCCTGTCAGTCTTCTATATTGTTCTTTGTATGCTATGAACATTGCAATTTTCTAGTGGGAATAGAACAATTTAAATTTATCTAGTATTAGCCAGCATTAACAGACAATAAAAATAGAAGTTCCAATATAAATTTACATTAATTCTGTAGTTGCACTAACGATGGATTACGCATCGTAACTGAATTTTTGGTGGCGTGGTTAACTCCGCGACTTTTGTTAACAAAGACTAAGTGATACGGCGTAGGCGGTAACATCTGTATCTTCATTCGAAAATTCGGTGATTGGTATCTCATGTATCGATCACTCTATTTCCTACACGTAAATACCGGTATATTGATACTACGACTTAGATTTTCAGCCACAGAAAGAAACAAAAATATAATAAATGGCAAGGAAGGCCATCTACCAACAAGCTAACCAGGCAGATGGTACTGAAAAGCTAGTATGCAAATGAGGTCATCTGTCCGCCACGCCCTGATTACGAGTAGGGTCGACTGCACGGAAAACGTCCCTGTACCTTTATTTAATGTTGCAAAAACTCTTTACCATCCGTGTTCCACACCAACACTGGATGAGCCAATCTCTTATTGTTTTGAATTAAGTCCCACACATACGTATTGGCCTATGGAAAAGGTCAGGCATAAGCGAGCGGCGAAAGGGGAGGAGTACGGAAACATTAACCTATGAGCAAAAGTCAGCAGAGAAGGAAAAGGGGGGAGTAATAGAAGCATTAAGTGGAGTGCTAGAACCAGGTAAGGGATGGCGACTGGTTGTTGCAGAGGCGTTAGTATAGCAATATAAACCACTGCGCACTATATCGCAAGATTCCATGTACATACCCATGCGTAATAGCAATCGCCTTACAAATAAATAATTAGCAACAAACTAGATGGCATAGGACGGCGACTGCGCAAATGAGGCATCTATCAACAGATTACTCAGAAAAAATGGCACAAAGAGGAGGCCATGTAACTAAGGGTATCTATCACTTGCACACTAAATGAGAGTAGTGAAATACTGCGAGAAACCGCCTTGACTATAAAAGAAAAATGTGTTCCCATAGTAAATACTAATTCGAAAAAAAAGAAAACCTTTACATATTAGATTTTGGATCTAAAGAAATCTTTTTCCGCTGAAAATGCAAAATTTATAATGCAAACCAAAGCTTCATTGGATTAAAAATATTGCCATGCAGGAAACGAAGGAAAACTTCTTCCAAGCTTCAGACAAAAATAAGAAATGTGAACTGAGTTACGATAATAACCGAATTATTGTGATTCATACTCCGAGGAAGGAATTATAATATTGCTCCCTAATAATTAAATTATAACTGGTAACGAGAGACGAAAAAATAACAATTAGCACATTTACCTCAAATATCTCTTGCAGTACAAAAAGCTGCTTATTTAAAAATTAATAGATACCTACTCCTTACGAGACAAATAAATCTATTTCCTTTAGCCAAAACTGTTTTTAAAGCCTACATTTAATGGCTTAATTTCAATTGTCGGATATATGCTAAGCGCTGATTATATCGGAATTTTAATACAACTGTAGCACACATCATGACTCTATATTGTTTATCAGTTAACTATTCGTGCCTTTACATGAACTATTCATCATTAATTTCATATGCTAAGCGGTTGTTATAATTTTTTATGACTGCTACCTATAATAGTAAGAGTTCGATATATTTAGTTATATCTTAATTTGTTACGCTAAGGTTTTCAAAGATCGTAGTAAACCATTGTGACTCTCATTCCTAAATAAGTACAAGATGACAGCTACTGCATTTCTACTCCCACTTCCCTTCACGAGGGCATGTTAAACCACTGCTGATGTTGCTAATTTATGCTTTTAGCACGTTATTTGCTGTAGTATAAATTACGAAAGAATTGAACTTTTGTAAGATACTATTATTGTACAACTATAACAGTGTTCAGTAATTAGAAAGACATATCAGGAATTTCAAACAGGCCATGCCCATGCCAATTCACTCAAATATGTACTGGAACCATTACAGAAATCTTTAATTGTATCTTAGCTATATTCTTTATTGACGATTAAAAAAAGAATACTCACAAAATTTTCCTTAATTCTTAAGTTCTGGTTCTTTAATTCTAGAAGCTGTAGATGTTCACAAACTCAAAGCTGATCATCTATGGTATGTTTCTGTTTTCAGGTCAAATGCAGCATCTTCTGCATCTTCGTCACAATCTAGTGCTGCTTCTACCGTTGCAGCACCAGCCACCTCCAATACACCTAATCTAAAGAAACGTAAGCTGGAGGCTGCAGCGGCAGCGGCGGCGGCAGTGGCAGGAACCAATTCGGAGAATAAAGTAGGAGCAACGGGCAACAGGGGCAAATCTTCTCTTCATCAATTATCTACAGGTAGGAAAAGTGTCGGAAAACAACAACAGAAAGACGAAGATAACATGTTGCTGGAGAGTTCGACAAACAAGGACAACGATAACGAGGGAACAGCAGCAGCGGCTAAGCGCAGGCGGAAAACGCTCAGAGGTAGCGGAGGGTTGGAAGATGAAGGTAGCAAAGCGATAGAAGCGGATTCTAGTAGCTCACAGCAGCATCAGAAGGCACCTGCGACGTCCACAAGTGCGACATCTTCAAGTGTGGTGTTGCCCCAAAAGAAGAGAGCTCTATCCCAGACTGGGCCGGCGACTGGGGGATCTGCCTCACCCGTACGAAGTCCCGTCAGAAAAGCATCAAAATCTGCAGCCAATTCTAGTGTAGGAAGCGCTTCAAATATGCCCTCCTCCACTTCAAACGGCGCTACTGGTGAAGATGCTGTGGATGATGAGACACTCATTCGAGAGACGGAAGCTGCTTTAAAATCGTTATCAGGATCATGGCCTGGACCGCGAGGATCCTTTTACAATCGCGGCATGGTCGAAAATGAAGACAGATTTGAATCACCTACATTCGAAAATTTGTTTGAGGAGAAGAAAGTAAATGGAGGTGGAAGTAGTGGAATCGGAGGAAGTAGTAAACTTTCGCCGAATTCCTCCTCTCTTTCATCCTCGTCGTCTGGCGTGTGTGGTGGAAGTGATTCTTCTTGCTCCCTCAAAGACGTTATTACTCTTCGTGGGCAGCAATCAGACAGCGGCGGGGGTGGAGGAGGCGGTGGCGGCGGTGGTGGAAAGATGTCTAAAGACAGTAAACAGTCTTCAACATCCCTAGGGAGTAGCCAAGGAAGGCATTCGGACGGAGCAGGAAAGTCTGCATTAGGAAAGGCAAATTGTAAAACAAGAGGAGCGATATCCTCAGGTAGCCAGCAGGACAGAGATCAACAAGCGCAGTCATCGTCCACGTCCGCTTCTAGCTCATCTGCCTACCAAGAGGGCAATGAACTTGAGAATCTTTTGAAGATAGAAAATGAATGCGCCACAATCCAATCTCAAGTTGGAAGTAGCGGCAGTGCAAACAAAACGAAAACAGTGACGGCTACTACATGCTCCTCTGAACCTACTTCATCCTCTAACCCCACAAGCAGGACCCATCAAGTAGAGTATGCACCTGCCACTTCCCGCTATGAACCAGACTTTAACGAGCTGGTAGATGACTCTTCAAATGAACTCGAAATAGATATGTCCGATCCCTCGGGTGATAAAGAGGAAGACGATGTAGAAGAGAGTGCCCATGTTGGTAAATCTCAACAGAGTGAAATGGATCGGTCCAAGAGAAGAGATGGCGACGGAATTAAAAACAGTACGACACAGGAATTGTGTACATCAGCGCCTGCAATCTCTTCTAGCAGCAATAGCAACGTTCAACACTCAGCATCGGTAACCTCCGCCTATCAACAGCACATATTTGGGCACACGCAAACCCGCCAATTCCAACCAAGTAAACCGACCGCCGTCACTACAGCTGCTAGTACGTCCATTCTTCACACATCCCCTACACCATCCTCGTCCACTGTTTCATTTTCCTCCTCCTCTGCCTTTCGCGCCATTAATTCTTCTCCCAAGGATCCAATTTCTGCAACCACTTCACGTCTCACCCCTGCTTCGACATCCTCCGGTATCGACTTGCAAGGTTCAGTAGGTGCTGCCATTCCACCTCTTGGTCCATACCCCGCCTCTGCAACCTTCGTCGGGTATCCTGGCAATGTAAATCTTCAAACCAGTGGAGGACATCATTCAGTAACTTCGCTTGACGAAAAACATACAGCGGCTGCTGTGTGTCTCCTCCAACTCAAAACCAACTCTAAGGAAGAAGAAGAAGGGGAGAAGCAGCAACGCCAGGAACAAATACATGGCAGTGATTCAGCTGCTAGTGCTAAGGTGTCCATCGGAGCTCCAACATCTTCCTCCTCAACCGCTGCCTCCGTATCTGTTGCCTCTCCAGATGCCACAACTTCCAAACAGTACACTATATTACAACCAGCCGGTGCAGGATCTCGAGCTGCCACCGCTATTCAGGATGTCACTAGAGAAGGCGTATTGAGCGTATCGGCTGTCAGTAGCAGTAGTGGTAGCGGTAGCACTGGTGGCGGAAGTAGCAGCAGCAATCAGCACCATTCTTCACAGCCCACAAGTAGCTCCAGTGATGCCATCATCGGCACACCCAAGATAGAAAGATCGGCATCCGCGGATGTCAGCAGATCATCAGGACCCTTGTCTCCCTCTGCATTAAATAGAGGTAAGGCTTATTTATTTTTCTCACCCATTTTATTTTAAATTATTTCTGTGTAACCTTCAGATAACAGTACTGAAAGTGTATGGTAATTCTGATTATTATTGTCGAGTTCATCTACGACATCATTATTACTGCCGAACTTCACTTATTTTATTGGGGGAGTAAATCACGCGACTGTCCCACCCCCCTAAGAAAACTAACCCGACACCTCTTTTTACATTTGCTTCCGCCTATAGTTATTGGTACTACGTGCTTTAGCTGTTTCATGTCTGCTGTCTCAGCTATTTTATGCTCTCATCTTTCCAGAATTTTAATTTTTAGGAGAGGAGGGGTTCAGAACTAACACTTTCGACGCGTTCTTAAGTGATTCTTGATGACAATAAACTTATCTTTTGTCAAGTATAGTAGTCACTTCCCTCGCTCATTAAGTATGCCGGCCCTCGTAACCGTGATCGCTGGAGCGTATACTTTCGGCGCCCTGCCCTGGTTTATTTTAACTTCATGAAAATGTTTTATAACATTAATTATGTTTTCATTTATGCAATATCTGAAAAAGCACAAGGAAGCGCATTTTTAAATCCGAATATATTATTTAAATATGCTAAACATTATATTATAAAATATAAACATGAAGATACTATGAAAGTGCTAGGATTCAAAATGATACCGCGGAAAAAATAGCAATAGCATTGTTCGTGATGTAAGTAAGGACCTCATTTAAGTATGTTTTAAATGTAGCGCTTTTCTAAGATACTTTGCTTAATTGTTAAGCAGTCATTAACTGAGAAGGATGGTTACTACTTTTACATTTACGTCTAGTTTTATTTATTTTTATTACATGGACACTGCCAGACACTTCAAGATGAATTGCTGATATCTTTAGCACCAATTAGAGTCCTTGCAAAAAACAATCCTAATAATGAAGTTTTACAATTAATGAATTATATCGTTTGGATTGTTCCAAACTAAAATAAGCACAATAGTAAATTATGATACTAGAGTTAAAAGTAGGGTTATATTTTGCGAGTAGGAATGTTTGCGATTCGTAATTCTACGAGCAAACTAAAACCACTTTTAACACTGTGCAGTGGCGTAGCCTGTTTTTCAGACTCGGGTATGTAACTCAACGTATATTGTAAAATTCGTTAAAATGTGAACCAAACTAAGCAGAATTGTCCATATCAACACATTTAATCTCAGCTAGACAATATGTAGTGTAAACAAGATGTTTATTATACAATTTAAAATTATTACCTAGTAACCCATGCTTGGTACACTGGAAGGTAGTTTAATAAACATAATTTAGGACCATGACGTTATCATTATCTTATTCTGTTTATTTGAACAAGAAAAGTCGTTAATAATACTGAGAGCATAAATTCAAGAGAGAATCTCTTTTTCTGTCAGAACTTACATATATAAAGCAAATAAACCTCTCTTCAACATTTCCGTCAACAGTTATGTATCGGAAAACGGTAGAGAGTTGTTGTTTACTACTTATATCAGGAGTTTCATCTAACATCAGTGAAACAAAGAAATTTCGTTCTTAATTTCACACGTCATGACGGCCTCACACTTAAAATTAAGTCATTCTCGTGAAGTTGCACGAAAAGCAGTCCACTTTTCCAAGTGTTCTTTCAGAGAGGTGTCATATATAGCTAATCCATTTAAATACTCAATATAGTTACCTCTGCTTGAAGATCCTTCATTCTCATTGTGACCACACAGAACAAGTGTTTGTTTTCCTAAAAATCATACGTCCGTACAAAGTGAGAAAGTAAAGCTCTATACTTTATCACTTCACTGTTATGTTGTTCAACTGAGAGCTTATACTGACTATTCAATGAAAATCCTATTCTGGGAGTTTTCCCGAAGATTTTTAGTTGTTTTTCACATATTACCTGTATACAAGTATATTTGTGTTTTTTGGTTGCCTTATAATGTTGTTTACATCTTCATATCCGCTGGAATTCTAGACACACTTTTCATTTTAAAAAAAGTCATGACCCTCCCCCCCCCAAAAAAAAATGTGTTTAAGGTTTTAAAACCGCACAGCCATGACTCACTTTCATAAACTTTGATGTTGAAATGCCTTACACACTTTTTAATGTTAGTTGTAATATTGAGTGCATGCTTTGAAGGGCCTGTTTTAATTACATCTTCCTTTTCAGGGAAATTTAATGACAAGTTTCTTAGCTTTGGGGCGCTGATCACACAACAGTTTGTTTCCATTTTCTTTGCCACAACTGCACTGAAACAATGTATTGTTTGCTATTGTAGTTGTTACCCACTTCGTGACCTCTCGGATGTATACTGCCTGTGTACGTACCTTCCTCCCAGAACCTGCGCAAATCTTAACCTACATTTGCTTTGATAGTGAGTAACCAAGTGTCCAAAGCCCGCTCAAATTTTCACAATTGAAGAAACATACCTACAAGAAACAAAACAACTCGCGAATTACTCTCTATTCACGTCTATAAGTGCAATAGTATGAGCATGATTTCTAACACGAGATGTACTCCAACTCAGTACATAGGTCAAGCACACAACACCACTTTCCTCCATCTGATGGCGCGAATTCAAATCATAATATTTAAGAAACCTCGATTTTTAATGTCATTAGAACGATTGTGTATCACACAAATTTTGCCCATTTTTTTAGAAAATTACAGGTTATGTAACACATCTCTCACATCCATTGACGCTACGCCCCTGCACGTGTGGCATACACTATTTTTAGACAGCGCTCGAATTTGTAAAATATCAATAAAATAATATTATGTTGATTCCTTAAACTACCAGAAATCACGTTTAAAACGAGATCAACTTTCGTGTGCAACGAGATGTCAGATATTTTGATGTTTTGTTGATTGGCTAGCAGTTATTTTCAGTGAAATTATTTTCAACATGCTGTGTTTTACACCAGACAATGAAGCGATTAATGTTATATTATCATATTGCTTTCCGGATGTTTTGAATAAATAGTTCTAGTGTTACTCTTTCTGCTGCTTCTGTAATTTCAATTGACTCTTCCATTTCAGTTCCTTCTGAATTTATAATTACCGTCATTTAATTTTTATGTGGGTTCTAATTTATAAAATAATAACGTTTTAGATAAAAGTAAGCACAAAGGCTGCCAATATAAGGTATAGGTTAACTACAACGAATTGCAATAAAATGAACTATGACAATTTGTATTATGAACAGATAATGTGACCGCCATGAGAAATTAATCATGTAAAAAGACGCAATGAAAAGTAAAACAATTATTAAACATGTGTAAATACAAAGAGTAGTTACCATGTGATTGTACTTGAAACCAAAGTTACCCACAGTGGTGTGGTGTAAAAATGCTATCGCATTAGTGCGAAAATGAAAATGAAAAGTTCGTACGCACTAGGTTAAAATTCTACTTTTAGACCACGCTGTCTAAAGAAATTATTCTGAGATGAAGTGGTATGAAAAAGAACGTGTATGTAATCGCTGGAGTGCCAATTTAATATAGGATTTAAATTAATGTGGAAGTCATGCTGTAGTCCTTCCTAGCTCTGTAAGGGCTCCTATCAGTCGATAGGTAGATCATAGATCTCTCGGGCCGTTTACTCTGAGCAGAGAAAGCAATGCAAACTTATTTAAAAATTAAGATTTTTATTCTAATGCTATTGGCTTTTATTCTCACGATTGAGTCTTAAGTAGAAGATTATAAAGATACAATTTCATTCGCCATTATAATAAACTGCTATAGCAAGAGCACATTTAAGTTTTAAAGAATATATATTCTCCATATATATTTATTAATTATTTAAGATGATTTATTTATCAAAACTGCAATTAATAATCTCCAATATTATTTCTAAATCATAAATCGTAGAACGTCTTTTAACTTTAAACTCTACGAATTATCCCCTTATCAATTAGATACAGTGTAGAAAAGCAGTAAGGTTTTATAAGTTTTCTTCAAAATTCTGAATATGAACAATAGCATTAAATTGATCATATTATTCTTAAACCTAATTATAGTTTAATATTTGGATATTATTTGTCTTGTGCGAATGCTTTATGTGCGAGATGCATTTCGCGACCCGTCTTGTGTAAGACGTATTATGTCAGAAACCTTTCCGTAAGAGAGCTTAAATAAGAGTGTTTTAAATATACTACCGCATAACAATAATAATAATATAACAAATTTTGCACTGTTACAATTTAAGTAAACCAATTAGAACGTCTTACCTAGATTCAAGCATTTTTAATTTATTTTAGCTGCTAAAGATCCGATGTACTGTTTTAACTGTCGGAATGGCAAGTTCTTGGTGCTGTTGACGGTTCTTTACGAACCAAGGAGCTCTTGCTGCTGGTTTGAGAAGTTTGTTCTGAATAATTTGAATTCTATGAATGTGTGTGTTTCTTGTTGCTCTCCATAGAGTAGTTGCGTAGAAGTCTAGTTAAGATTTATAAAGAAGAACAAAGCATTGAATTTTTCAGTCATCTGATTCTACCTTTCCAACCCTTTCTAACACACGGCTTGTGTGAAAAAACAATTAATTCCATGGATGATAGATGTTGCACCTTAGCAGGTTTGTGAAATACGATGATTTCAGCAAGCTTCCATGTTTGTGAAAAGTATGCAGTTCTTAACAAGCATTGAAAATCTGTGTCAAATAAGCTAGGGCCTTCTTCGTTAAATTTCCTTTATTAGGAAGTTGCTTAAGTTCGTGCGTGGAGGTAGGAGCAGTTCTATTTAGTACTTGAGGTTTGTTAATATATAGATGGAGCTCCTTTATTATCTTGCTGATAGTCTCTTCCTTGGTTGATTTATTTGGAAGGAATGTATTTTAATAATACGAAGCCAGTAAGCTGCAATGTAGCAATTTGATCATTTGCATGTAATATTTGATTTCGGAAAATCCGCTTAGTCCTTGTCAGTGAATTGTTATGGTGGAGACGGATGTCAAGTATGTTTGATAGGAATTTAATCTGATTTATGTAGCTCCATTTGCGTATTACATCTTTAAGTTCTTTTTGCCAGGTTTTCCAGGTTAAGTTTATTTTTTCTTTCTTTCTCGTTGCCATGGACGATGGATTTGATGCTTTTCTTTAATTAACTCTAGAATACATGATGGCAGATACAAACGAGGCCTTGGTTCCTGCCTCAGTTCATCTTAAAGCTCAATATCAGATTTTCTCTACTACGTATAGTAAGTAGGGAAAGAATTGTATTCCACCCAAAAATTCGATACCGAGATTTCACCGAAAATACATGTTTTGAGACCTCCTGAATCCAAAAAAGCATTTTTGGAAACATGTCCGTGTGTGTGTCTTTGTATCTGTCTGTCTGAGAGGTGCGACACGAAGGTTTCCAAGAAAATCCTCCCATCTCAGATTAACCTTTACATGGAACATTTTTCGAAAATTTTAATTTTCTCAAAAATGGCTCTAACGATTTTGATTAAAATATCAGATGTTCAAGATATTTTCATGACAAATGAAATTATATCTCGAATTTTCTGGGAATGTCTCCAAAAGTATTCTTCATTGTGAACGACTTTTGCATAACTGGTAAACCATAAGAGATAGACAAAATTTTACTACACAAAAAATGTAGATCGCGTTAAAATACACAGTTTATGTCACATACATTTTTGGGGGAGGTGAACCATTTTCGAGATATTGCTTGTTATTCCCTTAAATTTTCCAATACTTTTTCACAAATTCGTTATTCATTTTTTTGTCCTGGTAATACAAAGAGAATGGAATACTCCACATAGCAACCAGCTCTTAAAATATTTGACTATAGCATGAAGCCTACCAATTTCCCTTGCATCTAAAAGTAAATTAGCAATAAGATTAACATCTCGATATCTCGATTAACATGAAGCACATGGAGAATAAGCGTTGGTAAAAATAGTTTGTACAAGAGTAGAGAAAGTCATATGAGTGTAACACATCAGATATTTTTACTTCAAAGCACGAAATTGAAATGCCTAGCATGTTGCTAAGGGGGAGACGGTTTTCTTCCCTTGGTTGTGTGTGACTTCTCGCGTAGATTTTGGGACGACCGGAAGTCTACATTGCTTATGTTTAGTATTCACACCTATTTTTTTAGAATTTCTGTCCGGTTACAGTGACCGAATTTTGATCTACATCGATGGATCTAAGTGCACCAACGGTTTGGATATGCTTATGTTCATGGAACCGAAGCTCATACATTCGGTTTTCATGGTAGCATGTCCATTTATAGTGCAGAACTATATGCCATATACCGAGTGTCATTTTGTATGTGCGTCGTCGAAAGTTGTGAGACTGATCTCATTTTAGTGACTACCATAGTGCACTTCAGAGTCTTCGTGAGCTGTACAACTACCACCCCATGGTTCAACGAATCCAGAATGTTGTCCATGCATACGCATGCATGGATGCAATCCACGATGCAGGATGCATACGCTTCTGGCGTTAATGTGGATTTGGGAGCTGCGGCGGCAACAACAACAGAACCCAGTGTTATAATATCTCGGGTATTTTC
Source organism: Deroplatys truncata (assembly GCA_030765065.1). NCBI lineage: Eukaryota > Metazoa > Arthropoda > Insecta > Mantodea > Mantidae > Deroplatys > Deroplatys truncata. The sequence continues at coordinate 204,725,463 of CM060983.1, forward strand.
GGACGACCTTAGACTTGACGTGCTGGCGAGAGGAGTGGAAATAAGCTTAGAGTAGTAAAGGACATTCTGATAGACTGGGCAACTTCCTCTCGTGTATCTCGTCATAAGGAGGTGATTTCGGCTCGGTTGCGTGTTGGCCACTGCAATTATAAGCACGGTTAAGTCTCGCAGAGGTCTTAGCGGATGCTAAGCAAGCGGTTGATAGGATTTTTAATTTCGTGTCAAAGGTAAATTTTCAAATGTGAATTTGGTCACACGATATTAGGTGTTTCATACTTTTCGATTGAGTTTTGTATACTCATATTTATTTCTGACTATTGCTATGATTTTTATAGTGATCTTTATCTCTAGCCTTTGCCATGATATATTGTACTGATGTTTATATCTGGCCTTTGCCATAATCTTTTTTACAAGGACGCTAATTGCCTAGCAGTTGAACGTCCTTAAACACAAATCATCATCATCATCATTGCATTAATGAAACATTCACCGAATCCTCTCCAAATACGCGTTTTGAAGTACCTTGAAGCAAAAAATCCATTATTAAGATACTGTCATTGTGAGCGTGTCTTTATGCCCGCCCGAATATCTAGCTGTCTATCTATCTTTTTATTTGTGAACAGTAGACTCAAAAACGAAAAGTTGCATAAACTAAAACTTATTATTATTAAGAATTTCATGTATAAAATGTGGATGGCGGATATTTTCGTAGAATTTCTTTCGCCCCAAATAGACTTTTTCATGCAAAATGTCGTCCTTCGTGGTCTAGGGCTATCATGGGGTACGTCTAGTTCCCGAGGTCGCGGGTTCAAATTCGTTGGAGGGCGGTAGATCTTTTCGAGAGTAAAACTCCATAACATTGCTTGTTTTAGAACGGAAGTACACCCGGGGGTCCTGTGTCGTAGATTTACGGCACGTAAAAGAACCTCAAGCGTAATAAAGAGGCGTGTGAGGAAAATTTCCTGTCGTTCACGCCCAATATAGAATGGGACGCTAAGAACTATAGTAGCTAAAGAGTTTCCATAAATATAACTCAATTTCGCATTCTAAATGTTTTGTATTTTGTATTTTCTAGTCTGTCCCTCGTTTAAGATATTGGCATGTATAAAATGAGTGTGTGTGTGTGTGTGTGTGTGTGTGTGTGTGTGTGTGTGTCTATTGGCCTCTGAAATTCTTTTCATTCTCATTGCATTTTAATTAACTGGTGTAACTTTTAGACAAACTCTCACCACATGAAAGAAGTTGAGCTTATTAAAATGAAAAATGTATGTCAAATGGCCGTCTCCACAATCTCAATGGCCCAAGGTTTTGAATTCAATATGTTGCACTATGTCTATATGTGTGTGAACATGTGCTACTTTTCTGTTTCCTTTCTAACATAAGCTCATTATTAAAACTAATTCTTGTAATGCAGACTATCAAAGAGCTGAATTGTATTTCCACAACCTTCATAGAATCAAGTAAACCAAGTTCATATCTCTTAATTTCAAACCATTTCTGGCAAACCACCGTCGCAATAAAATTGACGTAAAATTAAATAGAAAATGATTTTATATCAGTGTATAATACAGGAAGGATGCCTGTAAATTGCTAAAGAGAAGAGAATATCCTTTATGTAGTACACATCAAGTTTTTAAACTATTTTTTTAAGTTCTAATTTTGAGGTTTATGCATTAAGATAAATGTTTAACAAATCGCCCTGTGACTTTTTTACTTTCTCTACCACACACACAGTAGGTGGAGAAGGTATTGCATTCCACACAAAAGTTCGATACTGTGACTTCACCGGAAATACATGTTTTCAGGTCCCCTGAATCGCGCGCGCGTGTCTGTGAACAGCGTAACTCAAAAACGAAAAGTCGTACCCTCGTTTCGCACCACTCATTTTAATTTATCACATCAGAATTGTTTTTATAATATCAATGAGAAACGAAAAGCTTTATGTCAGGCATCTTGATCATATTGTATGTTATTGAAAACATATATATATATATATATATATATGAATCTGCACAATTATTTGCAACATGTACTTTCTTGTTATTTCGCTTCGCATATGTAAGGTAGGGGTGCATGCACACGTCTTTCCTCCGTTCTCATCTCTAATCATGGACCTTGAAGACTCAATATTAACCGATGCCTCACGTCAAATATTGGCTCTAATAACAGACTGGAGAAGGAAGGAGTTGTGAATGCCGCTTTTTCTGTTCCTCGTCTTCATCTTCTTTGTAAAATACAACCTTCCCTTCATCCTGCTATGATTAGTCTTCTCTTAATATTACCAGTTGCTCGCTGGAAGCCAGTGTAATGTAATGGAGTGATTATTTTGTAAGCAAGTAGTCGCTTCACAAGTCTGTTTCATTCTACGGCTTCCAGAATATCTCGTATCATTTGTACGCTACCACAGAGAAGTAGTAAGAGACTTTTCTTAACTACCTATTGATGACTAAGTATTTGCCTCCTCGAAAATAGATATATTTATTCTTTATGATTTTAACTTTTTAGTCTGCAACATTTAAAAACATTCCCTTTTCTTTCAAGCAAATGTCACGTAATTGGGTAATTTTAAAATTATATTTTACAAGTTGGAACCTGGAGGGCATATCGATTCTGTAAATTTTCAATATTTCTAAGAAAAATAGTTATCAACTTTTCGTAATATTTGGGATAGAGATGATACAAAACATCGCTTTGAGTTTCAGTCTATATAAAGCATTGGGTATATCGGAATGACTCATATCCATATTCCTGTGATGCTATGCCACAGCAATTACAGCCCCTTTCTTGGCATCTTGCCAATTTCTAGATGGAGGTTACTGTAACAATAATTTAAACACATTAATAAATTGCTTAAATAACCCATGAAGCAATAGTTGACCAAATTGAAGTACTGGAACCGAAACATGTCGTGCTAGTGATGTAATTATTACTTGTTTTGAAAGATTGAGAATTAAAAAATCTGATTCACATGACTCTCTAATCTTCTACAAACTATTCTTGCGAAGGCTTATTCTTCTAACCACTTCTTCTTAAACGAAATAAACTTTCTTCTCGTAGGTACGAAAAGGAAACAATAGGAGGAATAGTAGTAGGACTGGGTACGGTGGGTACTTAGCACCTCGACCTACCAGATCTTTTGTGCTAAAGCTCCCCGCGGCGGAGGGGTGAGGTGAGAGGGGAGAGAGGGCGGCCGGACCCGTAGGCACGGCAGAACAGAGGGCAGGATCCCTACTTTTTACAGATTGAAACTCCTTGGATAACAGCTGATGTAACCGGTTTCCCTCCCCCTGCAGACTTGGACATCCCACTGGGGGACTGCCCCCATTCCGGGGGACAAAGCGTTACATTGAGCATCCTTTTCCCCTGCCATGTAACGCCGAACCTCCCGCGGACACTTCCAAACCTGAAACAGACCAAGCAGATGAAAGGTGAAGTGAAATTAGAATGGAGGTGAAATGGAGGGGCAGGATATTCGGGGATGAAAACTTTGCCTAGTGACCCGGGGAAACCCCCGAAAAAACCCATGGGTCAGGAAGGTTGATTGCTAGAATCACATGTGGCCACAGACGTTACCATACCGCTTGGTTACAATAGGCTAAAGTTATAAAAATCAAAGGCTTTGAAGTTCCATGCTCTTTGCATGACCACGAGAAAAAACGAATAGTGACTTGTCACTTGAAAAAAGTGCAGGTATTTAAGTATTCAAACCAATAACAAGAATATGTGGGAAATGCTTAACACTACTTAACATTGTACGCTTTAACGAGATCTATCTTTTACGGTTTAACAATTACAAAAAATCATTCAGAACGAACTGGAGTTTACACACTATTCCGAAAAATTACTGATATTCATTTTATTTATCATGCAGGCATCTTAAAATATTGTATTATAATCAAAATCATCATTAGATCAAATACTATACTACATACTATTCCGAAAAATTACTGATATTCATTTTATTTATCATGCAGGCATCTTAAAATATTGTATTATAATCAAAATCATCATTAGATCAAATACTATACTACATACTATTCCGAAAAATTACTGATATTCATTTTATTTATCATGCAGGCATCTTAAAATATTGTATTATAATCAAAATCATCATTAGATCAAATTTTTAGAAAATAAAAAAGAAAACAAAAATTGTTCTATGTAAAGCGTAGTTGTTTAACTGATAAACGTTTAGAAAGTAGACGAAAACGTAATACATAGAAATTTATATCTCTTTAAAACACACAATTTATTTCAAATAAGTTTTTTGTGGTATAAGTCGTTTCTGAGATATCCGTTATTAAAGGTTCGAATTGTTCATTTCTTGGTCATTCTCATAAAGTCCTTTTAACATTCAGTTGTTTCTCGCAATTGCATAGAAACAGTATGGAATTTTAAGCCCAGCTCATTGAGTCCAGTTCTTAAACATTTGGCTATCACTGTTCTCTTTGTATCCTAACGAAATGTGTGATGTATCTATTTCTGCAAAGGTTTTTTTGGATTACAGTGTAGCAGATATAAAAATAAGCTTTAGTAAGAATAGTTTGTATACCCACTAACAAACGATAGAGGGTAGAGAAAGTCATGTGAATGTATCACATCAGAATTCTTTTTAGTTTTCTATTACGTATAGTAGTAGTTCCATCTAAAATTTCGATGTTAAGATCTCACCGGGATACATGTTTTGAGGCCCCTTTAATCCAAAAAAGCATTTTTACAAAAAGTCCACGTTTGTGTGTGTGTGTGTCTTTCTGTGTCCGTAAACAGCATAACTAAAAAACTAAACGTCAAATAAATACCAAACTTGGCGTTTAGGTTCAATAATTCCAAATATGCGACACGCATATTTTCCGGAAAATCCTTTCACATCAGACTACCCTTTACATGGAAGATTTTTCAAAAATATTGATTTTCTAAAAAATGCTTTAACAGTTTTGATTAAAATACCATATGATATTTACATGACAAATAAAATGTATATCTTGAATTTTCTGGGAATAGCCTGTGAAGTCCACTTCATTTGAAAGAAATTATGTATAATCTTGTATAACTGGTATACGTTAAACGATAAACGAAAACGTACCACACAAGAAATGTAGATCTCTTTAAACACACAATTTATTTCAAATAACTTCTTTGTAGCGTCGTCTATTTCCGAGATATCCGTTGTTAATGGTTCGATTTGTTCAATTTATATTCTTTTTAAGTACCATTGATTTTAAGTTGTTTCTCGCGATTGCATGGAAACAGCATAGAATTTTATGGTCAGCATATAACGTCCAGTTCTTATGCATTTGACTATCACTGCTCTTTTTGTATCCTAACGAAAGAGGGTAGAGAAATTCATGTGAATGTATCACATCAAATTTTTTAAATTAGATTTTTTGTGGCAATCACATACTAAAATGCATAAGTAACTTCATAACAAAGGTTAATCGCAGAGTAATATCATAAAAATCAACAACACTATACAATGCAGTAGCCAACAATGCAGTTCTACACTGGTTTTAAATATAATATATGGCAAATTTGTAATCTGAGTAGACAAATGATTAAATAAATTAATAGAAATAAAAACTTCATTTTTTTGGTATTTTACATATATTTATATATAAATTAGGACTATTTCCTGCACAGCATTCATGGTTTGAGTCACAAATTGTAAATTGACTTACAATTTTTTGCATACCATAGACGAGCCAGGGACTTGTTTCATAAAACTTTTACACTGATATTATTAGTAAGAGTAGTGAGAAAACTAATAATATTAGCATTGTGTTTCATAAACCCATTAGTCAATAATACTAGTTATCGGTATATTACATAATAACATTGGTAACTTTTACTAATAATACCAATAAACCTTATGAAAAGAAGAGCAAGGGTAATTAGCTTTACTGAGCAAGTCCGCACTAATAATAAGTTATTAGTTAAAAACACTTGAGTTGTTGGTGTATGTTTGCACAACAGTACTCACAAAACCATTATCTGTGTAACTCTGACTCAAATAGTGATGAAGCCATGGTAGGTGTTCGTTAATAAAGATATTTTAGGCCAAGAATAGGCTATAAGAGTTCAATTATTAATTCGAGCACCTTCCGCAGATAACATTGTTTTTCAAAATCTTTTTCTTTTTACGAGATTCCCTGAACCACAGCTCATTAACTAATAATAACTAGGAATAATACAAATAGAATGTGATGCGCATACAGCCCTATCGAAATTTAACATAAAATATTGTACTAAGAACTAATAACACATAAACTCTATCACACAAAAAACATGAGATCTACAACCAATTATTTTTATATAGTACAATGGCACTCAGGGAGAGAATGCAGAACACCACTGAACAATTGCAAATAAGAATGTAATAATATTATAATATAAGAAAATTTTGAACTGACAAAATGATCCACATAAAGTTTACTATAAATGTCAAATAGTCAGGTATCAAAATGTTCCTTCTTTAAGATTTTAAATCGAATAACTTAACGACATCAGAGTTTAAACTGTTTAGGCCATAACAGAAGTAATAACGGTTGGATTTATTAGGTTTTTATGGTTTCTTGTAGTATATGCATGCTTAGGACTTTCAAATTGAAGTTGATTTTTTGTTGTATTGTTATTTTTACGTTGTTATTTGCCCCACACTTTGGGAGCAATTTGAAGTAGGTGTTGTTGCTTCACGTATGGAAAGCCAATTTGAAGTAGGTGTTGTTGCTTCACGTATGGAAAGCCAATTTGAAGTAGGAGTTGTATTGTAGTTCAACTGTTGGGGAGCCGAACTTGAAGCAGTTGCAACCGCACGTATGGTACCCGGTAGCCTTCGTCCCAAATTTAAAAATATTAACTTTGTAATTTGACTGTTTCTTTAAATATTATATATTTACGTTTGCCTCGGCTGTGTCAGTATTATTGTTAGAGATATGGATTTCTTTGCAAGGCGTGGTGTGGCTGAAGACTGTAGGCTTACACAGATTATAATTTTTAATTCACTCCTTTTTATTAATTCTTGACACGACTTAAATAACATTTCACTGATATAGAGAGCTGTAAGATTCTTTTATTACATATTTGCACTTTTTAAACACGTAAACTATTTTCGTCTCACATTGAATACCTAGTTTTTACATTTCTCGAGGACGCATCTCCCGTCCGGTTAGGAACACTGTCTACAACCAACGCGTCCAGTTATGAGCACTGTCTACAAGCAACTGACTTGATTTCTACCGCCTAAATTTGTAAATTTCTGTATTTCAAGTCTCTGATTGCCTAATCCTAGTCCAATAGTATACCTTTATTTAACTAAAGCTTTTCTGGTTGTTATTTGGCTATTTTATGAACTGTCACAAAATTTACATTATTGTTGCTCCAATAATGACTAGTAGCATTATTAAACTTTCTTACTCATTATTACCTCATTGTTAGCAACTTTTAACCCATTATTTTCACAGCTCCTACATTATTAAATTACGTAATACAGTCACATAACATTGATACACATGTACACAATAATATAAACATATACAATGACTGTAATATACACTTTTTATGTCTTGTTACATACACATTGATTTAAGGCGGCCGTTATTATATTTTTATATTCCCTACTACGTATTGTATTCCACCCAAAAATTCGATACCGAGATTTCACCGGAAATATATGTTTTGAGACCTCCTGAATCCAAAAAAAGCATTTTTGGAAACATGTCCGTGTGTGTATGTGTGTGTGTGTGTGTCTGTGAACAACATAACTCGGAAACGAACAGTCGGATAAACACCAAACTTGGTATTTAGGTTCAGTATCTTCCAGAGATGCGACACGAAGGTTTTCAAGAAAATCCCCTACCCCAGATTACCCTTTACATGGAACATTTTTCGAAAATTTTAATTTTTTCAAAAATGGCTCTAACAATTTTGATCAAAATATCATATGTTTAAAATATTTTCATGACAAATGAAATGTATATCTCGAATTTTCTGGGAATGTCTCCAAAAGTATTCTTCATTGTGAACGACTTTTGCATAACTGGTAAACCCTAAGAGGTAAACAAAATTTTACTACACAAAAAATGTAGATCGCGTTAAAATACACAATTTATGTCATATACATTTTTTTAGTGAACCATATTCGAGTAATTGCTTGTTATTCCCTTAAATTTTCAAATACTTATACTTTTTCACAAATGGAAATTCGTTATTCATTTTTTTATGTCCTGGACATACAAAAGGAATGGAATGCGCCACATAGCAACCAGCTCTTAAAAGATTTGACTATCGCTTAAATACTACCATATTCCCCTTGCACCTACAAGAAAATTAGCAATAAGATTGACATCTCGATTAACATGAAGCATAATGGGAATAAGCATTTGTAAAAATAGTTTGTACAAGAGTATATGAGTGTAACACATCCGATTTTTTATTCTATAATTTGACTGAAATCATTTAAGTGTTAAAATACTGCCTCAAAACATTAAATTACTCATTAACGGATTATTTATTTTATGGAGGTACCTTATCACTCCGTTTTGCCATTGTTATTCAAAACAAAAGTTTATTAACAAACACCATAACAAAAATGCCCAATATGTAATGAAAAGAGAAACAAAAGGAAAGCTGAAACGAAACACAGTCGTATGATAACTAATAACATTACAGTTCAACAACTTAGAAAAAACCCTTGAGAGGGGTAATTCAGCAAGTCAGTTATTCACCCTCTCTAACTACCTTGGGCGGGCACCCTCTCCTGCTCTGCCCCTGAGTCGCTGCTAAACACCATACGCCATAATTTCGCCTAGCCTGTTTTATTTTATTCTCACAAAATCGTTTATCACTTCCACGCCACTGTTGTAACTATACAACTGTAGCGACAGGACTAAAGACACAAGAGCATTGCAACAAAAATGTTGTGTTTTGTAGATTGCTATGACAGGCCACGCAAAGAGCAAGGTGCAGCGGATATGAAAGCAAATATTTACATATAGCTTAGCTATAGCATTTCACATACATACGGTATTGTCATGGGGTATCTTCCAAAAGTTAATTCATACTTTTTAGGGTATTTCATAGCTTCACTCTCCCATCTATCTTTTCAGTTACAAAGCACTTCAATTATAAAGGTTCCTCGCTGATTGATTTTCATAATACAAATTATTTCAATTGAAGTTTTACAAAGAAAATTAGCGGCTTTATTTTTTTACAGGGAGACCAATCACATATCATCATTATATCAAAACTGTGCTCTTTAACATACGTGTTACAGAACTGGAATAAGATTTTAGTTTTTTAAGCTATCAATATGTAAACAAGATCCTATTAATTTTTTCTACACTATAAAATTGCTGCGATCATAACAGTGACGTAACACTTGTTTCCGGCGTATCAGCCCACTTCCTGTTTAAGACACCTCATTAGTTAACTCAGTAGCTAAAGGCAAAAGGCAAGTACAGTGAATACTCGCTCAGTCCGTAGACCAAGGGATTTTAATATGTTGTTATAGTATAGTTTGGTTCTTTTAGTGGTTGCCAATAAATTTATGAAACAGCATTTCGTTAACTAATAATTCTTTTTCATTGGTCTAATAATATCAGGTAATATTATTAGTCGTTTTTATGATACAGGCCCGAGAAAGAACACTGAAGGCAGTGTAAGTATAGTGGATTTAATAAAAAAGTGGTTTACTATGTTTCTGTTGGGAGGCACCACATTGGAATGAATAAGGGATGTTTTGTGGAAGGATATGTCAGAACAGCAACTAATCTAACTTTTTTGTTACCTTCAATTCCGTCCTTAAGCACCTTGATTTTCTACAGTTCAGTATATTTGTTTTGCAGGAGTCATAGTTTATGCTGAAGCTATGGTGTCCCAATAAATGACCACATACAAGCCTGACACAGCTATGACATCATACGTTCGTAGGTATAAGATTCGTTACCAACATTGTAGATCATCTTATTTCCTTTTATTGGATTGTTTAAATCAAAATAAGGTAGTTTATTTCTTGGTGTCCTTTACCAAACGCTTAAATAACCTAATTTACTCAGTTTACCGCATTTACTTTAATTTTTAAAACATAAATACACAACTTCGTTTTTCCTTCAATTAATAAATAAATATACATGTAAATCTTTTGTAATAATATATTTTTCAATTTTTTATTAAGTACATAATTTGTGAACTGTTAAGTTAAAACGATTATGTTGTTTTCATCATGCAAAATTAAACAATTACGACGAAAAAGTATTTAAACACTACTGACAAAGTTAATATTATTCCCATACCACAGTAGCCAATTCGCAGCGGAAGCAGACTGCGATGGACCTGAGCTTACACTTAGGCGTGATTTTTTCAGCCACCTGTAAGGAAAGCGCATTTTTTTCTTTCATTTCATGGTGCAAAGTATCGGCATTTCAAAATGATTTGCTAGAAATCTATTAATAATAGATAAATTAACTTGTTCAGTGTATTCATTCACATCTATTTAAATGACATCTCTACCCTCTTCAACCAGCATAATTCATTTTTATCGTTTCTTTTACGTTTCAAGTTTATTAGCACTTAAAAGTTATACAGTAGCGACGTCTTTTATGTGCAAACAGTATGATTTTCTTATGAATTTTCCTGAGTTAGGAAATACCATAGCTTTGTACAGACCTGTCCGTTTCAAAATGCAGCAAACTGCTTTATTGGAACTTAAAGTTATGCTACACTTATTTGATACAGATGTATACAATGTTTAAATCTGAATGTTTTTATAAACATACTTCATGCTGTGGTAAATTCAGAATTTATTATTATTATTTATCCACAGCCTATCAGGCATTACGTGATTACCCAGAAGCAACAGATACGTTTTTATGTTTTGTCAGTTTTTATTCAATTATAGGCGCATTTCTTCCTGAATATTGGTTAGGCTCGGCAAACGCATGAGAATTACGAGGAGAGTTTGTGGAACACACAACACGAACATCAGATAGAAACATTTGGAGCACATTCTGAGAGAAATCCAAAGGAATGACTTTACTGTTGGCAAGGGGGCTGTTGCTGATCTTTCCTCCCCCGACCGACCTCTTTGCACTCTCTCCATCATTCCCTCGTCGGGAAAGTCTTCTAAGAGAGGAAAAGGGAAAAACCCTTAAAGACGTCGTAGAAATGCCCGTCACGTCTTCAGGAAGAACGGCTTATAACTTGTATCCCCGCCATAGATAGGGTCACCACGTAATGCTTGTAAGCCGGGTTTGTCACACCATGGCTGGCAATTGGCCTCCATTGGGGACCATGCTCACTGGAAATGGTAAAAAATAATAAAAAGTAAATTTGTCTCAATCCACCGAGTGAGCAGTGAATGTGAAATAGCTGAAGAAAGAAAGATGAGCGTTTTATTCAAATTGTGGAAACGTAATTTACGATATCATTTCAGAAATATCTCATTGAACAATCCTACATGTTGTACCAATGTACAGAATGCCATATTCCGTGTTGAAAGAGATAATGAGAGATGTATAAAAAGTGTGATCATTTATACAAAGGTCACAAGACACCAGTAGGAGTAAATGAGTACAATCAAAGGCCGAAATTACTGTTTGGTATCTTGGGAATGGGACATATAGAGGCAAATCCAAACAAAATTCGAGCAAAGTCATTATTTTACTACTGCGTTGCAATTCCTTCAACAACATCGGATATTCTGTACTACTTCAGTCATTTTTTCTCTTGTTGGAGCCCTTATATTTCCTCAAAAACATTATCCATAAAGGATAGAATCGAGACAATTAATGGAATGAATGAAATAACTCCGCTAATGAGCTAGCGTCCTTTGAAATGAGAAAACATCTGGTAAAAATTTGCAGGCAAAACGAAAACTTCAATAACACTAAACACTCAGCAAGAGATCTTCAATCTGCATTCTGGAAACCCGTATAAAATTGCAATTAAAAGTAATACCTGAATGCAAATATTAAATGTACTATCTCTATAGTTATTTGTATTGGTGGCTGCTTCTTAAGTGTTTGTTTCAATAGCAAAGTTTGGCAAAACAAATTTTTTTTCCTACAAATTATCGCCGCAACTTCTTGAAGTGTTTGTTGATTGTTTGTTGACATCATAGTGCTGTGGTTGCCTATATTTATATCGACGTAAAATAATACTTTAATTTATTTGTGCAGAGGATGACAACAAAAGTAACTTTTCCTTTAAGGATTTAGAAAAGAGTGCTTTTAAGCAGCTCTAACAAAGAAACTTAACATAAAATACTAATATTGCCAATATTCGTATTACTAGGTGACTTTTTTCATTTTGCTGAAACACATAAAATATTGATCATCTGCTTTACAAATAAACAAGTTCAAAATCATGCGGAGAGAAAGCGAATGATTTACTCCTCGACTTGTGGAGTAGCGTAAAGCTAAAAGGCTTTCAGCTAATGATACACGGTTAAATGCACCTGTTTTAAATCAAAGAGTATAAAACGCTATAGATTCATTGATTATTTACCAGTATTGACTCACAAGGTGCTAATCAGTCGTTTTTGATTCGTGGATCCATGGTCTTCACTTGTTACTATCCAAGCTCATTTCCTAGCTTCCCTAAGTGGTGGTTGCGAAAATACATAATGATTTCTCGTGCATATATTCGGGCATCTTCAACGATTTTTGCACCTAGTTTTGTTTAAATTTAATATCAAAGTTTATTATTATAAAAACGTTTAATTGATTCGGTTTCTTTCTTGGAAGCTTACGATTAAAAAGTGATTTTCAATCAAAATTTTTAATAGTTTAGAATAAATAAGCATTATTGCGATTTATATTTAGTTTATGAATGGATTGTCAAACCACTGCAAAGCTGCTCATCTTGGAGAATTTGTAATTTTCTGTTGGAACCAACAGCTCCAACTACTGGCTGTAAGACTTTCTTAGCAAGCATTGCATTTCAAGAAAAGGAGGTATAGCAAAATCGTAACAGAAGATTTGACTTTGGAGCCGAAATAGGTTACACAACGTAATCCTGGATGAAAGCAGAAAGAAAAAAGAAGTATGCAAAAGCGTTTTTTGCATCAGTTTCATGTTTGATATTGCATAATCTTTGCACGTGCTTATGAAAAACAAAGGAACTGCCACTAAAAACCTCAAAGTGCAGAACTTAAAAAATATTGACAAATTCAAATGAACAGTAGGGAATACTTCAGGATTTATTAATCACCAGAAAGTTTTATACGACTTAATTGGTACATTTTAACCGCTCTGAACTTCTTCATGTGGTTGTATTTCTTATCGATCTCTTATTGTTTCCCAGTTACATAAATATCAGTAAGAATTAGGAGATTCTACAGGATATTTAAGGAGAATTCAAAACACATATTATTTATCATATCACTTTCAAGCATAGGAAGTTTGTAACGAAATGTTTTCAGAAAATGCAAATAACGAAGTTTTCTCCATTTGAAGTGTACAGTTTGGAGAGAATTCCTAAAACTGTACAACTTCAATCCTTATGAGATGCCTGACTTATTTATCAGATTTGGAGTTTGTGCCAGTTTTGGTTGTTGAGTTATTATGTTTATACAGAAGGATACAAGCATACAAACTGACCTCATTTACCTTCTCCACCACTTTCAAAAGTAGGTGGAGGAAGTACTGTGTTCCACACAAAAATTTGATATCGAACTTTTACTACAAAAAACTGGTTTTGAGATGCCTAAAGCTAAAACGGTATCTGAAGCATTTGTAAAATACGTCCGTCTTTCAGCGCGCGCCGCATTTTTGTGTGTATGTGTGCGCCTGTGTCTGTGAAAAGCATAAGTCAAAAACGGTATTGAGTTAAGCATCTTCCAACATGCGAAATGAAGATTAAAATCCCAAACATCTATTTACATGACAAAGATTTCATTATTTCTTAATTTATAAAAAAATATTAAAATGTTTTGATTAAAATACCGTGTGTTAAGGATACTTGCATTGACATTTTCTGCCTTTGAAGTTATCTATATTCTAAACGAATTTATAAAATTTTGCATAAATAGTTAACCATAAGAGATAGATAAAGACTCACTGCACTGTAGATCTCGTTGAAATGTACAATTTATATCAGTAACTTTTTGTGAAAATAGGAGGTTTCAAAACATATTTCTTACATATTTGAATTTCCCACGTTGAACTGTCACACGGTTTCCACAAAGCATCTTAAACGATTTATCTTTTCTTCACTATTGCTTCATTACTATTTAAAAGCCGAATTACGATATCCAAAGTTTTTGTATCAAGCATATGACCAAATCCTTAGTGCTAGTTTTAGATTATTTCTGGCGAAAAATGTATCAGGAGTAACGTAATGTGAATGTAAGAATTGCACTATACATTAACACCATAGTATATGAGTATTAATGAAAAGCATATTGGGTATACAATGTCTTGTGAGTGTGACACATCAAGTCGTTTTCTTTCTTTGAAGGGAATGCCAAAATTTTGTACGTTTTCGGAATCCCCAAATGGAATATTTTTGTGAAATACAATACTTCTTATACCTTAATATGTCCAAGAGGGACAAAAAGTAAAAATGTAAAATTATTTCTTATATTAGAGTGTCAGAAATTTGTGACAAATTTCATAATATTGTCACAAAATCAGTAATTTAAATAAAATAATATCAAATGGTTGCATCAGTTTTGCCTGCAGTTCGAAGATGTAATCTATAAAAAGGAATGAAAGACGAATGTTCTATAAATGAGTAGAAATGAGGTTATGAAACCTGTTAGCTAATGCACTCCCTGTAATAGAAATACACTAAAAACATATATTCCGTTGTAGAGTAATCAGGCGGTCCAGAGAAGGAGAACAAGTCTCTTTAAAAAGAATTAGAATATTACCCAATTAGATACAGGAATGAAATGAACAGGCTCTTGGAAGCAGAAATAAGTTAGAAGCCTAATCCTTAAAAAACATAAATACATAAAACAAAAATCTTATGTATTCCACTCTAATGACTTTCTCTACTCTTGTACAAACTATTTTTACAAACGCTTATTCCCCATCTATTTCACGTTAATCGATATAAAATATAAAATATAATTGCTAATTTTCTTATAGGTGCAAAGAGAATATGGTAGGATTTAAGCGATAGTCAAGTGTTTTAAGAGCTGGTTGCTATCGAGGCATTCCATTCTCTTTGCATGTCCATGACATAAAAAAAGAATAACAAATTCCCTTTGAGAAAAACTATAAGTTTTGGAAAATTAAAACAAATAACAAGGAATATCTAGGAATTGTTCACTCGACAAAACAAATGCATATGATATAAATTGTGTGTTGTAACGAGATCTACATTTTGTAGATATAGAAAAATTTTGTTTGTCTCTTACGAGTTATGCAAAATTCATTCAAAATGAGCAAGACTTTTGGAGACATTACCAGAAAATTCAAGATAAACATTTCATTTGGCATGAAAGAATCTTAAACGTATGATATTTTAATCAATATCGTTAAAGCTATTTTTGAGAAAATCAAAATTTTCGAAAAATGTTCCATGTAAAGGGTAGTCTGGGGTGGGAGGATTTTCTTGAAAATCTTCGTGTCACATCTTTGAAAGATACTGAACCTAAATACCAAGTTTGGTATTTATCCGACGTTTCGTTTTGTTCACACGCACATAAGGATATTTTTCTACTTTTTTTTTTCTTAAGGATTCAGAGGCCCTCAGAACATGTATTTCCGGTGAATTCTCGATATCTAATATTTTGGTGGAATGCAATTCTTCCCTACTTACTATACGTAATGGAGGAAGTAAAAAAACAGTTCAGTTATTTTTTCAAGTATTAGAATAGGTTCTTAAAGTGTGCTTCAAATTTGTGTTCCTGGTTCATAACTTGGTGGTTTGCAGTACCGAAACTAAAGGTAACATTTAACTCTTCTTTGTGTCCACAATTGTCTGTATAGTAAGTGAAGCTTTTAGGTGCAGGACAAGATAAACCCTCTTATGAGGAAAAAGTGGAATTAATTATGTACTAAGTAAACTGAGACAACTTGTGACGCTTTCAAACTACTCGTATCAAAAAGTCTCTTAAAAACAGGTTTCCAGAATCTGGCGCCGAGTTTCGTTTTCCTGAATGTAAGTGCTTGCTACTTCAGACGAGTTTAAAAGCACCCTTTTAGTGGTAAACTGATAACTCTTGAATATTTCAAACCAAAACAGTTCTGTAAAAGCACAGCAGTAACATACACTCGGATTTCGAATCGTTACACCACATACTTTATTAATAACTGCTTGTGTTTGCTTAAAGCTCTTAATATTAATATTTTTAAAAACACATACTTAGGCTTAAGTCATTTTGATGCTTAAGGAAAAGAATTAAAATTATTTTTATGACAGTTGATGGAATGTCTCAAACAAACTTAACGACCCGCTTCCAAATTATACAGGATCAGTCCATAAGTTAGTTTTAGAAAAGCTGCGGCGCAAAAATAATCAACATCATTATAATACAGATCGTTACACTTAATATGGCGTATAACTAAAAGGATGATGATAGGGACACACTTAACTACGTATAAAATTACTAATTTAAATTTTCAGCAGGCTGTTTAGAACATGGTCTTTGCCAGTGAATATTCATTGTTGAACACAAAACGGTAATGTGTCTCTAGGGTAATATACAGCAAATAAATATCTCTTAATGGAGTCAGAGAAAAACGTAAATTATAAATAAATGATTAATTAAGTTCAAATATTCATAAATCACACAACCATTGCCGAGGTACTGAATAATCTACTCTTGACATCATCCGTTTCAATAGCTATTGATATCTGGACATATCATCACTTATAACCGTCACAAAGAAAAGGGAAGGATAGTGACATGATTTTAAACACAATTTTATTTACGGGCCACCAAGTCATTGTTTCCAACCCTGAAGACGAGCTTCAAAGAGCAACGTATAAGTTACAACAGATACACAGAAGTTATAATCTAGAAATATGCATTAACAAATCCGAAAGTATGGCATTTAAGGGAGGGTTTGTAATAATATAAATAGTAGTTATAAAAATGAAATAATAGAAAAAGTTAAGAACTTTAATTGCTTAGGATGCTACATTTCGTATGAAAAAGAAAAAGATGTAGATAAAACACTTAATAAGTTTCAACCCATGTGTGGAACTATACAACGAACACTAAGAAATACAGCTAGGATAGATATAGTTATGAGATTTTACAAGGTGCTGGCAACCCCATTATTTTTATATGGTTGTGAAAATTTGATCCCCAATAGATCATATAAAACAAGATTAGAAACATGCTATATGCAATTATAGACGAATATTAGGATATGCATTAAAGGATCATATACTCAACACCCAAATACGGGAAGAATTAAACGTATATAAATTAGAGGAGAAAATGGCAGTGGTTTCAATACATAGAAAATATAAAAGATGACGGAATTACTACACAAGCATTCAAATACAAATCAGAAAGTCAGTATTCAATAGGGCGACCTAGAGACAGCTAGGAAGTTGTCTTTGCGTCGGAACGGAGGTCACCGTGGCTGAGCCCCCCGACACGGTCTGGACATCTCAAGCTAAAAACTACGTCCACACCGCATTTCAGGAACTCCACTCCTCAATCAACATGATACGGGCAATACTCCAGAGCATGAACCAACGACTCACAGCGCTGTGGTTCTCAGGCCGAAAGTGCCTCACTACTTTCTGCAACAAGCTCCACCGCCACAGCATTGCATTTAACACACCCGAAACTAATCAACCAAGTCTCTCCAGCGAGAGCTGCATAGATTAGAGAACAAGCCAACTCCTATATGCAATGACACGAAAGTACAAACCGATCGTAATGTGTGAATAGGACCATATCGCCTGTGCAATACTCTTATCAAATATGGCCAACAGAAAATCCGAGCTGAAGCTAAAAAAGAGCTACGCACAAAAATATTTACACACGACGGCACATGTTACATGGCCCATGGCACATGGCCCAGTAGCCATGTAAATCAGCACCACCACTCCACCGATACAGTATTAGCAGAAATATAATCACTAGTCACGGAGGTGTTTATTGTGGACCCCGATGAAATTGTCTTTGCATTAAATAAACAATTCTTTATTGTTACTCCCCTTATCCAAATCCACCTTTCATACCCTCCTCCTCTACATCCCAACATTTCCAGTTCCGTTACCCCCGCCCCCCCTACATGGAGACTTAGAGGCTGCCTTGGAGTCCAGCCTTCCAGCATCAAGGTGTCGAATCCAGCTGACAAGACCGTTTAGCTCCTGCCGACGCTGCCGTGCCTACGGGTACAGTGAGAGAAACTGCGCAGCTCAGCCGAATGCTGTGACGCTTCGTGTATCATATCTGCGTGCTAGTAGCGCGATATCCACCACCGCCGCCACTACTGGCTACATGTGGTGGGACCTTCCACTACACCAGCAGAGCACTCTGCTCTCTGCATAACGCATTAAGGCACCGCTGAAACCACCGCAAATGACTCCATCGCCACCTACATCTGAATTATCACGACACATCACAACCGGCGTCACCTAGCAAATTCGATGCCTAAGTGATCCGTCCATTCGGAGTTCCTGAGCCTGGTAGCGAAGCTGGTGACATAAACCTGCCGGGCAATGCTCCCGTGAGACAGCAGGCAGGATCGTCTACGACCAACACCACACACCGCCATGGAAGCAGACGAAGGACACTGGATACCGGAAATCCGGCTTTTCTATAGGATACCGTCAGTAGTGGAACACTGGGAACCTAAAGGCACCGCCGGGATAGCGTAGCGACTGATACCAATTACGCTTCCCCCGCGAAGACCAGTGCGCTATGCGCAACTTGCAGGGAAGGAGAATGACCCGCCCTATGACACAGAGCACTCCAGGGTCCCCAGCTGGCCAGGTCGCAACAAACCATTACCGAAGAAGCGACGGCGCAGATGCCGTAGAAGAAAGCACAGCGTTTCAGAAACGCCCAATCGTGGTGAACTGCGGGATATGTGTAGCGGCATCCCGCCACAAAACAACTAAGTTCACCACAGTTGTAAATAGTAAGAACCTTTTGACACACGCCACAAATGCGCTGGTATATAAGAACCGACACACAATGTGAGTGGCAGTTAGCTATGGTACGCGCCACAACAGCGTTAAGGGTTAAGTAGTTCAAGCTCAATAAACTTGATGGCGCCGAAGGTAGTTGGCGCAGGGAGCTACACCTTAATGACCACGGATGTGGTATAAATAGGCCCAAGGACGGAGTGAATTGGCACTCAGAAGTGATCTATCCTACTGTTTATTCAAAAGGAATACAGTCTACTCATTAAACAAAGAAAATCCTTTTTACCCGAACTAACCATCTCCCAACTCTAAATCTTCCCCAGGGGTCTTGCTTGACGATCCTGGGTGGTATTAAGCTCGGTGGGTTTACCTATCAGCGTGCCTCACACCTATGAAATAGAACCTTGGCCGTCCTGGTAGGCCATGTATTCTCGATCGTACGGGGATGACCAGCCCGGCGCGACTACTTTAAGCCATCTCACTTGCGGAAGTGCTCGGTCTCTGACCTTACACCCCAGTAGATGCAACCACGGATATGGCTGCTCTGGTGAGTCCCACACTCGCTTCTTTAGCTGCGGTTAATGGGTAAGAAGGATTTTTCCCTTCGCTCGAAAAAGATTGCTACATGTCGAAAGTCATACGAACGAATGATGCTTCAGTTTCACCCCGGAGCCATAAATATATCAGGACGTCCACTATCATTAGTTCCTCCTAAGACGAACATGGTGAACACCTTTGAAACTACGGCTTCAAACCATTTACTTAACTGTGTTTCTAGACCTGTCTTACCTGCCTGAGAAGAATTAGATTTAAGTAGCACATGTTCAAGCAACCTGTGTTGTTGTCGTAGAAAATGTTTATTTTCTTTGTTTCGAATTAGTTCATTAATTGCACAGTTGTTTATTTACTCTGTTTTAGCATAATAATTTAATTTCTGTAGTATAAATAATAAAGAGCTTATGCTAACATTAGGAAGTATTAATTAAGCACATTAAAAGTCGTTACCTCAGAAAAGAGTTGTGAATAAATTTCTACGAAATAAAGAGAGTATCTTAATCTGCATTATATTAAAGGGGGGTGCGAATTCTTGTCTTACCATGATTCGGACCCAACGCGTATTTGGTTATAATATCCTTCTCTAATGTTACGAAAACGTCATACGCTGAATGATGTTGCAAACAAACTCTTCGAGATGTGTAAGATCTGGCGACAACATTGATCATAAAACAGATGAGCCAATTGGTGTCTGAATCACGGACTGCAGTGTGATGTCACTCATCCCAGGAAAACTATCAGGGGCAGTTAGTCCAAAGCCTTGTGCTGGCTCGAAGAGTGGCCAGCTGTCGCGGAAACAAGCTTAGAGTAGTGAAGCACATTTCCATAAACGGGTAACTTCTCGTGTATCTCGTCGTGACGAGGTGATTCTGACTCGGAAGCGTATTGGCCACTGCAATTTACCTTTTAAGGGCAATCCTGTTCTTGTTTGTCCGCTGTATAGCGAAGGTCTGTCAATCCGTCATGTGTTGCTGGAGTGTAGCTCTAGCACATTTTCGGGCATCTCTAAAACTGAGGGGCAGACTTACAGAGTAGGATCAACTCAATAACCAAGCGGTTGAAAAGGATTTTAAGTTTTTATCAAAGATAAACCTTCAAATCCCGATTTAGCCCCATTGATATACCTTTTTTTCGTACCTCTCGGTTTAGTTTTATATATTCATCTTTATCTCTGACTTTTATATGATTTTTATATTGATCTTTATCTCTGGACTTTACCTGACTTTCTCTAAGGGCACTAATGACCTTGAAGTTGAGCGTCATTAAACATAAATCATCACCTTGCGCTGTAGGCTAAAGTTTGCATAACTATTTTGGCGTCACAAACAGTCGGAATAAAATTTGAAACCCCACTGTGTCCAAAACATAATTATATTTTCGGACATCTCACAGATATTCGTCCTACACAACATACCAATTGTTGTCAATGATGTTTTCAAAGTAATATAATGCATTTCACAGAGTTAGATCTTCAAACAGAGATGCCACATTAAAGTTCGCAGTTGAACGTTGCATGTTGCATAAACCTAAGTGCTGTGTTTTCAATTTGGCTTAACGGCCAAATAGGACTTAATGAAATTAAATATAAGATTGCTGCTACGTGCCTGTGCCAGTTTTGAGGTTCTGGAAAACAAACACTCGCAGCTCAAGAAGGAAACACGTGCAATAAAGCACAAATTTATATTAGCGTTTGCGCTAATGCGCAAACAGATTTTAATGAACACAACGTTGTAATTTCCAGTGAAAAAACGGAAATTCCTGCTTTCCCTTCTGGGCAGGTAGACTATTTCCGAGTGTACGCACAACTTTTCAAAATTCTGAGGAAAAAGCCTCATAAAATTATGGTTAAAAATTACTGGTCTCAACCACCTTCCGCATCCAACATCACAACTGCGGGAACGAAAAAAAAATCGTGGCAAAAGTTTATGGAATATCCTCCCATGCAGCAATGTTCCGTTCCAACTCCCCCTTTCAGCATCCTCTCCCCCCTTCCTTTTTCTGCATGCTACTACCTCCTCCTTCTTCCGCGAATCAGTTATAGAAACTCCGGGTTTCCGGAGTCAGGGCGTTGTGTGTGGAAGTCCATTCAATCTACACCGGAATGGAGAGGAAAAAAGGGGGAAATGCCGCCGTCCGAGACTCTAGCCGGACTTCGCTCCGTCCAACTCCATCCGGACTTTTTTATCCTCTCTCAGATTTTATTATACGGAAACTAAATCCATACTCCGCAACTCATTTTCCCTACTGCTGTACTGTGATGTACCATATTTTCATTGAGCATGCAAGACGAAATAGAAATAAAATTACGACGCTGAGTAGATTTCTCGACGTATATGGGAATCTTGAATAGGTGATTTTTTATTTCTATAACCTGCCCATGGTATATCAAGAATTTTAGAATTAATGGTGTATAAAAATGGCTGTAGCAATTGGTGGTCCCGCCGTTACGTTTCGGTGCTAATGGGTTCTTTTTGCAAAGTCAGAAAGGAATCAGAAAAGGCCATGAGTCAGAATTTTATGAAAATAGGTTATTTATTGAATTATGTATTTATTTAACCTGCCGAAATGCTACATTGTAAAATTACTGATACGAGGCCTTCATTTACTACTGACTTTTGCGCATCCTAGGTCGGGATATAACCGGCAACCTTGGACACGGAATGTTAGCGAAGACCAGTTACGACACCCACATTTACTTTTGTTTTTGGTTACTGGTTATGCAAACTATATCGCGTCTCACGCATAAAAGACAGTACAGGTTAAATGGTGTGCAGTGATACCACAAGTATTATATGTAAGCTTGCCCAGCTGCGATCGGTCTACCAATCTAACGTCATTTTGTGAAGGTATATTACCAAATAAGTGAAATATCTAGACAGCTATTTAAGGCTATTGTAAGGCATTTAATTTTCACCCGCACTTTATGTCTCCTTATGTATTTTTAGTATTTTGAATTACGATTTTATAAGCACAAAATATGTATTATTAAAGAAATATGGAAATATAAAATGATAAAATCTATAATTTGATAGGTTATCAGTACTGTTTACCGTAACAAAATCAATTCAACGTGGATGGAATGTTTTCATACAGTAAAGACTGAAGGATGTGCCACACTGTTTTGCGCTACTCAGTCAAATAGTGGGTTTTTGTTTCCCCCAATCCTGTTTAGCTTTCTTTTTATGGGTCCTTAAGGGTACTTTCATTGGTTCCTTTTTATCCTATGCACTTCTGCTTCCGAACTCCCGGTAACCTTAGCTTATTAATTTGCGTTTTTTCAACGTTTATAAGCATTGCGTCTCTTCCTAGCTACTCCCTCCATAACCATCAGTATGTACGTGAAGAATAACCTACACGGTGTTCCATACGCTGTAAACGTGCACGCTTCCTTACAACTGATTTTAATCTATCTGCCATTTGCCTCGCGTTTGGTGCTTGTTATCTGAATAGATGGATGACTTTGTTTGTCATCCACAATAAATGCAAGACGTTACTGTCTCCAACCATCCTCAACATTTTCTGCCTTGTAAACCCAATAACAAAAACGTTTCTCACTGGTTGACTTTTCTGCTGCATAAGAATAAAATTTTCCAAAAATGTTTAATTTAAAAAATGATGATGTTCATCTTATTAAAGATAGAGGGTTCAAACTTGACAGGTATTGGTACTCTCGTTTACTATAGCCAAGAAAAAAATATTGTTGCGTTCTACCCTTTAGTTTATTAAGTTACTGCGTAATAAACATAGAAACGGCAAATATTGGACTTTTACTGAAACACTCGCTTTATTTAGAAATGTGTGCTCACAGAAAGCTATAAAGATTCTAAAAATGATATAATCTATCAGAGAAAATTATTCTGTGCAAGATAACGTGTTCAAAGCTGAAGTTTATAGCAAATGATTATTTACGCTATGTTATTAGCAACTTGGCGACAGCGCTAATTAGAAAAGGACAAAGCCAGTGTCTACATGTATGCCTTAGATAGAGATAGTGATATCACAATTACTTCCATACTATATTTTAAGGCTAAGACAAACTGTAACTGCATTAATCTATGCAAGGTTCATGAGTAGATCATAAAATTTGTGAAAATCGGAGCTCAATAAACCGAGTTCATTCATAATTAAAGCCCTTTCTCGATGCCAACATCGAAGTGCATTCCTCTGAAAGCATATTGGTGGGTTTCAAATGCTCGCATTTCTTTGGCTTAAGCTTAAGATGGGTAAGATGCTGAGCAAAATAACATTTATTTTTCCTCTTCTAAGCGGACGTACTCGTATTTTCAATACCATTCAATTCCCACTGAGTTAACTTAACCTGAGAAACAACAACAGAACAGAATATACAACAAAGTAGTGAAAATGGAAATATATATTCCATTTGAGTAAATTAAATATTGAACAGCCTCAGGAATGGTGAACAAGACGGAGGATTCTCGTCCGGGGTGG
This sequence comes from Deroplatys truncata, assembly GCA_030765065.1. Taxonomy (NCBI): domain Eukaryota; kingdom Metazoa; phylum Arthropoda; class Insecta; order Mantodea; family Mantidae; genus Deroplatys; species Deroplatys truncata. The sequence goes on from CM060983.1 coordinate 204,749,526, forward strand.
CAATTTTTCTTTAACTAAGTTTATTCCCTACCCTCCATAGAATCTGGAAGTGTAGATGTGGAGCGAAATGTGGGTGTGAAAATAAATTTTAAAAAACTAGGAAAACCTACAATAACTTAACCTAAATGTTCAAAGAGTCCATCAAATGTTTCAATCAAAGCCCCAGGCATGACCACAGCAGCTAAAAGGATGCTGTAGAAATAAACCAAAAACATGGAGGGAAAGACGGAAGATGATTAATAAAGCTAACCTCGTTTCTTTTATGTTTCTTGAGAAATACGCTTAAACATCTAAAATATGGAACGAATAATAACGGAGGTATTTGATTGTTTTATACCGCAACATCCAATGAAGACATCTGTCATCTAAGTTCTCTATTTTAATGACTTGATAACACACAGGTTTTATCTACCTTGTTTAAGAGTTCGAGAAAGGTACGTATCACGGAAGGGTCCCGCGGAACCGGGACAGAGTACCGCACGCAGGGGCCAGATGACCAATTGTGCTTCCAACGTGACCCCTGGGAGGGAAGGATGAGGGGAGAGACCCGATGGGGCGACCAGATCCGGATGCCGACGGGGCTCAAGTATGGACGAGGTCCCTAACGTTTCCAGATAGAACGCATCCGACGCCGCACGGTCCCAGCCCACAGGCCACCAACCTCCAGGTTCCCCTGGTGCGGAGTCCCACGCTGAGGAGAATCCTAACTGATCGGTACCGCAGCGACACCAGTGAAGAAACCTTTACAGTGTGCAAGCCACCGCCCAGCCGCAACCCATCGAACACCGTCGCCTACAACCCTGAAACAGATGACAAGGAAGATAATGGTTACAGGAAATGAGACGAAGGAGATCGTGGTAGAAGACGAACCACCCCAGAAATTCGCTTGGCACCCGGGGAAACCACTAAAAACCCATTGGCCAGAGGGGCAGTCGCTGGGGATCGATCCCGGTATCTCCTTAATGTGGGCTACAGAAGCAACCGCCTGAATCATACCGCTCGGTTAAGATGCCGAGAAGTCTAGCACATATGTTGTATGGCATAGGAGTTTTAGCACTCTGCCCTTTGCGCAGGGCAAAGTTTCCGTTTGACCGAAAGTTAAAAAGTCTTGTTTATATTTAGAAAAGCTAGCATTCTTATCGGTAATCGCATAAAAGACAAGTAATATAATAGTGTGGTTTAAAATTGCTTGGAAAGTACTTCACAGTGTGAGCGGAATCGAGTCGCTGTTGTGTAAAGTGATGAAAATTAACCATAAGAATAACGTAAACTTAAAAGCTAGATGATGTGTATTGTAATGCAACCATTCACAATGAATCATGTAACTAAAAATAAACATTGCGTAAGTTCTCAAAACACAAGGATATGGGCATCAGAAAATCCTCATGTGTACCATGAGACGTCACTTCATCCGGAAAAAGTTGGAGTGTGGTGTGCAATATTGGTCACCAATTTTCTTTGACGAAATGTAAATACGGATGTGAGCATTTTCACGGAATTCGTGGAGCAGCTAGACGGCATCGGATATTTTCAATAGGATGCGCTACAAGTCACACCTCTAATGAATCCATGGCATACATCAGCAGCTTCTTCAGGAACGTGTCATCTCTAAAGGTTTGAGGCCTCCAAGATCCAGAACTTGGCGTCAGCAGTTTTTTTTTCTGTTTTAGAAACAGACCGCAAACCATCCAGGATCTTCGAACAAACATCACAGCCGAAATAAAGAATATTAACCTAGACATGCTCAGATGTGTATCTGAAAGCATGGTGAAACGGGCAGGAATATGTCTCCTGAAGGAAGGGGAACACTTCCAGCACATCTTGTAACTGTTATTATTTCTCCCTGTGATAACCTCTTATTTACGCTTGGGCACGTTTATTTTGTGTTATTTGGTCAAAGACTAGATCTAATTAAAAAGTGGGACATCCCACTGGAACACCCGTTCAATATATTTACTTAGGAATGACTTCAAATTAAGGAAGATGCGCTAAGTTACAACATAAGGAAACAGAAGTCATTCGTGGTAATGAATGGACAAATGGAAAGAAACGAAAGAAAAGGGATGCTGGCAATGAAGTTCCAAAATCTTTTCTTGACATCGTGAGAATAACTGCATAAACACAGCACTTTAAAAAATGACAAAAACATTGAAAAACTAAATTCCGTATATTCCGATAATTCCGTATATTTTAGAAATGACAGAAGACAAAAAGAAAGTAATTAGAAATAAACTGTGTGTTTTAAGGAGATCTACATTTTCTGTACAGTAAGTTTTTCTCTATCTCTTATAGTTTAACCATTTATACAAACTTATACAATATTCCTTCCGAATGTAAAGAACTTCATAGGCTATTCCCAGAAAATGCAAGATATACATTTCATTTGCAATATAAATATCTTAATATTAGTGTCTTGTAATTGAAATCTTTTGAGCCATTTTTTGATACAGCAAAAAAAATCGAGGCTTTTTTTGTGTAAAGGGTAGCTTGGAGCTGGGGGAATTCCTCGAAAATCTTCGTGTCGCATCTTTGGAAGATACTAAACTTAAACACCAAGTTTGGTATTTATCACAGTTTTCGTTTTGACTTATGCTGTCCTCATACACTCGCATACACACGCACGTTTTTCTAAAAATATTTTTTTTTATTCAGAACGCGTGTTTCCGGTGAAACCTCGGTACCTAATTTTGTGATGGAAGCATATTTCTACCTAAAAGGTAGGATGTAGGGTGTGTTTATCGAAGGGGGACACCACGCGCACTGCGACCATTTTGATGTATTGTGGTTACACCCCCCTGAGAGGCAGGCATGAGGCAAAGGAATCGGAGGAGATCCCAGGTCCGCAGGCAGACAGACCTACAGAGACGCGCAGAAGCTCCGAATATTTCGAGTTTGAACACCTGCGCACCAGTAGTGACAAATCCTCAAGAAGGCGACGTAGCGACCATAACTGGCGGGACAGCTCACTCTAGCGTTCACGGGGAGAAATCTATCCAATGCGCATGCATCCATGCCATCTGCCTGGCACCGTCAGCACTACAGGACCTGAATCACATCTGAAACGTGAAATGGAGATGAATTGAGGGAAAGGAGAGGTCACGGTAGAATACACCAACCCGGCATTGCCTAGGCGGCCAGGGGAAAACCACGAAAAATCCCATGGTCAGAATGGCGGGTCATCGAGAACCGAACCCGGACCTCCCGAATGCGGGCCAGAAGACGTTGCCCCCTGAGTATTCCCGCTCGGTCTACCTAATTGGTACGTGTTAGAAAAAGCATTTTTTTTCACAGGGCAAGAAAGCTAACTGGTAATGTTGAGGGTTGCATTTAAATCGTACCAATTTGACCAAGATCTCTCGTGCTTCCCCACAGTCACAGCGGTGAATGCAAGGTTGTTATTCTTACATTATCAAGGTTCCTTCAAGTCCAGAGTATTAAAGAAACAACAAAGAACGCGCTAAGGATAATTGCTATCATCAGAAACAAAACAGGTGGTACAGTAAGTAATTGTAAGGGCGTCTTTACTGCATACGTGAACTGCTTTCAACAACTACGTGTTTTAACACATTTAAAGATCTGACCTAAGAATTTGAAGCATGGGGGAAATATAAGCACACATTGAAAGTGTGTTATTATCAGATTATCTGACAAATGTAATCCGAAAATTTTTGTATTCTGTTCTGAAAATGCGTCGGTTACGCAGGTATATATATTTCGTTCTTCATAATACGACAGATTCACTACAGCTTTCCATACTGGCCATTAAAGAGCAAAACAATACCGAGAAAAATGGCTCAGATGTTGGCATTCATGTTCCGCATTTGGAAGACCGCGAGACTAAAATCCCAACTGATTGGGGTTTTTTCGTGGTTTCCTTAAGTTGCTAATAAATACAGGATTGTATGTTCGATATCATGATTTAAAGTGCTGCCCACAGAGCAAAATAAATAGAAATAAAAATGTTACAGAAGAACTACTCGCAGGTAAAGTCACCTGCCCAGCCTCACAGGCATAAATACCCATAGAATAACAATGATACGATCAAAGACATCCACCTCCTTATTAAATCAGTAGAAACAAACCAGATGGAAAGGTCATCTAGCAGTAAGGAAGTCGACTACACAACTAAGGTCATCTCTCCGGCATATGCTTGATCATCTCCTTCAAAGATCCTGTACGTAATTCCATGATTTGAATTATGTAGATGTTGAAATGATGCAATAGGAGATTTAACTTACATATTGTGCATACATTTTTTTAGAATTTCATGAAAAATTATAACTATTAAGGATACCAGAACCTAAGAGTCCAATCGCGTTATAGCATTAACCATTTCTTTGGTGCGAGTGTTTTTTGGAATTTTCCATGTCCTACAAAGATGGATAAGTATTAAAGACTCTAAGCTTATGTGACATATTATTTATTATCTATGGTATCTGAGCAACAGAGGCAAGCGTTCACATGACCTTCTCCACCCATTCTTCAAATATATTTGTATAACAGCTTATTCTTCTATTTGCTTCATGTTAATAGAGATACAAATTTGCAGAAGTGGCTGTATTGCATATTTCCTTGTAGGTGTAATGAAAATAGAGGAATTCAAATCTTTATAGTGCATTTGCTTTATGTTGAAACATGGAAAGTAGAAAGAGACAGCACTAAATTCCACACGACAGTTGGTAATCCTTAACTGCCTAATGTGAAAACTTTTACTACTGAAACTTACTATTTAAAATCTGGGTTAGGTTGAAGCATGAAATTTAGCAGAGAACAACCAAAAACCGCTTGCAACAGTACGAAAGCCATCGAAGCAGGGACGGCGAAGATATCAGGTCATCTTCCATATTTCACTGCCAAAATTGCAGTAAAAAATGGAGGTTTATTTATGGACGCTCTTTAACTGCTATGGTCCTTAGCGTCCCATTCTATATTGGGGTGAAAGGCCGGTAATTTTGCTCAGAGGCCTCTTCATCAGGCTTGAGGTAAATCTACGACACGGGACCACCTACTTTACTTCCCTTCCTTTCACGCCAGAAAAATATCCGTCACCCTCCGCCGGGTTTGAACCCGCGACCTTGGAATTAGAGGCTATGCAGGGTAACCACTACACCACGGAGAACGACCCAAAAGTGTAGTGGCAACAACACTACAGCTGATACTGAGAAACTAGACAGCGAAGGTTGACTGTGGCAGGGTTTTTTCAGTACTCGAACTGTCATTAGCATCTCCCTCTCCTACACCGGTCAGGTAGCGTCAAAATGGTCATGTTTCAACTTAAAGCTTACGTACTGTATTTGCTGAGAAATTCTGTTCTCTTTGCATTACTAGAAGAAAAAAACGAATAATGACATACATATGAGACAAGTATAAGTATTTGAAAATTCAAACCAATAACATGGAGTATCTCGCAAATGGTTATCCCTCAAAAAGTTTGTTTGTCGCATAAATTGTGAACGAGATCTACAGTTTTGTGTAGTAAGATTTCGTCTGTCTTCTACGGTTTTCCAGGTATGCAAAAGTCATTCAGAATGGCATTTCCCAGAAAATTCAAGATGTGCCTTTATTTTGTCATGAAAATATTTTAAACATAGGGTATTTTAATGAGAATCGTTAGAGCCATTTTTGAGAAGACCAAAATTGTTTATGTAAAGCAAAGTTTGTGGTTGGGGATTTTGTCCGTCTCTTACGACTTCCTAATTAAATAAAATATTATCAGTTACAACAACAAACTCTGATGTGTTGCACTCATATTTCTTTCTCTACTCTTGTAAAAACTGTTTTTACAAACCGTTATTCTCCATCTGCTTCATGTTAATCGGGATAAACATTTGCAGAAAAATTTAAATCTAGTCAAATCGTTTAATAGCTGGTTGCAACGTTAATTCTCCTTGCATGTCCGGGACATAAAAAACCGGGTAACAAATTCCCATTTCAGGAAAAGTATGTGTTGAAAAATTCAAACTAATAAAAAGGAATATCTCGGACTCCACAAAAAATGTTTATGTCATAAATTGTGCGCCTTAACGAGCTCTACATCTTTGCGTAGAAAAATTTTGTCTATCTCTTACGGTTTACCAGTTATGCAAAAGCCATTCAAAAAGAAGAGAACTTTAAGGAAAATTCCCAGAAAATTCAGGATATAGATATATTTATTTGTCATGAAACTGTCTTAAATATATAATATTTTAATCAAAACCGTTAGAGTTATTTTTGAGAAAATCAACATTTTTGAAAAATGTTCCATGTAAAGGATATTTTAGGGTGGGTGATTTTCTTTGAAATTTTCGTGTGGCATCTTTGAAAGATACTGAACCTAAATACCAAGTTTGGTATTTATCCAACTTTTCGTTTTTGAGATATACTGTTCACAGACACACCGCGGTCTTTTTTCTAAAAGTGCTTTTGTTATTCAGGGGGCCTCAAAACATGCATTTCGGGTGAAATTTCGGCATCGAATTTTTTATTTGGAATGCAATACTTCCCTACTGACTATACTAGTAGAGAAAGTAATAAGAGGACGTCACAGATTATTTACAGAACATTTAGGTTATATAATTTATTATTTCTGTCGGTATGCAATACATGATATTCTAGTCAACATCCTTAATACCTTTTTGAGAAAATAAAGATTAACTAGTATTTTTCCATGGAATAGGGAGCTTTGGGGGAGAAATTCCTTTAAAATCTTTGTTTGATATCCTTGGAAGATGCTGGATTTAATTATGAAGGTTGGAATTCATACAAATTTTCTTTTATGGACTGTGCTGTTCGCAGATATAGACACAGACAGGAAAGCACATAAACGGACTTTTCCCTAAAAACACATTTTTGTGTTCAGGGGTCCTTAAAGCCTGAAAATTCGATATTGAATTTTTGGTAAATAGGTAGATAAACTGCTAAAAATTAAAGCCATTCCTTAATAAAGTATTCGGGTTTTAAAGGTTTACTAGAGATGGGAAGTGTAAACCTTAAAACTGTACATCCAAAACGTTGGATGTAATCAGCATTATTAGAAGCCCGAATATGAACTAGATAATAAAAGTAAATGGTGCAAAAATGTTGATCAGCTTTAGCGTCGAGTATACAAATAACAAAAACGTAACAAAATGGGGAGCAGGGGAGGAAATGGATGCGAAAATATGGGGCGAAGTGAGGAAGCGTAAAAGCTGCGCCCTAACAATTATCTTTAATGAGCTTCTGGAAAGATACCGACTGGCAGACGGCCGGAACGTCCGTTATTTTGTCTGTTTTCTTCTTTTTATCTGCCATGTACTTTTTTAATTTCGCCATTGGATGTTTGCTTAATGTGACCTTCTCTTCTCCGCGGCAGGTTACTAGAGCGATAAGCACAGTAGCAATTCGCTCTTTCTTATTAAAGCTCCAAAGACAACTTTGCTATGTTGGGTCTATTTTATGTTTATAACTCACTCATAATACGTACTTTGGCTTTATGACATTCGCAACCATTACTTTTTATCATATGTGATTCTATTGTCATTTTCCTGAAGCTCGTTGCTTACATTGGATTTGAAAAACAAAACTATTATAGGTTTATAAATTAGCGAAAGCAAAAAATATTAAGTGTTCAAATCAGGAGAGGTCAAACATTATTCAAACTGAAATGTGCTCTTTAATTCCCTTCGCAGCGGTTAGAGGATTTATTTAAAAACGAGTAAGTGTAAAACATGTAGTAAACTCACTTAGAGTGAGAAACAAATACATATGTAGCAAACAGGAGTGTAGATGTCAACCTTTGAACCAGAGATAGACTCGATGAGTGCATTGAAAATGTTCATGAACATAGTTCTATGTTTCGTATATTCATAAAAAAATATTTTCAAATGCAGAGATGTTTGGCAACAATGCACTTTCTTTGAAGGTGGGTGAGAAAATCACGTTTGATGGGAAAGGTGGTCCGCCGCAGAGAAACGCTTTGTCTCCGATGCCGCTGTGAATTGGTTGCTACATTACGGGAAGGTGGTGTTTAATTACAAGACATATATTTCGAGTATTTCCAGCAAACTTCTTAGTGTTTAATGGAATTAGATGAAATCGAAACGCATTTGTTTAATTTTAAACAATAAAATAAAATACATAGATTAAATTAAACATTTACTTATTATGCACTAAATAGAAGCCCAAAGAGATACAGTACTTTATGACCATTAGAAAGAAGTTCAGGTGCTTATCGAGGAATTCTTTGTAAACAAAAAAGTGTTATTTTTATTTATACAGAAAGGAAACAAAAAGACATGCAAAGTTCGCTACGGCTATTATATTGAATATATGAACGCGTGATAGTCAGTGAACGAGAGCTCTGTGAAGCGCGTGTGTGGTCAATTATTCAGGCCGCTGTTGCGACATAGTAACTCTAGCTAAATTACAATTTGTAAAAATATAAAATAATAAATTGTGGTGAAAACAGGTGTTTAAGGAATAAAGTGAAGTGAGTAACTAATGAGATTAGTTGCAATTCTATGATACATTGACATAAAGCTTGCCTTAATTGTTAATGAACTATAATGCGATGAGAAGCTTTGGCAAAATCTTACTACGTTAAAATGTAGGGCTCGTTAAAAAAATATACCATTTACGTCCAACAAAATTTTTGTGGTTTGAATTTTCTAGTAAATTATACCTACTTTTTGCGAGTGGTACGCCGCTATTAATTTTTTCTCGTGGTCATGCAAGGGACATGGAATTTCATAACCATTACATAGTGATACGCTCTTTAAAAATCTGACTATCGCTTAATCCTACTGCATTCTTATACGTATATTGAAATATGTAAATGAGTAATGAAAGTTTAACAAGAAATAGATAGAAGAATAAGAATAGTAAAGAATAGTCTGTAGAAGAGTGAATACAGAAAGTCATATGAATGCAATACATCGTGCTGACTCGGTGATGTTCGCTTATGTTGAACACTTTCAGCACGTTTTAAGACCGCATATTTATATTATATTTGTGTCGTTTTAAGTTTCGATCAGTATGCTAGCTCTGCTGAATGTTGACATGATTTCTGCTGTCGTTCTATTACTGCAGGACGGAACAAACGTGACCTGCAGCGCGCTATGTCGGCAAACTTAAACGGAACAAGTAATGCCCTGTATGTAAACATGGATATTTTATGTGTAAACAACAAAATTCAAATTGGTATAGGCCGAAGCCATATCCTTCAGAGAATAAACAATACTTCCATGACCACAGATATCACAAGAGGGAAGAAGAAACCAATCTTAATGGCAGATGACGAACCACGAAATGAGATGGTCTCTCGAAATTATACACGTCGTTGATAGTGAAAACGTTAACAAGAAGGTTTACATTATACGGTTTAAGCGAAGTATGTGAACCAGTGTTGGGGGAGGGGGGAGGAGATTCTGGGATGGACATTAGGAAGAGAAGCTCAATGTTAGCGGAGGCGGACTTTGCCTATGATATTAGTTTTGTACAAAGACATGCTATCTTCAGTCATTTTGTACTGCACAGCCAAGCGACTGCGTCATAGTATTACATGTATTATATATAAGTATCCGCACACTATTTTTAATTTATTGTATGTTGGCTGTATCGGTTTGTGCGCGCGCACGTCGACATGTTTTTCCTTTGTCTCCGCTTGTGGAATGTTTGGCCCATATCACTCCAATGAGTGTTGCATTGTTGCATAATAAGCATGGCTGCACCTCTCACCGTTTGCACCAAAGAAGAACAGCGTGCGGTTATCCATTTTTCGTCGTCTAAAGGTGTACCAGGAGACGAAATCCACCGAGGACTTCGCACAATATGGGGGCAATGTTTACCCCGACGAAATGTGTAGGAATGGATTGAAAATTTCAAAAGTGGTCTGACAACTGTGAAGGACGAGGAAAAAGCAGGACGCCCATCCATGTCCACTAGTGACGCCAACAATGAGCAAGTCCGTATCCTGATTCAGAGAACCGAAGATTGACTGTCGATGAAGTGGCAAACTACAGACCAAGAAGTGAAGGCAGCGGTGCATGCATGGTTTCTGCTCAACCGAAAAACGCTTTTTCTGAGGGTATCAGAAAGCTTGTGCAACGATGGACCATGTACATTGAGAAAAATGAGGTAACTGTAAGTTGCTATTATTGTTATAATAAATTTAAAAAATTATGTGCGGATATTTATTGACTTACCCTCGTAGATAACTGTTTAGAATAATACAGTACAAGAAATTTAATCCGCCGACTGTTGTCGTCTATGAGCTATAGCTATAAGTTTAGTTTCCGACCTCTGGCTCAGATGATAATGCCCATTTTATTTCTCAAAACTGAAAATGTTCGTTTCAACCAGCCAATCGATGCAGCAATGGTTACAACTCTTGAAATTTTCAACAATTCGTGAAATGCCAAACGAAACTCCTGAAGAAACTATTAAGAACGAGCAGTTTCACTCCTTCCAGTACTCCTAACTACACAACTGGATAGTAATTATACTGTTCTTTCTGCATAAGTGAGTACTTATGTATAGAAACTATTTTTTGGAAACGCAATTACAATTTCATATGATTATTTGCCTATACATTATTTTAATTATAAAAGAAAAGAATTAAAATTTGATCTCGTTGGAGACATCAAAGCAAAGTTTCTCATCTAATCGTAAATTTTACGGATAGCCAAAAGCTATCAAGAATTGAAAGTTGCCTGTATTCCTGGAGCAGAAACTGCAGCTTTATGCGTAAAAGTGTCGACTTCTACAGTAGAGCGGCATGATATTTCAACACCACGTCTTCAACTTATATCCTCGCATCCCGCATGGCACCATTGTCGTGTTGGTTGCAGGGGTTTTAGGCGAATGGCCATACGGAATAAGTAGTGTAGCACTCAATTTGAGACATTACTCAATCGGCGCATCATCCAGCTGGGGGTTAACTACTTCGATGTTCGAATACAGCTTATATAAACCTAAACGCTATACAGACAACTTTATTTTATTTCATTCTACTTTTTATAGAGTTGCTTTTCGTGTTTCTTTCCTAGAGTAATGCACCGTTTGTTTCTTGTGAAAGCTAAAGAAGGCAGCAATGTTTAATTTGTAACCACCTCGTTTATTATAGCGCATCTCGTTTCTTAGTCTGCTAAATTTTTCGGTGTGCTAAAGAAATACTGCTCGACGTGAGAAGCCACGCCCTCTCGCTGCGCTGTGCCCCAATGGCAGGGCTAACATATGTGGAGGCGGGAAGAGTTGCCAGCCAATGTGAGAGAGAAAGGCCGTATTTTTTACCGCGTTCATTTCTCTCTTTTTCTCTCATTTGCTTTCGGTGCAAAGCAACTAAAAAGTTGCACATTCTCCTCCCCACTGGCAACACCTGCAAGCTTCCAGCAAACAGAATTACAGCGGAGATCAAATGGATTTTTTATTTCTCCTAGCAGCTCGCTTTGTCGTCTTCTTTTTGGAACTGAAATTCAAAAATATACATTTGAAAACCCAGAGGTGGTCATGTTATACACCTTATAGTATGTTGCGTTGTTGGTTGTCCCGTTTTGAGTCTGTGGAAGGCTGCCCCTTATTGGGCACTCATAGACCCATATTATGCACAAGTAAAAATAATGACAATTTTTAAATATGTTTTCCGTAAGAGTATCATTACACATTGTTTAAAATTTATGGCACCAAATGTAGCTAAAGTAACCAGTAAAATTTAGTGGTGTAGTATTATGAAGTGCAAATGTTTTGCTAGCTATATGGTACCGGTAATTCCTGTAAATTAATCCCCGTATGCCAAGTAATGTGATGTTATATTTCTGGCATATATATACTATATATATATATATATATATATATATATATATATATATATATAGAAGTTTCATACAAGAACAGAGTTGCTAAATCTTCATAGCCCCAAGTTATTAGTGAGTGACTTCGATTTTATTCATAACTTACCCCGAGTAGCACGCATGAAGTTTTTAATTTCGAATAACGTGTTTTTTAAAGTCTGTTTAAACGTCCGTTATCATTAAATATTGTAATCTATGCACACGATCTAGAATAAAGTATATACACTAAGAATACGTGTTGGATACTCCCACTTCGCCACTTATATGTGCTACTGATCTTTCTAACCCTCCTCAATCTTCCAAATTCTGGAAATGTCTAGCAGATTATACATATTTTTCACTTTTCAAGAAATTGGAAACAAATGTAATGGATTAAATTTAAAATCATTTTCATTGCTCTTTCGTCACGTATTATTGCATAACGCAAAGTTTCAAAATATTCAGATTTTTAAATAATAGTAATATTCGAGAAATAATAATTAAGGTTATGCCCCATAATGCACAATTTAATAATGTTCTCATTTATCAAAAATATCATCCGAGTAGTTTCTGAGATCTGGCAGGATTTGTAATTGGCTTGATTACACCGAAGAAAGAAAATGAAGGAAAATGAGATACTTAAGGCTTATAAGAAGTTCCGGTATCCAGAACAGAAGTTATTTGGAGGTTTTGTACTGTCCTAAACGTTACTGTATGTAAATTTCTTCCATCACGCACCTAGGTAATGAAAGCAAATATATATCTGTATTATTTAAATAAAACATCAAAGAAATAATATCATATCGTATTGCTATAATGAGGGCCAGTATTTCGTTTGTCAGCTGTCTATATTGCTTGGCTGCTACTTCGTGACCATCTACATTGATGTGCCAGTCTATAGACTAACCGTTTCATTCTTATCTTTTCCATTGTGTTCAACTCTTCATGTCTAACCTTTGTAAGCCATTTTTTGACTTTTTGTCAGTTACGAATTGAAATCAGAAGGTGTATCAATATGTTTCCTGCTATAAGCTATTAAAAAAGGAGCAAACTTACTTATGTATATAATGTTTTGAAAACCTGGAGAGAATTGGGTGGCATTAACGTGGGCAGTTCCTCTGAACTACCATATTTTAAAACTTTTGAAGGTGTGCCAATTAAGAATAACAGCGCTTATCAATGGCGAAATAATTATCAAAATCGTTTAAGTAGTTTCCAGGATTATGTACATACAATATACACACAGTTTCTCTCTTTATAATATTAATATAGATTTATAATATAAATAATATGACCTTAATATGTCTGTGTTTTTATAATTTGAGGATGTGTATTCTCGTGACTAAGCGTCTGTGTTCACATTCAGTAAGCCTTACAGTGTAAATGAGGCAAATTACACAACAAACGTGTGAGTTGTATGCTATCTGTCATTCTCGAAACTTGGTAACTTAAATGTACCCCGATGTACTACAAATGTCAGTCTGTGTTAAATATATAGTTCAGACTTCGTCTCTTCTTATTGCGGATACCTTAAGTTAACATTTGGCTATATAACAACTTTCTGTATTGGCTTGTCCCGTAGCTCAGTCGATAGAGCATCTACCCGCCATGCGAGAGGTCTCGGGTCCGATTCCCGACTAGTGGGTGCGAATTATTCTCTAGCCAAGATTATTCCCTATCTCCCCAGAGTCTGGAAATACGAATGAGATTGTGAATGTGTGTGTGTGTGTGTAATCTAATGATTAAAACCCAAAGTGCAAGAAACCCAACGACTAGCGAATACGAGTTAACACCGTTGCCTAGACAATAAGTTTAAAAGGAAAAGGCCGTCGATAAGACCAATGTACGTAGTTAAAGGACAGGGTATAGATGAAACTTAAAAAAATCTTATGTGTTTCACCACATGACTTTCTCTACTCTTGTACAAACTATTTTTACAAAATCTTATTCTCCATCTATTTCATATTAATCGAGATAAACATTTGCAGAAACGATCTTTTGACATGCAATGATAATTACATTTTAAACATAGTGACCAGTTTTAAAAATATTTGACTATGGCTTATGACCTACTAAGTTCTCCTTGTTTTGTATTTGCAAGGGCAATATAGAAATACAGTAGCCTTTAAGCATCGACATATATCTTAATAGCTGGTTGCTAGGTGCAGCACCATTCTCTTTGCCACATATTAATACTCTTTGCATATCCAAGACAAAAAAATGAATAACGAATTCCCATTTCAGAAAATAAGTATTGAAAAATTTAAGGGAATAGCAATATCTCGAAAATGGTTCACTCAACAAAAAAAATGTGTATGACATAAGTTGTGTATTTCAACGCGATCTACATTTTTTGTGCAGTGAAATTTTGTCTATCGCTTATGGTTTACCAGTTATGCAAACGTCGTTCACAATGAAGAATACTTTTGGAGACATTCACAAAAAATTCAAGAAATACATTTTATTTGTCATGAAAGTATCTTAAACATATGATATTTTAATCAAAATCGTTAGAGCCATTTTTGAGAAAATTAAACTTTTCGAAAAATATTCCATGTAAAGGGTAGTCTGGGGTGGGGGATTTTCTTGAAAACCTTCGTGTCGAATCTCTGGAAGATACTGAACCTAAATACCAAGTTTGGTGTTTATCCGGCTGTTCGTTTCTGAGTTATGCTGTTCACAGACACACAGACACACACACGGACATGTTTCCAAAAATGCTTTTTTGGATTCAGGGGATCTCAAAACATATATTTCCGGTGAAATCTCGGTATCGAATTTTTGGGTGGAATAAAATACTTCCCCTACTTACTATACGTAGTAGAGAAAGTAAAAATTTGTCTATTATGAAATTCTGTAACGGCTTCGGAACCTCCTGAAAGGAATAAGTCATAAGTTCAGTTCTGAGACAATTTTGGTAATATAGTTCAGTCACAAATGAAATACATATACTTGATAAAAATTAAGAAGTCGCCTTTAAAACCACGTAGGCTATTGCCAGGAATTTATAACGGAAGAGCTACAATTCTGGACTTTATTCACTTTTCCACCAATGTATTGATTCAGTAGGTACATTCACTGAGCAGGCTTTTCACATAGTTTGCTCTTTTATATGATAATCTTTGGGTACAGTAATTCCTTTTATCATATAATATGTGAAGTTTTCTTAGTAAAGTTTAGTTAAAAATACCCATTGGCGCAGTACTGGCAACAATGTAGTACGCTACGGTTACAACTATTTAGAAATATGTCATTCTATATGTTTAAAAAAGTAGGCCAACATAAAAACAAGAAAAAAAAGTTTTATAAATAATTTTTATATCTTAACATGAAAGCTGTGAGATTGTTTATAGCCCGACCTTAAACTCAGCCGAAGCACAGTACATCTCTTGTCAGATAAAATGATGTGTCTGCTTGCGAACTAATCGCGCTTAAAATATATAATACTAATTTCGGAGACATATTTCTAAGTCCATGGGTCGTCCTCCGTGGTGTAGTGGTTATCATGCTAGCCTCTAGTTGCCGAGGTTGCGGGTTCAAATCCGGCAGAGGACGATGAATTTAAGTCCATGTCTTAGAATCCGTTCTTTCATAGCAAAATGCATTTGTAAATTAGGAAAAATCAGTTGACTGTAACTTGGGTGGCAACTTTGTGGCCTACAGAAGCTGTTAACAAGACATACACTTAATTTTTCTTTAAGATAACTCTGCGGGAGAGGCAATCAGGTTTTTATCATTTTACAAATAGTTATTTTTAAAATAGATTTTTAAAACAGGACTTAAAGTACACGTTTATGATCAAAACTTAAGCCTATACATCAGCGATCTCTCTCCCTCTCTCTTTCTTCTTTTCTCTCTCGCAACCTCGCTCTCCCCCCCCTCTCTTCATCTGAGGAGATGTACTAAAGTTAATAGTGATAGCTTATTTGAAAAAGAGCATTGGTCTCGAAAAACTGAAGTTACGCGTTAAAATCCCGACATAGACAAGATTTTTAAAAATCTTGTTCTCCTTTCCAATTCTGCCATTTAATGTAATACAATTATAATTTTTAAAATGTTCCAAATATAATGTTCCCTGGCTCTTAAATTTTAGAATAGTAATAATGTACTATTGTCGATTTTACTTGTAGCTGGATTTGTTTGCTGATACCTTTATTTATCAGTTTAAAACTGATCCATACTAATTGAAAATCACTTCGCAATATCAGCGGCATTAAATTTTGTGTATTGCCTTAAACATTTCCTATAAGTAGTGTTTCTAGCTCGAGTGATCTTAACTTATTGAAAACATTCTATATTGCAAATTGTTCATTATACAAACAATTGAGTAAATCGATTCCATGCGCAATTCTCCTAACTTTTCATTTGCCCAAAATCTTTCCATTCAGACAGTCTTTTACTCCCTAATTGTGGAAAGAGATAGATATTAGAAAGAGCCAAATAATTATTGTCCTGGTGCATAGCAATCGTTATTTAATTTCGTATATTATTGCCTTCCACACATTTGTGCATTTTTCAGTTATCAGAAGTTCTCCATTCGGCAAGAACCGGAAATGTTTAAATCTCCTCGTAGTTTCGATCATTTTCAAGGAATTTGCTCGTTTTAACTTTGAAAAATGATTATATTTAACTTGTTTTGGTTACAGTTGTACAGCAGAAGCCTAAATCTGTGCTTGAAGTTCCAGGAAATGTGCTATAAATACGAATATTTTTGGTTTCTTGATCAGGTATCAGAAAAACTACCATACCTTTTGTCACTATTGAAATGCGCAATCCGTCAAACGTAGCTTCAGCAATGTTTTCTCGTTTAATAGGCACCTCTTCGCTGTTTATTTCGATTACTGCAGCAAATGTTGATGGTGAACTGCATACCTAACAGAAATGAAATACATGTATACTGCTTTCTCGTATTTTAATGAAGCAATTTGACTTCTTCTCATTGTCTAATGCGGTGATGCATAGTGTTAAGCTCTTTTCTGGTCTTCTAATAGTTTCATCATATAGATGAAAGTGGAAAAACAAAAAATTAATGTTGTTTAGAATGCGCCAGTATTTTAAGGCTTGTGTTGAGGAACCCAGCACCTGCACACACCGAGCGAGCCACAGACGCCCTCACATCTGTCGTCTCGGAGGACTCATAAATCTGCCGATTAGAGCCCGGACTCACGTTCTTATAAACCTCTGCACAGAAAACACAAAATAAAAGCTTCCAGAAACAGCAGCACTGGCTTCCCCACCACTAATGACGTCACGTATCGTAATCCAATTTGCGGGGTGGAGAAAATACCAGAGGAGCTTGGGCAGGATGACTTTCTAGCTTGTGGGAAAGGGGAGGAGGTGGGGTGGAGAAATCTTCAAGTAACTAAAACTTTCCAGCAAAGTGTACTAGTAGGTCTGCCGTACACCTCACAACATGGGAGGAGAAATAACAAGGGTGGACTCGATCGTCTGCAGTCACATACAGGTTCATACTTTTTTAAAACGCTTGCTTGCTCTAGGTAGGTATAAGTACCATCCCAAAAGTGTCCATCCGCACGCTAATTCTAAGAATCATGTTCGGTTCTCGATGTCCATGAAAAATCTGTTTCTTGAATTTGTGCATTCTGATGAACACGTAGCATAATTGTTGATCTTCCGAATTTGAATTGGGATTCATCTTTAGTGTGTCGTTCATCAAGTTTGATCCACTTCCCATTCATGCTGTCATGGTGGAAAGTTGTATTCCTTGCATTCATTGCTACATACTACCTTTATTTTACTGCACGTATGTGCATGAACTATATTAAGTCCTCTAACGTTTCATATATTTATTATTGCAGACATAGAATACAATGATATTTAATGCCTCAATTTTACCACTTGAATCTTACCTGTGTATTTATTTCCCTTTTACAGTATCAGTTAATGCTTAACTACAATGCAATTAATGCAGGAGCTAAGCATGAGCTGATATTTTTAAGGTCAACAATCAGGCATGGAAAATCGACCGCTAGTTTGCCACCAATGTTAATTTTGTGACCTTGCTACTGGAACCAGCATGTTCAACACCATTTGAAATTATTAGTCTTATTTTTCCTAAGTAATATTTCTACTTCGAAAACATGCTATGCACTACACATGCGTAAGTGCATTGGAGTATCTTGGATTCTTCCCGTATTTTAAAACCCTTTCTGTTCTCCACTGATGCACTTACCACACTTGTATCATAATACACTATTATAAAATGAGAATTATCCCCAGAGTTTCACTGTGGGGAAAATATGCTAACAATTCGACTGACTGTATTTATATTCTGATTAATTATTGAACATGATGTTATTTATCGTTTTGAGCCTATAGATTCTTTCATTATTGTTTTTAAAGTTTTTCTAGTGGTTTCGCATTGCCTTCTGCAGTGAAAATGGAGTGAAAACATCACCTTCGGAAATTGGAAAACCCTACCCTACCGGGAAACAAACCCGAGTCTCTTTGTATGATAACCAGCAGCGTTGTTCACCGCTCCACAGTAAACATGTAGATCTATTATTATTATTATTATTATTATTATTATTATTATTATTATTATTATTATTATTCCAATTAGAATTTAAAGTTGTAAAATACAATGCGTATGCGCTGTAAACGGCTGTGGAAAAGCAGGACTTTAGAATCACTTTAGTAATCCTTAAACTAAAAAGTCTTTCTTATAAGTACATCTTCTAAACATCACTTTTAAGTGTACACAAAACGGTACCTAATGAGTTTATAAATGGTTAAAAGAATACATGCAGTAGATTGGTCGATAGAATCAGTATCCCCGTTCAGATAAACAAAAGCATAATGTGAAGTGCCAACTATCTGAAACATTTGATTGGATTGTGAAGCGGAGGGGACTCGGCACCGATCCAGTGAATCCGAATATTGAACCTATGCCCTCACGAGGGGACACCCTGGGAGGAAGGGATGAGGTGAAGGCAAACACCGGGCAGCCGAAACCAGGAGTAACGGCACAGCAATGACAGGGTCCCTACATTTTCCAGAAAAAACGCCCTGGTAGACAATCAGGCAGACCGTGGATCCCGCCCCACATGGAGTCCAACGCCCCCATCCATCAACTCCTTCATTGATACTTCTAACCCTGAAACACACCAAATTGTGTGAAAGGTAAATGAAATGATTAATGGAACGAAATGGAGGGGTAGGAAATTCGGGGGGTGAAAGAAGTCACTCCAGCATTCACCTTACGACCCGGGAAAACCCCCGTAAAAACCCATGGATCAAATTGGGCGGTCGCTGGGTATCGATCCTTGGACCTCACGAATGCGAGCCACAGACGTTGCTGCCTAAGCCATCCCGATCGGTTGCTGAAACATAATTCATGGCTAATTTCTAACTGGGGTGCAACGTGGAGCGTAGAAATAAACCAATAATTGACGCAGCTTTTAGATAAAAATAGCTCATGTGTAATAGTCACGTGACTTCCACTACCCATTAACTCTCAAGTGACTCAAGTATACTACAATTACTATTTACATCATACTCAGAAATGTTTCAAGGTTTCAGGCTAGATAAAGCGGACTTTGCATTAAGAATGGTGCGAACATAGCATTCAACTGTTAGTGTAACAAATTCGGCCTTTTTCGTTATGGAATTACAAGGAAAAGCAAAATACCTGATTTTAAAAGTATTTTTATAAATGAGACAATCTGGAAAAACTTAACCGTACAACAGTAGCTAAATACTTCAAATAGGCTGTCATGAAAATGTAATTTTACATAAATTACATGTTTTACCAAGGGTTACGAGCATTTATATCCCATTTACTAAGCAGTCAAAAGTTGTGCTTACCCAACGAATACCATTTTTAAGCAAAAAGGGTTGAATATGAACAGTAATATTATTTTTATATTTATTTATTTTTTTAGAGCTAATTATACTTTATATCTATATTCTATTGTCAACATGGTATTTATTATTCTGCGATTTACTTATACAGGGTGGACCATTTAAGTGGAAACTGTACAATATCTCCAAAACTAAATGTCGTAATTTTAATAAAAGTTGTATAATATAATGGGAGGAAGTAAATTTCATTAGTTATGTTTTATTTGGAGGACGTTATGATGATTTATTTTTTGTGACCTTAATTGTAGGTTCACATTTAAAAAGTTAAATTAACCTTCAAATGACCATCCTAACGTCCCCCAAATAAAATAGGACTAATGACACTTACTTTCCCCATAATAACAATTAATTTTTGTCAAGGCATATCTTTTTACAACGCTTAGTTTTGGAGATATTGCACAGTCTCAACTTAGTTATTGGTAGAATTAAAGCGATTTCTACATAAAAAAAATTAAGAAGATGATTCGAATTTAAAAAGGTCCACCTGTATAAGGATCTTCCACGAAAAGCTTCAACTTTATCCTTAAAGATGCCCGCATAAATTTGAAGTTTGGTAATTAGATATCGTTTCATTGTTCTATTATGCTGCTTATACACAGGCATCCATGAGCCCGCGGAACTATTTCGAAGTTTCTTTGGGGAGTGGGGACTTCACTGTAGCTGAAAACTTGTATTTCCGGTGACATTTTATAACGAGCTTTTTTCTTGTTTAGTTTAATGTAACATACCTCCTCTAGTAAGAAACTAAAACCAATTTTGTACTCATGCTATTTAACTGCTTTACTTCTTTTGTCGATATGACTGTGTTTAATAAATCTGTATCTGGTAAGCACATGTGATTTAAAGTCTTGTACCACACTGTTTATATGTGACAGATAATTAAGAAATAAAAACTTTGTTGCATTCATATGACTCACTCTTCTACAACCATCCTCACAAACGCCTTTTATTTTATCTACCTCTTGCGAATCGAGATAAACCTTCAATTCGCATTACGTTGTAGGATACAGTAGGTAAAGTGACAGTCACACATGTAAAGAGCGGATCGCTATGTGATGGCTTTGAAATTCCAACTCTTTGCATAACCACGAGGAAAAAACTAATAGCAACCTTCCAATTGAGAAAAAAAGTATTTGGTCATTTATATAACCAAGAATATCTCAGAAGTAAAAAGGTAAAGGTACGTATCACGGAGGGGCCACAGGAACCGGGGCAGAGCACCACACGCAGGCCAGTCGACCCATTGTGCTTCCAACGTGACCCCTGGGAGGAAAGGATGAGGGGAGACACCCGAAGGCCGACCAGATCCAGATGCCGAAGGGGCAAGCATGGATGGGGTCTTTAAATGTTTCCAGATAGAACGCATCCGACGCCGCACGGGCCACAAACCTCCAGGGGAGCGGGGCCTCACGCTGAGGAGAGAACTAACTAGCAGTACCGCAGCGATGCTAGGGAAGAAACCTTTATTACAGAGCGCTAGCCACCGCCCAGCCGCAACCAGCCGAACACCGTTTGCCTGGTCCTACAACACTGAAACAGTTGACAAGAAAGACGTAGGTACAGAAAATGAGGGGAGGGAGAGTCGTGGTAGAAGATGAACAGTCCAGCATTCGCCTGGCGACCCGGGGAAACTACGAGAAACCCATGAGCAAGAGTGGGCGGTCACCGGGAATTGATCACGGGACCTCCCGAATGCGATATATCAGAAGTAGTTAATAGGACAACAGTTTTATTCGGCATAAGCTGTGTGCTTATAACAAGATCTACATTTTTTTGAATAGTAAGATTTTGTCTATATCTTACGATTTACCAGTTATACAAAAGTCATTCATAATGAAGGTTACTTCACAGAAAATCCAAGATATGCATTTTATTTGACTGCAAATATATTAAGGATACGGTATTTGAATTAAATCGTTACAGTCATTTTTGAGAAAATCAAAAATAAAGAATACTGTCCCATGTAAAAAGTAATTTGGGGTGTGGAAGCGTTAATGAAAATCTTGTGCCGCATGCTTAGAACACACTGAACTTAAATACCAAATTCTGTATTCAACCAACTTTTCGTTTTTGAGTTATGCTGCTCGCAGACACACATAAACATGCAACACGCAGTCATCCCTTGAACAAAAAAGAAATATCTGATGTTACCCATTTTTGAGAAAAACAAAAATTTCTAAAATTGCTCCATTTAAGGAATGATTTTGGAAGGAAGGATTTTCCTGAAAATCTTCGTGACACATCCTTCGAAGGCCCTAAGTTTAATCATATTTAACCGAATTGTCGTTTTTGAGTTTTGCTGCTCATAGACACGCCGACCTTTTTCCAATTTTTGGGGGTTCAGAGGACCTCAAAATAGTATTTGTATTGAAATTTTGACATCGAATTTTTTGGTGGAATGTAACGCTTCCTCTACTTAGTGTTAAGTACGTAGCAGAGAAAGTAAAAAAGAAAACAAACACATTTTTAGAAAAAGGTTTCTTTGTGTGTTCTGGTGCGTGTCTGAAAGTGTTCAAGATTATTCCCCATCCCTTTACATGGAACACGTTTCCTTTTTTGTTTTTTATTTTCTCAAAAATTCCGCTAAAGATTTTAATTAAAATACCATATTCTTAAGATATTTATATGGCTAGTAAAATTTTCAATATCTTGAATATTCTGGGAATAACCTGTGAATTCCTGTTGATTAGGAATTAATTTTGTATAACGGTAAATCATAAGGGATTGACAAAAGCTAACTTCAAATAAATTGACATGTTTAAAATAGAAATATTTCGTATATTTTTTGTGACGCCAGCCATTTCCGATATACAACCTGGACCATTTAAGTTGAGGCTGTACAATATCTCCAAAACTAAGCGTTGTAGAAAGAAATGTCTTGAAATTAAGTTGCTTGATATTATGGGAGAAAATAAATACCATTAGTCGTGTTTTGTTTGGATGACGCTTTTTTGTGGTTATTTTAGGGTTAATTTAATTTTTTAAACGGGAACCTACAATTTAAATTGACCCAAAAATGACCATCATAACATCCTCCAAATAAAACACGACTAATGGCATTTACTTTCCTCCATAATAGCAAACAACTTTTATTAACGGCATTTCTTTCTACAACGCTTAGTTTTGAAGATATTGTACTTGTTATTGGTTTGAATTTATCCTGGTGTATTCCGTTTGTATCTACAACGATAAAACGTTTGCAGAAATGTTTATCTCAGTTAACGAAAAGGAGATAGAAAACATTAGCTTTTGTAAGAATAGTTTCCAGAAGAGATATATAAAAATAAAGAATGGTTACCAGAAAAGTCAAGTGGATATAACACATCACCTTTCTTATTGTTTAACGTCGCATCAGTGACTTCTTGGTGACATCGCGACGGTTACTGTTAACACGAGACAGATGGTTCTTAGTTGCGCAGTCGCCTTCATGTACCTTCTATGTTGTTGCTACAGAGTTTTGGCTGTTCTTTGATTTGCACGGGTTATTGTGGTGCTGAACAGATGGACCAGTTGGGTACTAGTCTTCCTGTCCCATCATGGAGGTGGAGTTTGAGCTGTTGTATTGACCATCTAGCCTGGTACTTACCTGGAAGACAGAGGGGATACAGGATAAATATAGTCAGATTGCCCGGTACACGAGACGTTTTGAATTCTTGATCTCGAATTCGAGCGAACGCTTGAGCCATTTCGCTCGGTATTATACATTTGCAATATGTATGAGTTTTATTCTTTCATTAGCTCTATAGTCAGTAACTATTTGAACTGTAGGTACAGCTGGTTTTTGTCCATTTTACCATTAATTGGAATTTCAGCCATGGACACTGAGCTCTAGAGAGCAGAGGTGGTCCATACAGGGTTTAAATGTGGTATTATACATGTATATATGTAGGCTTTACTTTGTGACGACGAATCCCCGGTGTCACCTTTTGACGTCGTCAGCAATATCTGCTGCTGAGTCGTCCTCCGTGGTGTAGTGGTTACCAGCCTCTAGTTCCCGAGGTCGTGGGTTCAAACCCGTGGAGGGCGTTGAACCGCAGCAGTTAAACAGCGTCCATAAATAAAACCCAATGTATTTTATTTTTCCAATATCTGCTGTTGATTCTGCTGCCAACTGCTAAAATAGTTGACTATGAGATCTTTTTCTCAGAGTACGCGTGGGCGCATTTTGAAAGGATAACACCAGTTAAAATTAACTGAAAAATTTAATGTGATCTAAGACTTGAGCTATTGAAACGAGTTGGCGACCGTTTGAAGATAAAGGAGGAAACTGATTATGAATCGTAACACTCGAAACTATAACAATTGAATTTTTATATCTGCTAACTTCTGCCGTATCAATTTTACGGATTGAAATAAACTGTTTCCGCAATACAAGAAACTAGAAGCGTAACTTGCCGTGAGTCGCTAGAATGCTTACCAGCAAAACCTCTCGTGGCTACCGCTAGTTAAGTGGTAACACTGCCGATTACCGTAAAACACTGTTAGCCCCTAAGGCTGTACATGAAGAAAAGAAAACATCTAATTTTAGTAATACACGCTCTTTTATTACTTAAGCTGCCCACTTTAGAACTACCCCACCAACGATTCCGATCGCGAGGGCCTGGTCTTAAACTCTTAGTATGTGCACCTGACACTATGGGGTACCTCCTCGAATCTCAAAATTTCATTCCCTACTTAACTCTGCTAACGTATTGAACCTATAACCTTAATTGCATTCCAGGAATCTTTATACTAAGGCGTTCGCTCCTCAGCTATTACTATGACTTTGCTCGCTGATTACATGTTTTTCCGGACAAATCTTTTCAACTCAAGCTTATTGCATTATACATTGATTTAATATACGGAAATTATTTATTGCAATTATTTCTCTAACTTACTGTTAATTCTTTATTAAATTATTTACATCTTCCTGTCAACAGTTACGGTTATCAATTCGATTCGGTGCTAGGTACACT
Organism: Deroplatys truncata; assembly: GCA_030765065.1. NCBI lineage: Eukaryota > Metazoa > Arthropoda > Insecta > Mantodea > Mantidae > Deroplatys > Deroplatys truncata. Next base: position 204,774,148 of record CM060983.1, read on the forward strand.
TGTTCACCACTATGGGAGTATATCTGGGACTGCAACGTTCACATGCATCCCATCCGCGATTTTCCATTGCAACAGAACGTACACAATTAATTTTATTTTGTGGTAATCCTCACGACATCCTTTCAAGAAGCTATTAGAGAAACTCGGACGTCTTGAAGACGCCCACGCTCGTACACGCATGTCGACGCTCTTTTGTTCGAGAGACGGTTTCGTAATCTCTCTCTCTCTCTCCCTCTGCGGATTGTGTTCTTCCCCTCTGGGGCGGTCGACCATTGTTCAGTCTCAACACCGTACGGTTTAGTCAATTTGTGCAGCGGACAACCCAGGCATTGTGTTCCTCCCTTCCCGTCCCGCGTTACTTGTTTCTAATGGACCCGAAAACTATGTAAAGCTGTCCAGCATCGCGATTACTGCTCTTTTCATCCACATTCCCACCATATTTCCTGTCCCTATTCAGAATCGGCGTTGAACTACTTCTGTCTTTTTATTTTCCAACATAGATTTTACGTTAAAGATCCTTGGTTTTAATGCACGTAAATCACTATAATGCTTAGTCCTGCGATCAACAGGTCTAATTTTCTTCTCCATGTCAAAAAAATGCACATTAGGAAATAAAACGTTCTAATCACATAAAATATTAGAGGAACAACTCAGCAATAGAGTGTCAAATCATACATATTTTGCATATTTAGCTTTACGTATTAAAACACTCTAATACGATACACACGCACACTATTTTCTCGTACCCGTTTTACAACTTTATATCTAGGTCTATCAGTTATATTCAACCTTTGTGTAACTTTCATGACTTCATATATGCAAATATCTCAAATATGCACCTAGGAAGTGTTTTAATTAAAATTGTTAAGACTTTTTGAGAAAATAAAATATAACGAAACATTCTCCATGCTAAGGATAGTTTAAGGGTAGTTTTTGGGAAAATTTTCGTGTTGTATCCTTAAAAGCCTTAAACATATGTTTGGTATTCATCTCACGTTTTGTTTTTGAGTTACTGTTCACACACATGGATCTTTTTCTAAAAGTGCTGTTCAGATTGTCACAATTTTCGTTGTCTACAGTTTCATGATTTTTTTTTTTATTTTGGACATAATTCATTCTCATTCTGCGCATAAACTCGCCTTTTGTTTCTTTCTAACTTTATCTAGCGTACGCGTTTATTTCAATGCAATCGATTACGTATGTTTTAATATCTACGGACATATCATAAAAAATAGTTTTATTTCTGATTTTGTAAATCTTACATAAAGATAGGGAATGGGGATAAACTGGATACGAGATATGTCATCGGAATAACCCAAACGTAGTTATAGCTTCTCCAAACATGTTAACTATGTGAACTTCTGATGGCAGGCTACTACAACCAGAATATGCATATTTTGCCAATTACAAAATAATTTATTTTTTTATGTTTTATGTTTTCTTGTTTTTCTTTCTTTCTTTGCAGAAGGCAACAAATGTCCCACGCCGGGTTGCAATGGACAAGGCCACGTTACTGGATTATATTCACATCATCGAAGGTAAGCACCTATTTGCATGAATTTAAGTTGATACATTCTAATACATTTTCTTCATCAATGGTGCCACTAATAAGGGAAGTTATTATTTTTACATCATAAACTTATTGTAAGACTTTTAATAGTGATCAAAATCATTAATAACATTTATCTACTTTAGTTAGGTAATATCGATTTTACAATGCTAGAAAAAAGTTGTAAACCTATTCACTACCTCACTAGTTTCGAAATGGTACCTTATTACGCAACTAGTTTCGTAATGAAGATTCTATTACGCAACGATTTTCGTAATGTAACTCTTTATCACAAAACTGGTTGCGTATTGTGAATCACATAAATAATAAACAAAATAGAACCAATTTTATTTATTATTAACATTGACAACAGTATTTCTGCAATTTGATATATTAATTCCGCCATTTGTTGATGCTACACATGACTGCATATACATAGTTAATAGTTAATATTTGCAGTATCTTAGTCAGAACTCATTTTTCAAAGTTTATTTAATTCACCTAGTACTCATGTATTTATGTTTTAAACAAAAGCCTAACAAACAAATCGTCTATCAAACCATGCATGTCCCATTACACACACATATGAACTATTTATCAATGTAGTGTACTGTTTCAGTGATTCCCAGTATTACATCTGAAATAAAAATCTAATTTACCAATGTCAATAAAAATATCGATATTACGTAACTAAAGTAGATAAAATGTTGTGCGATACGCATATCGTAACTACATATTACAATACTCATTGGTTATCAAACTCGGCCTGTAGCCTCGTTTGTCAATCTTCCAATCGGATATTGTAATATGGTACGTTAACGATATTCGTATCGTAAATTACTATTAACTTCTTCTCTAGCTATTTTATGGCACCAAAATGTAATGGTGTACAGTTTTATTCACCTTATTCTGGTGTAAATACCCATAAAAACCGGAGGCATTGAAACCATGATATTCCTCCGATTTACATGTCCCAAACATCTCATGCCTTTACACTTCCAACATTCTTCACCAGTGCTATACTCCTATTAGAATATTACGAACACTTTTCACCAGCTGGAGTTTCTTTGAAACATAACAGCTGTGTTTCTGTAAAGGAAAGGAAAACAGTCTCAAATATTTTGTTGTTGGGAATTGTGTACAGGCACATTTCACGGGGAGATATTTAATTTTTAACTTACCTTGTATGTACACTGCCGTTTGTGACAGTTTCAACACCAAGAAGGAAACGTATGAATTTAATACCACAGGTTAGGTACATGACAAGTAACAAATGATATACTTTTCAAATCTATACATGACCTTTGGGTCTTAATATTCAGTATTCGGTGTGGCCTCCATGCGCTGCAATTAGAGACACTATACGCCGTGGCATTGAAACAAAAATGTTCTGAATACGTTCCTGAGGAATTTCCCTCCACGCAGTTTGTATTCGAGCCCACAAATCAGTGGCACTGGTTACTGGAGGACCGTGACGTACCAGGTGCCGACCAACCATATCCCAGATATGTTCGATGGGCGACATGTCAGGTGAACGTGCAGGCCAGGGAAGCAATGGTACCCGTCGCTCTTCGAAGAAGGCTTGTATACATTCCTCGCAATATGTGGCCGGGCATTGTCCTGTTGAAATGTGGCCTATGGAGATGCCTGAAGCAGGGGGAGTATCTCAGGCTATATAACTACCGTTAGGTACCAGTTGCTGTTCAAAGTGCCCTCAATTCGTAGGAGACGAGATCGGTTGTTGTAACCAATGGCGCCCCAAACCATCACACCTGGTGTTTGTCCGCTATGCCGCTCAACAAAGCAGTCCTTCATGTTGCGCTCACCACAGTACCGCCGGACACGTATGCGGCCATCACTGTAGGACACGTTGAAGCGGGATTCGTCCGAAAAGACTACATTTTGTCACTCAGCATCCCAGTGACGGTGTTCACGTGCCCATTGCAGTCGGAGGAGCTTGTGGTTTCTGAACAATGGAAGCAAGTAATGGCATGCATGCAGCAGACGGCGACGAACCGTTGATGCAGAGAAGTTTACACCTGTTGCAGTGCTCCAGCGTCGAGCCAACACTGTGGATGAAGCTGTACGGTCCGTTATGGCCATGCGGACAAGATGACGGTCACCTCGTGCTGCGGTCATGCTCCGTGGTCCAGTACCCGCTCTTCGCTGCGTACGACCTTCATTTATCCACTGCTTCCACATACGCATTACTGTTGCAGCAGCATGCCCTGTACGAGCCGAAATGTCACGGTATGACAAACCGCTTCCAGGAGACCGATAATTCTGTCCCGTTCGAACACACCCATATGCCAATATGGCTCCCTTTGACGTCGACGAGGCATACTGGCCCTAACTTTATTGTTTCCACCTTGTTTGACAGCTCTGCAATGACTACACTGGCGCAACACTGATCTTGTCAGACCGACACGAGAGGGCTCTGTTCGGTCTACGTGTACCCCATCTCTCTGCAAACCTAATCACTTATTGCTTGCACACTCTTCTACACTTCCACCAAGTTTGGAGCTATTCGGGAAATTCTTTCTTGGTGTTGCAATTTTCACAAACGGCAGTATATCATAACGATACACTGGGCTTCTGAATAGTTACCATTCTGCAAAGGAGGAATCTCTTGGGGTTGCAAATGACAAACATTTCAAAGAAACATAAAATATTACCAAAACTTGATATTTGAAACTATGTGTTATTTATTTACCTAAAATGCTCGGGCAGCATGAAGAATATCTAAGACGAATTTAGATATGAGACCTCTTAAGTCCTAACTGTGTAATATATGGCTAGCAGCAAGTTAACAACAAAACACTATAAATGAAATGAAATGGAGTTTTATTTATGGACGTTCTTTAACTGCTGTGGTTCTTAGCGTTCCATTCTGTATTGGGCGTGAAAAACCGGTAATTTTGCTCAGAAGCCTCCTTATCAGGCTTGAGGTTCTTTTATGTAACGTAAATCTACGACACCGGATCGCCAGCTTTCCTTCCCTTCCGAAGGAAGCCATGCTGTGGATTTTCTTTTTTTTACGCCCGAAAAAATCCATTCCCCTCCGCCGAGTTTAAACCCTTCGACCTCGGAACAAAACACTATAGGCATCCATATCTACAATCATGAACAACTTCCACGTCTACATTTCAAACATTTGACAATAGCTACAAGCAGTTGCGTAAACCTTCTGTTAAGTGTTTGTTAAATTTGTTGTAAGTGTAAAGGCCTTTCATAAGTACAGTCTTTCATAAGTAAGGAATAATGCAATTAAGAGTAAAATTAACTCATTTTTTTTAAATGTTCGGACACTTCAACTTTAATATTTTAGAGAAATGTTAAAACAAAAAGAAACAAAATTCTCCTACAATATTGTACAGGATGTGACGTCATCGGCAAAACTTTTAAATCCAATTTTTTTTTCATTTTTTCTGAATGGTAGTTATCTTATTTAGTTGCATGAACAATTTCACTTGTTCATACAAAAGGTTTGTTTGCTATGGGAACGGTTAACTATTGGCTTAATTAACGATTTCCACAGTTTACACAATTACTGTAACAAATGAAATTCTAATTACTTAATAAGGTGTTCAAAGTACTCCTACTTTCCATTTACAATCTATCGAAGCGTTAATTTCTGGTTGAACATTTTCAGCCACTGTTGATGGTGTATCTGTGCTTCTTTCCAGATTCAAATTTTTAACTCTTCCATTTTAGCAGGTCTCGTTACAAAGACTCTACATTTCAAATATCCTCATAAAAAGCATTCAAGTGGAGATAGATCTGTTCTCTTTTGTATGAGACAAATGAAGTTGTTCATGCAGCTAAATAAGGTAAATACCGTTCAGAGAAAATGGAAAATAACATGTTGGCATTTAAAATTTTTGATAATTACGTCACATCCTGTATAATAATGGAGACTTTTGTTTCTCTTTTTTAATATTTCTCTCAAAATATTAAAGTCGACGTGTCCGAGCTTTTTTAAAATAGTTAATTTTAGTTTTATTTGCATTAATTCTTGCTTATGAAAGATCCTGTATACCTATCTAAGAGTTTATCATTCTTATTCATTTTATGTTAATAAAGGTGTTAGCAGATATACAACTTGAGTTTGCAATATCAGATAACCAGTCGCAAAATACTTTTAAACCTCATTGCTGGACATTACTGGTAGATTACATTACAGTTTATGTGTTTATAACCACAATAAGAGAACTGTAAAATAAACCCTCACTTGTAAAAACCTAGCTCTATTTTTCTCAAGAACTGCGCAGTATGGCAATATGAAAGGTTGCTTGCTGCTGACCGCATCTCGTGAATAGATACAGAGTATCCCAAATTGGTGTGTACACACTTTGAGACGTTATTTCTCAGCAACGAAATGAGACAGAAATAAAATGTTTGCTGTGTATGATCCAGAAGGTACTGGAAAAGCATAGAAACACGTTCATCGTTCTTCATGTGTTTATAAACAAACAAAATGCTGGTGATATTTGTATCAAGAAAACCATTGCTCATCGAATTGTGCGAGGTCAAAAAAGGAAGCCTTACATTCTGAGCACTAAATGAGGACAACCCAGATAGGGGACTACAATTTTGTGAGGGTTCCTTGAACAAGTGTGACGAAAGGGAAAATGTTCAAGACGCAGTTGTTTGGTCAGATGAAGCTACATTCAAACTTAATGTCACAATTAATTGGCATAATTGTGTGTAGTGGACTAAGCCCATACATGGTTGAAGAAACTGCCGTCAAACTTCTAAAAGCAACGGTATGGTGCGTTCTCTCTTCCAGAGGAGTAACTGGGCCCTACTTCTTCGAAGAGACTGTCACGGGTCAGACTTACCTGCAAATGTTGGAAATCATGGTTGCACGTCTTGATGATCTCTTTGAGAATGTAAATGAGGTTTGCTTCCAACATGACGGGGCTTCATCTCACTTTCATGTCGTTGTGAGAAATTTTCTCGATCGCACATTCAATCAGAGATGGATAGGACGAAGAGGATGTGTTACGGAATTCCAGTCTCGATCTCCCGATTTAACCCCTCAGACTTCTACCTTTGGGGAATTTTAAAGAACAGGTGTACGCCACAAAATCACAAACACTGGAGAAAATGAGAGGTCGGATTGAACATGCTATCAATAATGTTCTATTACCAACAATCCAGTCCTCTGTTCGACGTCGTTGTTGGGAATGTACTGTGGCAGAAGGTGGACATTTTGTACAAGTACACGCTTAAGGAAAATATTTCTGTCTCATTTCCTTGCTGAAAAATAACGCTTCAAAGTGTGTATACATCAATTTGTGACATTCTGTATATTGAAAGCTTTCAAATAGCCTCAATGGTTTCCGTTGTTATCTAAGGTTTTTGTGAGGAAATAATGATTGGGTTTAAATGATAATTTTATATTCAACATAGTTTAATCTTGCATCCCATGTAGTGTGTAATTTATTTTTAGAAAATAAATCTGTAGCGTCTATAGCTACACAAAGCAAAAATATAAATAAACTATATTTTGTATTACACATGGGTGTTTAAAAGGAAAAAGCTTTACCTAAGCGTATACAATGTAGGTATAGGAATGGTGTTATGCCATTTATGCATGAATTCATCAGCTTTTATATTGCAATATTAACTTTTAATAATAATCTATTAATTAATGAAAGCTGCTCAAACATTTTTCTGAAATTTACAGTTGACAATACTATTCTATTAAATCGCTAAGTCTCTTTACATTTAATTCAAGCATGTATAAGGCAACAACGTGTATCACATAAGAGTTTTAAATTCAAAGGAATAAATTGTAATGGTTGATTATCTCTTCATGCTATCAACTAGAAGATGGTAAATCATATTTGAAGAGTTATGTAAATTTTCATACATACAGTACCAATTGCGTTCAAGTTACAACCATTATACGTATACTAAATATTAAATTGCCAAGAAGAATTTTGTATTGAAGTTGCATTCAGTGGTGCACTGTGTTCAGTTGTGTCTAATTGTAAACAGAAAAAGAAAACGATCACAATATGGTAATACGGTAATATGGTAATTATTCATTACTGACCATCCGCCGCGGAATCATTCTTCTGACACACTTTCGTTTATTTTCTTCACGAGATGATATTTAGATGAAAAGTCCGCAAAATTGCACTCTGTTAACGAACAACGAGCTTCCTGTTTCTGATACCTTTTAAACACCCAGCATTGCTGCAGTTCTTGGTTGTAACTGCTGTTGGTATAAAATCGAAGATAGCAAATGTTTCCTTCTCTCTCTCTTTCTCAGCCTATCAGGATGCCCAAGGAAGGATAAAGTTACGCCTGAAAGTAAGTGTAGCTGTTGTGTTGTTTAATTTGAACATATATTTTATATTTTCATAATATCTGTATTTCCACAGTCATATTTGTCTTAATACCGTTTAATGTTAATTAGGTTTAATGCAAGTGCCTTTACCCAAAGCTTTCTTGTATTGCTTTCCTTTGATTTGCGGGGTAGAGAGCTATATTTTTATTTTGCAGGCCTATTTACAATTATTTTACAGTAGAAAATAGATATACCACAATACGGCACCTTTTCATATGTTCGTCATTTTATATTTTAATTTTCTTCCTTGTACAAAAGCGCTTTATATTTTTATTACATTTTTGTTTTTCCTCTTTTACTGTTCCAAACTTTTCATTAGGGCATGCACAGAATCTGAAAGTGTTGATTGAGTATAATACACCTTTATGTTTCACATACACATACACACACAAATCTGTAACTTTCACTACTGTTAAGACTAAAACACGTTTTGATATACCGGCATGACACAGCTGGTCATTCAAAACACGTTTCTACGTTTTCTTCTCTGTAACAGGCTTTATTCTTGATTTTCCTTTTGTTCACTGTTTTAGTGTTGTATGTGTGAGTTGATAGCACAGTTTTTAAGTTTTCCTTTTCCTTCCGTGAAAAAATATGAGACAGTCTGTAAAATTAGTTCTGAACTTGCAAACGTGACTTAACATTAAAAGGTTTGTTTTAAATTTGGTAATTTATCCTTTATTTACTCTCTACCCGCTCGTTTATTTATTTCTGGTTATCTTTAGATTTCCTTATTTTTTCTTTATTACGTTTTCAAGTATGTAAGAAATAACAATATCTAAATAAATAAGCAATAATATTACTTTAAAACTGACATTTTACAATAAAATCAAATTAACATTTAAAATAAAGGTTGTTTATACTCAAATCAAAACTGATTGGGTGATTCTGTTGTACATGCCCGTTCAGTCCTGGCGATGCATGAGACTATCCTGAAATGTCCAACCCCTGGTTGCAATGGTCGAGGTCATGTTAGTACCAACCGCAATACACACCGAAGTCTTTCTGGGTGCCCCATCGCTGCAGCAAGCAAGCAGGCCTCCAGAGAACATAAGCTGCATCACCACCATCATCATCATCGTACCATGGTGCAAGGTGGTATTCCAGGTCAGACAGACGCCACTCAGCACCTCTACTCTTTATTGTTAACTTAAGGAATGGATGGCGTTTGAGATCACGTCGGAATTTATTTGGATGATCATGCTAGTCAGTCATCTCACTGTGATTCTAGAGAAAATAAATAGTAGATGCAATATACGACAGTTGGTTCTCTCTTGAACACATAAACAAGTTGTTTTGCGCGCTTCCCCAATTTAGTAATAACATCCATATCTATTTGCGTTCCAGTTGGGCTGTCGGCAGAAAAAATGCAGGAAAAGTATCTTCTTATGTTCATTTCGATCAAATATCTTGTTTATTTTCATTTTTTAAGGGCTTAAAGCAATACATTGACACTTTTATGGAACCAGGCAAGCCGTTGCTAAAGCTTCGACTGTAATCAACGCTTACTCATTTGTTATAATTACCTGTATAAATAATGTACGAAACATTAAGCGTTATATATGCAATGATTATTGTAATTAATTGTAAATGTCTCACGCATCGAAAGATCTGATTTTTTACAGTTCCTTTATATGGGGAGAATAATTTATTTAATGCATTCAAATTGATCTTTTCCCCATAATCTGTTTGTACCCTCAGTACCCTTTGTACCCCCACTGTTAGTGAAACTATCAGAAAAGTCATCAATTTATTTTCATATATTTTGTTTCACATTATGTGCTTTTAAGACCATCTGCATGCGTGAAAAATGGTCTGTTTAGACGCTTTTATTTACACTTTCTCAATTTAATCAAAACGTTTCATCCAAATTAATAAAAATTGCAACATATCGAATATTTTATATAGCAAACCAGTCAAAAGTTGTATTTCGAAAAATAAAACAATATAACCAGTTGCGCCTTTCAAGGGAACAATACAATCACATGATATACGAACGTGATAATATACATAAAAAATTGGAATGCTATAGGCTTTTTAGGACACAGTGTGAACTCCTTGACACTTTCCGCCACTCCGTGGAAGAAAACATCCAGATTTCACATAGTTATGCTTTCAGATAAAAATTGGGTTGGTGAAAATTTTATACACATAACCAGTTACGACTGTTAGATGTAAGCAATGCTCTCACATTCAAGTGTAATCTTATTTATGACCATATGCAGGCTTGAGAAGAACAATATAATTTTTGGGTGCTATTGCTGCTCTTAGCGTCGTTTTCCTGTCTGTCTGTCGGTCTATATGCATAAAACCGTTCAACAGAAGAGTTGAGGTGCCATTCCAAAAATCTGATGTGATACACTCATATGACTTTCTCTACTCTTGTACAAACTATTTTTACAAATGCTTATTCTCCATCTACTTCAGGTTAATCGAGATATCGATATGTTAATCTTATTGCTGATTATCTTGTAGGTGCAGGGGAATGCGGTAGTCTTTAAGCGATAGTCAAATCTTTTAAAAGCTGGTCGCTATGTGGAGCATTTCATTCTCTTTGCATGTTCAGGACTAAAAAAACGAATAACGAATTCCCATTTGAGAAAAAGTATTGAAAAATTCCAACAAATAGCAAGGAATATCTCGGAAATGATTCACTAGACCAAAAAAAATGCATATGACATAAATTGTGTGTTTTAACGAAATTTACATTTTTGTGTAGAAAAATGTCTATCTCTTACGGTTTAACAGTTATAGAAACGTCCATTAGAAAGAAGAGGACTTTTGGGATCATTCCCAGAAAATTAAAGATATAAATTTAATTTGTCATAATAACATCTTAAATATATGGCATTTTAATCCAAATCCTTAGAGAAAATTAAAATTTTCGAAAGATGTTCCAGGTAAAGGGTAGTCTCGGATACGGAAATTTTCTTGAAAATCTTCCTGTCGCATCTTTGAGATATACTACACGTAAATACCAAGTTTGTATCTATCCGACTTTTAGTTTTTGAGTTATGCTGTTTCACAGACACACATGGACCTTTTTCTAAAAGGCTTCTTTTTATTCAGGAGGCCTCAAAACATGTATTTCCGGTGAATTCTCGGTATCGAATTTTTGGGCGAAATGTAATATTTCCCTATTTATTATATTTAGTAGACAAAGTAAAAAACTAAACAAAATTTGTCATTGGATTTCAAATTCGTTAAAATCAGTTTAAACTTAAGGATAGTTTATATAGAACATGTATAAATTTAAGATTTTATGCTAATTAGCGAAATAAATACCAGGTACTTAATGTTGTGAATACACTAAGTTTGACGCCGTGCCTTTTGTTTCTAATTCAACTTGCCAACTTTTAATTGCATTCTGATACGTCACAAACACCTATAATTTACAAACCTTCCAGCACTTGCATTACGTTACATTAGTCGTGAGACACCCCAACGCCCTCCGGTACCACCTGGAGAGCTGGTAGACTGCAAGCCTGGTAGTCTTCCCTTTGGGATAGGCGAGCGTAAGTGGCATATCCACTTCCGTCTCGTGTATGTGAGGAGGGTGTCCTTTATAGGAAACAAGGTATCGGCCCTAATGGAAAGTTGACGGTGGCACCGTCCCTGGATTTTAGAGAGGGAGACGTCGCGTATCTCATTACAACAATGAATGTATATAATTTAGAAATGCTGACTCTTTCTGGGATGGAACCCTGATCTTTTGAACTTAAGTGAACGTCATGAATTTTCCGGCTTGATCTCGAACGTCAGACCATCTTTATTGCCCTGAATGACACATCTTTGAATTGAAAGACATCACTTAAAATCTGTATTTCCTAAAATGCCTACACTAAAATAAAGTATTCTCTACCACGAATGTTCCGTCCAGGTATAGTAAAATATGGAATTTTACTTAAATTCAGAAGTATAATAGGTGTAAACATTTTCCGTAACTCTTGAAAGGTTGAAAACTGTACACCAAGAAAAAGTTGCTTACCTATAAGGTTAATACTTCCCTATCCTTACGCTCTCCATAAAATCCATACTGCCAGTATAGAGTAAAGCAGAGAAAATTTACACTTAAATATTTTTGAAAGAAAAACTCATAAACGGCCATACAATTACCATGCGGCTTTTTCTTTTATTTTACCTTTTTTTAACCGGGTAGGTCATAAACGACGGTGAAAAAAATGAATAAAATTATGTTCAAATGAGCCCGGTCCATAGAGCTTAGACTTACTCGACATTCGCCCTACCGAGATGTGAATCTGAGGCATCCCACAATATGGAGGTGGGTAGCAGATCCTTGAAACGAGAACAGTTGGCAGTGCTAATACCCACAATTCATTGCGTTTGCGGTTATAGTCTGTGCTATGAATGTAGATTATCAAGCAATTATTACGCATTTGACATTCTTTATTCTGGAGAAACTATAACAAACCAAACGTATAATTAAAACATTTTAAGATGACAAGTATGATAGCGCTTATAAACTATATACCATTCGATGTTCTCTAGATTATGTAAATGCTTAGGTTTTAATCGGACGTGGTTTTAAATAGCTGTGTGTATATTTTCCAATCACCGAATGAGGGTGCATAAATTCCGTACTTATCAGCAGTACAAATTGTGATAAATTACAAACGGAACATCCGTGAACCACCACAATTCCATTTCTAAACACTTGTGTGAGTATGCGTGCGTGTGCGCGCGTGTGTGTATGTGTGGTAGGGAAAGAGAGACTACTTCCCTAAAATCCAAGCAATTCGCCCCTTCGTATTACTCTATACTCCCTGACATAAATAAGCCCTTAACTCTTCTTATATTACAATGACTCGTTAGAAAAACACTTACTTTAAAACTTTAAAATAAAATAAAGTCTACTTTTTATATGTTTAAGAAAACTGACGTCCAAAGATATACCTAGAAACTGTAAGTATTCCATTTAATCATTATCTCTTAACTCCTTTTGAAATTACTTCAAGTTGTTCAACCAAATATTAGAAAAAGAAGTTTAATATCAGTGTGTTAGATTCACACTGTATTGTTATAATTTAATCTGCACTTTAAAAATGCGTCTGCAATGCGTTCTAGGCAACTAATGCAAATTTAGAACGGAGAATAAGAAATAAGAGATTGTTCTAAATACAAGATTCCAGGTGAGGAAAGATGGTTTGAATTAAATATTTCGGCACTCATTGACCAAAACATTAGACTACTGGTGTATTTCTGAAAAAACACTTCAATAGTATTTATCAATCACACATTCAGTCAATTGGAACTTAAGTTTAAACGATTTGTATACCGAAAGATGAACAAATTCCTGTCATGAATAAGTCCTGTCCCGAACATTTCATAAAATGCAGAGGATCCTTTGAGGATGTATTTCTTCCCCAAATGGCATACCATAGAGAAATATAACCAGAAATGATTACCTAAAGAATACTTATACACAAAATTGCATTTAGCTTCACTGTGTAGGGAGGTTTTGAAAATACATTTTTAAGCTGACAATAAATGATAGTAATAATAATAATACTGAATTGAGATTTTTCCCTGTGTTTTGTTTAGCATTTATATCTAGAACACTTGTTAAAGATTTTAGCGTATAACTAAGTAATTGGACTAATTTTTCACAGTGGTTGGTCAATCCGATTTTGGATCAAGCAGCGGAAGCTTCAAGCCTCAGCAGCAGCCGCATCATCTTATGGTGACTACTTCCAGCTGTTCTCATCAACCTCAGCAGTCTGATGTGAAACCTTGTTATTCGATGGGTGGGGGATACTTGAAAAGTGGTGACTCGTCTCCTTCTCCAGCAAAATCCTCCTCGTCTTCGTCGTCTTCAGGCAGCAGCGACTACGTTCATACGCCTTATTACACGGCAGCGGGCAACAAGAACAGTCCTCCACTTAAGCAGCCCAAAACAACGGAGGACCTAGAAAACAACAGAGGAAATGTGGCCCCTACAGGAAAAGTGATACCCAAGACAGAAGTGACCGGTACTAGCAGCTGTTTCAGCAATAGGGCGGGTGGTGGAGATCTCCTAGTGCCGAAATCTGAGTTACTTGTGCCGAAAACCGAATTGATGGTGCATAAAATGGAGGCGCCCAATCCCAGTGGAACGAACACTGGTACCACAACGGGTGGTGGTAGTGGTGGGAGTTCTTGTAGGTCGTGTACCCCACCTAGTTCGGTCCCCGGACCTTTGAGACAGCAACCAGGCTTTGACCCATCGCCGTATATGAATCAGGACTCTAATTCTTCATCCGTCTCGAGCATGGACACTTTAGGAGGAGGTTCTCGGGGAGGCGGAGGCGGCGGTGGAGGAGGTGGAGGCACTTCCAGCTTGTCGCATCACCTCCAACAGCACCAGCCACACCACCCCGTCCCTCAGCACCATCCTCAACATCCGCATCATCCGCCTCCACCACCACCGCCACCTCCCGGCGCTGCGGCAGTTCCCTACGGTAGCATGTCCCTCGCGGAGGACCCTCGAACACTAGCGTCTCATCAATTAATTCCCCAACGTTCACCATACGATTCGACCTCGATGATAGCGGCTTCATCATCCTCGGAAGAACTATACCATCACTCGCACCATCAGCACACTGCAAGCGCAAGGCAGTACAACGCGATGAGCAGTGCGACAAGTGCAGGTGGCAACATTGCTCGCCCCATTGTCGCCTACTCTACAGCATACGATTCGGGCGTGGTTGCCCGACCATATGATCCTACTGGAGGCAACGGGGTGGCAGCATATGACCGCTATGAACCCGCATCGCAGCAGCAACAGCAACAGGCATGTGGGGGGCTGCAACAGGGTCCACCTCAGCACCCTCAACAGAGACCACCACCTCCCCCTCCACCGCCTCCCAGCATGTACGGCTATACCACAACGGAGCAGGAGCAGCAAGTGCGGGAGTACCACCAGGAGGCAGTTCAGCAACAGCAGCACCAGATGGCAGTCGCGGCAGCGGCAGCGGCTGGAATGATGAAGACGGAGGCCTCACCCGACTCGGAATCAAACACAGGGCCTCTATATCCCAGGTTAGTGGAGACAAAGTCTTCATTATTAGTTAAGATCTGGTAGCAAATCTCAAATGAATAGTGTAACACATCACCGCGCACATATTTCATGCCGTTTTAGAGTGCCTTAAACTCATTTTGAGCACTTGTGCAATAATGCATTTTATTAAATCAAAGGCGCCTTTATTGACGTTTTAACATACAAAATCGCAACGCCATACGACAAACTATTTTATTTTTGAGCACATTTCAAGTATATATCACCATATTTTATTTTTAACTAGTTTGTGAAACAGTGGTGAAATGTCCTTTAGATAAAAAATAACAAAACGTAAAACTGTGTGTTAATTATCAAAATTAACTTTACAGCATTTAAGGGTTCTTCAAGCACCTCCCTATTGTGTTTCTTTGGCGAAACGTCGTAGAGATATGTAGATAAATATAAAAGCAAGAAACGAGCATTAGACAACAGTTAATTTCGCATTCTATTTATTTTCCAGACAAAAATGCGGCCTTTGAAAAATTACTGAAACTAATTTTAGAACATTTAAACCTTTCAGGTATATTTACCACTCAATATAGCATTTAAAATGGGGAAATTGTTTAATAATTTAATGGCAAGAATAGAAGTTTGAAAAAGGTGAAACGTATTCCTAATGTAGGCACATTATGCTAAAGCTAATGAAATCGCTGGAAATGCTTCTAATCGGTTATTAATTCTAATTATGCTTAGGTGCCTGGAAAAGTAGTGTAGATATGATTAAAGACTCTGATTATTGTCTTTGCCAGCGCTTTAATGAGATAGTTTAGCCTGCCAAGGACTCAGTTTACCTGCTATTACCTTGTTCTTAAATTTAAAGCTAAAACATCTCCAGGAACTCAATGCTAGCAATACACCTCTATGATTTGAAAGCGACAGAAAATGCGGAAATGTTCTATCTTATATATACATAATGTTACATTTGCAGTGAATCTATGATACTCGATAAAAAGCATGAATAAAGCGAAGAATATAGAATCCAACAACAGGTGTTATAGAGCTATGTATTGTTTCAATTTCTCTGTTTAGACGTGCTTGTTTCCTTATCATTGCGCTTATTAACCCAAGGCAGTTAGGAGGGAAAGCAAAAGCTCTAATATTCCCACACATTCAACACTGTGCACAACGAAACGAACGTAACTGTAAAAAGGGTTAAGGATGTAAAAAGGTGCCAAGAGTTGCAGCCGAGCGGTGCCGCTACGGAAGTTGATGTTGCAGGCCGATATACCACTACGATCCAGCTGCAGCCGCCACCGGAAGCATACCTCCAGGTTTTCCTTCGGCGATCAACCTCTCAGTGAAGTGCGTGGCCCAGGCTCAGGCCCAAGCAGCGGCCGCTGCGGCGGCGGCAGCTGCAGCAGCAGCAGCGGCGCATATGAAGACATCGGAGCCTACTTCACCTGGAGGATCCGTCATGGATCTGTCGACCTCAAGCGTGACTTCAACTAGCCCACAGGTAAGCTAGCGAATTTATTTATGTAAGTTTATATGATGCATACATTAACTAATGGCTTCTATTCCTAGCATTCACGTATATCCATAATTAAGCTGATACAAGCATAACTACAACTGATATAAAATATACTGATTAAATTATTCTTGTTTGTGTATATCAGCTATGTTTTATGTATCAGGTGCTCAGAATACAAGGAAGAATTTGAATCTCTATGTCATGAACAGTATAGCAATAAAAAAAAAATTATATCGAGTCTTATTTATGGACGCTCTTTAATTACTACGGTCCTTAGCGTCCCATTGTATATTTGGCGTGAAAGACCGGAAATTTTGCTCAGAGGTCTCTATATCAGGCTTGAGGTTCTTTCACGTACCATAAATCTACGAGACTGCCGTCTTTACTTCCCTTCTTAAGGAAGCCATGCTAAGGATTTTTATGCCCGAAAAAAATCTATCGCCCCCGCCGCATTTAAACCCGCGACCTTCGGAACTAGAGGCTAGCATGGTACTCCTAGACCACAGAGGACGACCTGTAGAGCAGTGATGTCCTACGGCATGAAATTATGAATTTTCATAAGATAAACCTGTCAACAAACCTCTGTATACGAATAATCCGACATGGAAGATAAATGAGGTGAGAGGACGTGCCGTAAACAGAACGAAGGCAAAGAAGCACGAGCTAGACAACATGAGGTTTTCAAAGAATTAGGAATTTTACCGCTGCAAACTCAGAACCTTGTAAGTCACGTATTTTCTTTCTTGTTGTTATCGCGTTTAACACCAGCTCTTACCACGCACGGTACCACAGGCAGTGACACTGTTGATACATGAAATGATAATTGGAAAAATAAATTTTGTAAGGAAACGTTTCGACTAAGTTTAGGATACCTTCCTGACATTTGACAGTAGGAAAACCTCGAAAAAAACTTTAATCAGGAAGTACAGTCTTCCTGTTCACGAGTAGATAATTGGCTTAACGACTTCGGCCACCCGTGTCGGCGGGAAAATGAAATGATGTATTTTAAGTTTTTGGCAAATCATTCTTGAAAATATATTTACGTTTAGGCATGGATATTCTCGCCCGTGCACATAAGATAAGCTGAAGACATGTTTTCGCGTTACGCTTCAAGTGTCACCTGTATACAGGGAATTCTAGGCTTGAAATATTATCCAGTTATCACCTAGGTACGTTCATAAAATAACTCAGTGAGGAACTTCAACTTTCCAAGCTTTCCTCATTATTCGTTAGTAAAGGAATACATTTTTCCGCCTCAACAGTAATTTAGTGACGTTTGTGATGTTTTCTATTTATGCAACTTTTCGCACATCCCGTTTCTGGTTGAACACGGAGAGATTTCATCACGACCTGAAGACAACTTGACTTTATACATTCTACCGTTTCTAGTACTACATTCCAACTCTGTCAGCATTAAGGTAATATTTAACCCTTTATTGCCGGAATTATTTTACTACACGTGCCGCTCTTCCTCAAATTCTCAAACCGCCTTTTATATCCCTTTCACCAGCACCGCAACTTAAGCGACTCGAATAGCCATGATCGTTAGTGCAATAGGAAATGGGCTGGCCATCCATTCAAAGCCAAGCGCCGTGAGTTAGAATCCCAGCGACTTAAGTAAAATCTACCTGTGGTAAAGGACGGGGAGGGCCCAAGTAAAATAACCAGCGTAATGACACGCTTGGATGCTGACGGCGTTACAGTTACAGTTGACTGCAGTTACATGGATTTTGCAGATTATTATTATTAAAAAGAAACACCACAGTTTCATTGGAAAAATATTATTTTTTGCAATATAAAACAGCTATAAATAGTCTATTTTATTGTTGAAGATTAGTGCAATATGAAATTAGGAAAAAAGCTTATTAAAAAACCTAAAACCTAAAAAAGATCACCTTTGTAACGAATATGATACACCAGGGTATAAAGGGTGAAGGTGAATGATAGAAACTTTTACCCACGTTCTCTGCCCTAATTTCAACTCGGTGCAAAGCGCAATTGCTGTTACCTTCTGGAACGCCAAACCTCCAAATCAGGTACCACTCATGTCGTAGTCAGATGTACGAGTATCTTAATATAAAATCACGATTCTAAAAAAAAGTGTAAAAATTTATTGAAAAAATCAAATAAATAAAGAGAAATGTCTCGGAAATGGTTCACTTGACAAAAAATGTACTTGACATAAATTGTATATTTTAACGAGATCTACATGTTTTGTGTAGTAAAAGTTTGTCTATCTCTTACGGTTTACCAGTTACGCGAAAGCCATTCAAAATGAAGAGGAATTTTGGGGACATTCCCAGAAAATTCATCATATACATTTCATTTGTCATGAATATATATTAAACATATGATATTTTAATCAAAATCGTTAGAGCCATTTTTGAGAAAATCAAAATTTTCTAAACCATGAAAAGAGTAGTCTGGGGTGGGGATTTTCTTGAAAATCTTCGTGTCGCATCTTTGAAAGATACTGAACCTAAATATCAAATTTGGTATTCATCCGGCTTTTCGTTTTTGAGTTATGCTGCTTCATAGACACACACGGAGCTTTTTCTAATAATGCTTTTCTTGGATTCAGGACACTTCAAAGCGTGTTTTTCCGGTGAAATCTCGGTATCGAATTTTTGGATGGAATGCAATACTTCCCCTACTTACTATACGTAGTAGAGAAAATAAAACAGGAACTAATTTACAACGAATCTGCTGATCAGATGAGATTATTAGCTTTTTATATATTGTACCATACAGAGTACCAATATCGTTTAAGCTACAGCCCTTTCACCCTGCAATACTTATTACATTTCTTTCCAACCCAACATCTCTCCAGTCATTACTTTTAAATCGGAAGACATACTGAAAAGATTAAATATAATATATAGAAGTGGTTGCAAAGCTACAATTTCACTAAAATAGGTTAAATATCTCAGAACTAGTTTCGAGTTATCACTTCCTCATCGTCAGCTGATTGCAACTGAATGTATATTTGCAACCATTTTTATATATTATATCTCTCCAGTTAGTTTGTTGATTTTGGGGATAAACTGTAGTTTCAGTTAATGCAGATTGTGTAGCCCTTACAACCTCCTTCTGATCCCAAGATCGCAGGTTCAAACACGGCCCAGACCGATGGTTTTTAAGTGTGCTTAAAAGCAACAGCCCCATGTCAGTAGATTTACTAGCAACTCCTGCGGGACGAAATTCCGACACATCGGCGGCGCTGGTGTGATCCTGGCAATTGACAGCTTTGTTAACATACAAAATATTTTATTTTCCATATAATTTCATTGCAACTAAATGTAAAAGTGTTTGTTTTTAATTTAAAATACTGATGCATAGATTAAACTAATGCTTTAGCTACACGTTACAGTTAAAAATGAAATATCACACGAAGGAACCAACTGATTTACTCTTACGAAATGAATTTCAGCAAGAAGTCATATTGCACATGTTAGTGCTAGTTAATTTATTAGTAACTTAGAATGTATTTCAAATCAAATTTAAGTCACATTTGTAGTTTCAGCTGTGAAACAAATATTACTACATGCTATTCGAAACAGTGTTCAATTTAATGTGATTATGCCCTATAATGAAAAATAAAATGCACAATTTGATACTCCTATTGTCACACGTACCTGTTGTATCGATGTCCTCACTTTTAGTCATGTTTCTATCTATGCCACGTATTGTTTTCAGGCTCCTGGTTACGGCACCAGCAATCTAAGTCCTCACTACGGTGGTGGGCAAAGAGGAGGCGTTGTGGGAGGAAGCCCTCAGGCCGCGGCGAGTCCCCACCACACAGCCAGTCCCCAGGTCCCAAGTCCCCAGGGACAGACCCTGGACCTGAGTGTTAGCAGGGTCCCCGCCAGGTAAACCATTGTGTAGCTGTCATTAATTATTATCCTGCTGCCTGCTCTGCGTATGAATGAATGAACTCCAGCTCCCCTTGTTTGTTGTATTTTTTAAACAAAATGGGAATGTACAGTCTATTCACAATACCTAACAAGCATTTGAAGTCGAATGTTTCCTCCATGGCATGATACTAGATATTATAAGCATTCTATCCATACATACTTTCAGGCATACGTATACAATTCTTTTATGCTAATTCCTTTTAATTTAAGATGTTTTATCTGCATATGGCACTCAGAAGGATGTTTAGGTGTTTCGGAGTTTTTAAGACATTTAAAAAGCAAGATTGTTTTTAAGGATTTCATATAATTTAGAAGTGTTTGAGAAAGTGCATCTTCAGGTGTATGAAAACGATGAGACACTGGGCATTCTCTCCTTTAGGTCCCCATTCAGCAGCAACTTGGTTTTGTAATTTTGGGTACGGATAACAAAGTTTCTCTCCTGCCGATGCCGAAAACTACAATCCTACAATCAATCATGATTTCGCACTTCAAAATTTCGAGAACAAAGAGAAGACACCCTTAAAATAGTTTGAGTTAATAGTGATATATATTCGCTCTACTGGAAAAAGTTTGAACGTGTAATTTGATTGACAAGTGAAATGTTTATATGTACTTTAACTCAATAAGAATGCATTAGCTGCAATATACAATAAGGGGAGCCAATCTTCCAAGTGCATCAAGGTACATTGTGGACAATTAAGGTTGTATAGCATCATCGAGATGTTAATCTTATTACTAATTGTCTTATAGGTGCAAGGAGAATATGGTAGGCTTTAAGCGATAGTCAAATCTTATAAGAGCTGGTTGCTATGCGTAGCATTTCATTCTCTTTGCATGTCCAGGACATAATAAAAACGAATAACCAATTCCCATTTGAGAAAAAGTATTGGAAAATCCAAACAAATAAAGAATATCTCGGAAAGGTTCACTCCACAAAAACAATGTATATGACAAATTGTGTGGTTTAACGAGATCTAGATTTTGTGTGTAGAAGCATTTTACCAGCTATGCAAAATTCATTCAGAATGAACACGACTTTTGGGGACATTCCAAGTAAATTCAAGATATACATTTCATTTGCCATGAAAGTATTTTAAACATATGATATTTTAATCAAAATCGTTATAGCCATTTTTTAGAAAAACAAAGTTTTCGAAAAATGTGCCAGGTACATGGTAGTCTGGGGTGGGGGGGTTTCTTGAAAATCTTTGGTCACATCTTTGAAAGATACTGAACCTAAATACCAAGTTTGGTATTTATTCGACATTTCGTTTTTTAGTTATGCTGTTCACAGACACACACAGGGACCTTTTTCTAAAAAGGATTTTTTTTGGATTCCGGGTGCCTCAAAACGTGTATTTCCGGTGAAATCTCGGTATCGAATTTTTGGGTGGAGTGAAATACTTCCCCTACTTACTATACGTAGTAGGGAAAGTAAAAATGGGGAGTGTCTACTTGTTTTCTATTCTCTTCAAAAATAGGATTACTTATATTCCCTTGATTTAGAGAAGAGTTGACCAGGCGGTAGAAAATTTAATGTCTGTGTTTTATTCTGCTATCAATAGGCTGAATGAATAACATATTTCGTTGTATGTGAACTTGCCTGCGGAGAGTGTTAGCTGACTTACTGTTCATTTTACTAGCGTTCAATGCGATCTCGTTTCTATTAATGTTGCTTACTGATAAGAAATAAGCGTTCTGAGGTAGAAAAATGGAATCAAGGAAAGGCTGGCTCACATTGATCATGAAGCATCTTATGCAGAAGCCGGAGCTCAGCTATATAGCACTGTATTTTTATTATGGTGATTTGATTATTATTTCATATTGTTAAGTAAAAGTAAATAATGAGATTAGGCGACCGTATATAGCATTATGTTCACTTTTGCATAATACTTCTGCATACCTAGACGTTGTTTGTCGTGTTTTCGGGTACAATTACTTTTAAACGTGTAGATTTCGGATTATTTAGTAATATAAGTAATGCAACACTCATAAAATAACAGTAAACCGAGAAGCTACCGTAACTATTTCTAACAATTTTTAAAGTTGCTATTTTAGGTATGTATTTAATTGATATTCAGTCGATGCACAAAACATTCGTATAACACCTAAAAGTAATCCAGCGCAAACATCAAGAGAATTGTATTTTTGTATCGATAGAAATTTCACAGTATATTAACAACAAAGAACTATGCATTACTACTACAGGAAAGTAAACATTTTCGTAAATATTTGTATGGTTTTTATGGTTCATGAGATCTTATTTGCTATTCTTTCTGCAATAAAAATGCAATTTAAGCTAAAGTAGGCTAGTTTAGGGATACTTAAGGCAAAAAGTATGTCATAAACAAAAGTAAGAAGGAAGTGTAAGTTTTGAATCAGAACAGTCATTTCCATTCCTTTGGTAAAACGTTTCACAACTTCTCTGTCGACGCAGTGAGGTACTTTTATATACAGAAATATTCTTTAAAGGGGATGCTAACATTAGTGCTTTATTTCAAAGGTTCTACACCAGAAGGATTTATTTTCTTCCTGAATGTTAACACATTTAGTTTTTAAGTAGATTAAAGCATGAGTTCTTATCTATATTTAAAATGCATGCTAATATATTTATTTTGCAAAAAACGCACCATTATCGCTTCATTTCTGTTTAGCTTTTAGATACACATTATGATGTGAAACTAACATTTGAGATCTGCTACCAGATAACTACGCAATCTACTTGGTGGAATGCAAGTATATATCAAGTTGCTTGATGTTAAATTATATATTTACTTGTTACTATCCCTACCAAGCTATCTGTGAATAATCAAATACTATTTTGTTATATCGCTTAAATATTCTTCAATGTTATGTGTAGTTAGAAAAATAAAGGATTTTATATACCGTACTTCTTAAATCCTTTAAAAAGTAAAATATGTCGTTTTAATCCACTGATAATAACAAATGTTTAGGCTTGATGTTTTGAAAGTTTATCACAGTTCTGAAACATTTGAAGTAAACTTAAAATGAATACTCTGGTTAATAAGAAGTTGATTTTTTTAAGCAAAATTTGTGAAGAGATCATGTAGTTCATAAATTTAATCTGTTTTAATCGGGAAAGAAGTATTTCATTCCTGAGTGGATTTTTAAGCATTGAAATAATTTCATATGTAAACATACTTTCTCAAAAGAAGGCATCTCTCGCACACTCCTCCCTTTTTCCTCCTGTCTTTAGCACAATAACCTTCCTCTCCGATCTAAAACCTACTTTTTTTTTCGTTGATTGCCATAAAACACTAAGATGATCGAAGTCCATATATCTTAAAACGCGAGTAATGAGTAACATAAGAACTAAACTAAACTTGTGTTAGTGGTTAATTAATGCGTTAGTACACATATTCTTATGTGTAGTAATCAGGATGTAATGATGTTGTAATTATGAAAGCACAGGAGGACAACCTTATACCTAAGAACTGCGCAATCAATAACCCTTTAGTCCCCTTAGCCTCCTAATCTCCTGTTTACCATACACATTCTTATTAACGCGTTACCGCTAACACATTAGTTTACCCCAGTCTTATTATCAGAGACCCGGATGTGTGGTATTCATGGTGAATTTAATCAGGCTCTGGGCCGTGATGTTTGAAAGCTCGGACAATAGATGGAAAACTTTCTCATCTGCCTGTTGACACCGTCTGCAAGCAGGATTCCTTGCTATGCCACCCTGTGAAAGTGTCCTCTGAGGGGACAGTGGCCTGACAGTTGCCCATGAGAGTTATTCTCTGCTTAATTTCAACAGTTCTCGCGACCTGCATCTGCCCAATCTCTGTATGAAAGCTTTGCAGTGCCTGAAACCTACAGATGGCCGCTAACACATTCTCTGTTTACCATAAAGTAAACCGCTACCAGTAGTAGGTACTCGGTACAAGGTAATACAATAACGTAGATAGAAAGCGCCACCTTAATCCATCAGCACTACTACCACAATCATTATCGGCAACACTTTGGATTTCACCACAACCAATCACCACTTCTATGATTAATTCCTTCATCTGCACAATCATCACATTCGCCATTACCACTATATCCAAGCCTCTTTTTCACAGTAACTTCACCGTCAACATAATCACTGTCATCTGACGGCCAAGGTCAGAATCACTCCACCATGACGATATTCTTTACCAGTACTATCATGATCATCATCATCATCAGTATTGCTTTCACCTCTTTTGCTTGCCACAGAATCACAACCAGATGCCACAAAGGATATGAGGTGTTAAGTCGATGTTAAAGCATAGAAAACAGCCTGTCATCAGTCAATCACCAATCCGACCATCATAGTTACACAAGTAACTGTAGTGGCGAACACTGTCACTGTACCACTAATGCGGCATTTCTTCCACCGCACCACCAAAATCAACTCCAACATCACAGTGACTACCATACCACTTCATTGTATCTTCCTAGAATTACATCTAAATATACTTACTTACATTAAAGAATGTTATGAAGGGTTACTTTGATTCACTCTTTGAAATGGTAAATTATATTTTGTATAATAAACCTCACAGCATAGAGCCATTGGGGACCTCTTCCAAGTTATATAGGCTCGTGGGTATGCATTTATCTCATAATGTATGCAAAGAAAAATCTTGTGATATGCATTAAAGTTAAAGTCGATTAGCAATCAGATCATTGGTTAATAATTATATGTTTCTAACACAGCTGGTAGATCCTATATTCGTAAACGGATTGCGTCTTTTTGTCACCTTGATATTACTTTCATAAAATTGTATTACAGTACAGGTTTTGGAATAGTTTTCTAACGTATTTCCCACCACTGTGATAAAAATTTATGTAGAGAAATTACGGAGTGTCATAATATTCCATTTAAACCACTTTCATTTGTGTAACTAATATTTTTTCCCTGTGGAAAGGCAGTATATGTACATTGGCGCCATAAACGTGATCATTTCGCCTTAACTGTTTCTTAAGCTCTTTCCTTCCAATTCTTATGAGTTCAGTGTTCACTCGTAAAGAATCTGAATTATTGATTTAAGTCTTACTCTAAAGAAACTGCAAAGTGACTTTACCGTGGAATCAGTTCCACGCAACAAATTAAATCGATATGAAGTACTTTGTGTCTTGAAATACAGCAAAGCAAGCCAGAGATAAAGTTGGTTTAGCTAGAGAGCTCCGTCGTGGTAGATGGCCTTCTCGTTCTGCTAACCCCAGGCGTTGAGCACCACGTCAAGAAATTAAGAGGAAATATAATTAAAACGGTCGAAATGGGGAGAAAAGGAAAGACGGTAAAGGCGGCTCCCTAAGAAAAATAAAAGGAACAGAAAAATATATACACAAGAGAGCAAGCGAAGGCACATATAGCCACACGCAGATATAACTGAGATCAGAGGAAGAACTGCAAAGGGTGGAACAAGAGCAGAAATGAAAATAAAACGAAGAAAGTGGGGGAAGAAGTTGTAGAAATATGATTTTCGCACAGCACGGCTGGTAGTGAGTACTGTTTTCTTTTTCTTTTTATTTAAGAGGACGGAGTAAAAGAATGAGAGAAGTGAGTGAGAAGAAGTTATGATTAGCTCATCTTACTGCATCAGTGGTATCATAGAAATGTCAATTTTCTTGTTCGTTGTTTCGAAACCGAAAAAAGAAGATTACAGCGATATTGGGATGATCTACTCTTGTAATCAGATGTTGCTGTTTACTGAAAAGAAGTGCTCTTAAAGCATTCACTTCCGAAATTCTTAGGAAATTAAACAGATCCTTAATGTTTATAGCGTTAAAACAGTTGAATGAATCTTGAAGCTAACACCGTCTTTCTTTCAAAACATAAAACTCAATAATATTGTTGGGATATAAATAATGCTTTCAGAAATGAGTGAATATCATGAAGTAGATTTAATTTTCTGCAGATATCGCTCAACACACCCGCTCACCATGGCTCAGGCGTTAGTATTTGCCACTTACATTCAATTAAGTTCAAGTATCAACAACTTGCCAAATAAAAATAAATATGTTGTCTTTATGGACGCTCCTTAACTGCTATGGTTCTTAGCTCCCATTTTATACTGCGCGTGCAAGACATAAATTTGTGCTCAGAGGCCTCTTTATCAGACTTGAGGTTCTTTTAAGTGCCGTAAATCTGGACGGGACCACCGATTTTACTTCCCTTCCGAAGGAAGCCATGGTAAGGATTTTTACGCCCGAGAAAAATCTATCGCCCTCCGCCGGGTTTGAACCCGCGATCTCGGAAACTAGAGAACCCCTAGACCACGGAGGACGACACAACTTACGAATCCAGATAATGCAATATGACTCTGTGGCATACACTGACTGGGTACTTCAAATCTTCGGGATAGCCCTGGTAGTTACAGAAACGTAAAATAGATTTAAAATAAAGCCAGCGCTCTCTCTCTCTCTCTCTCTCTCTCTCTCTCTCTCTCTCTCTGCCTCTGAACGTTTCGTCCGGGAAACAAAGAACGATTAGAAGCGTTTTCCGCTTACCAGAAAGTCTTTTGAGTTACAACAGTTAACGAATAGGATCGTGAAATGTTAAAAAAATCAGAAGCCGATAAGTTTTTCTAGGTATACGCTAGTACTTAGGTATTGTGATTTTGAGTAACACCAACTACATAAAGAAGGCGATGGATGATGCTGTTCGTCTCAGATGGACATGAGCGTGTACTACCATCATTAAAGACATATTCTTTACATTACAGTGTCTACACCAATCGATCACACAAGATAGTGCAGAAGAGTGAAAAAATAACTTTCTGAACGACATATTCAAGTGTAGCACGAATTTAAAAATGTAATAAAGAGAAAACAAACAAATAAGTCTTTAAAATCAGACTGCAATAATCTTATTGTATCAAATAAATGTATTAAAATATTATTTTACGCACTTTCGGCAAATGAGATATTAACTTTCTGAAACACAAAATAAACACTTTCTTATATTTTCCTTAATAATTCCTTACACTACTTTCCTCTCCACTAGTTCGGGTCTCTTAGGGAGTAAAGAATGGAAATATTCTTATTGAGAAGCTTCAGGTTTTAAGCGGAGGAAACTTAAATCAGAATGCCGAGAAGTACACCATAAATTTTATGAGCGGATATGGATGTTTTAAAGCTGTATGGCTCAATAGTTTGAGGATTATGATTAAATGACTATTCTTTGCTTAGTTCATACTATTTAGTCTATATATTTGGCGTAATAAGAATGAATTATATTTTCAGAAAATAACCCGTCAACCTTGGCTTCCTTCCCTCCCATTTCTTGCTGTCTTTCTTCTTTAGAACTAGAAGCACAAAAATATGGCAGCATCGAGCGAGACAAGTCAAGAGAGTCTAAAGGCAAAAGTTTTGGAAACGTTATGTGGGTGAAAAAGAAGAAGACGTACAGAAAGAAGAGTGTGGATTGTTTTCAAACAAAATGGGAAAGTTTCCCTTTGGGACTTGAATTGGAAATGAAAGGCGTGATGGGAAAATAAGGGTGGGGAAGAGACATATACAACAGCAACGCGGAATCAGCATAACAGAAAACGTTCCTGACTCGGCCCTTACTGGGACGCAGCTTAACACGTTCGCTCTTCGAAAACCCATCCAGTGGAAGGAATCGTCGAGCGGATGTGGAAAGAAGATGAGAATCCACGCTATTTTATACGTACAAACACAAAACGAGAACAGCGAGGGCAGGTATTTAAAAGTTTTAGAGAGCAAGTCCCGATACCTCCACAAAGTGAGTTCGTATAATTAAATCCACAAAGAACCCTCATTCCGGATATTCGAAACCAATATTAACAAATATCTTGTTAATTGCCTATATTAAAACGCATCGGTTTCCATGGCCAGTAGATTATGAGCAATTAGAAACTCTATCTGCTGCAATCCATCTAGTATCTAATTAAAATAGAGAGGATATAAAGTTTTAATCCCCAAAATAAATTATTCATGTTTATCTTAAATCATACCCGAAAGACAAAGTTATAGAACTGAATACAATTTGTTCTATAATCGAAGTCTGTGATTTGCTGCTGGTTTGTTTTTAGGCGACAAATGCATCATATTTAGAGAATGCACTATGAAAAAAAACTCTTCTCCAAGCTTTGCATCCCTGTATTAACAAAATGAATCTTCTAGTTTGTGAAGTATTACTTGAATAAGTACAAATATTACTTTAGTTAAATAAAAGTGCCTACTCCAACAGAGAAGAAAACAATGTTCCTGTAACCTGGAAGCTGCAGCGTGTCGTTTATTGCGTTTACAGAACTCATCTCCGTGGTTCAACAAGTGTGCGTCGACTTCATAATCCCTCAGGCCAGAGAACGAATCTCGATTGGGATGAGTTACTGGAATACGACTTTTGTTTGACAGTTTCCTTGGGACATTGAACGCGAAGAAATATCGCCTGGCATATTACACCTCTAAAACTAATGAAAAGTAAATTAAGTAAAACCACCAAGTGTAGGTGTTTCAAGCCGCGTTCCCAGCTTCTTTATATTTCTTCCTCAGTCCAGGGGGATTGTTAGATATCTTTAGTCCCGGAAGTCCTATCCGTATTCATTTCCTAACTATATTCTGTTTACTGTCTGATATGGTCTATCTAGTCACAAGGACAAGTTACAACTATATTTAGAACTTTTTACTTACAAGAAACAGCCCAAAAATCTTTCGGTCTTCATTGATTATACTTAACTATCCATACTTGGGCATAGTGAAGCTTTCAGGCCCATTTTAGAATAGTACACTAATACACCCAATTTTAATGGATGTGAGTCCGACGTTTTTTTCTAGAAATCTCCTGCAGCTTTCTTAACTTAAAATAACACAGTAATATCATCAACAATAAATAATCATCAAATCAAAGCCATTTTAGGCAACCTTGCTGTATCTTAAAGGAAGTTTTGTTGAACAACGTCAAAGTCAAAATTTTTGTCCACGTTACGAATGGATTTGGCATCACACGTTTCTCGAGAACTTCCACATCAAATTCCCTTCTTTCCTAATTTTAAGCAGCAAACAAAGAGCAAAAGACGTTTATGTTTCTTAAATGTAGGTTTATTTAGAACTGAAAAATTATTATCAAGCTTAAAAAGAATATTAAATTATTTTAGTGAAGAAATAACTGCTTCAGAAATTCTGTATTTAAAGTCATAAATCAAGGAACAGCAAAGGGCGATTCTGCAGTATATAAGAAAATAAAAATAACCTGATTATGTATCCAAATTGTTAATAATAAAAAAGTGAATTAATGCATTCACTAGCAGAAGTGAATACAAACTGTGTTTCAAACCAATTGTATTTGCCGTTTTCAACTATTCCCGAACACTGCCAGTTATTTATTAATTTACTGCGCCACTGATAGGAATCCTACTTCTTAAAATATCATGTTATTAAATTATTTTGGCCTACATTTTGTTCACTTCAGTTTTCTCCTTAAAGTTCAAGTTAAATTATTACAGCTGTTACACCTTAAAGTTATAATACAGTAATGTCGACCATAAGTATAATTATGTAGTTATATAGACCTTTCAAATTTGTTATATAATACTAAAATGCTTCAGTATAGGAGATGTATGATTAATTTCCGACCTTGATATTTTTCTGGCTGTGTTGCGGGTTCAATCCCGGCCTGGAGGGTATCATTAAATGCCAGTAGATTAACTGGCATGTAAAGCAATTCCTAAGGGACAAAATTCCGACATACTGACGAACCAAATATGACTCTGGCAGTTAAAAGCTACGCTTACTAAAACATCAGCTATTATTATTATTATTATTATTATTATTATTATTATTATTATTGACCCATTATCCGAAACTATTTAACATTATCAGACTGAAACTTTTGCAAGATGTATATATATGCCTTGAGTTCACTATCTAGTACTTACCGACACCGGTGACCGAGGTCTTTAAAACATGAAGGGAAGGTCTGCGGTTCAAATCTCGCCAGAACCGACCTTTCTGATTGAAGTTTTTTTCAAGTTTTCATTAGTTGTCATAACTGGCAAATGAAGATACACTAAACTTAGGCTCCGAACGTTTCGCTCCCAAGTTTCTTTTCCCAAATATCATTGTCCACCGCTTGTGGTGCCATATACATATACAGTAAGAATGGGCATTAAACACTACCAAATTTATCTATTTTTATATTATAATTTTGTTTATTAAGGAAGATAGTATTATGTTTTAATTATACCATCTTTTAATTAAAATGTATCGGCAATACTTTAAAATAACCCACCATGTTATTAATACCAAATTACCACAACAGCACTTAGGGTCTGTTTTATCTTCCCGAAATTCAATAATTTAGCGATCTTCAATAGCTTCTGGGAAAACAAGAGATTTATGCCAGAAAATGTCATTCACAAAAAAGATGTTCAAAGCAAAACTAGAGAAAACAAATTCATATATATTTACAAAAAAGGAAACCACATGGCTTCTCACACAGAGAAGCTGCCATACTTAACAGTAGGACCAATTTGTAGAGTAAACCTTTCACCAAAAGAATACCTAAGTTTACCTCAATACTACGAAGTGTCTAGAAGTTAAGCTTTTTTCTATGAAGTGGTGCAGGATTCATAGTACAAAATATCCAATGCAGTACGATTTTTAAATATATATATATATATACTTAAAATAAAAGTTTTTTGCTTATAATAATAATGTATATTTAAAATTAAAGAAGAAATTCCAATTGGTATTACTACAGAAAAAGCTAAATGTGACATTTTTTTAAAACGCTCCCCATTTAAATCTCTTAAGAGACAAGACTGTGGAGAAGCGCTGGTAAGTTACATAGAAGAAAGCAAACACTTTTGCCTTACCTTCTGTTTATTTTTTAATTTCCCAAGAAATAATTTTAGCTGAATACTTTGAAACACATGAAACAGTAACAGAGTTGGCGAATTTCATAGAAAACTGAAATAAATACGTTCTAAATCGGATCACAAATAAAGTAATATTAATAGTTGTAATGAATGAAATGGAATTATCTCCTTGCCCAAACACACTCCCCAGAACTTGTTCATATCTTCCTTCACCGATACCGTCTATTACCATTCTGTCCAGTTGCACAAAATTTTTTTACTAGACCAGCTGTCAGTAGAAAAATAAAATTGGCTTTCCGAAGGAAAATATTGTTTTGCTTGGTCTTTACAGTTTTCTTGAAACCATCCTATCACCCATCCAAAACTAATCTTAATCCAACATCGAGGTCATAATCTTTTTCTCAATATGAACTTTCAAAAAAAATTATGCTGTTATCTCTAAGGTGATTTAATCTTTCAGTCATTAGGGAAGGCAAGAAGATTTCAGATTTCCTTAGAAATGTAACAAGGTTTATTAATGAACAAAATTACTCCATTTTAAAAATGTTATAAATCTTTTAAGTGCGTATAATATAAGAATTTAACACTTATGATAAAGCATGCCTTATAAAAATAAAATTCTAAAAGCATATTCATTGCTCTGTAGTCCTTTAACATTGTCAGAAACAGTAAAACCTTTTTATAGCTTACAGCTGGTGGCGTGTTTACAGCAAGAAAGACAAAACGGAAAAGGATATGGGTACCTTTATACTTTAGAAATAAGTTTTCAGTTAGTATGTAACATGATACTCTATATTATATCTGACAATCTTGAATGCTGTTCACAGTGGTTCCGCAAGTCCCATGTACCCTGGAGAAGGAGTCCCCGGAGTGGGTCCCGGGTTTGTTACTGGACCACGTTCAATAGAGGAACAAACCGAACCTGTAGACTTTTCCACGGCGAATGAGCCCGTCAACTTCAGTCGTCCCGTGCCCGGATTTTCTACGGCGGCGGCTGCGGCGGCGGCAGCAGCTGCAGCGGCAGC
The DNA here is from genome assembly GCA_030765065.1 of Deroplatys truncata. Lineage (NCBI taxonomy): Eukaryota > Metazoa > Arthropoda > Insecta > Mantodea > Mantidae > Deroplatys > Deroplatys truncata. The sequence continues at coordinate 204,806,363 of CM060983.1, forward strand.
GGCGGCTGGTGGTGCCGCAGGTGCTGGAGGCGGTTACAGCAGGGAGTCCACGCCAGACAGTGGTGGTTCCCATTATCTTGATACTTATCGGGATGCAAACGGTAAGTTGACATTTCGACTCATTTGAAATAACACTTAAACGGTATCTTAATTTAAATTCTGCATGCTCCTTTGGGAGGCTGTTAATTCTTTAAGATCGATGTCTTGTTGATTCACAGCTTGCTGACGACTAGTAGGTCTTAGAAAAATAACACGAGACAAGAAACTTACGGTTACAGATGTAGCAAAATGCACATTTTAATTACAGTTTGGTGGTCAGAAACTCATATTACAGCTAAATAGAATTTAAATATTCATTAACATGCTTTTTGGCTGCCCTCACCATCGTTGTCGTGGTTATCACCGTTTTTGTCATTAACATCTTCTCATTCTAGTTTAATTTTCATCATGATCTCCTCCTTTCCAGATCATTCCAGTGGATCTAATCCACCGTAGAACTAAACTGAAACCTTCAGGGCATTATGCTAATGCATTAAATAATAATTAATTGTTTTTCATCATCTCTATTTGTAGATTTCATTTAAAACTTTATTGCTCAATTTTGTCGATTAATTGAAATGTATTTACTTATTCTCCCATCTACTTAGGAGATGGCTTCTCGGTAACGTGTGAGGCTCGTAGTAGGTCTCGGGTTCGATTCCCGTCGACCGTCTTCTCTGACCTTGGTTTATTCTGGTTTTCCCTGGTCGGTAGGCAAATGTTGGTCTGGTCTCTCATCTACCACGATTTCCTTTCCATCATTTCCATTTACTTCTCGTGTTTCAGGTGTGCTTCGTGTTTCGTGGCGTAAAGCGGTGCCTGACAGACGGCGGGGATGCTTGCTCCAAGGAAAAAGTATTCTCCGTGGACACTAGAGGGCTGCTTGGTTGAACCGGTCGTTCATGGCATCTTTCTCTGGGCAGCTCCAGTAGGTTTTTCGAGCTAGGCACTGTTAGGGATTTCCGTTCGTCTCTGTGGCTTGTCTGCCTGAGCCTGTAGCCTCCTGTGATTTCTTCACTTCATCTCTTCCTCTGGGTGGTGATAGCCGCAATAGATCTATGTAGGTCTCGTGCACGAGGGGTCCCCATCCGTTGTATTCTCTATACTCCTATACTTTTCTTGTCTAAAATTAAACTGAGCTTTTTATTTATGGACGCTCTTTAACTGCTGTGGTTCTTAGCGTCCCATTCTATATTGGGCGTGAAATAGTGGAAATTTTGCCCACAGACCTCTTTATCAGGCTTGAGGTTCTTTTACGTGCCGTAAATCTACGACACAGGACCACTGGCTTTACTTTCCTTCCGAAGGAAGCCAAGCTAAGAATTTTTACGCCCTAAAAAGTCCATCACCCGCTGCCGGGTTTGAACCCGCGACCTCGGGTTTCTCGTCTAATGCTGTGTGTGTAACTGTTATAAAATTTAATATCTGTCAATTCTATTTCCTTTTTATCCTTTTTGTATTTACTCAAAATTCAATTTCCTATAAGCGGTGTATCCGAATCGCCGTCCAATTTGTTCTAATATACAATTCAAATTAAAATGTTAGGGATGGTAAATATCTGCAATGTTTTATCATCACGCTACGTAGGATTACTTGCTCGTGTTTTAGTTACTTTATTTAAAAGTGTTCTGGAATTGTTAACCCTGCCAGCGAGTACGAGTGTATTTGGAAGTAGCTGCTAGCAGTTATCTTTGATTGTTACATCGATCTAACCAACATATCGTATGCACATTATTCACTGTATATTTCGATGGTATTATAAAGTTTATAATGTGAATTCGTAATACATAGAAGTGTAATAATAATATCCTCTCAACTACTTGGATTGATAGCTTTAAGGTTGAATTGTTAAGGTTAGATGTTCGATTTAAGTCGTTCTCCAGGAGAGCAGCAATTAGCTTGTGAAGAGAAGAGCTAGAGCTAGATAAAAGAGCTAGATTAGGAGTAGGAGTAGGTACCGAGGGGACTTAACACCTCGACCTTTAAGATCTTTAGTGCCGAAGCCCCTGACGGGGCGCCCCCGGGAACAAACGATGAGGTGAGAGGAGACAAAGGGCGGCCGGACCAAGAGGTACGACAGGGAAAAGGGCAGGCTCCGTACCTTTTACAGAAGGAAACTCTCCGGATGGCAACTGGTGGAGCAGGTTCTCATCCCGCCCTGTAGGCTTGCACTTCCTACTGGGAGACCGTACTCGGAGACCACCCCCATTCCGGAGACGAAATTTTACAGAGACCATCCTTTTCTCTGCCATGCAATGCCGAGATTCCCGCTGACACTTTCAAACCTGAAACAGACCAAGCAGATAAAGGGTGAAGTGAAATGAGAAGGAGGTGAAATGGAGAGACAGATAATTCGAGGATATAATCAACCTTCCCACATTCGCCAAGCAACCCGGGAAAAACCCCGGAAAAATCCATGGATCAAAATGTCGGCCACGGGAATCGAACCCACGACCTCTTGAATGCTGGCCAACGACGTTACCGTCTGAGCAATTGCTCTTTATAAGAGAGCTAGAACTGACATAATGAACAGCAGACTGCATTTGGACTGAGTCCCCCAATTTGCTACTGTTATGACTATTTATACCTTTCTATAGGCAAATAATGCGAAGTTTACCCCCTCCCCAAAAACAATTATATACATTGGAACATTCGAGAAACAATGTTATGCAATATTTTCTTATAGAGACTCACATACAACATACTCCAATCTCCAAGTGTTTTGTATGGCTGTGTGAAGTGAAACCAGTAAAAATCTGCTGTGATACATCACATGATTTCCTCTACCCTCTATCTCTATTAGTAGGTATACAAACCATTCTAACTTATTTTTCTATCTACTAATTTTTAATCCAAATAAATCTTTGCAGGAATAGCTATATTACACATTTCGTTATACATACAAAAGGAACAGCGATAGTCAAATATTTAACAACTGGACGCTTTAAGTTGGCCTTAAAATTCCATACTGTTTCCATGCAATCCCGAGAAACAACTGAATGTTGACAGGACTTTAAGAGAATGATCAAGTAATGAACAATTCGAACCATTAATAATGGATATCTCAGAGATAGCTTATGCCACAAAAATGCTTTTGTTTTAATTCATTTAAGGTCGGTTTAACTTCGACCAATACGTTCTTGATAAGCATATTAACAAATACAAAGGCATACAATCGAACATTTACATTCATATTAGTAACAGTATTTTGTAAATAAATACAAAGGCATACAATCAAACATATACATATATGTTTGTAACAATATCTTAGAAAAGCTTTACATTATTTACATCTTTATGTATAACATTGTATGGATTTACAATTCATTAAGATAGAGCACATATTTTATATTGAATCCCATTTGCCAATATCCCTTAAAGTAAGGAAACATTTTGTTACTAGGGCATAGGTCGCATATGGCTGTATCTATCCTGAGAGAAGATATGAGTGAGTGAGGTTGGAGTGACCAAATCGTAGCCCTGCGAGGATAACTTGTTCCGTCCGAGTAAGTGAGTTGGTGGGGTGGAAAACGATGGATTCTCTTCGTACATGGTGTAGCTTTTCCGGTGGTTGTTGACTGCATTCAGAATTCAATTTGTCTATTGGTATTTTGGAGAAATGATTTAGGACATCGGAATATATGATTTGGATATCTGTATGTTGCGGTAGTGATGCTGCATCTTTAGCAGCTTCATCACTTCTTTCATTTCCTGTTATTTCTTGATGGGAAGGAATCCAAACGAAGACCACTTCTTTGCCAGCGTCAGAGATGTTACTGATTAGTGTCTGGGTATCCTGTACTAACTTATTGTCTGTAGTATAATTCTTCAGGCTGTGTAAGGTACTTAGTGAATCAGAGTTGTACATAGCAGTTGTGGTGAGTTGTCAGAATGTAAGCAAGTACTTGATAAATGGCGTATAATTCAGCGCTGTAGGTGGAGTAGATATCAGGTAGCCTGCACTGTAGTATGTTAGCAGGAGTTATTATTACACATCCAGTACCATGATCAGTCTTTGATCCATCGGTGTATAGTATTTATAGTTGGGGAAATTGTTGCACATTTCATGGAATAATGTTTCGTAAATATTTGCAGCGGTGTTCAATTTCTGGTGAGATGTTACGTCAGTATCTTGGAAGCGTTGATTTTCCAAGGTGGGGTATGGTAAAGGTCCCTGGTTATCATGGTAGGTATTTTATGTTGTCAGTATTTAAGTAGTTAGCAAGTTGTTGATGGAAAGGTAACGAGTGTTTTTGTGTGTGGCATGTCTTGTTGTTTTCTGTATTTGGGGAAAAATACTATTGAATATTTGAATGCGGTCGTGCTGCTATTTTGATTCCATATTTTGTGCTTAATTGTATTCTTCTGATGTTGACCGGTAGTTGGTGGCCTTCTATCAGTGGGCTAGAGACTGGGCTGGTACAATGTGCCCCTAATATAATTCTGATAGCTTAACTTTGAATTACGTCGAGCTGTTTAAACAACGTTGATGTTGGAGAGCAGAGTTGTACACAATAGCTCAATAAACCAGTTTACATAGGATTAATGTTTGGTAGGACAGTTATAGAATATGTTGATAAGTATACCAATTACGATGTAATAAGGCCTTTAGGATGCTTAGGCGTCATAGACAGTCTACCTTTAGGTTCGAAATATGTGTCTCCCATGATAGGTTACGGTCGAACATAAGTCCCAATATTTTTAAGTGTTTTGTTGTTTCAGTAGGTTTTCCATGTAGGTTGATGATAGGGTTTGGAAGATACACTGAACGTTTGGTAACACAAATACATTTTGACTTTTATTGAGGCAATCTGAATCCTGTTTGTGCTGTCCAAATTTTTATCCTCTTGACAGTGTCCTGTAGCAAAGCTTGGGTCTTTGAGATGCTGTTGCCTTTACAGAAAATGCTCAGATCGTCAGAAAATAGAAATGCTTTAACAAGGGAAGGAATAGTGTTCATTATAACATTTATTGCCAGCAGGAAATGTGCGACACTGAGCACGGAACCTTGGAGTACACCATTGTCTAACTTAAATGGTGCCATTCGCACGTAATCTAATGATGCGGCGTTGGAGGAAATTCTGAATGAAATAAAATATATTGCCTGATATTTTATGTTGACGTAGTGTTTGAAGTGCATGTGTTCTCCATGTCATGTCATATGTCTTTTGTATATCTAAACTAACTAGACTAAGATGTTGATTATGGAGAAAGGTTTCTCTTTTTTACTTTCTCTACTACATATTGTAAGTAGGGGAAGTATTATATTCCATCCAAAAATTCGATACCGAGATTTCACCGGAAATATATGTTTTGAGACCCCCTGAATCCAAAAAAAAGCATTTTTGGAAACATGTCCGTGTGTGTGTGTGTGTCTGTGAACTGCACAACTCAGAAATGAACAGTCGGATAAACACCAAACTTGGTATTTAGGTTCAGTATCTTCCAGAGATGCGACACGAAGGTTTTCAAGAAAATCTTCCCGCCCCAGATTACCGTTTACGTGGAACATTTTTCGAAAATTTTATTTTTCTCAAAAATGGCTCTAAGGATTTTGATTAAAATATCATATGTTTAAGATATTTTCATGACAAATGAAATGTATATCTTGAACTTTCTGGAAATGTCTCCAAAAGCATTCTTCATTGTGAACGACTTTTGCATAACTGGTAAACCATAAGAGATAGTCAAAATTTTACTACACAAAAATGTAGATCGCGTTAAAATACACAATTTATGTCATATGCATTTTTTTTTGTTGAGTGAACCATTTTCGATATTTTGCTTGCTATTCATTAAATTGTCCAATACTTATACTTTTTCTCAAATGGGAATTCGTTATTCATTTTTTTGTCTTGGATATGCAAAGAGTATTAATCTGTGGCAAAGAGAATGGTGCTGCAAATAGCAACTAGTTATTAAAAGATATGTCTATGCTTAAAGGCTACTGTATTTCTATATTGCCCTTGCAAATACAAAACAAGGGGAACATAGTAGGCCTTAAGCGATAGTCAAATATTTTTAGAACTGGTCCCTATGTGTAAAATGTAATTCTCTTTGCATGTTCAAAGATCGTTTCTGCAAATGTTTATCTCGATTAGTATGAAATCGATGGAGAATAAGAGTTTGTAAAATTAGTTTGTACAAGAGTAGAGAAAGTCATGTGAGTGTAACACGTCAGATTTTTCAGTTTCAATCGGGATTAAACAGTCAGTCGTGGAACAGTATTGTCTGAAACCATATTGTGATTCAGATAGAAGCTTCCTGTTTTCGATAAACCAGTCTTTTGTTTATTATTTTTTCTATAACTTTGCACATTGTACATGTGAGAGCTATTGGCCTGTAATTACTTGGCTGAAGTCTTTGTTAGGTTTCGATATGAGTATTATTATTGCAGAGCTCCAAATGTCGGAAAATAGTCTATAAGACCAGATATGATAGCATATTTCAAGAAGATAAGTATGTCCTTCAGTGCGTAGCTGCTTCAGTAGATCATAAGATATATTATCTGGCCCAGGGATGGAAATTTTGGGAGAGCATTTTCGTACTCTAGATTTTCGATGATCTCATTGAAGTTTTCGGTTTTGTCATTGTCACCCTCGTCAGGTAGCAAGTCATTTTTAGCTTTTAAAGCGATGAAGTTCTCATAACTAGAATCGGATGATGCAGGTGAATATACTAACATATTAGCTACTGACTCTGGATTAATGTTAATTATTTTTGTGTCAGGATTTAGAAAAATATTTTCGGTATTATTTTTAAATCTGCCTCTTAATTTCTGCATATTTCCCTATACTATTTGCTGAGGGGTTTGATGATTTAAGGATGTGACAAAATTAAGCCATGATTCGTTTTTGCTTTACTTGATAGTTCTTCTTGCTTTAGCCTTTGCTTGGATGTATTTAAGCTTTTTTTCTTCGGTAGGACGGCGTCTGTATTGATAGTATGCTTTATTCTTGGAACTGATAGCTTTTCTGCATTCACTGTTACACCAAGAAACAGTTTTCTTGGAAGGGATTATTAGTTTAGGTATAGAAAGATTTGCAGATTTGAGAATAAGTTCACTGAAGTTTTTAATTATTTCGTTAATTTTATTGTGATTATTCGGAGGCAGGTGTAAGCCGGGACATTCCTTCCGCTTAAATGCGTTTCAATTCACTTTTTAAAAGTTAAATGTTGGTGTGAATGTGGTTTTCTGTGGACTGTAATTCAGATGAATAAGAAAAATAGGAAAGTGGTCGCTTTTTCCTTGAGGTTCTTTGTAAATTGAGCAGTCAAACAAATATGATATGTTTGGTGAATATAAGCCTGTATCTATAGACCGAAAAGTTGTATACGCTAGACTGAAACAGTAGGTTCTAATGGATTGAGTAGCATTAGGTCTAAATCATTTATAAACTGTTCGATGAGGTTTCCTCTTGGGTTGGTTACTCTGCATCCCCATAGTGTGTTGTGACCATTGAAATCTCCGAGTATAAGGAAAGGTTGGGGTAGCTGTTGAGTGACGCTATGTAGTTTTACAAGATCTAAATCGTGGAGTTGGGGAGATATACATTACATATACATAGCTCTATGGTCAAAAGAACAGAAATTGCAGTAGCCTCTAGGCTAGTGTTAGCGAGATAGCATGCCGTGGGAGTCTTTCCTTAGCATATGTAATAACCACACCGCTGGCATGCGTATAATCGTCTCGATTTTTATTACAAGCGGTGTAGCCTCGTAATGCAGCAACATAGTCAGGCTTAAAATTAGTTTCTTGAGCACAAACAACTACTGGGTTATGCTTATTAATTAAGAGCTGAATGTGTTGTTCCAGTTGAGAATAAAATCCATTCATGTTTCATTGTAGTATGTTGTGATCCATTCTTTGCCTAATTTTTAAAAATTATGGTTATATATCTATATTAATTTGGCTTTAGAGAAATCTTGGACTATGTAACTACAGAAATGTTAAGAGATTGCGTTTTTCGTGTTTATTTCGAAATGCAAAACGGGTACTTCGGTATTTCATAGTTTTATTAATGAACAAAGGATGGAACCTATTCACAAAGAAGCTTTTGAACAGAAGGTGGCTTAAAACATAGTCAGTGGGTCTGTCTTCCACAGTACGTTGTATTACTGATATCTGCTGATTTATGAGCGTAGAGTCTCAGGTTTTTGTATTTTTATTACTTTCTCTACTACATATGGTAAGTAGGGGAAGTATTGCATTCTACCCCAAAAATTCGATTTCACTGGAAATACATGTTTTAGGCCCCCTGAATAAAAAAATCTGATGTGTTACACTCACATGACTTTCTCTACTCTTGTACAAACTATTTTTACAAACGCTTATTCTCCATATGCTTCATGTTAATCGAGATTTTAATCTTGTTGCTAATTTTCTTGTAGATGCAAGGGGAATTGGTAGGCTTTAAGCTATAGTCAAATATTTTAAGAGCTGGTTTTTATGTGGAGTATTCCATTCTCTTTGCATTACGAGGACAAAAAAAATGAATAACGAATTTGAGAAAAAGTATAAGTATTGGAAAATTTAAGGAAATAACAAACAATGTCTCGAAAATGGTTCACTCAACAAAAAAAATGTATATGACATAAATTGTATTTTAACGCTCATTTTTGTGTAGTAAAATTTTGTCTATTTCTTATGGTTTACCAGTTATGAAAAAGTCGTTCACAATGAAGAATTCTTTTGGAGACATTCCCAGAAAAGTCGAGATATACATTTCATTTGTCATGAAAATATCTTAAACATATGATATTTTAATCAAAATCGTTATAGCCATTTCTGAGAAAATTAAAATCTTCGAAAAATGTTCCATGTAAAGGTTAATCTGGGGTGGGGGGATTTTCTTGAAAACCTTCGTGTCGCATCTCTGGAAGATATAGAACCTAAATATCAATTTTGGTGTTTATCCGACTGTTCATTTCTGAATTATGCTGTTCACAGACACACACACGGACATGTTTCCAAAAATGCTTTTTTGGATTCAGGGGGTCTCAAAACATGTATTTCCGGTGAAATATCGGTATCTAATTTTTGGGTGGCATACAATACTTCCGCTACTTACTATACTAATAGAGAAAGTAAAACGAATAACGAATTTCCATTTGAGAAAAAGTATATTTTATACATTTTATTTGTCATGAAAATATCTTAAAAATATGATATTTTAATCAAAATCGTTATAGCCATTTTTGAGAAAATTAAAATTTTCGAAAAATGTTCCATGTAAAGGGTAATCTTGGGTGGGGGGATTTTCTTGAAAACCTTTGTGTCGCATCTCTGGAGGATACTGAACCTAAATACCAAGTTTCGCTCATTTCTGCTTTGTGATTAATTATATCGATTCTCGGCATACCTGTGGTGTGTTATCTGCACATTCATTTAGATAGGAAACCGTCTTAAAGTTTATTATATCTGACTACTTGCACTGTTTAGCTAGATGTCCTTCCAGTTTACATGAAAATCAAGTAGTAGCATCAGAAGAAAGGTATATCCAATAGGATGTGTCCTCATAATTTATCTGTATATTGTCAGGTAGCTTGGTGAAGTCGTCAGTATCTGTCGGCGAAAGCTCATGATGTGTGTATAACCAGGAATGGTTATTCTTGCCCTAATATATGATATGGACGATACTGGTTTGATTCCTTAGGTCAGAAGATGCTCTTCAATCACGTGATTAGGAATAACAGGACACACATTAGAGTATCACTCTCTTATTAATAGTGAGGAGTGGCCTAATTTCCCAGGATATGTGTTTATCTTTATATTTGGATGTTTGGAGATCAGTTATCTACTAAACTTTTGTTGGCTAGGTAGACGCAGATTCGATATTCGAGATACAAATCGAATGTTGGTGGGGTTGGTTAGGTTACCTATTGCTGTTACACATATTCTTTGAGGGTTATGCCATCATGGGCTTCAATTATTATTGCTTGTTCTTTGCTGGGTTCCGTTTGGGTTATAGCGGAATAGCTAGGAGCTGAGTTATACATTATGCGGTTTACTTTGGTTTGTTGAACATCTTGTTGTGGTAAGCCTGTGGCCGTCATAGAAGTGTAAAACTATTGGTTTTATTGTGAGGAACCTGACCGTTACGCAGTTGTTTATTCAACAGCTGGATTTGTTTCCTCTAAACCTCAGCCCTAAGATTGATAAAACGTTGATTATTAACTAGTGTAATGCAGCTGTAAAAACGATACTTTTACTTTAACACCAACAGTAGGCGATCTGGTATAATTAATAGGATGACTGCCGTATATCAGCATTTTTCTTAGAACAGGAGCTGCATAATTTCTTACTAACCGAGAAAACGACGTTCACTTGTCACTACACACACACACACACACACACACACACACACACACACACACACACACAAACCCTTATTTGGAATAAATTATGTGTTTTAAAGATTTCTGCGTAGTACGTTTTCGTCTATCGCTTAACACTTACTAGTTACACAAGATTATACAAAATTCCTTTGGAATGAAGGGACTTTACAGTTTAATCCCAGAAAATTCAAGATATACACTTTATTTGTTGTATAAATATTTTTAATATGTGATATTTTAATCAAAATCGTTAGAGCCATTTTTAGAACATTAACATTTTCGGAAAATGTTGCATGTAAAATTGGTAAGGTTGGAGGCGGTATCTAACTGAACAGTCCCGCAACAACGCCAGAGAAGAAACCTCTACTTCAACCGCTCAGCCGCAACCCGCCGAATGCCGTCGCCTGGTCCTACAACTCTGAAATAGATGACAATGAAGGAGATGGTGGGCACAGGAAATGGGCAGGGAAGTCGTGGTAGAAGAGGAACCACCTCAGCATTCACTTGGCGACCCGGGGAAACCACGAAAATCCTATAGGTCAGAGTGAGCGGTCGCCAGGGATCGAGCCCTGGACCTCCCGAATCAGCGACACCCCTTGCACGGTTCAGAATTTCTGAAAGCAAAGCAGTGTCGGTATCAAGTGTTTGCAGAGGAAAGCTGGACGTTAACACTGCTGCATTAGGACAATCACAGAGAAAAGTCTGTCGCAATTAGCGCTCAAGCGGTGATCAGTAACGGCATTAATAACTATTTTCACGAGAAATCCCATATTATGCTACTACTCATATGCGCCCAGAAAAATAAAATCCTGATGTGTTATGTTCACATGACTTTGTATACTTACTATCGCTTATTTTTACACAGCTTCTACCACTAATCCTACGAAAACATATTTTTTATCTACTCCATGTTAATCCAGACAAACCTTTGCAGAAATAGATTCATTAAACATTTGTGGGGTTTCATGGGAGATAGAAACCAAATAATAGTCTTGTGTTTAAGAGCTAGTCGCTGTATACTGGTCTTGAAATTCCATACGCTTCCAATGACCTCCTGAGAAACAACAGGTGGCGGATACCAAAAAGCGTTATTTTGGATAAATTGTTAGTTTAAACTACGCTTCTATAATATTATGGATTATCTTTTATACAACGTTATACGAAATTCCTTCCAAATGAAGAGGACTTCACAGTCTATTCACGAAAGATCAAGATAAGCATTTTATTTTTCACGCAAATACTTTAAATAGATGGTATATTTATAAAAATTGTTAGAGCCATTTTTTAGAAAAATAAAGAAAATGTTTCCATGTAAAGAGCAGTTTAGGTTTGGAGGATTTTCTTGAAAATCTTCGTGTTTCCTCCTTGGAGGAAGTTTTGTACTTAGCCAATTTGTTGTTTTTCACTGCTGCTAACAGGCAGACAGACCAAAATATACATTCACACATGTGTACCTTTTTCTAAAGGTATATTTTAGGGGGGTTCATGATATCTAAAAACGGATTTGTGAAAATTCCGTATACATTTTTTGAGTGGAATAGAATATTTCGTCTCACCTACTCTAGGTAGGTAGTAGAGAAAGTAACAATAATTCGATCAGTACTAATTTTGTTAACTTCGACAAGCCAGTACTGTTTAGCTTTCCATCTCGGTTGCTGTGATGAATAGTTGCTCAGTGGATTCACTCAGAATATCGTGTTGAAGGCAAATTCGATTCCCGGCAGTGTAGTGCAATTTTATGTCGGCCTTATCCAAGCCTTCACTTCTGACTAACTCAGGTAAAATATCCGCAACGTCCAACGTGCCGCCGAAAGGAACATACACATTTCTTATTTCAATTCCTTGTGATGTAGTGAATGTTAGAATTACTGTGCGATTTCTTATTTCTGCAAATGAAAATCCAATTTGAAGCTTATGGTTTGAGTTCGGACGACGCTCTTATTAAATGCCTTGCAATGACCACATCCCTAAACACAACCATGGTTCTTATCCGAATATCTTCTTAACTTTCTTAAACTGCTGTTATACAAGATGCAACAATACGGTACGCCCCAACTTTCAGGACACATTCCTCACGCGTAGAAGAAGATATGTTGTACAGATATGGATCCGCAAACGTTTTATTTCCGCGTTAGAACTCATTTCCTGGAACTCTTATAGTATATTAATCATGGGAAACACATAGAAACAGAACGCATCAGCATACTGCACAAAACTCTTTCTTACACAAATGTTCAAACTTATGTTATGTCTAATCTGGTTATAATTCTTAGGTTCACCTCCAGTGTTTTATATTCCATTTTAACACGGGTAATCTTTGACATGAAATTAATTTATTGCCTAGATGTTCATTTGATGTAGGAGATGCAGAGAGTTATTGTGGAAGATCGCATTTCTCCAGGGATACATCGGCACATCCGGGATCCAATACGACGCCGGGTTGATGCTTGTATAAATGCTAACGGAGGTCATTTTGAACATTTCATAAAAGAAAGCGTTTCATGTGGTATGCTTGTATATTCTATTCCTCTGTGTTTCCCATGATTAATATACTATATTATTAATATACTAACATGAAAATAAAACATTTCCGGACTCATGTACATACAACATATTTTGTTCTACATATGAGGAATGTGTCCTGAAAGTTTGGCACGCCTTATTGTTACACACTGTAGATGAATCAAGGGATTGCTTCCACCTCTACGATATAGGGATGGCATTCATAATTTTTCTCAGAATGTTGAGTGTGAATTTGAACAAAAGTTTAAGCTTTTCTTTTTTATCTGTTTTCATTATTTTTTTCGAAGCTCTGACTTGCGTTTAAGAGCTCCAGGAATTAATTTCACCAACAGTCACTAGTCATAGATTTACACATTCAATTTTAAAAGGTGCATATTTCAATACGCTATGAGTCAAAGAAATAATATACACCTTCCCAATGAATAGAAGTATTGGATATACAGCCTATTGCAGGGTTTAAATATTTTAGTCCAGATTAATGCCTAGTTAATGCCTCCCCTGCAATGTGTGAAGGTTTAAAATAGATGTTAACACTACACTTACTTACAAATATTTTGTTACCTGTGTTCTAAACCCAAGCTCGATCAAGATATTATAGCTGTTTTAGAAGTGTGAAAAAATTTACAAATGCCGCAATTGTGAATCATTGGTCATCAATTAACATTTTCAGATTCTTGCATTTAAATATCTTCCACAATTTTCCGTCTGCGAGGCAACGTTTACTCCCAAGAACTACCATAAAGTATATGGTAGCTTGTCCACGGATAAGGACGAGCCAATGTCATAAACTTTATAATAACTGGAGGGCAGGATTCATAAAGCATGAATATTAGCCATAAAGTCTAGAAAGAGAGAGGGAATGCGCCATCAGCAACAGTTACAGCTATAAATACAGTCCCATAAACATCGATTGCCACCATTTCTAACCGTTATTTACTTCAAGGCAATAAACTCGGTATGCTAAATCTTACAGAATTCTCCTTTTGTGTTATCCGCAACCATAGCGCAGTAAATACAAACATACTGAAATGATAAATTATTTCTATTGAATTGTTTGCTGCGTATAATGATCCGTTCCATTTTTGGGGCTATGACAGAACTACAGTGTTGGGAGGAGATAAACGTCGTATTAATGGTACGTAAATCGTTTAAAATTTTCTTGCAACTATCTGTTGAGTAAAATGTACGTAGGTATACAATATACTATAAACTGTAGCCAAGTTTTACGATGATTTTCAACTCTGACTGACTTATTGGAATTAGCATATATAATGGTTCACCTTAAAGGGGCAAAAATTATCGCGTGCGCCTTTTTTTTTTTTTTTTTTTTTTTTTTTTTTTTACTTTCTCTGCTACGTATAATAAGTAGGGGAAATATTGTATTCCACTAAAAAATTTGATACCAAGATTTCACCGGAAATATATGTTTTGAGACCCCTGAATCCAAAAAAAGTCAGTGTGTATCTGTGAACAGCATAACTCAGAATCGAACAGTCGGATAAACACCCAACTTGGTATTTAGGATCAGCATCTTCCAGAAATGCGACACAAGGTTTTCAGGAAAATCCCCCTACCGCAGATTACCCTTTACATGGAACATTTTTTTGAAAATTTCAATTTTCTCAAAAATGGCTCTAACGATTTTGATTAAAATATGATATGTTTAAGATATTTTCATGACAAATGAAATGTATGTCTCCAATTTTCTGGGAATGTCTCCAAAAGTATTCTTCATTGTTGACGACTTTTGCATAACTGGTAAACCATCAGAGATACACTACACAAAAAATGTAGATCGCGTTAAAATACACAATTTATGTCATATACATTTTTTGTTGAGTGAACCATTTTCGAGCTATTGCTTGTTATTCCCTTAAATTTTCCAATATTTATACTTTTTCTCAAATAGGAATTCGTTAATCGTCTATTTTATGTCCTGGTAATGCAAAGAGAATGAAATGCTCCACATAGCAACCAGTTCTTAAAATATTTGACTATCGCTTAAAACCTACCGTATTCCCCTTGCACCTACAAGAAAATTAGCATCTCGATTAACATGAAGCATATGGAGAATAAGCGCTTGTAAAAAGTTTGTACAACAGTAGAGAAAGTCATGTGAGTGTAACACATCAGAAATGTTTTTTCATTTCTGGTATGTTACATTCACAAGCCTTTCTCTGCCTACGATTTTTATCTCTTTTACGAACTATTCCAATAAAAGCTTGTTTTTGCATCTACTTCATATTAGTCAATGTAAACGTTCGCATAAATGGCACCATTGCACGTTTCCTTGGAAATACAAGTGAAATATAAGATGCTGAAGCGATAGCCAAATCCCTAAAAAGAGATTTGTACTTTTTGCGCGATGGATACCAGCAGAAATGTAATGATAGCCAATACAAAACCCTCTACTAAGCTACTAATCATTTTAATAACTGTATTTATACTTCTATTTTATTTAAAATGTCGTTAATAAAATTATAAAGGTTGCAGTTGTCTATGATATTTTATTGTTTTCATAATAATCATTTAATTATTTAATTTATAGCAATTTACTACTTTGTTTATATATATATTCATGCACTTATGTGTTTATTTATTTGTGTATTTATTTGCCTTATAACATTTTATTCAATCTCAATATTAAATATTCTATTATCTTCTTTTTATTTATTTTATGTATAAATTTTAAATGTTATCATTATATACAAAACCTGTACCTCTTTTAGCCAAACACTAAGTCTTCTTTCTACTATCACCACATCTCCACTCACTTTACCCCAAATAATTTCACTTCACTCACCTCTTCCATTTTATTCTAGCACCAACTCAACCTCCAAATCTACATAAACTCCAACTCCCCCTCCTATTAATAACATAATAGCAAATTCATGCCTCTAAGCATCTAACATTACCATAACTCGCTCACTCCATAACTCCCTCCCAGTCCACATTAGTTGCTCCAACAATGGCAAACCAGCTAGCTACTTTTCCAAAGATGGCGAAAGAGAAAAGTGAGTCAGTGCTTCAAAAAATGTGATAACCTTAGAGAATCCAAACCAAGAAGACCGAGTATCTAGAAAATCGTGAATGCAAAAACAATTTTGACATAAACTGCGCATTTTAATGAGATCTACTTTTTTTTTTTAGTTAGTCTTTGTCTGGCTTATGTGGTTTACCAGTTATACAAAGTTATAAAAACTTCATTCTAGAGGTTTTCATTTGCAGAAAGCTCATGTTGTTAGTCAGGCAGGTATCCATACTAGGCTCTAGTTTCCGGAGGTCACGGGTTCAAACCCGGTGGAGGGCGATGGATTTTTTTTGGCGTAAAAAATCCTTAGCATGACTTACTTCGGAAGGGAAGTAAAGCAGGTGGGTCCCGTATCGTAGATTTACAGCACGTAAAAGAACCTCAAGCCTGATACGGAGACCTCTGAGCAAAATTTCCGGTCTTTCACGCCCAATATAGAATGGGACGCTAAGGACCACAGCAGTTAAAGAGCGCCCAAAAATAAAAAATAGGCACGTATCCAAACATAGGGTATTTTAATTAAAATCGTTAGGGCCTGTGTTAAAAATCAAAACTACTTAAATTTTTTCTTATGAATGTATTTATTCAACGTTTGTTTAGTTATGCTGTACAGACCTACTTGCCTTTTTCTAAAAATACCTTTTTTCGGATCCAGGGATCTCTAAACATGTATTTTCGGTGAAATCCGGATATCGAAATTTTGGGTGGAACGCAATACTTCCTTTACTTACCAAAAGAACTCACTATGTTTATTTTGTATTCTCTACAAACTATTCATACCAAATCTTATTCCTGTCTCTACTTTTTGTTGATCGAGATAAAGGTTTGCAGAAATGTTTTATTACACATTTTGTTGTAGATAAAGGGAGGGCACAGGAGGCTGGAGAGATAGTTAAATGTTTAAAAAGCGGGTCGCTGCGTGCTGACTTAGAAACGCCACTTTTCGATAACCATGAGAAACAAATTGGTGACAACTTTGCGCTTCAAAATGCTAAAGTATTTGAAATTGCAGACTAATCACAACGAATAGTTTGGTAATGGTTTATGTCACAAAAAAAGTATTCGGCATAAAGTGTGTGTTTAATGAGATCTATATTTTTCGTGCAGTCAGTTTTTAATCAATATTGTTAGAGGCATTTTGAAGGAAATATAAAAATCTGTGTTACACTCACATGACTTTCTCTACTCTTGTACAAACTATTTTTACAAACGCTTATTCTCCATCTACTTCATGTTAATCGAGATATCGCGATGTTAATCTTATTGCTAATTTTCTTGTAGATACAAGGGGAATTGGTAGGCTTTAAGCAATAGTCAAATATTTTAAGAGCTGGTTGCTATGTGGAGTATTCCATTTTCTTTGTATTACCAGGACAAAAAAAAATGAATAACGAATTTCCATTTGAGAAAAGTATAAGTATTGGAAAATTTAAGGGAATAACAAGGAATATCTCGAAAATGGTTATGATATGACATAAATTGTGTATTTTAACGCGATCTACATTTTTTGTGTAGTAAAATTTTTCTATCTCTTATGGTTTACCAGTTATGCAAAAGTCGTTCACAATGAAGAATGCTTTCGGAGACATTCCCAGAAAATTCAAGATATACATTTGATTTGTCATTAAAGTATCTTAAATATATGATATTTTAATCATAATCGTTAGAGCAGTTTTTGAGAAAATTTTCGAAAAATCTTTCATGGGGTGGGGGGAGTTTCTTGAAAACCATCGTGTCGCATCACTGGAAGATACTGAACCTAAATACTAAGTTTGGTGTTTATCCGACTGTTCGTTATGCTGTTCACAGAGACACACACACACACGGACATGTTTCCAAAAGTACGTTTTTTTGGATTCAGGAGGTCTCAAAACATGTATTTCCGGTGAAATCACGGTATCGAATTTTTTAGTGGAATGCAATACTCCCCCTACTTACTATACGTAGTAGAGAAAGTAAAAATGAAGAGTTTTCATTGCAAAGGACAGTTTGGGGTGGGAGGAGTTCCTTGAAAATCTTCTTTTCCATCCTTGGAAGATACTGAAAATAAATAGCAATCTTTGTATTTATACAACATTTCGTTTAGAGTTATACTGCCCCCCCATACAATTCTTTTTTGGATTCAACCAAAATCAGCATTTCCAGTGAAATATCGGTGTATATTTTACGATGCAATTCAAAAGGTTCTTTACCTATTAGTATCAGAGGGCAGAGAAAGTTAAAATGCAACTTTTATCATAATAGAAAGAGCGTTGTAGGATATCATAACTTCATATTACAACACTGACTTCAGCCTTATGCATTTTTCAAGCTCGCTTTGTAACATGATACGTTACAGTACTTTTAAACGATTAATAGCTACGTTTTAATTTTTAAAGCATCCCAAAAAGCAATTTTAAAAGTACAATATAAGATGTAAATTTAAGAGAGAAGAATCTTCGCATTTAGCGCAAAACGCGAGCAGAACTGCGGATACCGCTAGTAACCGATGAACAAGAAATGCTTGGTAACCAAGTGCCCAAATATTTACAGCTTGTTCTAGAGCAATCAAAGAAAATCTTATGTTGCATTCACAAGACCTTCTCTACACTCTATCATTTATTAATGGGTATAAAAACTATTCTTACGAAAGTTTATTTTCCTATCTACTTCATTTTAATCCAGATAAACCTTTGTAGAAGTAACTACATTACCATTTATAGATACAAAGAGAATAGCGAGAGTCAATTGTTTAAGAACTGGACTCTATATCCTGGCCTTAAAATTCCATACTGTTTCCAAGCAAAAGCAAGAAACAACAACTGAATGCCGAAAGGACTTTAAAGAATACAAAAAAATAAACAATTCAAACCATTAACAATAGATATTTTGGAAATGTTTGATGCCATAAAAAAGGTTACTTAAAATAATTTGCGTCTTTTAAAGAGATTCTACATTTTTGTGTAGTTTTTTTCGCCTATCGCTTATCTTTTAGCGGTTATACAAGATTATACAAAATTCCTTTCGAATGAAGAGGACTTCACAGGCTATTCCCAGAAAATACAAGATATTTTTATTTGTCACGTAAATATCTTTATTGCATGGAATTTTAATCGAAACTGCTAGGGCCATTTTTGAGAAAATTGAAAATGTCGAGAAATGTTCCAAATAAAGGGTAGTTGGGGTGGGAGATTTTCTTGATCTTTGTATTGCATCTTTGGAAGATATTGAACCTGAAAACCAACTTTTAGATTTTGAGTTATGAGTTCACACACACACACACACACACACACACACACACACACACACACACACACACACACACACACCTACACGGACACAAAAGCACACACATATTTTTCTAAAAATTATTTTTTGGGTTAAGGTGACCTCAAAACGTATTTTCCGATGATGAAATCTCGAGTGGAGTTCTACCTACTGTGTGCGTGGTAGAGAAAATAAAAATAGGAGACCATCTATGTGATAGGAATGATAAATAATTTGATGAATGTTAGGCGAATAACGTTTCCGATTGGTTGATGTTTTACACATTTCTGTTAAATGAGAGATGATTGGCTCGCGTGTGGAATAATTCACAAAGTTTTATGCTTAAACTAGTTCTTAGGCATGGTAAAGAAACAATTGCATTGAAACCAAAATTTTATGTAAAAACTTCAACTGAAGTTAACGATTAAGGGTGACATCGAAAAGTCAGATAATTCTCACACTTGGGCCAGACTCCGTTTAAAGATACCACAAGGATTTCCAGGAAACCCTTCCAGCGCAAACAACTCATTCCATTGAGAAATGTACATTAATTTTTATTTTCTCAGGGATGGCTATAAAGATTGTGCTTGAGAGAGTGGCGTGACGAACAAAACGCATATTTGAATTTTTTTCTGAACACTTGAATCTTAAGCTTGTACAACTTGAAATACATAAGAAATAAACAAAACTTAAATAGAAAAAAATCTGATGTGTTACCCTCACATGATTATCTCTACTCTTGTACAAACTATTTTTACAAAGTTTATTCTCCATATACTTCATTAATCGAGATAAACATTTGCAGCAACTATCGTATCGCTAATTTACTTGTAGGTGTGAGGGGAATTGGTAGGCTTTAAGCGATAGTCAAATCTTTTAAGAGCTGGTTGCTATGTGTGTCCAGCACAAAAACAGAATACTGGGTTCTCATTTGAGAAAAAGTAAGTATTGAAAAATTCAAACAAATAACAAAGAATATCTCGGAAATGGTTCACTCGACAAAAAAATGTATAGGACATAAATTGTGTGTTCTAACGAGATCTACAATTTTTGGGTTGTAAAATGTTGTTTATCTCTGACGGTTTACCAGTTCATTCAGAATGAAAGTGACTTTTGGGAACATACCCAGAAAATTCAAGATATACATTTCATTTGCCATAAAAGCATCTGAACATATGATATTTTAATCAAAATTGTTAGAGCCATTTTTGAGAAAATAAAAATTTTCGAAAAATGTTCCATGTAAAAATTGAGTTTTATTTATTGACGCTCTTTAACTGCTACGGTCCTTAGCGTCCCATTCTATATTGGGCGTGAAAGACCGGTAATTTTGTTTAGAGGACTCTTTATTAGGCTTGAGGTTCTTTTACGTGCCATAAATCTACGACACGGGAACATCGGCTTTACTTCCCTTCCGAAGGAAGCCATGCCAAGGACTTTTAAACCCGAAAAAAAAAGCCATCGCCCTCCGCCGGGTTTGAACCGCGACCTCAGGAACTAGCATGGTAACCACTACACCAATGAAGACAATCAGTCTGATTCTGTCTTTCCATCCTAATTCAAGCTTTAATTCTTATGAATCGACTTTCTTAAAATGAATTTGTTTTGTAAGAATAGCCCTTGTCACTTTTTTTAAAAAAAATGAGATTTCGATGGCATCCGGTAGATGTCGACTTCTTCTACAGCCTGGATATATAATTTCAATAAATATCAGCCTATTCTCATTTGTTTGTTGAAATTTTAGCTAAATTCTAATTGGTTATTTATATTAATTCAATACAAGTTGTCAAATATGCAACAATGCAGTTTTCACGATCGGTTTGTTGTTCATTTCCTGTAAACGTTTGTGTTTTATGTTTGTAATCATTATTACTGAATAATGGCTTCTTACAAGAGCTTGCTAGTTTTACACTGCAGAAAAGAAAACATGTGGAGAAGAACAAGACGTTATAAAAAGATTAAAAATACAGAGGAAGGAGCACACGAACCGTGTTGAGGAACATGTGGAAAGAAAAACTATCGGCGTTGATTTTAGGTAAACAGGGAATTAACTTTACAGTAATTTTAATTTTAAAAGAAAAGTTATATGTAGAAACACCTGAGGAATGGAATGAAATATTATCTTCCTGTAGGTTCCCATTAAAGTCCATTTAATAAGTCACCACGATGCATCACCAAGACTTTCATAATGTTAAAAGGCAGTGCAGACATACTTTCGTAAACCTGCTGGAATTCATGCAGTGAAGCTTAAGGGCCTTAGGATGTATAGAATAGATCGAGATTCACCGTTAATCAGGGTAAGGGACTCTTATACAGGTCCATGGAGGTCAATTAATAAGTAGTAGGTCAGCGATTCCTCAAGAGCTCTCTTTTCCTCGAATGTATAATGAACCTTCTAAAACACAAGATCTGAAAAAGCTTTATGATTTACTAAGACCAAACAGTCGTCAATTTTTTTTAAATTCTGGCACAAGAAGAAGAAGGAGCTAACATTAATGGTGAGACAGACATATTGATAATTCATACAACAGCAGTGGCGAAGACAATTGAAATCAGGATGTAAAACCAACTGTTGTATGTTTTTCAGTATATTTCTGTCAAATTTGACAGAGTTTTCTTTTGTTCAAACTTGCATAAAATTTAATGTTACCATGCGCATTACTGTAGTGCTGTAATATTTGATTTGATTTTTTATTTTTTAACATAAAGATTATCTTAATTTATATTTTAAAATGTTCAAGCAAAAACGACCCTTGTCACACATGCTCGTCTTTAATGATTTAAAACAGTCAATTGACGCGTTAATTGACGCACATTTTGTTACGTTATGTCACATAACCTGTAGAACCAATGTAAGTAGCCTGTTTACACTGCAGTGTATGTGGATTGTAAATTTTTTTTTTGTTTTTTTTTTTTGCTTCTCTTGAAAAATTAACTTTTTTGACCAGGGCTGTTTTTATAAATAATCCTTCAAATTATTTGCATTAACTTTATTATTTTGAACTATTTCCGGAATAATTCAGACAATGGACGACTATAAGTTACTTCGCCTAAGTTTACAAATTTAATGAATTTAATATTTTTTCCACACTTCAACTCCCATACAGAAAGTATTGCATTTTTTTCTAACAATACTTTATCGAGGTTTTGCTGGAAATGCAAATCTATTTAACCCAAAACATAATATTTTATTTTGAAGCTCCATGATGTGACTTATCTTTATTTGTATTTGCATTAGCATTCAACGCGTTTAATGGTATATTGCAAAGCTTTGTAACAATTATTACCAGCCACAAGCCACATTTAACATAGAAATTGTTTCGTTATGTTCTATTTTCTCAAAAAAGATCTCTAACGATTTTGACTAAGTAATAAATTTATAAGTATAAATTCTTGACAGGGCAAATAAAATGCACAAATTTAGAATTCTGTACACCGTCATTATTATATCTGACAAAGCAAAAAAAGGTTTGCAAGAAAAAAATGTAGATCTCGCTAAAACATAGACTGCATGTAGAAAATTTCCGTGGCACTAACCATTCGCGATTTTTTGTCTTAATAGTCCCATTTTATATATATTTTGCAGCATAACCATATATTTATCGCGCGTTTTACGTAAATTGGTTAGAAAAGTGAGTTTTTCGTTTGAATAGCACAGCTATTTTGGGGTACCTGAAAGAATGTATTGGCTGGAAATAGCGATGTGAAATATTATGCTTCATAGTGTTAAATGACAGCATTTTGGCTTTAATATTAATAACAGGCTTATGCGATACCGTCACTGCTTTCACCCAAAAAGTAGTCGTACTCAAAGCTTTGCATTTTCTTACATTTTCACAGAGTATGTAAAGTAGGCAAGCAATGGTCTCCACTGTAATTATTTATACCAACAAATAAACAAGTAGGAAATGAATGCATGCGAGGCTCGCTGCCTTAGCATCTGAGCCAGCGGAGCCGGAGAGCTTATTGCCAGCTAATTCGATAGAACTGGGATGGCAATTATTCCGCAGGAATGATACTGTAAGAGGCTGTTAGCGCAAGGAAAGGCGGTGGTCGGGGGAAGGGAGTACTGACGTTCTCGCTCCCATTCATGCTAATATACGCAAGTTTCTTTCGGGAGAGAATGCAATAGAGCAGCGGAATTGTAGCCAAGTCCGGCCCATGGCATTGAGTGCTTGGAGGGGAAAAAATCCGGCTGGAAAAAAACAGATCTTCGAGTGTATACGATAATTTTCATGGTTGAGGAGTACCAGAGTATAGAACAGGTACTCGAGAATTTTTTAGCAGCAATCAGGAATTACTCGGCTTTTTTAGGATCTAGATTCTACTTACATCCCCGTTCCCTTCGATGCTTGATGCACTTGGAGACTTACTAATTACGTGAACAGTGAGGGAGTATAATCGACGTCTTTTTGCCGAGAAAAAAAAATAACAGCGGTTACATTCACTGTAGAAGGAAGACCGCACTTGATAATGTTTCCATTAGTTATAGAAGCGTACATCCTCCAAGTGCGCTACAACAAATCAGTTTCATACAGGAAACGTTTCTCTCTGTTAACTTCAACTGCAGCTCAGCCTTCTATATCCAGCTGCAAACTCCCTTTTTTCATCGGATGATAGAATGTAATAGTTATTTATGTAACAAGTGGGTAATATTGCGATTATGGCACAATCGAATGTTGATCACACGCACGACAGTGAGTCGAGTTTCAAGTTTAAGGTAATCCAACATTTCGTGCAAACTTAGCATTATAAATTGTAGGAAGTAAATCATGAAATAATTGTCAGCCATAAGTGACATAAATAAGAACATCTTCATATATTCCTAAATGAGACGTTAGCTTCTCTCTCCGCATCATTTCATTTATAATTGCCTAGCGTGTTGAACCGATACGCACGACAGCACTTGCTTTTCTCCCTTCCTGGGAGAGAAGTGAGTAAGTGCTACGGACTGTGATGCAGCCCATTATTAGCACAGCTATTAGCACAGATCTTAATTATTCTGTATGTAATGATGCACAGAGGTCTTTGCAACTTCGTTGCTCAGAGGAAAGAGTATCACAAAAGGATTTCATCTTCTCTCTACAAGCCCCAGCAACTAGAAATTAAGTCACTGCTATAGACATACTCATTACTATTATTGTCACTATGAGAAATTATGCAGGATATGGAACAGAGCAACAACCTGTTTATAATGATACGGTTGCATAAATATACCTTATACAGGCGTAGAATAACGTGTATTTTCGATTTGTGGATAAATAACTGTGCAACGTATACAGTGGTCTCCCTGCAAGGTGTCACCTGCCCATGCTTTGCTTTATATGTTTCAAAAATGCTTGGAACATTCATTAGAGTGTTTCATTTTGTGAATAGTTCGCGTGCTTCTGTATGGCACTCTTCCGAAAACCCCGCACGAGGATTTAAGGAGCAAGAAAAGGAATATGAAACCTATGATAGTCACATTAGCACGCGATATAATATAAATATCCAGATGTGCTTTGTGTTTATTAATTTATTCAATAAAATGGACATATTTAATGGTAATAAATTAACGTCAATAGCACAAACATACAGAACTACTGATTAGAGTAAAACACAACATAGATGCAAAGAAGTTAATATATGCATTAAGGAGATGAGGAGCTAACTATTCTTGCTGCTAATGTTAACTCCAAAACAATATTTGTATTGCGTAGGTGCACACTGCAACAGTTGCATACATCTTCATCGCAGTTTATGGCTCCACATTCAGAAGTAGTCTTTAAATTTGTCTGACACATTCTGAAAAAGAATTCTGGTATGTTGTGATAATATCCAGATGTTTACCATGCATACTTTAACTTGGGGTAGTATTTTGGGGAGCTCAACTGATAGAAAATTCCCACGTATTTTGGGTATAGTTTTCTCTAACATCATGTACATAGGCACTTTCTCTAACACCCAGTGTATAGGAATTCAACGTACAATTTTTTAGGTACTTTAGACGAATGGTATAGGAACGCCTTGATATAGAACACCTACGGTGTGTGACGACAAACTTTAAAGTTATTTACGTAATGATGTTCATTTGAACATTCGTACTGATAAATACAAATAAACAAAGAGAATACGAATTCGGTAGTGATTTACACTGTAATATAATAAATTTCTCTTGCACAAACGCAAAAATAGCTACCATTTTTGTATTTTCAAAGCTGCGCTTTTTCCTGGAAAATCCTACTTCAGTAAGAGTCAGTGCACCATTAATACTTCCAGTTTAATGGATTACCATATGTATCAGAGAGACAAACGTCAGTTAGCTGTAGAATATCCTCATGCACATATACTACTTCTGTGTGTGTGTTTCACCTTCTTACACAAGTATGATACTAGGATTGTTTATATATAACATATATTAAGTCCCACATATAAAATAAACTATATGGCACGTTCATTTTGAAGTCAATCTTAATCATGCACCTCATATAAAGAGTGAAAACTGCATTCAGAGCAACAATTTCTTAACATTTGGATTTGCTACACTTAAATGACTTCCTCTAGGCATTAACGTTTACGTTATATAGCTTTTATAAACTATTCTTACAAGAGTTTGTTAATTTCCTACCATTTGTCAAATTTTTTGATGGAATACAATACTTCTCTACCTACTATAATGTAGGTGTTAGATAAAATAACAATCTGATGTAATACATTCACTTGATCTTTATTACCCTCTATCGTTTATTAATGGGTTTACAAACTAGTTTTACTAAAGCTTATTTTTATATCTACTTTTGCAGAAATAGCTACATTACACATTTCGTTACAGCGATAGTCAAATGTTTAAGAACTGGACTTAACTTATGCTGAGCTTAAAATTCCATACCCTTTCAATGCAATCACGAGAAACAACTGAATGTTGACAGGACTTAAAAAAGAATGCCGAAGTATTGAAGAAATTGAACCATTAATAACAGACATTTCGGAAATGTTGCTGATGCACAAAAGAGCTATTTAAAATAAATTGTGTGTTTTAAAGAGATCGACACATCTTGTGTACTACGTTTCCATTTGTCGCTTAACGGTTACCACTTATACAAGATTATACCTACAACGTTCCTTCCAAAAGAAGAGGACTTCAAAGGCTATTCCCAGAAAATTCAGGATATACATTTTATTTCTCATGTAAATATCCTTTATATATGATGTTTTAATCAAAATCGTTTCAGGTAATTTTTAGAAAATAAAATATTTAGAAAATGTTACATTTAAAGGGTAATTTGTGTAGGGCAATTTTCTTGAAAATCAGTGTGTCGCATCTTTGGAAGGTGCTTAACTTAAATAACAAATTTGGTATTGATCCGACTTTTGGTTTTTGATCTATGCTGTTCACAGATACATACTGCCGGACCTTTTTCTAAAAATGCTGTTTTTGTATTCAGGAGAGACTCAAAATACGTATTTCCGGTGAAATCTTGGTATAGAATTTTTCAGTGGAATGCAGTACCTTCTCTACCAACTATGTACGTGTAGAGAAAGTAAAAATCACAAACTACTGAAAATTCAAACCAATAAAATAAATATCCTGAAAATCGCTGATGTCACAAGTTAATTGAATCAAATTGTTTGATTAAAGAGATCTACATTTTTACTTTCTCTACTACGTATAGTAAGTAAGGGAAGTATTGTATTCCACCCAAAAATTCGATACCGAGATTTCACCGGAAATACATGTTTTGAGACCCCCTGAATCCAAAAAAAACATTTTTGGAAACATGTTCCTGTGTGTGTGTGTGTGTGTGTGTGTGTGTGTGTGTGTGTGTGTGTGTGTGTGTGTCTGTGAACAGCATAACTCAGAAACGAACAGTCGGATAAACACCAAACTTGGTATTTACGTTCAGTATCTTTCAAGGATGCGACACGAAGGTTTTCAAGAAAATCCCCCCATCCCAGATTACCCTTTACATGGAAGATTTTTCGAACATTTTAATTTTCTCAAAAATGGCTAAAACGATTTTGATTAAAACATCATATGTTTAAGATATTTTTATGACAAATAAAATGTATATCTTGAATTTTCTGGGAATGTCTCCAAAAGTATTCTTCATTGTGAACGACTTTTGCATAACTGGTAAACCATAAGAGATAGACAAAATTTTACTATACAAAAAATGTAGATCGCGTTAAAATACACAATTTATGTCATATATATTTTTTTGTTGAGAGAACCATTTTCGAGATATTGCTTGTTATTCCCTTAAATTTTTCAATACTTATTTTCTCAAATGGGAATTCGTTATTCATTTTTTTTGTCTTGGATATGCAAACATGCAACTTGGATATGTGGGAAAGGGAATGGTGCTGCACCTAGCAACCAGCTATTAAGAGATATGTATGTGCTTAAAGGCTACTGTATTTCCAAATTGCCGTTGTAAATATATTATCCCCTTACATCTACAAGAAAATTAGCAATAAGATAAGAGTCTGCAAATGTTTAACTCGATTAACATGCAGTAGATGGAAAATAAGCGTTTGTAAAAATAGTTTGTACAAGAGTAGAGAAAGTCATGTGAGTGTAACCCATCACATTTTTATATATTAAGCTGTTGTGTACATCTTACGGTTTACCAGTTGTTCAAAGGTATACAAAATCCGTCCACAATTAACAGTGGTTCATAAATCTGCAGAAAAGTACTGGTATACATTTTATTACTGATGCAGATATTTTTCATTGGGGATTGTGACAGCATTTTTATAAAATTATAAATAACAAAATGTTGCCGTGTAAAGTGCAGGTAATGGGAAATCTGTAGGTACAGGAATTTGAATTCTGTAGTAATCTGTAATAATTTTGTTTCATGAGCTGTATGGCATCAATAACGTCTGCAAAGTTAACAAGATTTTGGAAAAAATGTTTCATTATGATACAGACGAAAGTGTTCATTCTAATATGGCTAAAAACAGCTATTGAGGCATTAATACCAATAACCTCTCGTCAAATTCTAACAGGAGTACAAAAATGTGAACAGAAAAGTTGGTATAAGCAGCTTACAAGCATTGTTGGCTTCTTATAAACGGTAAAGCGATGAGAATATAACCTAAGATATCTTCTTTTTCGGAGTATTTTATATCTTTTTCTTTACACACACATACACACACAGAAGAATATCCACATATATATCGACTGTTTCCAAATTGTATTATTATTTACTGAATTCAAAATCTGTATTTACAGTGAAATTTCTATATCGGATATTGGAATCCACTACAATATATTGATTCAGCCTTAGATATGCGGTTCATAGAATGAAAATCTGATGTGTTACATTCATATTCTTTACATTCTCTATCAACGATCGTTTATTTTTATACAGCTTCTACAAACTATTTTATGAAAGCTTATTTTTCCATATACTTCATGTTAACTGAGCTAAACTTTGCAAAAATAGTTTCACTCTACATTTCGTTGAAGGTGCAAGGGAGACAGAGGAAACCGAATCGATAATCAGCTATTTAAAGCCATGTCACTATATGCTGGAAATCCCATATCCTGTCCATTACATTGCCAGAAACAACTGAATAGCTACAGCACTTCAGAAAATGCCAAAGTATTGAAAAATTCAAATCTCTCGGAAATGGCAGATGCCACAAAAAGTTATTGCAAGTAAATTCAGTGTTTTAAACATATGTATATTTTTGTGTATGTCTTATGTTTTACCAGTTTATAAAATTATAAAAAAATTCCTTTCGAAGGAAGAAGACTTTAAAGGCTATTCTCACAAAATTCAAGATATGCGAGTATATTTTATTTGTCATATAAATATCTTAACACGTATGGTAAGTATTTCAATCAGAATTTTATTGTTAAGAGTTATTTTAATAAAATCTAAAATATCGAAAAGTCTATCATATAAAGGGTAGTTTGGGATGGGAGATTTTCTTGAAAATCTTCATGTCGCATATTTGGAAGATAATGAACCTAAATACCAAGTTTGGTATTCATCGGACATTTCGAGTATGCACAGACACACACACGATCTTTTTATACCTTTTTTCTATTCTGGGCCTCAAAACGTGTATTTATGATGAAGTATCGACATTGAAATTTTTTTGGAATACGCAGTATGTATAGGAGCCATAAAAAGTAAGAATTAATTTTAAATAAGATATGTAATCTACTTATTAGTGCAGTACATAAGATTAAATAATTTCTGAATAAATGTGCCCAAAAGATACTGTTTTAGAACCCCGACAGCTTTGTTTCGATTCTCTTTGTCAAATGTAGGGCCGAATTAATCAAGTGGATGTACTGCCTTTCGTCCATCAGATATAACATATCGGAGTGCAGAAAGAGGTAGTAAAGAGCGAACAGGGAGGGTTGAAATCAAATGTATGTCTATTTTTGGTGTTTAATTTGGTGATATCGGGTCGGAGCCAGGAGCGGTTTGGTAGCTGGAAAGGGAAGAGGCAAGGGACCAATTCATTTTATAGTATATACCTACCTATATGTGTTGTTAAGAGAGAGAGGGGTTGCCGCCACCCCAGTGTATAGGGTTACTACATTGGCAATTTTCATTTTTCAATTCAGCGAGTCTGGGCGAATTTTATGACCCAGTGGCAATTATCGTGGTTACCCGCGCCAAAGTGTGTGCCGGACGCGCACATACAAACTACAGCCTAATCCCAAAGTTCTGCAACAGCCACTCCGGAACTTGTTAAACCTACGCAACTGTTATTTAGCGCTTATTCGCCATAATAAGTTGTCGTTCTCTTTCTTAAAACCACATCTTAATGTTTGCGTTATCTTCCTGTCGTTATGGAAGTCTGTCTAAAAGAAAATAGAAGTTTGTGAATGTCATCATTAACATATATAATGCAACGAAACTATGAACATCCAACTATAAAAGAACTTGTGTACAATTCTAAGTTTTAAACCAAGGTGGTTGCAACTTTTTACAGCTTAATAAAATTAATGTACAGCGTTACGCTTTAAATAGATACAAAGCTTCAAAAATATTCAAAATTTCTTAAAGTTATTAAAATTCATATCTTCAACCTTTTTACTTTCTCTACCACGTACATAGCATTCCACCCAAAATTAGATATCCATATTTCACCTAAAATACATGTTTTGCGACCCTCTGAATCCAAACACGACATTTTTAGAACAGGGCTCGGTGGTACGCGTGCGCGCGCTTGTGTGTGTGTGTGTGTGTGTGTGTGTGTGTGTGTGTGTGTGTGTGTGTGTGTGTGTCCGTGAACAGCATAACTCAAAAACGAAAAGTAAAACTTGATATTTAAGTTTAGTGCCTTCAAAAGATGCAACACGAAGATTTTCAAGAAAATCTCCAAGCCGAACTGACCCTTACATGGAATATTTTCCATTTTTTTTTTATTTTTTAAAAAGCGCTCTAGCGATTTTGATTAAAGTACCATACATTAAAGATTTTTACATTAAAAATAAAATGTATTTCTTGAAATTTGAGGGAATAGCCTGTGAAATACACTTCATTCGGAAAGAAATTTATATAATCTTGCATAACTGGTAAACGTTGACCGATAGACAAAGACGTACTACACAAAAAATGTAGATCTCTTTAAAACACGCAATTTATTTCAAATAATTTTTTTGTGGAATCAGCTATTTCAGAGATATCCGTTATTAATGGTTCAACTTTTCAATACTTGGCCATTCTTTAAATTCCTGTCGATTATCAGCTGTTCCTCTCGATGTTACGGAAAGAGTATGGAATTTTAAGGGCAGCATCTAGCTCCAGTTCTAAAACATTTGACTCTCGTTATTCCCTTTGTATGTATAACGAAATGCGTACTGCAGCTATTTCCGAAAAGGTTTATCGGGATTAAAATTAAGTAGATAGGAAAGTAAACTGGCGTAAGAATAAGTTCTCTACCCATTAATAAGCGATAAAGGGTAGAAAAAGTCATTTGAATGTAACACATATTTATTCACTCAAATTTCACTCCTTGTTTTGTTTTAACTAAGAAATTCAATATAACATAATTATAAATAGTTTTTTCTTAAAGGTAAAAAAAATTATGTAAACTGCAAATTTAAAAAAAGATGCCATCATACGTTTCAGGTGTAATTCACAGAATCTGTTTCAGCACCGATTTTGATAATTGACAAACTTTTTAGCTAAAAATGAGTAAACCTTTTACTATTTTGAGGATTCGAAAGCGTAGTGATTTTCATTTTTGAAAAGCTCAAAATGTTTATAACCGAAAGCTTATCGAAAGGAAATAAACTGCACAGAATCAGCGAGAAAAAGCGTTCGTTGATGATAAAACGCTATGAACCAGAGGATGCTGAGATAATGAACCCCAAAGCTGGACAGAAATTCTGTGAACCTGGAACAGGCAGTGAGGTATTCTGATGGCCGATGGTGGTGAAGAACGTCTCAGTGTCATGATTTTGAGAGATATTTGCTTTTTACGTTCTCTACTACATATAGTGAGTGAGTAGGGGAAGTATTGCATTCGACCCAAAAATTCGATACCGAGATTTCACCGGAAATACACGTTTTGAGACCCCCTAACACAAAATATAAAAGTTGGCTAAATACCAAACTTTGTATTTAAGTTCAGCATCTTTCAAAGAAGCGACATGAGGATTTTAAAAAAATCCTCCACCCAGACTACCTTTTACATGGAACATTTTTAAATTTCCTCAAAAGTTACTCTAACAACTGTGATTAAAATATCACATGTTTAAGATACCTTCATGGAAAATGAAATCTATATCATGAATTTTCTGGAAATGTCCCCAAAAGTCCTCTTCATTGTGAATGACTTTCTGAATAACTGGTAAACCGTAAGAGATAGACGAATTTTTACTGCACAAAAAATGCAGATCTCGTTAAAACACACAATTTATATGATATATATTTTTTTCGAGTGA
This sequence comes from Deroplatys truncata, assembly GCA_030765065.1. Taxonomy (NCBI): domain Eukaryota; kingdom Metazoa; phylum Arthropoda; class Insecta; order Mantodea; family Mantidae; genus Deroplatys; species Deroplatys truncata. Next base: position 204,838,441 of record CM060983.1, read on the forward strand.
ACCTTTTCCGAGCTATTCCTTGTTATTTGTTTGAATTTTCCAATTCTTATATTTTTTCTCAAATAGGAATTCGTTATTCGCATGTTTTCCTTCTAATGTCCTGGACATGCAAAGAGAATGGAATGCTCCACATAGCAACCAGTTCTTAAAATATTTGAGATCTTAAAGATCTCTTAAAGCCTATCATTCCCCTTGCACCTACAAGAAAATTAGTAATAAGATTAACATGAAATTGATGGAGAATAAGGTTTGTAAAAGTAGTTTGTACAATAGTAGAGAAACTCATGTGAGTGTAACATATCGAATTTTTTTTAATAAAGAACTAATTTATGCCATTAAACTGATATAATTAAATACTTAACAAATGATCAGTGTTTCGTTCATCATCTCATGACAATGTAACTCATAGGCTCATATATATGTTGCACCTGTTACATGAAGCGTTTTATGTTAATACGTAGACAGTCATATTCAGTGATTCAATGAGAAGAATGAAACTGACCTTTCCTTTCTGTAATTCTACAATTGCGGTTCTAATTTTGTGCTGCTACCTAAATGGTCTCTAAATGTTCATCAATCATAGCAGACCTATTTTAATCTGAAATATGTCATTTTTGAAAATATCTTTTCACAGATATACTTGAAGCGAACACTGAATTAGTCCTCCTACAAAGTCTTTCAAATGAAGGAATATGACCATATGCAGACAATTGCAAAAATCCAGCAAATCGACTTCCTTGTATTTGTTCTCCAGCAAGTCGGTATATCAATTAAAAATCTGAGCGCTTAATTTTATTTAACTGGTGAACACATTAATGTAATACAGGCACACTGTCTCATTTCTCTCTCACAAATGTATGTGACTTTATATTTAAGCTTGTAGGCGGGCCAAATAAAAGAAGCTCCCTTTGCCCCCTAGGCCATAGTTTGACAAATCCTGTTCTAGAACAGTGGGATGGCACCGCTCCCTCAGTTGTTACATGACGTGCAGTAAACATGCACATGAATCTGCAAGGCAGCGACAGTTGTTTACAATTGTTTAGAAATTTCCACGACTTTACCACCAACACTGAAAAGCTTTCTTCTCGTTTTTCTAGTTAAAGGCGTTTAAGTTTGCACGATACATAAAATTTTAATTTTAATTATTTAAAATTTTGATTAATACGTCATGAATCAACCTTATTTATTCACATAGTAATGAACTATCTACCATCAAGCGAGTTTAGAAATATATTATATAGTGCTAATGCGCAATTGCTAAGGCATACAACATTCCTTTCTTAAAAGCCGGAGACCAGTAACCGTGGCTGCGCCAATTAATACCAACGGCGGGTGGCAGCGAGTGACCGCAAGGATTTAATTATATACTTTAGCAAAATGGGCTATTGCAATTGCTGTGTGTTGAGGCTTTCATATGAAGCTTGAGGAAACCAAATTGTATGTTAGAATTAATTAATTGGAAATCTTTTCTTCAAAATTAGCATAACAATTAACGCGATCAATCACCTCATTTTAGCAATACAGAACATTTACATGCTTGCATGCAAAAGCCGCCAAGTCCAAATTTACAAAATTTTCAGAAATTGAGAAAAAGTGCCTCTGTTTTACAATTTGTACTTATGATGTGTATATTGGACAACTGATATGTGAGGGTTTTGGGGATAATATGAGCAAAGAAAGATAAATGTACAACTATTATTTTCCCGTAAATGTGGATTTTATTTTGGACTTGGAAGATTTTGGTTGGAACGTGGTAGTAAACATCAATCCAAAATTCTGTGATGTAGATCAATGAGAAGTCAAGTCTCTGATTCAAGGATTTTGTGTTAACAATGACATATTTTAAGAATAAAACGCTTTTTTACAAATGTAAATTCAAGAATAATGGTTAATTGAATTAGTTATGGTTCACCAAAAATATATATTGTCAACTTTATTCTTTATTGAAAAACATTCATATTGTTACATGTTGGGGTGAAGGCCGAAAAAGGTTACCAGAAAATGATTAATTTAGGTCACCCCAATACTCGCTTAGGGTGGGCGCAACTTGCTGGCACGAAAATTCCGGGACCTTGGTGTGTAAATTTAAGGGGAAGGCGTGGGTTTTTATATTGCACTGAAAAATTACATAACACACATTACCTTCACATACCTGGGATTTATTCACAAACGTTTGGCGACTCTGCATAATTAACAAAGGAAACAGGATGGAGGGAGATGCCACAGATCGTAGACCGGCCACATACACGACTGGCTCCAACGACCACTTTCACTCGAGTGACGCTATCTTACCCCCACCAAAGTGTCTACCCGAAGCCAGACGGCTGACGTCATACCAAACGGTTTCAAGCAGATCCTTCCCTTTGGCGTGATCCTCACCGAAAGGAAATACCGTTAAGCCAAAATATAACTATGAGACCCAATAATGCTACATCTGGTAGCAACAATGCAACACAACAGTGCGTCTGGTAATGGCAATAAGATTAATAATACGCCACGTCTTTAAACTCTCAGGTCAGGCACACAATCACTCCCAATCTCATCACAGGCAGGTTCATCTGCCACTTCAAGTAGATTTTCATTGCAAGTATCGATGAGTTCCTTGTAGAATTTGATGCTATCAATTTCTCTCCTTGCATTCCAAAGTCTGCGAATTTTTATGTTTTCACTTGGATACCATTTGGAAGAATAACACCATTTTTATTCTTCCAAATGTGTTTCCTAATCGTGTTCCATTCTTGAGGATGCTTTTGGGGATACATTGATCACTGCGATAATGCGCTTCACCCTGAACTGCACCTCCACCGCTTGTTTTTATCAGAGTTATTCTTTTGAGTTGAGAGATCTTTAAAAGCCATGCACACGGTGGTTTCTGAAAATCTTGGCTGAAAGGTTTAAAGTCATGTACATAGAAGTCATTGTTGATAAAATGAACATTTTCTAACTATGAGTAAATCTCATGATAATCTTGAGAATGACTTATGCTGGTTTTTTTCCTGACGACTTTCTCTGTGTGACCAAATACGTGATGTGCTGATAGAAATGGTCACTGACTAAACAATTTCAAGCCTCTCAGTACCAGTGGGGGCAGATTCAAACAACCATTTTAACCACATTGACACCATTATAGTGTTTTTATTCTGTCCTCCACACCCATCTGCTACTAATCAAAAGCGTCTAATTTTGTAAAATCAGTACTGGTCAGTCTATGATACACTGCAGAGGAAATTACATTTTCACCCTTGTTCCTGAACATGTGTATATAAACACGGCTTCTTTGTTCAGCTTTGATTTGGCAAAGCCCTCTAGTATTGTAAAATTATAAACATACAGCTGTCTACTGTAATATGAGAATTTTTGGCATATTTTTGACAGTCGAATGACAAAACTTTGAGATCAGGTTAATTCTCCATGAGTGAATCGTAAAATGCTGAGGGCCTTATGCGATATACTGTGAGTTCAGTCATACATTTTATCTTTACAACATTATCTTTTTCATACCAATTCTCTTCTTCAAACTCAGACTGAACAAATGCCCAGTCACAGATGCTCCAAATTCAATATTGTAATTTTAAATTAAATATCTTCTGAAAAACGACTGTGCTACTCTTAACTCAGATACCATGATATTCCATGAACTTTGTAAAAGCAATGGATCGTGACGGAAGTGCATTTCTATTCCGGAAAACTAATCTCCAAAGATCAGTGAATATAAACTAAAAGAGGGAATATTCGTTGGCTCTCAAATTAGAGAACTTATGAAAGATTCACAGTTTGAAAGCCTGTTAAATGTGCAAGAACGAGCTGCTTGGTTCTCTTTCAAAAACATTGTCATAAACTTTCTAGGAAATTACAGGTTTGAACATTACAGAGAACTTGTCAGTGAGTTGATTGAGAACTACAAGGTCATAGGATGTAATATGTCTTTGAAAATACACATTTTCAGCTCCCATCTTGACTTCTTTCCTGGGAACTAGCGCGGTCAGCGACGAACATGGCGAGCGTTCCCATTAGGACATCCCTGAAATGGAATGACGTTATCAGGGAAAATCGACTCCAAATATGTTGGCAGATTAACACTCAAGAGAGGTGTTCTCAAGCAAAGTACAGTAGAAAATCTACTTCACATTCATTTTATGTACGTAAAAGGATTCTAACTAGGTGTTACACATACTAAGATGTATAATTACCAGAAATGTTACTTATGCAATTACTCAAAAACTTAAGTGACGTCGATACGCGTGGCAAGATAAGCTGCGAGCAAGGTTAAACGTGTCTATTTTTTCCGCAACAAGTTTTATTTTTCTTGTGTTTGCAAGCGATGAGCGATTTCTTTGTCACATTGAGCATCTTAATCAGCGAATTCTTCCTACTAATTTACTTGCTGCTATTTAATTGTCACATTTGATACAGACTTTAGAGACTTGTATTAAAGCGCTAAATCGATCAAACGTTTATATTAAAAAGAATCTGCAGACCAGAATGCACGAAGTCTAAGAAAAGCTTTGTTTCTCCATCCCATTCCTTTATCTGCCATGCGCCCTAACCTCCACCACACATTTATGACTGCAATGCATATAAATACTTCGGCATATGTACGTCTTATGTTTAATTCGGTATCTGTTGGCATAAATCGAATTGCTACCTTCGATACTTGCAGTAGTTGAATTTAAACCTCTCACTTCAGTCATGGACTGGGTTGTTACAGAATCACTTCCCATTTTTAGACACTGTAAAGTGATAAATCAACCATAACGATAACGACACTTGCGATTAAAGGAACGAAATAAAGGGGTCACGGGAATGCAACAGGTTTACATATTTATGAATGAATGCTTCCTGCAAGCCTTTGACAAGAAACATAAATATGGAGCAAAGAAATCGTTGAGATTTCACCCCAAATGATGTTTTATAGTGGATACTTACGAAACATTCCCCCAAAATTAGAGGGCTTTTCATAAAAACCACAGTTACATGCGCCAATCACAACCAAATTTGAAATTTGTCAATAAATTCTCCTCAAACACTTTGCCATATGCTGCGGTTGACCTAGAAGTTTATTCTTTTTGGAGATTGTTTATCTAAATTACCCTTATTTTTACAACGATTTTAACATAACTTAAAAGTAATCCAAAATATTCCTCGAAACTATCACAAGCATTTTAACTCCGTACGTGCGAATTACTTACCTACTAATTGTACGTTTTTGGGAGACTATCCATATCATTTTGTACAAATTTCAAACGCATTTTAAATGTGTCGACAATGTTATTTAAGATATTCTATATCTTAAGAGTACTCAGACTGAGAGGTCTCCAGTAACTGGAACAGAGCCCATACATAAGGCATTGTGGGCCTTTTGTCCTTCCAATTTGATCCCTGGGAGGAAGGGATTAAGGAGATATCCGAAGGGAAATCGATCCAGATGTGTGTTAGCAAGTAGGGGTCCCGATCTATTTCATGACACCAATCCTGACAGGGGCTAGTCCTACTTTAGCCACCCGCAATCTGCGGGTCCCGGGATAGGTGAGACACTCCCAGAAAAGAAGGGGGCCCCAGCAGTTCCACCAAGCGCTAGAGAGAAATTTTTCCAGAGTGCAGATTCCACCTTCCTGCCGCAACACACCAACCGACTGTCTATGTGTCTGTCTGTGAACAGCATAACACAAAAACGAAAAGTCGGATACGCCAAATCCCATAGAAGTAAGACACCATTTAAGGATGTAAAGCGAAGATTGTCAGAACATTTCACCAATCCAAACAACTTACATGGAAAAATATTCCATTAGTTTGTTATTTTCTCAAAACCTGCTCCAACGAGTTTGCTTGAAATCAACGTGTATGATACCGGTATGATAAAATGTTTATCGCGTCCGTTGTTCAATACTTACGTTTTAAAATTTCTGTTTTGAGAAAATAGCTTTCAAACACTTAGTTTTTTTTGCTTTAATTCAGAAAATGTATTATAAGAATTAAATTCTGGGTATCAGAAAATATATCACAACCAAATGTTTGGGATTACTGGATGAAACCCTTTTGAATGCCTTTTTCTCAAAGCATAATTTTAAGGTTGTCTAATACTGGACTAGATTAGCAACACTCCGAATTTTGTTAATCTCTGATAACAACTTATTACTATTATAGCTAAATGGATACCATAAAAGACAGACAAAACCTTAATACTAGAGATATTAGATTTCGAATACCGAGTACATATCTTTAATTACTGTCCGAAAACTTCGCAATTGTTCATGCGAATTTCAGATATTGTAAGCAGCACACTTTGACATGCCAGGCGGACGTTCTTTTGCAAAGAGTATATACTATGAAGACAATCTTTCAAACAGCTGACTTTCCTCTCAACCTTCTGTTGTGCTTCTATGGACCTATGTGTGCTCAACCCGCCGATTGAAAAGTAATATTTAATTTTAAATTATAGCTGCTAGAAAAAGTCGCATGCAAGTTACGTGTACATCAGATTTAGCCCAAAATTTCACTCGGAGTTACAGGTGCTTAAGTTATGCAGCATTTTCCCGATTTGTTCTGTTTATTTTATCAGCTGGTCGCAAAAGTAACTCTTAATCCGAACATGTATTCAGAGAAATATAAAAATTAATCATTGTACTGTAAAATGGGTTGCATAAATAATAATAATAATTATTATTATTATTAATAATATATCTGATGATTCTTAAGATTAATGCATTCGCACAGATGGACACTTTCTGTTAAATCAGTTTCTCTTAAAGAGCGTACCGCGGCTGGCTTATACGCCCCGCAATGACTCAAAATTATAGGGACATATTTTGTAGTAAATTGTTAATCCTCTGAAAAAGGAGCATGAAACGTAGATTCATGTTCCACGCTGTTTTTTATTACCTTTTATTATCTTGAACAAGTTTTATTGATCAATGAACGTGAAATAAAACATTTCTTTAAAATTAAATCAACCAATGAACTGAGGAACAGCCATCCATCACACACGCGCAGAACGAAATATTCTCTCAGGACTTCAAGTTCTTCCTGTAACCCGACATGCCACATATTTTGTGCGAGAATGTTGCCGTTAGATGAGTTGCTTGCGTAACTAGTGATTTCATTCGTTATGAAAAAGAACGAAAATGCTTAGAATGTGAAGCAAAAAACCGCAATAATTAAGGGTATTAATGTATTTTTAGAGCTACAGGTGTACCCAAAACGATGTTTCAACCTCTGTACATAAAAGTATTCTTTTTTTTTTCATTAGTCTATTTATTTTACGTCGCTTTAACTACAGGGTCATATTGCGACGGATCTGTTAGTGGATAACTTTTAGATCCAGGTGTGGTGGACAGTTAGCCTTCTAGGTCTCATCCCTCGTCGTGTCCACAGCGACCGTAGTGCATAGCAACTGGTTCTTATGCTTCGTACCGTGCAGATGGCATTAGGGTGCCGTCCAGTCTAACTGCTGCTTTCATATATAAAAGCGGGTAGTTAGGTCTCTAGGTGTCTCCCCTGTAACCACCGGCTTCGTCGTGTCCACAGAGACTCTAGCGCATAGCAACTGGATCTTATGCTTCGTGCCGTGCAGATGGCATTAGGGTGCCGTGCAGTCTAACTGCTTTCATTGTCTGTGAATAGATAGCACAATATTCGCTATTACCACCTATTTTTCATTTTTACTATCTTTTTTTTAGATTTAAGGTGGAATTTTGGATCGTAACATTAAATGTCCAATCCGGTATTTACCTTAGCGGCTGAGGGAAACCACGAGAAACCTCAGTCAGATGGGCCGGCCCACAGGATTTGAACCCGGGACCTCCCTCCTGAGCCATCCCGCTCGATAAAGTATTCTTGAGAGGCTTGAGTCATCCGTTTTCGTTGTCGTCCGGTCGAATTCTCCTTTGACATGTCCGCACTTCCCCACAAAGCCGGCGCCCAAAAGCATTGTACTTATTTTGTATACATATGGATAAAGCGTTTTAAATATGATCTATTATACATCACAAAGAATGAAAACATTATACTAATATGAGAAAAACAACGAAAAACTAATGGCTATTATTCAGCCCTCGGAATAATCTTGGGAACCATGAAGTACGTGCATCTCTGCAAAGAACGAACGGTTGACCGTATAGTGTTAAGGGATCAACTGCTTTTACCTCCTCTAGAAGTTTAACCTTTTCTTTCTGCATAGAAACATAAACTTTGCTTTTTACTTTCAACAGTGAAGGAATAGTTCTGAATTCCTTAGTAAACTCAGAAAAAGAAACCTCTTTTGTTCGTTGCCATAACTAAATGCCATAATTTGTGTGGGAGAGTGGACTGTTTTACACTTTGCCGTCAGGTGCTAGACCCGACGATCGGCCACACTTCAAATCTTAGTTTTAACCTTCAATCTTAAACTCTTCTGGCCGATCATGGCGGGAAGAACTAGTTATTCTCCATATTTTCTTTTTCTTTGCTGCTGCTTATGCTCACTTAAATTAACAGAAAACTACAGAAACTTACAAAACTTGCCCACCTGGTCAGTGATCCAAGTAGTCTTGTTCCCAGCCTCTCTTCTACAAATGCGAGAGTTCGAATCTCATCTAGTCGGTTATCTTTAATACATTTCTCGTATAGTTATGAATTCTGTGTTTACATATTAATTTCACATAAGATGCACTTATCTGGCCTAAGAACTTAAATATATATAAATATATATATATATATATATATATATATATATAGGGGCAATTCAGAAACAAAAACTCATAAAATGTGCTGCCACTATGTGCCGAAAGGGCACCTTACATAGGACAGTGTCCATGGACACAAGAAATTTCAGGTTGTTTTATTTCCTACCTTTCTGTGTATTAGTTGAAATTTTGTTAAATAGATTTCAGAGTAAAAGCTTCATTTACTTGAAAGGTGTTATACGGGGCTAACTTATTAGGAATTCAATTCCGACATCGTTAATTTTATTTAGTTTATAATTCTATTGAAGAAGGTCGCAACTCTCTTATTTTAAAGAAATTGGTTAATTTTTTAAAGAATTAAAATAGCATTTTGAATTCTTTCAATAACCCGGCTTGATAGTAGTTGGCATTATCTAAACATCTATAGGATAATCTGTTCCACTTAAGATAAAGAGAATTTGGGTTATAGAATCACTTTAAAATTGGCAAGTCCTTTTCTTCTCCAAATGTTTAGGCACTTCGGTGTATCCGTTTTCCAATAAATCAATTCTTCTAAAGATACTTGGTAAAACTCAAGTGTTAAGGAACACTTAGTTTTGAAAACAGAATTTGCTACGAGAATATTGGGGAAAAAGTGTTCCGTTTAAAATACACTTATTGGAAATTACGTCCAGGGGGAAAAAAGGCGTCAGGTTTTATTTAATGATTCTTCCTAATGATCACATTGTGATTTGTAAGTAAATAAAATCCATACTACTTATTTGGTGCAGAACTTTCATTGATCCTCTGCCTAAAATTACTTCTCCACGAAGACAAACCTAACTGAGTTGAGATGTTCAATGGAAAATTATAATACATGAAGCAACATCAAGTGAGAGAGAGGAGAGAGATTAAAGGTGAGATACGTAACAATAAAAATCAAGTGCGTTGATTGAACTGTATACGTCAGAACATAAGATGCTCTCACATCAAAAAGAAAACACATGACTAGGTGTGTGAAGAGAAAGTAGTTTAGACCATAGAGCAAGACAGAATGCTGATAACCGTTACGGCATGCTTACTACCTACCGTATGTAGAATTGTAGAATCGTGGGCAAACACACACGAAAGGGTTATGTGTATGGGAGTGTGGGGGGTGAGGCGCATCGACAATACCCCTAGGGCAGGAAACATATTCATTTCTACTACCTCCTCCCTCTCATGGACCAGGGGATGAAGGGATAGCGGGAAAGGGGCAGGGGATAAAATTAAAAAAAATAATAATAATAAAAACTCAAAACTCGGCTAGCTATACAAGAGAGAAGTGCAGAATTGTAGTCGCTATACCCTCTCTTCTTTTTTCTAAAAAATGTGGGGTTGGTCATTGTTTATAAGCATAATCAATATTTCGGGGGCCCTGTGTGGACAAAACATGTAGCGACTGCGGACATTGCTCGCAATGGTACCTGGGGGAACCGTTATTGAAAATGAACATTGATACGAAGTGAGTCAGTGATGATGCCCCCACTTCCCCTCCAGTGCCAAGACTGGAATAAACAAAATAGAGCGCACGGCCGGCGTTCCTTTTCGCGATGAAATGGTTCGATTCTATCCAGTTTCTCTTTGTATTTGCCTTTTGTTTGAAATGAAAGCTGCAGGTGAATATAAAAACGATAATCTCTCCACTTATTGTTAGTGGATTGCTGTTGATGGGCGATCTGGGTTTTCAATATGCTCTTTTAACAGTTGCCGTGTTTAAAAGCGCACTCTGCTTCCCCTTTTTGTCAATGTAACTGATCCAGCATATCAGTTTAACAGATGATAAATTTCTTCAAAATACTTGCCGTTTAGGAACAGGAAGGTGTGCAGCCATGATACTAAATGTAGCAGGTGATGTAAAAGTTACTGAAGAGCGTAAGGATAATCGTCATTATTATTGTTAATTTAAATTTGTTAATTGAATAGGTATACTTTGTCTATATGGCAGCCCTTAATTGAGGGAAGTGTTATAATAATAATTATAATAATAATAATAATAATAATAAATAAAATAAAAATAATAATAATAATGAAATAAGTTTAGCTAAGTTTAATTCAATCAAAATGTATACCTTTAAAAATCCAAGCAATTTCTTCCAGGCGTTTATTCGGTAACACCAACTAAGTTATCCATAGATTCTAGACCACACCCTAAGTTTATAATGTTTCCATTAATAAAGTATATTTCAAATCCTGGAAGTGTTTCTGACGTAAGTAAAACGATGATTGATAATAAAGCAATAAAATAAGTAATCAAGGTTTAGTAACTTTGTAATCAAATCACTTAGATTTGGACTTACTTTATAGCCAGAAGATCGCAAAATCAGAAAATTTTTCAGAGTGTGTGGGACACTAAAATTAAAACCTTTAAGAGCACACAACAGTTAGTGGTTGTTCCCGCATTAATACACAGAAGTGGAAACTGGACAGTCAATATGTCTGACAAACACTAAACATAAATAGAAGAGATAAGTAGCGTATTATATCTTAATGGATGAGGACCCTAAGCATGTTATAAAATATTAGCCACACGTATTTAATGTATTCCAAAATTCACAGAAATCACAGGCATATGTATAAGTTCAAAGCGTTCTTGTTCGTTGCAACATTGCATACCGTTTTGTCATCTTCTTTAATAAGTTATTACTTGGAGTGTTGTGTTATTAAACACCCCTTAAGTTATGCAGATGTTTAAAACTTTGAATTATTTGCGAACTACAGAAGATTACGTGTCAAGTGGAGAAAAACAAACCCATCCAAAATATTTGTGTGTTTGAACTTAATAGAGCAACAAAAGCTCTAGAATGCTCAGCGGAGAATGCTATTCGAGTATTAGCATAGCCTGAAAATGGTGCTGTAGTTTCAAAGACAGCCACTTTGACGTGAGCGATTCGCCACGTCCAGGACGATGGTCAGGCTTTCACAATGTAAATACTTTAATCCGCGATTATTCACGTCATTCAACTCAAAATTTCAAATTTAAAGAACTTTAATCAGTCAGACATCGTACAACATTGCAATCCGTGCACAAGATTCAATGCAATACGAACTTATGCATCAAAACAATATAAAGCACTAAAGATTTTAGGCAAATGACACGGATCTAGAGAGGAGTTTATTTTCAGCCTTTAAATGAATAAATTCAATTTATAGATTCTGCCTATAAGGGAACATTTACGCCAAACAAGCATAATTTGGTCACATTTGCACGGTATTACGTAAAATCATATTTGACGGGTACTATAAAAGTTATCAAACTGTAATTTTGCATACATGTTAAATGCTGTTCTGTAAAGGTTTGTGTGAGCTTCCTTATGTTAGTTGAATTATTTTAAAATTTATAAATGTATTAATATATTATATTTTATTTTCTGCAAATTTGTTTTTTTTTCGCATTTAGAAACATTGTTATCAAGAACGAGCAGATATAGAATCTTGAAGTTTTTCATGAAGCTTAACTGGTAGAAATTTCATAGAAGTAAATAAAAATGTTCTATTTTAATTAAAATGTTTTGAAAAAAGTCAAAGTTTGAATTGTAAGAAATACAGTTTTACTTTCTCTACTATGTACGTAATGGGTAGAGAAGGTATTGCATTCCACCCAAAATTTCGATGTCAGATTTCACCGGAAATACGTGTTTTGAGGTCCCTTAATCCAAATAAAGCATTTTTGGAAACCTGAACGTGTGTGTCTGGGAACAGCATAACTCAAAAACGAAAATCCGCATACGTACCAAGCTTAGTGTTTAAGTTCAGTATCTTCCAAGGATGCGACGCGAAAGTTTTATACTCCAGCCTAACTACCCTTTACATTAAACATTTTTCGAAAATTTTGATTTTCTAAAAAATGGTTCTAAAGATTTTGACTAAAATATCATATATTAAAGATACTTACATGACAAATAATGTGTACATCTTAAATTTCCTGGGTATAGCTTCTAAAGTCCTCTTCATTGGAAAGAAAATCTTGCATAACTTGTAAACCTTAAGTGATATACGAAAAGGTAACACCCAAAAATGTAGATGTTATAAAAGGCACAATTTTCTTCAAATAAGTTTTTTGTGGCATCAGCCATTTCCGAGATATCCGTTGTTAATGGTTCGAAGTATTCTATACTTAGTCTTTTGGTTTTAAAGTCCTGTCGATTTTCAGTTGTTTTTCGCGATGTCGTGGAAAGAGTATAGAATTTTAAGGTCCGTATACAACGTTCAGTTCTAAAACAATTGACTATTGCTATTCGCTTTGCATATGATGCAGCTATTTCTGTACAGGTTTATTTTGATTAAAATGAAATAGATATGAAAATTAACTACAGGGTGATTTATGAAGAACTGACGCATTTATTTCTTTAATTGTTTTAAAACGAGTTATGCCAGCATCTGAAATGCAGAGGAGTTTTGGGAGATTATTTACCGCTATAGCAAATGTTGAAAATGTCCTCCATCGTGCATAAGGCACAACTCAACAACGTCGATCCATATTAGTGGCCACTCATTGGAGGACTCTGTTGTCAATAGCTTGAATCTCCTGTGTAATGTTGTGCTTCAGATCGTCCAATGGCTGGGGACGTGTGGCATAAACCCTGTCTTTTAAGTAGCCCCAAAGAAAGAAGTCCGGCGATGTCAAATCCGGAGATCTTGATGGCCACAGATTCTTGGAAATTATCCGGTCGTCAAAGAAACTTGCAATTGGTGCCATGGATTCATTTGATGTATGCCATGTTCTGCTGAAAATATCCTTGACTCAGCTCTAAATCGTCTATTTGCTCAGCAAACTCCATGAAAATCCGTCGGTATTCTACAGTGTTCACATTGTTTTAGAAAACAAAATTGGTCCCACTATTCTCTGTGTGGATATTGCGCACCAAACTCTTATTTTAACAGGGTGCATAGGTGCTTCATGAATAACATGTGGATTTTCGTTGGCCCAATAGCGTGAGTTATTTGAGTTCACATAGCCGGATAAATGGAACCATGCTTCATCTGTAAACCATGTGATGGACAATATGGCAGGATTTTGCACAATGAACGCCTGAAACCAACGACAATAATTCAGTCGTCTATCCTTATCCGGTTCCTGTAAGTGATGGACAGGCCGTAATCCTATATGGCTTTAGGCCTGCACTTTTCACAGCTCTCTGACACGTTGAGTAGCTGTATCCTGTCTCCTGCGACAAACGTCTTAATGATTTTTTGAGTGACTGATCCAGTCCTGGTCTTACGTCAACAACCATGGGAAGCCTAGATGAACGAGTTTTGCCTTTTTCACTCACCAGTGATCCAGTTGTTTCCAATTTGTTTACCAGTCCCAGTGTTGTGTTTCTTTGGGGAGTATTCCGAAAACCAAATGCTTTTTGGTATTCCCTTTGAGTAGCTGTAAATAAATTCGTAATCCAGTATTGCTTTACAAGAAAGAGTCGTTCGTTTAATGTGTACTCCATTTTCATGTTGACTAGAACAAACTCTCAAAAACAGTTGCCGAACATAAAACTAACAATTACGAATATAACGTGAACATCTGCGCATCTAGTGACAGATAATCGAAACTCCAGAATATTCTGCTTAATTTGGTGCTTAAATTGGAGAATTGAGTGAAATTCGAACAGAATAATTAAAGAAATGTGTCAGTTCTTCATAAATCACCCTGTAATAAGCGACAGATGGTAGAGAGAGTCATATTGTAGCGGCGACGATCCCGCCGTTTCTGCTCTAGGTAATGCTAACGATAAGAAACAATATGGATATGTTGTGCTTGCCATTCGTTATAATAGGTGTTCATGACGAGGCCTATTTACGTCTGTACAAGCCTGCCACCTGTTTAACGCATTATTGAATACTCCAAGAATTTCTGCAGCTGAAATATGGGCAAACGCATGCTGATTACTGTCTTCTAATTCATCGAGCGTATGGGAATTTGTGTATAAACTTTATCTTTAAGCATTCGCGAAAATGTAATAATCATGAAAATAAACAAATAAATTATCTTTATTAGTTTCAAATTATTCAAGTTATTAGACACTTATTTAGTGCTGTGCCAAATCCACCCTCCCAGGAGAAATATACATTACGCGACGGGCATGTATCAAAGGAACGCTGCCGAATGTGGCAAAAAGTGCAACGATCAACGTAGTAGTTCTTTAATCAGTTCGCTACAAGAAGAAGAACCAGCACAAGTTTGGACTCACGTAGTGGGTCACGCCACGAGACTCGTCGACTGCGCAGGCGCAAAAACACTCTCAATCTGCTCGAACGTGCCGGCTGGGAGGACGAACCAGTCTGTCTTCATCGAGGGAAACAATCAGGATTACGTCAGATAGAGGCATTCGGCACGGTATACAAAATTCTCTTTCGGCTAAATATATTTAAAATTCTTTTTTGGTAATTGGGCAGTGGTAAAGAGTTATCGTCGGGTAGAGATATTTATTCTTAACTATAAAGCTTTAAATGTGAGAGCAGGAAGCAAATTGTAAAAATTGTAATCGAATAATAATGTTGAAACTGTAAACTCTAAAATGAAATAGGGAATGAGAATTGTAATCATTTGTGTGATATTGATGTTGAGTTATTAAAGTAAAGAATACGGTTGTTAATTATTTTATGAATATATCTTCAAGCCATTATTCCTTGTATAATCCAGGTAATCTTGGGTCAAAGTAATCGCTTCAGTGCATGGGCCATTGACCGTACATGCATATTTAAGATACAAAGTATGGTGACAAATGAAACAACAGAAAAAGAAACAAACAAAAAGAAACAAGAAAAAATGAAAATAGAGGAAAATGGCGTTTGACTAACTCAACATATCTGACCTAGCTTCGCACACTTAGCCAAGAAATTGTCCACGTTTTGCCAGTTCCTCTGGTCAGCCAGTAAATCAACATGCCAATCTCCTTCCAGCGGGACTTAAAAATTTTTCTTTGAGTTTAATTGATCTCTGGTTCTCCCACTGTGCGCATTCCGCCAAAATATATACCCAGTCCTCATGGAAACCACAGAACGGACAAATTCTCCTGCCAGAATCGTCAGTCATTTCCAGTGCCCTCCAGCCCCCCAATCTAAACCATGCCATTCCAGCATGTAGTTATAGAGAGCGAGCAGGCCAGTCAATTGTTCTGTTATCAAAAACATGCCGCAATGCAAGCCTGTGATTTTCTTCGTCTTCTTTCACGATAGTCCCTGTTTCGTTTAATTTTCCTCCGGTTAGAGCTGTTGAGCGTCTTTTTCTTTAACATGGACCAGGTATCTTTAAATTTTGGTAACAATATATAAGTTGTGGATGTTTTAGAAGCGGTGAACACCAGGGAAATAAATTCAAGCCAACAGTCCACCCGGGACCTCCCAAATGCCGGCCACAGACTTTTTCGCCTGAGCCACCCCGCTCGATCAGTAATAAGACTAAGGGCCTGTATTACGATCTCCGGTTAAGGTTCAGCTTAGAAATTAACTGGAAGTTAGGGTAAATTTTCGTATTACGACCTTCAGTTAACAGCTAACCGGGAGTTATTCTTAGAATTGAAGTAACCTGGAGATATCCATACAAAACTGGCGTACCTTCGCCCTCGATTGATAGTCGGTAGCGACCCCTAGGAGAAATATTAGAGCAATATTAATATAACAGGAGGAAAGACAAAATAAGATTTTCGAAAGATTAATTTCCAGGTTTGTGACCAGGGTGAATTTCGTAAACGTTATTAGATTGTGAAAGTTGCACTGGTTCCTTTAAGCTCTATTACATGTCTAATGCATAATAGCTCCAGCACTATTCTTAGACATAGTTTGCATACAGCTTTATTTTCTTTTTCTAACATGAATGAGCGTAATGTTTGCTTAAATATATACTAATATTACCCCAATATTTGTGCGCCTAACCTATTTTGCAAGCAACCTTTACGAAATAACAGCGAAACTTAATCTTACATTCCAAAATATTCTATTTTGCTCTAACCTATAGGAAGGCGAAAACAAAAAACCATATAAGTTAATGCTCCGAAATCATCCAACACATTTCCACGCTAATCTACAATAGTATATTAATGGCGAAATCCTAGGTATTTAACATAGGCTTTCCGGTTTTTGTTTGTGGTGGTTTTCTTCTAAACGTAAGCATTTATTAATAACTTCATCCACACTACACAAAGCATGTTGACGGCGAAACCTATTTAATTTAGTATTCTGAAATGTCTTAATCTAGCGAAAACTCTACATTATTTCTTATGTAGCGATACCTAGGTGAATGCTCAGACATTATTTATATAATAGGAATAAGATGTCGGAAAAATAAATTCAGGGAAAGAGAGATGAGGAAGTTGGAAATGATTCAGCTTAACGAAAATTGCACTATGACTATTTTCTATCATACTTATGCTCTCTAATAATTTGTAGTAGCGTCACCGCCTCTTCCTGAGTTTATGGTCTTTTTCACCTTCTCTGCTACGTATATTAAGTAGGGGAAATATTGCATTCCACCCAAAAATTCGATAAGAGATTTCACTGGTAATACATGTTTTGAGGCCTCCTGATCCCACAAAGAAAGTATTTTTAATAAAAGGTCCGTGTGTGTGTCTGTGAACAGCATAACGCAAAAACGAAACGTTGGATAAATGCCAAACGTAGTATTTAGGTTCAGCATCTTTTAAAGACGCGACACAAAAATTTTCAAGAAAATCCCCCATCCCGGACAACCCTTTGCATGGAACATTTTTTTGAAAAAATTGATTTTCTCAAAAATGACTCTAACAATTTTGATTAAAATATAATACATTTAATATATTTTCATGACAACTAAAATGTATATCTTGAATTTTCTGGCAATGTCCCCGAATGTACTCTTCTTTCTGAATGGCTTTTTCATAACTGATAAACCGTAAGAGACAGAGTTCGTCAAAACACACAATTTATGTCACACATTTTTTGTGGAGTGAACCATTTCCGAGAAATTCCTTATTATTTGTTTGAATTTCCCAATACTTATACTTTTTCTATTCGTTATTCCTTTTATTGGCCTGGACATGCAAAGACAATGGAATGCTCCACATAGCAACCAGCTCTTAAAAGATTTAAAGACTAATGATTATGCTACCTTTGCACAGTCAAAATACTGTGGCCCTTCAAAATATTTTCAGCGGGCAGGTTAAATTTCTTAATTTATTCAAGAAACCATGTTTTTAATAAACAGGGTCCTCTCGTACTAAAATATTTAACAAAATTAAAGATAGAAACCAATCTGGCTCCCGCCGGTTTAAACTCAGCCTACCATATTCCCCTTGTACATACAAGAAAATTAACGATAAGATAGTTTCTGCAAATGTTTATCTCGATTAATGTGAAGTAGATGGAGAATAAGCGATTGTAAAAATAGTTTGTATAAGAGTAGAGAAACTCATGTGAGTGTAGCACACAGAATTTTTTTAACTTAACAAACCTGTCGAAATCGTTTCTTAAATGCAACTGTCACGTATTTCAATGCAGTGGAGTAAGCCTTACGGCTAATACCTTCGTGCCATCAAGCACCTGGCAGATATGAAATAAGTACGATACTAATGTACATCAGGTAAACCATTTCTTCCTGCTCTAATCAGTTTCGGATGTTTTAACAGCAACACTAATGCGATACGTTTTAGCGTATGTTCGTATCGAGAGAGACTACAGCATTCTCTACTACCAACGTGTTCTTATATAACAAATATTTTTTCCCATTTACCTAAATCATATTGAGAGTGAAACCCCACATAATCTAATACTCCGAAATGCTCTAACTTATTTTCAAACTACGTCACACATATATTTTACACTACCTCAAGAACTATATTAACGGCAAATCTCCCTTCTTAAACATACCGAAACGCCTGTTCTAATGCGAACTAACGGCATACGAAATGTGCCGCTACCTAACCTATACAACTCGTAATGTTAACAAGTATGCTTTATTAGGTTCCTGGATGCATCCAGCCGGCAAAAGCGGTCCATATTAGTCACGAAATTCCTCAAGTTAATTTAATAGAAGCTTTATACCTTATTATATAGATAAATCAAATGGCGAACCCAAGAAAATTACAGCAGAAAACGTATTTTAAAAATAAAATGTATCAAGTTTCCACCTAGGTGGGTAAAATCCCGCACGAAAGTGTTCTCAACCATACCAAATTGCTAACAAACTCTAGGTTAGCTATCCTACAGTTACTTTGCGTTCGTAATACAGGGCACGCATGTTAACCAACAGACAGCAATAACTACAAGTTAGAAAACCTTTGCTTTTAACCGGAGATCGTAATACAAGCCCTAAGGAATTAAAAATTCTCCGCACCATGAGAATTCAATGTAAATGCGAAATAAATAAAACCACACTATAAACAATGATATGGACTCCGTAAAGGGACTCTGTTTAAGCTCGTGATAGCACTCTGTTATATCAGATGCACAACATTATAAAATTATAACATTAATCTTCCGCACTAGTCCAGAGAGAGTAACTTAAAAGGAGCAGATTCCTTAACATGTTTTTGGTAAAGAAGGCGAGTAATATTTAAAGTTGTAAGTTCTTAGAAATCCTGAAAAACGACTAGAATCGCTGTAACTGTGAAGGATTTCTTTGTCTCTTGGATGAAAAATGTGTAGACTGCACAAAAACAAATGTGATCAGCAGGTATGATGAAGACAAAATATGCGTACTCTTGATGATAAGAATTAATTCTGAACTGGATCTCTCAATATAGAGCAGGTATGGGCGAGTGCGTGTCACATCCAGAAGGGAGGGGTACTGTGTTGTAACGTAGCTACCCCTCTATCCGAGCAGTGGCATAATGCAATTCTTAACTTGGGAAAGCTAGAAATATCTATTTATTGAAATTCTAGGTATGCATCAAATGACAAATAAAAACCAAAAGCTTTATTAATTGTTATTCATACAATAAGGGTTTGAAACTGAAAATAGCTCATACGTGTTAGCAAACTGAACAAATCAATATAATATCGCTTATAAAATTGCAGGAAAAATTAACAAACATTCAATACCTACAGTTTTTACAATATATGAATACCTTGATTCAGTTGAAGTTGATTTACTAATTGAGGCCAAAGGTACTATCCCCAAGCTTTAACTTTCTCTACGACGTAGTACCCAGCAGTTGAGAAGGTAATGCATTCCGCTTAAAAATTGGATAGTGAGATTTCATCGGAATTATAAGTTTTGAGGCCCCCTGAATAGAAAAAAAAAGAACTTTTAAAAAATTGTTCGTGTGTGTTTGGCTGTGAACAGCATAACTCAAAAACGAATCTCACATAATTACTACACTTGGTATTTAAGTTCAGTTTCTTTCAAAGATGTTGTATGGAACATTTTTCGAAATTCTTTGTTTTCTGAAACATGGCTCAAAGGATTTTGAATAAAATACCATATTTTTATTCTCTGACGATTTTGATTAAAATATTTAGATAACAAAATGCATAACTTGAATTTTTTTGGGAATAATCTGTGAATTCCTCTTCATTCGGAAGGTAAACGTTAAGGGATAGACCAAAACGTATTGTACAAAAAATGTAGATCTCTTTAAAACACATGCATACGCACAGTACATTGCAGCATCTTTGAATGCTAAAAATATGAAAGAGCCCATTCTTCTCTAAATGTCCTACTAAATCATGTGGAACGAATCTTGTAATTGCGTTCAGCAGCGTTACACCACTGAATTAAAAGAGTACTTGTGTTGCAAACGAGAAGAAGGGCGGAGGTCGCTTAACACGCGGTGATACGCGGGGTCAAGAATGCCCATACCTGATATAGAGTATAAAAGTAACACGCCATTTTGGAAAGTTATAACATCTTGGCCTTCCCCTTTTAACCACATACTTTAAAACGTCGCGGTAAGGGGATTTAAACCACCACAAACATATTTTGATAACAACACGGAAACCCCTATGTCATTTGCCTCGGGTGTCTTAACCAGGAAGTGTCAAAGTGCAGCTTGTATACAGCAATATGGGAATACAAGTTTTCTGTAAACAGTTCGGCTTCCGAAGAGGATTATTACCACAGAAATACGTAAGTCTCACAAGTTAAGCTTTTACGTTTCATACAAAACTTTTTCTCCTAAGTTTTTCCACAATATCAGGTGAAATTTACTTTCATCTAAAAATTCAGTATTCCTATTTCACAAAAATAGGTAAATGGTAAAGCGAAATAAATCACTGTAAGAAATGAATGCGCTTCCACTGTAATCTGTATGATGTGAACAGCAAAACTCATAAAACTATAAACGCAGAAAAGACCACATTTTATGTTCCAGAAAATATTTATCTTCCGAGGATTTAAGACAACAGTTTTCAGCAATTTCCACTTTAATTGGTACTTGAAAAATTGCGTTATTTTACTAAAATGACAACCAAGATACATAGAATTTAGATGAAAGGTATTTTGAACCTTTTAAACACCTATTAAATGCATTTAATACCTGTGACATTTCGTACAATTTGAAAATCATAATAGAACAAACATAAACTAATGATCAGAAAAATTATCTGATTAAACTATACAATTTGTAAAAATGTTGCATAATGGAAGTTTGTTAAGTGTTTCAGAGAATTTTCTTTGCTCACTCTTTCCAGCTGCCTGGCCGGTAGTTCTCTCTGTGTCCGGCCCATTAAATGTTGTCTCATCCTTTTGCATATAACACAAGTGTATGGCGTATTGAACGGTTTCGCTGCGGCTACTTTCCTGATAAACGTAAAGTGCATTGAAAAATTAACTTTAATATATAGAAACGTCATGAAAATGTAATGGATAGGGATATTAAATTTACTTATTAATTTATTGTTTCACTAACCACTAAATTAGCAATGTATAGCCGATTTTAACTTCACATTAAATCTAGTTGATGATATTAGTAAACCATTTGCATTTGGTTTACTTTAGAATTTCTATTGCTTATTTAAAGATGAAATACACTAACATTCATACACTACGTAGTTAGGGAAAGTGGCGAAATTCCAAATGAAGAAGCTACGAATTGAATACGAAACCTGTTTGTTTATGAGCCAACATGACCATCCATTGTTTTTGTCAAACATGCAATTTTGTGATCTCGACGAGTACAGGCGCACACCCTGGAAGTGAATTTTATAAATTCTATAAAAAAAACAGGATTGACTACCTACATAATGATTCCTTATATTTCAGAATCGTTGCTTTCCACATATCCTATCTTTCGGAATAACTGTTCTCGCCAGAATCTATCATAATAGTACGTTATGCAGCAAGAATATACCTTAATTACCATTCTAGTCAAGTTGCAAACCACTGTTTTTGTCGAACACACTATAATTTCAAAACTTTGAAAATTTTAATTAAAATAAGAATTACATTTTAACATCCTTAAATCAATAACAAATTCTAAATTTTAATACTGCAAAAACATATTATTGAATTATAGCAACAACTGATTCTAAAGTTAAAGGTAGAGTTTGGGTTAAAATCAATAAAGGTACAAATAAATTAATTATATTTCTTCCAGTATTACTTTTATCAAAAAGATTTTACCTCGTTAATTGTGTGCAATTAAATGCAGATCGGATGGCAGTAGGACCTTCAGAGTGTCTGCAAGTTGTGCAACAAATGTCAACACTGTTGAGTCCATGCTGTATTTGTTGATTTTTTGCAGGTAACGTAAAAGCAACACATATTGAAGCAAAGGAAATTAACTCAATTTATTAGAAAATTAAAATTAAATGAATAGAATTTATTTTATTTTAAATACACATATTTCATTGTTCATCTGGGGAATGGCTCCCAGTGGACTGCTGCTTTGAAGGTTTTAGAAGGTCCCACCACACTGCAATAGATATTCAAGTGGCCTATCTAAAACTAAAGAAATTGCTGCAGAATATCGGTCTTTTTAACAAGATATAAAACGTTTCAATTTAATATTAAATATTTTCTCGTTCATACTTGAATAGCAATCTTAATATAAATATTTATTTTACGATGTTAAATTAACGCTGTAATTCCATTCTATATTTTATGTTCTCTTTGTATTCGGCTACTTTTTGTGTTGTAATATGTTAAAATTTATTTGTTTTATTAATTTTGAGAACATGTAACTGTTTGTCTTATTATGAATTAACGTAATTAATTGATGAGTCGCATATGACCATGTAGTTAAAAAAATCTGATGTGTTACACTCACATGACTTTCTCTACTCTTGTACAAACTATTTTTACAAACGCATATTCTCCATCTACTTCATATTAATCGAGATAAACATTTGCAGACTCTATCTTATTGCTAATTTTCTTGTAGATGTAAGGGGAATATATATTTACAAGGGCAATATAGAAATACAGTAGCCTTTAAGCACATACATATATTTTAATAGCTGGTTGCTAGGTGCAGCACCATTCCCTTTGCCACAGATTAATACTCTTTGCATATCCAAGACAAAAAAATGAATAACGAATTCCCATTTGAGAAAATAAGTATTTAAAAATTTAAGACAATAACAAGCAATATCTCGAAAATGGTTCACTCAACAAAAAAACTGTATATGACATAAATTGTGTATTTTAACGCGATCTACATTTTTTGTGTAGTAAAATTTAATCTATCTCTTATGGTTTACCAGTTATGCAAAAGTCGTTCACAATGAAGAACACTTTTGGAGACATTCCCAGAAAATTCAATATATACATTTTATTTGTCATGAAAATATCGTAAACATATGATATTTTAATCAAAATCGTTAGAGCAGTTTTTGAGAAAATTAAAAGTTTCGAAAAATCTTCCATGTAAAGGGTATCCTGGGGTGGGGGGATTTTCTTGAAAACCTTCGTGTCGCATCTCTGGAATATACTGAACCTAAATACCAAGTTTGGTGTTTATCCGACTGTTCGTTTCTGAGTTATGCTGGGGGTCTCAAAACATGCATTTCCGGTGAAATCTTGGTGTCGAATTTTTGGGTGGAATACAATACTTTCCCTACTTACTATACGTAGTAAAGAAAGTAAAAAACGATGGGCGATAAGGGAGTTGCACGTGCCGCAGTAAGATCACGGGTCGCTGAAGTATTTTGGATGCCATAGCAGTTCACTTACGTTACATGTAATCAGCGTATTATAGTGTGGTCGACCAAAACATCAGTTTACGTAGTGATGTTTTCATTACCCAGCTGTTCTCATTACTTCAGGTTGGTTTAGTATCTAAGCTTATACCTGAGCTGTATTGACTCTCCAAAAATCTCAGCTTACAGTTTTATTTCCTCTTCTATTTACCTATAGTAAGTAGAAGAAGTAGGTACTTTGCTTTACTAAAAATTCCAGATATCACCGTAAAACACGTTTTAAGGTCCCTGAGACCCAAAAAGGAATGTTTAAATAAAGGCGCACACGCGCGTGAATAGCAGGACTCAAAAACGAAATACGTAGATAAGTTAAACATTTTCCGTGTCGCAACACCAATGATTTACAATAAAATCCCCACCACAAAATATTCTTTATATGAAAGATTCTTGTATTTATTTTATTAAAATGGTTCTAACGATTTTGATTAAAATACCATCTGTATATAGATACTTACATAAGTAATAAAATGTATAGGTATCTTATTCTCTGCGAATAGCCTGAATCCTCTTCATTCTGAATGAGCTTTGTACAATTGGTGAAAATTTAAAAAATACTACATAAAAATGTAGACGTAATTTATATCAAACAGTTTTCCGACACTAAAAATTTCCTATCTTCTTTGTTACTGGTTTTTAATTCTCAAGTACCTTACACTGTTTTGAAGTGTTAAGTGCTATTAGCTTTTCTTCTTTCACTTTTTTTTCTCGTGGTGATGCAAAGAGTGGAATTTCAAAGTCAGTATATAGCGACCCCTTTTAAGCATTTGGCTATCGCTTCAGCCTACTGTATCCCCCTTGTACATACAACAAAATGTGCAATAAAAGTATTTCTGCAAACACTTATACCGATTAACAAGAATAGCCTGTTGTATGAGGTTTTGTAGACGTGTGTGTAGAGAAAGCCATGTGACTGAAAAACAATATTTTATTTACTTTTTATTACTTTTTATATGTTACCTTAATAAACTCAATTGCCAACCTGGTATTCTAATACATTATTTCTTTCCCCTTTTGATGAATTTAAATTTATCAGTTTCAACATAACTTCTAAAATCATATCCTTGTACATGTTTCACATTGTTTAAAAGAAGAAATAAGAAAGGAAAGAATAAAGTAACATACATTTGTTAAAGGAGTTAAGAATTTAGGCATCAGTTAATAAAAGTTACATCCTTACGTGAACTTAGAAAATCTGATGTGCTGCACTCACATGACCTTTTCTACTCTTGTAAAACTATTTTTACAAACTCTTATTCTCCATCTATTTCACGTTAATCGAGATAAACATTTGCAGAAATCATCTTATTGCTAATTTTCTTGTAAGTGCAAGGGGAATATGGTAAGCTTTAAGCGATAGTCAAATATTTTAAGAGCTGGTAGCTATGCGGAGTATTCCATTCTCTTTGCATATCCAAAACATAATAATAATAATAATAATAATAATAATAATAATAATAATAATAATAATAATAATAATAATAATAACGAATAACGAATTACCATTTGAGAAAAACTATTATTATTGGAAATATCATACAAATAACAAGAAATATATCGGCAATGACTCACTCGGTAAAAAAATATGGATAGGACATAAATTGTGTGCTTTAACGAGATCTACATTTTTTTGTGTAGTAAAATTTTGCCTATCTCTTACGGTTCACCAGTTATGTAAAGGTCATTCAGAATTAAGAGAACTTTTGGGGACGTTTCCAGAAAATTCAAGATATACATTTCATTTGCCATGAAAATATGTTAAACTTATGATATTTTAATTAAAATCGTTTGTGCCATTCTTGAGAAAATAAAAACTTTCAAAAAAAGTTCCATATAAAGGATAATCTGGGATGGGATGATTTTCTTGAAAATTTTCGTGTTGCATCCTTGAAAGTTACCAACTTTGGTATTTATCCGACTTTTCGTTTTTGAGTTATGCTGTTAACAGCAGGCAGACACACACACGGGCGTTTCCAAAAATGATTTATTTGGATTCAGGGGACCTCAAAACATGTATTTCCGGTAAAATCTCTGTATCGAATTTTTTGGGTGGAATGCAATACTTCCCCTACTTGCTATACATAGTAGAGAAAGTAAAAATACAGTAGCATTTGGAGCACGTAAGTATGACTTTGTGAACAAGGAATAATCTTGCAAGGGAGAACGGTATAAGTGTAGACGAGAATGAAATCTATACAAACTACAAAGCAACAAATAACTACATATAAATTACTACCTTTTACAATTGCGCATAATCCTCAGAAAAGGGTAACAAATCTGGAGAGCACTTCCGTTCTTAATCAGAAATGCGTCGCAAGCCTGGATACGTATCACAGCAATAACACTTCGAAATGGCGAGAAAAACTTCGTGGAATTGCAAGTTACGTGTATGGGACCGAGTGATGTAGTGTAAGTTGCTCGGATACAAATGTTGCTGCAGTAATTTTTCTAATTAAACTTAACACGTACTGGATAGAGATGATCACCCACATTTCTTACCTCTGCAGACTTATTTTTACAGTGAAATGACTTCTTCTTTAACTGATTACCCTTCTCTTTCTAGGACTTACAACCCCAAGCATGTAAACCGATGTCTTGGGTTAGTAGCCTGTCGGGGAGCAAGTAAACTCTGGGTCATAGCATATCCAGGATGGGTGATCAGCCCAATACTGATATGGCAGTGAAGAGGAAGGAAATGAAATATAGTGATAAAAGGGACTAAATGAAAACTCGCGGATCAAATTATTCAACCCACCATTCGACTAGCGACCGAGGAAAGCCGCGAAAAAAAAAAACTTCGTCAGATTGATCGGCCTCGGGGATTTGAACCCGGGACTTCCTGAATGCGAGACACAGATGTAACCGCCTGAGTCATCCCGCTTACATTTTAATAATCATTAATTATTATACTTTACTATCCGTATCATTTAAAGGTGAAACCTTTATTTAGATCGTGATTGTACTTTATATAGCATAAATATTAAATGTTTGTTTAAAACATCGCTCTGAAATATTAAAAAATTATCATCCAAATATTGCAACTGTAATCTAGCTTTTAAGAATCAATAGTTATTTGGTTTTGTTTCTGTTCTCTTACTAAATAGTACTTCCTGTTCATATACAGAATGCATTATAATTGATAGCGCAAACTGGTAGGTTGACAGTACATGCATTTAGAAACAAAATGGTCCTCAGTAAACATTGCTCTGAAGCAGCTCGCAAGATAATTGCTGATGGGGCACTGTCTTCGTTTAAAAAATCTTTCTATTAGGTTTAAAATTAATTTGAAGTGTAGATATTTTGTTTAATTTTCATGTAATTTGGCTCAAATTTCACTCATGTCTACCTTAATACTATTTATTTATGTTACATTTTACTCTTAACAGGAATATAAAAGGGTCGTCCTGTATCTGAAGGTAAGACTGTACTCGTTCCCACAGCGAGTTTAAAATTATTTCGAACATCCCGGATCACCTGGAATTGTTGTCCAGCATGGTCAATTCTCTGCTCCAGTTCACCAACCATGTTTAACGGAAGTGCTGTGCACTACGCTTTTGAGTTGAGTCTTGATACAAAATTGTAGAGGATTTAAATCAGCTGATGTTGCAGGTTTAGTTGACTTCGACGTATTCAACTTGTATCATATGTACGCGTTGGATATCACCTCACAATAGCAACAAAATATAACGGTACCCCATACTCTGACGTTGTTCAAGGAGAACATCCTCAAGCAATCCTGGAAGAAGCTGTCGTAGACACAGGTTAGCTTCATCCATTTAATTTTCTTGGAAGAATGTGCGGCCCAATGAGACGATCACCTTGCACATTCAACGTTGCTGATGTAGTGCTATGAATAGATTGTGGGTTTAGCTCACACCAAAAACTTGAATTATTGTATTTTTTTTAATACTATCACACCAAGTGGTATCGCTCGGCGGTAACGTCTGTGGCCCGCATTGGAGAGGCCCCGGATTCAAATCTGTGGTCCGACCAATCTGACTGAGGTTTTTTCGTAGTTTCCCTCAGTCGCCAATGGTAAATACCGGATTAGATATTTAATACCACGACCTAAAGTTCCACCTTAAGTCTGAAACAATAGTAAAAATGAAAAATAGATGGTAATAGCGAATGCTGTGCCATCTATCCACAGACAATGAAAGCACGTAGACTAAACTGCAGCCTAATGTCATCTGTACGGCACGAAACAGAAGATACAATTGTTATGCACTGAGGTCTCTGTTGGCACGTGTCAAAGCAGCCATCTGCTCGTCACAGAAGCAGAGATACAGTTGCTATGCACTATCTGTGGACACGTGACGAAGCAAGATGGTATCGTTACAGATATGGAACCTAGAAGACTAACTGTCGGCCACACATCGATCTACGAGTTACCTACAAACAGATCCTTAGCGACATGACCATGCAGTTAAAACGAGGTAAAATAATTATATTATTAATAATAATAATAATAATAATAATAATAATAATAATAATAATAGCATCATGTGTGAACCCCGCTTCGTCTGTAAATAAAATGTCACTTGTAAAACGAAGTTTGACTATAGTCTGTTATTGCATCCAAAGGTTACTGAAGGACAAAAGTCCCTATCATTGAGACATCGAACTCGTTGGAGGTATTACCTGTATAGTGAACTCTGATGTAAAATACTTTATATACTACTGCGGCTTAGTACTGTGGCAATTCTCCTCGTCGGAGTTTCTTGAGAAACACCATATCCTGAACCTCAAGTCGCAGTAGTACCTATCATATGCGAAGCTCCCCTATTCTCTGAGGTGCGATGGACTCTTTCGGGATGTCTTCGATCAGGATATGCTTCATGGTACTACAAGTGTGCAGCCTCCCATTAACCCTATTGAATGTGAAATGTCTTCGTTGCTGTAAGTTGCATTTTGATTACAGAAACAGACGTCGTGACTGTGTTCGAGTACTGATATCCGTCCTGTAGGTTCTGTCGTTTCAGTAAAACAATACTTCTTAGTAGTGTTCAGTTTTGAAAACAAGAGGCATAACTCGGACCGCGTCACACGTAATGAAGTCATTGGCGGTCGTAACCACACAGTTTCTGTTGTCTCCTCAACGGCTCGGTTGTTGGGTGCATTTTGCTTCTATTTGCATGTGCTTCAGCCTTATCGGTTTGTGCTATCAAGTACTCGTACAATAAAGCAATTGTAGCCCTGGGGAAAACAATCCTCGTGGTCTCTTTCAAAACATTTACACACATTCTACCCATTATACATTATTTTTATATCTTTACTGCAAAATATTCTTACAAAAGCTAAATCGAAATAAGCGTTTGCAGAAACGTTTCATTACATATATCGTTACAAGGTACAAGAAAGACGCAAGAGACTGAAGCGATAGTCAAATATTTAAAAAGGGATACGCTATATGCTGACTGAAATTCTATATTCTTTGTATGACTTCACGAGAAACAAAAGAATGGTGACTTAGCACATAAAAACGGCATGATGAGGTATTGGAAAATTCAAACCAATAACAACAAATATCTTTGAAAGAATTGATGCCATAGAAATGTATACAATGTATTAAGTCTTTGCCTTTTTCTTACCTGTACCACTTATACAAAATTGTATTAAATTCATTCCGAATGAACAGGGCTTCATATTCTTCGCAGAAAATCCAATACACATTGGACTTTGCACATTCTTTTACACATTCTGCATTAATGAAAATCGTTAGTCACTTTAGAGAAACAAAAATAATTAAATAATTTCCGTGTAAAGAGTTATCTCAAGTGAAGGAATTATTTGAAAATCTTTGTGTCTCTCTGTGAACAGCATAACTCAAAAACAAAGGTTGGATAAATACCAAATTTCATTGAACAGTTTATATTAGGATAAATCAAATATAAATCGGAATTATTTTTTCAACTTTATTGCACCCACCAACAAAAACAAAAAAGTACCTCATTTTTTTATATAGTCTCCCGAATTTGACACACATTTTTTCCATCGAATTGGCAATATTTTGATGGCGTCCTCGAAGAAAGAAGAGGAACCTGCGTACAGCCAGTTGTGCAGTGCACCTCTACCTCTGCATCGTCATAAAATCGCTTTCCTCCCAGATCTTTCAGCGGCCCAAATAACTGGTAATCAGAGGGTGACAAATTTGGACTATAAGGAGGATTCTCCAGATGTGTCCAATGCATTTCCTCCATTTTTCCCGGTTAAGACAGCGGTGTGTGTCTCATTGTCTGCAGAACAACCACATCTCGGATTGGTTGCCGGCGTCATTTATTGCGATATGCAGCTTTTGTCTCGACCAAAAGACGGCAGTAATAGTTCTGTATTCACTGTTCTTTGCCCACGAAGGAAATCCAACAGAAAAATGCCCACCGAGTCACAAAAAAACAGTTGTAAGCACCTTTCCAGCAGAAAGGCGGGTTTTGGCCTTCACTGGTCAGCTGCACCTCGTTCCGCCACTCCATGCTTGTTTGTTTTGATTCTGGGAAGTAATGATGAAGCCAAGTTTCATCAGAAGTCAGAATTCGCCTCAAAAAATTCTCCAGATTCAGATGCCTCTGACAAATTTCCTGGCGCAATTGTTATTGTTCCTGGATGAGGACACTAGGAACCCACCTGGAAGACAATTTCCGCAAGTTGAGTTCATCACTGATGATGAGTTGAACACTTCCAGAGCTTATTGCTACGAGTGGTGCAATTTTAGAAATTGTTATGCGCCGATCTTCTTCAATAAGGCCACGTACAGCACGAATTTTGTTTGTAGTATTGCTTGTCCGTGGTCGTCTTTGGTGGGGCTCATTTTCCACTACTTCCCGTCCTGCTAAAATGTGTTGTGCCATTCATACATCTGAGTTTTTGAAAGGGTTGCTTTCCCAAACTTTGCATGAAGCCTTCTCGAAATTTTCGAAGCTTTGGTGTCTTCTTTCGCCAGAAACTTGATTATGATACGTTGCACAAAGCACGCGTGTACCTCTTGCTCGCTCATGGCGTACTGAAGCGAACGGCCCTCTGCGGTGTGTCATGCAACAATGGCATTGTTTCAGACATCCCCATCAACATCCTCTCAAAACCCCACCCATTTCCGTTCACGACCTTTCATGATTTTAAAACAAATGCATTGTTTCAACATACATAAAATTTTAATATTTTAAACACTTTATCATACAGATTAATATCCTTTAGAGACTGTAAAGTTTTTATTATCTTTCCTGATTTGTTCACGGCACTGGAGAATTCCAAGGTACTGGCTTGTTATCTACATTTGGTGTACAATCGGCACTCCACAATGATGAGTGTTAATGGTGTGTTGCAATTGGCACGAGTTGGATGCTGGTCTTTGATTAGAAGTGGCCAATTCTTAGACGGGAGATGATTACTCCATTTCATCGTTTGAATTTTTATGGAGGTTGGAAAGAGTTTGTACAGCCTGAATAAGCTTCAGAAGTTTGCTTTCAAGTGATAACCGCTCTGTCCTCCATTTCTGCATGAACAAATAAGCTGAATTTTCTTTATGGATGCTCTTTAACTGCTGTGGTCCTTAGCGTCCCATTCTATGCTGGGCGTGAAAGACCGGTAATTTTGCTCAGAGGCCTCTTTATCAGGCTTTAGGTTCTTTTATGTGCCGTAAATCTACGACACGGGACCATCGGCTTTACTTCCCTTCCGAAGGAAGCCATGTTAAGGATTTTTACGTCCGAAAAAATCCATCGCCCTCCGCCGGGTTCTGCATGAACGCTCATTGAATGAAGATGATGACGTCTTTGTGCGAGGAGGATATAGATGGGTCATTTACAGGATATCTGGATGCTGCTTTGGCGCTTCGATCGGTTATTTCATTGCCATATAAAGGATACCTTTTCCCAGTGTTGTTTATTTTGGAGCTCAAGGAACAAATGTCTTGTATCATTACATGGGAAGGCTTAGATTTCTTTATGGCTAGTAGCACACCTAAGGAACCAGTGAAGATAGTGAAGTGGCTTTTATTTATACGTAAAAGAGCTTCATTTATGGCGAAGGTTTCACAAGAAAACACAGTAAAGAAGCTCGGTAAGGCATAGATTATTACAAGGTCGGGGTATACAACTGCGCAGCCACGTCCTTTTAACGGAGTTGTGATACTTATCTAGTGTATGACTGAACATTTCTTTAAAAAGAACAGGGGTGTTTGGAGTTTTCCATGGGATGAAGTTGAATATCAATTGGTGCATGTTGCATATGCAATGAAATGTCTGGCGTGGATAGATAAAAGGCAGTTTTAGATTAATATCTTGGGAGTAATGCAGAATGAACTTTCATATTGTTTTGAGGGCACTCTGTTTAGGGATATGTTGTGGGAAAACGTAGCGATGAATTTTATGTGAGGGACAGGATACAATTTTATAGCATATGTAGGTAAGACTAAGGCATTTTTCTGCGAACATTTAAAGGAAGCTCACATGCTAGACTTGTAATTGGTCCCGTAATGATTGTCCCTAAAGCAAGGCGTAGTACAGTAGTATTGTGTCCAGTATTTTGAGAATCGAAGGGTTATGGGAGTTGTAAACCATTGCTACAGCTTAACCAGTTTAAATCGAATAAGAGCTTTGTAGTTACTAAGAAGTAAGGGTAAATTGGCTCTCCAATATTTTGCAGCAAGAATTTTGAGGACATTAAGTCGTTTTGTACAGGTATTTTTTAAGTATTTAATTTGAAGAATCCATGAAAGTTTTCTGTCAAAATAATACCAAGAATTTTTATATCTGTAACTACTTCAAGATTTTCCTCATTAAGGTACAGTTTTAAGTCCTTCTCTGTTATCTTCTCCTTGAGAAGGTCATGCATTTTGTTTTCTAGGTAGAACATTTAATGAAGTTGTTGATGACCATTGTTGTAGTTGTTTCAAGGCAGACTGAATCACTTCTTGGGTGGTGGTAATATTTTTCCCTTGACAGAGTATTGTAAGATGATCAGTGTAGAGGTAAGCCTTAATTGGTGGATTTAAGAGATGATACAACGCTGTTGATGGCTGCAAGAAAAAAGAGTTGTTTTATTTTCCATGATAGTATATGAACCCAAGTTCACGTTTCTCGATTTGATATTATTTCTAGTCAAACAATTTTAGGAGTAACATTACTCGAATAGAAGAATCATTTTATATGAATGTATATAAGGAATAAGTTGAATAAGCAGAGAATGCCGCACGGGTGTGGCACAGATGTTTAAGATATCCTGGTCAATTAGTATAATTCACTTAATCATGTTACTCGAGTTTCACATAACATTTTGAATGCATTTTATCTCAACAGTATTTTTTGAGCGGACATCAAAAGTGGAAGACAGCTGCAGAGAACATGTTTAGGTGTACAATTTAAAAATTGGAACGCTCTATAATAATCCCAGATCCCATTTCTATACCTGTTGCAGGATATGCACCGATGAGTCCGCACCCTGGATACGCCACTATGGCGAGCGTCCAGGCGGAATACCCTGCCAACAGCTACACACCCTACCCAGCGGCGGCGTATTCGTGCGGAGGTGGCGGTGGGGCGGGAGGACCTGGAGGAGGCGCCGGCTCGGGTGCGGCAGGCTACCCCGGAGCGATACCTACTAGCTACCCGACTCCAGCCTCCAGTGGCTACTCTCCGTCTCCTTGTTACAGCATGCCACCTCCGCAGCATCCGCCTCCACAACTCGATAAGGCGCCGAACAAGGAGGATACGTGAGTACCTCTGCCTCAGATATTAAGTAGGACATAGAGGTGACTATAAACCTTAACGAGGAACCTCGTGAGGTAAGCGAAGAAGCATTGCGAGGTACTTGCTTCAGAGAAAGTAATATTTTAAAAAGTATACTGTTTTATATTTAACGTTCACTAGTGAAAAGAAATTAAACAACTTGTTACTGGACATCTAATTGCTTTATCAATTCATAATTTTTATTTTGAACAAAATCCCTTTGTTCATTGCTGTAAGTAGCTGCTCTAGTAATCTCCTCTGGATAATATATATATTCAAATATATAACTTGATGACATTTTTATTTATCAATGTTGGACGGTTGGGTTACATGGTAAAGACGATGTTACCCTCTCATCCTTGCGAACTTTTAACAGATGTATTGTGAAAATGATACTATCTTCAACACTATCGTTTTTAGCGTCCATTATAGGCCATTATTTATGAATGAATGTATTTCCTTTAAATAAAATAGGCACGGAAAATTTGCAGGCTGCCAAGTTTTAAAAATCGCCGTACAAAAAGCGTGTTCACTCTTCCTCAATCTTCACTGAACTGGTGAAGATATTAGCAAATGCTTATCCATAATCAGCTGACATACCTGCATATTTTCTGCCAGTGTATAGTTACATATGTCAGCAGATTATGAAATATTTCATTTTAGCTGCGGGTTTCCATGATTCTCTGTGAATAACTACAAATTAAAGAGTCCGTTTTGTTTGACCTCCATACTTCGTTTGTACAGCATCTGAATGTTCACGATTCATCATTGATTGATTATAATGGGAAAGGTAACATATCTTTCGTTCTGTGTAAACTGAGATGTTTGAGTTATCATAGTGAATTTCAAATACAAAACAATGCGTTGTGAGAAGGAAAGGAACTGCAGAACAAGTTCTGAACAGCTGATTTATAGTCATTGTAGATTTTATGTCAAAGGTCTTTAAGTCAGTTTATTATTCTGTGAGTTCTTTTTTTTTCAATTAATGCGCAGTCTTAGACAACTGGTGTTGTTACATGAATGTCAGGTTTTATAGTTTATTGGAACGGTTCAGGCAGTATCCCAGATCATCGATCATCCTCACTAAGGCTTTTTTCGTGATTTTCCCTGGTAACTAGGCTAATACGAAGGTTTCTTGCACATTACGAATTTCCTTGTCATTCATTCATTCACTCACTCACTCACTCACTCACTCACTCACTCACTCACTCTCAGTCCCTTTTCCTATTCATCTTTAGTACCATTCTTAAGCAATGGGTGTTCTTTGAGGAGAGAAATGTCTCTATCCAAGTATCGATACTCATACCATTAGGTACTGGGGAGACGCTATGCACCTTATCTGGGGCGCTATACTAGGCTGGACCCCTACATACTCAGTTCATCCGTTCCTTCGGGAGGTCGAGTAGGGGCCACACTGATGAAATCCACCATCGTCAAAGCCCTATAGGTTCTCCTAGCTTCACCTATTGCAGTTGAGTTTGACAAAGTTAAGTTTTCCTTTAAAGCATGTCCAATAGCAGGCTGTATGTCCAAAAACTGTGAAATTAAATTGAGTTTTATTTATGGACGCTCTTTAACTGCTGTGGTCCTTACGTCCCATTCTATATCGGGCATGAAAGACCGTAATTTTGCTCAGAGGCCTCTTTATCAGGCTTGAACTTACGTGCCTAAATCTACGACACGAGAAACCACCGGCTTTACTTCCCTTCCGAAAGAAGCCATGCTAAGGATTTTTTACGCCCGAAAAGGTCCATCGTCCTCCGTCGGGTTTGAACTCGCAAACTCGGGAACTAGAGGTAACTACTACATCACAGAGGACGACAAAAAATAAATAAATAACTGTGAGAATCTCGTAACTCTGTATATATCTCGTATACGATACATCGAAAACATAAAATTCTACAATTGCGATTCATATACCATTCAAACAATATATAAATGCATTAAACATTGCCAATGTTTTAAAAATAAAACTTTCTAAATAAGAAAAAAGAAACATATGCATGGAAGGGACATAATTCATAGGTAACTTCAATAACAGTCCTTTTCCTTCTTTGGAATCTATCTCCGGTGATTGCTTTTATTTTTATTAGGCCCAGATAATGATCTTAAACTTTACATTGTCCTTTTTGAAGCCTATGCAGGATGGAAGGGGTAGAGATCTCCATAGTTAAATGATTCTACCTATTCACTGTATAAAATACTACAGTAACCTTTCTTGCTTTCTCTACCGCCACATACCTAGTAGGTAGAAGTACGTGGTAGAGAAAATAATAAGCTTCCTAAGAATATTTTGTGGAAACTATATATAAATAAGTGATAGTGGGTAGCGAAAATCATATGAATATAACGCATCTCCCTCTTTTGCCGTAAAAATTGGATTGTAGGAAACATTTATATGCCATTACTCTTGTGATACAGTTTAGTATAAAGGACGCTAAAGGCTACGCACAGTTCAACAGAAACTGATTCGATTTTCTCTTATAATTTTTTCGTGGACCCAACATGTTCCCCACAATTTGTTATTGAAGTTTGCTCAGAATTGTAATTTTTGTGTTGTACTACGCCTATCATAAATATAAAGCTGCTTGATTTGGGATTTCAGTAAGTTGTACTTTGCATCGAGGTGAAACTAGGTCAGAGAGACAGCGTAAACATTTTAGCGACCTTTTGCATATCGGCAGTACTTGGAAATTATCTTGCAGAATTGAGATGCAACTAGAATTTATCACACCTTCTGAAACTCGTAACCCTGAATGGGATATATTAATACTATTCCATGAATAAAAGTAACGGATTGTATAAATAATAATTACTTTCTTCCTTGTGTTGTTTAAATCAAACCAGCATTACGTCAGCTGTGAGACCACGGCATATCTACTAAATTAATGAACAATCGAATGTGTTACGGAATACTAATCAATGCTACCAACAGTGAGAATGAGAAAATAGTCAATGTCAAAATAAGTTATATCCAGAATTCAATAAAGACACTTTTTTCAAGAACATAAATTATATGGAAAGTGTGTGTGTGTACTATTGAAGAATCCAATTGGAAGACGTAAAACCTTAATCAGTTCATACCGATACTTAATATGGTTCAGTAACTAACTGATTTTTACCTTCTCTACTACCTATAGCAAGTAGGGAAAGCATTGCATTTCCACCCAAAAATTCGATACAAAGATTTCACCGGAAATACATGTTTTTAGGCCCCCTGAATAAAAAAAGCATTTTTAGAATAAAGGTCCGTGTGCGTGTCTTGTATGTCTGTGTGGATTGTGTCTGTGAATAGCATAACTCAAAAACAAAAAGTCGGATAAATACCAAACTTAGTATTTAAGTTCAGTATCTTTCAAAATGCGACACGAAGATTTTCAAGTAAATTTCCCCATCCCTTTACATGGAACATTTTTCGAACATTTTGATTTTCTCAAAAATGGCTCTAACGATTTTGATTAAAATATCATACGTTTTAGATGCATTCATGGCAAATGAAATGTATATCTTGAGTTTTCTGGAAATGTCCCAAAAAGGCCCCTTCACTCTGAATGACTTTTGTATACCTGGTAAACAGTAAGAGATAGACAAAATTTTACAACACAATTGTAGATCTCATTAAAACACACAATTTATGTCACACATTTTTTTGTCAAGTGAACCATTTCCGAGATATTTCTTGTTATTTGTTTCAGTTTTCCGATACTTATAGTTTTTCTCAATTGGAAATTAGTTATTGTTTTTTTATATCCTGGACATGCAAAGAGAATGGAATGCTCCACATAGCGACTAGCTCTTAAAAGATTTGACTATTGCTTTTAGCCTTCCATATTCCCCTTGCACCTACAAGAAAATTAACCTAAGATAGTTTTTGCAAAAGTTTTCTCGATTGACATGAAGTAGATGGAGAATAGGCGTTTGTAAAAATAGTTTGTTTAAGAGTAGAGAAAGTCATGTGAGTGTAACACATCAGATTGTTTTCCCAATAGAATTGCAACCTTGCAAGGATATTATAAGATAAACTGGAAACGAGTAATAGTTAAGGTAGTTAAAGTGAAGCGATCAAAACGTAATGCAGAAAGATAGAAAAAAATATGACTTAAAATTACAAAGATATGCCATAACCCAATAAGAGTTCTAAGCTACGGATAGGATTTGTGACCGACTAATTCATCGGAATGGCGAATTCCTGATGTACAAAATGTAGTGCCTTCTGTCTTCACAACTACCTTAAATGGACAGAACGCATACACAGGCAAGTGCATTTTCAGAACGACTTCCGGTTTAGGTCAATTTTCTTCTTGATTTCCCTGTAAAGTGTTCTTAATATCTAAATTCAACACCTAGTTCACAGCACGTTTGGCGCTGGGATTCTTTTGTGATTCAATATAAGAGTAAATACGTTTAAAACGTAAATGCTTCACACACACACACTACCCTTTTTTTCCGAGCGTGGTCTGTGCGGTTTACTTCATTCATATGACAGCAGGCCAATCATGCAGGCAGCGCCGCATGTGCTTCGATGCTGTTGTGTTACCAAATACTGCATTGCAAATTAATTGTTTTTGGTGAAGTGCTTAGAATAACATGAATAATTTATGAATAACATGTTTGTCCTTTCAGTCATTTCCGTTCCAGTTTTAAGGAACTCTGTACTCCTTTCACTCTGAATGGCATTACAGAAACTATTTGTCATCTAATAACTACGTTTTCAGTTTTCGGAATGTTCCAAGTACATAGTTGTTTAATGAAAACGTTCGCATATTTGCTAGATATATTCCGATAGTCTCGCATTACAAAATGCCAAATATCTTTAAAACTAAGCTTGAAAAACCCCTAAAAATGTCAGTTCCTATAAATTAACAGTATCTTGGTCAAAACATATTATTTTATCTAAAATAGATAATTTATCATGAATCAATGTAAATGAGGTTTCATACGAGTGCATAGGTGTAATAAAACCAGCATTTTCTGCATTCAATACCAATATGCGTGATTTATTTTAATTTTGTGATAAACATATTTATTAACTGTGACTTCATTAAAAATCTAGTAGTTAAATGTAATTCAAACTATGTACTTTGTTTAATTTTAGTTATGTTAGGTAACAGCTAAAAT
Organism: Deroplatys truncata; assembly: GCA_030765065.1. Taxonomy (NCBI): domain Eukaryota; kingdom Metazoa; phylum Arthropoda; class Insecta; order Mantodea; family Mantidae; genus Deroplatys; species Deroplatys truncata. Next base: position 204,877,061 of record CM060983.1, read on the forward strand.
ATTAATGCAACAGATTATAAAAAAGTGTTTTTAAGGGACAGCTATAGTATATTTTAAAAAGACAATATCTTGGAAAACATACCCAAAATTGGATTTTGAACAGTAGTGGCACTAGTGCTGATAGTTCTACAATTTAATTGAGACAACGAATGCTTCTTTACATGATAATTATTTCGAGACCGAAGGTCACGTAAAACTAGTATCACGAGTGCTACTCGGCTAGATAATCACACCAAAAGCTTATTATGAACTTACCAAGGCTAGCACCAACCATGTTTGTTAGTCCTGTAGAATGGAAGCAATCTCTTTGTCGCCAACTGAGCCGTCAATTTTATAACTTCTCTCCGTACAGAATTCTGAAAATTGGTTCCGCACCATACTTTTGTTCTTCTTTGTGTTTTCTGGCGTCAAATTAAGTACTGCTGCTTTTATATTGCCAATATTTTGATTTCCAAAGCACGGCATTTTCAGTTGCTATTATTGTAGTCACAGCCTATGTGATCTCACTCACTGCATTCATACAAATTAAAAACAAGTGCACCCCATGAAATACTATCAGTGTAGTACGGCTTTGATGGCAGCTGACTAGTATACTCTACCTGTCATTGGTTAATGGCATATTGAGTGCGATTATCACTGTAGTGTAATTTGAATTAGGTTCATTGAGGTTTTGGAAAGTGTGAAGCAGCAAAGAGGCTAAGATTAAGATTACAGTAAATACAGATGAAAAATTCACATGACTTTCTTTAGCCATTCTCATTTATTTTTATAGTGTCTACAAACTATTCTTGCAAAACTTGTATTTTCATCTGCTTCGTGCTAATCGAGATAAAACATTTGCAATTCATTACATAGTTCATTATAGGTATAAGGAAGGCTTAGCGATAATCAAATATTTAAAAATCGGGTCATTATAATATACTGCCTTTAAAATTCCTTATATTTTCCAGAATATAAGGAGAAACAATTGAATGATGACAGCACTTAGAAATGATGAAAATACCGGACGTTCAAATCAACAACAAAGAATATCTCGGAAACGGCTGATGCCACAAAAAGGTTATTTTAAATAAATTGTGTGTTTTAAAGGGATTGACTTTAGTACTAGAAGGCGCCCGGTTGTCGCAGTGATTTGTTTCCGGCTGTCATACTGAGTGTTTGGGGGTCGATTTCCGGCTCTGCGGTGGCGATTTTAAGTCGGCCCTATCCACGCCTTTACCTCTGACCTGCTCATGTGAAGTATCCCCAAGACCCAACGTGGTTCGGAGTCCAGGGTAAATGCCCCCTACCATTGAAGGCAGCGGATTCCGCCCGCTAAAAATTTAATTAAGTTGAGTTTTATTTATGTACGCTCTTTAACTGCTGTGGTCCTTAGCGTCCCATTCCGTATTGGGCATGAAAGACCGGTAATTTTGCTCAGAGGCCTCTTTATCAGTCTTGAGGTTCTTTTACGTGTGGTAAATCTACGACACGGGACCACCGGCTTTACTTACCTTCCGAAGGATGCCATGCTAAAGAGTTTTACGCCCGAAAAAAAATCCATCGCCCTCCGCCGGGTTTGAACCCGCGACTTCGGGAACTAGAGGTTATCATGATAACGACTACACCACGAAGGACGACATTCCACTCGCTGGATGCCTCCATCTCAGAAATGGGTCCAGTCATTGCTTGGTGGAATGATGTATCCCCCGAAGGCCATAGGCTATATGGTGAGCGTTAGAAGCGACGACGACGACTTAAGTAGTAGAAGTTTTTGTCAGTATCTTATGGCTTACCGTTTTACAAAATTATACAAAATTCATTCCATGAAGAGGACCTAACAGAATTCAAGGAACACTCAAAATTTACATTTTATTAGTCATGTAAATATCTTAATCGTTGTCGTCAGAGCTATTTTTAAGGAAATCAAAAGATAAGGAAATTTTTTTCCATGTAAAGTGTAGTTGGGGTTGGGAGGGATTTTCTTTAAAGTCTTCGTGTCGTAGCCTTGAGAAATGCTAAAATAAAAAACAAAGTATTGTATTTAACCGAGTTTTCGTTTTAAGTTGTGCAGTTCACAAACTCGTGCACGCACACACATACACCAACCTTTTTCTAAACATGCTCTTTCTATTCAGGTAACCTCAAAACATGTATTCTTTGTGAAATCCCATATTGCATTTTTGGATAGAATACAATCGCTCCTCTGTATACTATACGTTAAGTGCTACCAACATTAAGCCACGGACTCGTGAACGGGAGGTCCACAGTTCAAATTCTGCGAGGAGCGTTGTCCCTAACTGAGGTTTTCTTTCCTCGGTCCTCATAACTGGCAAATGCCGAGGAGGTATCCTAAACTTAGGTTTGGAACGTCTTCTTCCTAAATGCTGTTATTTCGCTTCACGTTTCATCAGTGTACACTGCCTGTAGTGCTGGTTTGTAGTAAGAATGGGCGTTAAATATACTTAAAAAATCTGATGCGTTGTACTCACATGACTTTCTCGACTCTTATACAAACTATTTTTACAAACGCTTATTCTCCATCTACTTCATGTTATTTGAGATAAACATTTGCAGAAACTATCTTATTGCTAATTTTCTTGTGGGTACAAGGGGAATATGGTAGGCTTTAAGCGATAGTCAAATGTTTTAAGAGCTGGTTGCTATGTGGAGCATTCCATTCTCTTTGCACGTCCAGGACATAAAAACAAACAAATAACGAATTCCCATTTGAGAAAAAGTATTGGAAAATTGAAACAAATAAAAGGAAGACCTCGGAAATGGGTCACTTGATTAAAAAAAATGAGTATGTCATAAATTGTGTGTTTTAACGAGATTTACATTTTTTGTGTAGTAAAATTTTGTCCATCGCTTACGGTTTACCAGTTATGCGAAAGTCATTCAGAATGAAGAGGACTTTTAGGGACATTCGCCGAAAATTCAGAATATACATTTTATTTGCCATGAAAATACCTTAAACATGAGATATTTTAATTAAAATTGCTAGAGCAATTTTGATAAAATAAAAATTTTCGAAAATTTTTCCATGTAAATGGTAGACTGGGGTGGGGATTTTCTCGAAAATGCTCGTGTCGCATCCTTGGAAGATACTAAACTCAAAGAGCAAGTTTGGTATTTATCCGACTTTTCGTTTCTGAGTTATATTGTTCACAGACTGACAGATACCTAAACACACACACGGACATGTTTCCAAAAATGCTTCATTTGGATTCATGGCACCTCAAAACATGTATTTCTGGTGAAATCTCGGTATCGAATTTTTGGGTGGAATGCAATACTTCCCCTAACTATATGTAATAGAGGAAGTAATAAGTGCTGGAGAAAATAAAGATGGTGGAAACAACAACATTGTCAACATCTCTGTTGCTCACATTATAAATACGGACACTGTTATCTTATTTACACTGCAACAAGTGAACTTTAATTGCTGATCAGCTTTACTCGGTAACTCCATTTCAGATGAAAGCGCTAACATATAAACCACAGGTTTTAAAATTAAATAATATTTAACAAAATTTATAAAACATGACCCCTTCCGAAGAGCTAAACGGCCGCTTTTGTTGCCGCTGCAAGCGTTCGGCCTCTGACTAAACTTCGCAGAGTGTGCAACTCAATCAGTTGATATGACTACCGCACAGGTGTAAAACTACCGCATCCCTTTTATCTTTTATCCCAGGGAGCCTGCAAAACCTCCTCTGCAGGCTACTTTGCCAAATGAAGGGGTAAGCGTACTAGTTGCTGCGAAAACTTTTCCTTAACAACTTCTGACGCTGTCATTGTTACCGACACGATAGAACTGCTTCTAAAATTGTATTTATTTGTTAAAAATAGTAACAATTCTTTGGTATTATTCATTGTGGCGTTAATTCCAAAGCTTTGAAACGGTGGACTGCAGAATATAAATAAAACATCAAAGGGAATTATATATTTTTCTTCGTTTTCGTAAATGAACTAATTAAATATTCTTTAGGGTAGAGGATGAACACTAGAGATGGGCACATGACGTTGGAAGATACGTTTCATTTACTGCTTTGTACTTATACATCACTTTAACTGAGGGTCATACACTGGCAATTTTTTTGCAGTTTCTTTGGTATTTGCCAGTCACTGTGCACCAGATAGGTGGACTTAAATGCTTAGTCGTCTTAATGTACCAACTGCTTTATAACTTGATGACTTAATGGCCTTCCTGAGCCATTTATTCGATTTCTATTTATTTAATGAGTAAGTGGACCATTCCGAATTTGAAACTATTGTTCTACAGTAGGTTGTTCGCAGTCTATGGTAACAATCTTAAGACCCCCTTAACTTATGAAAAACCACGCCTACACCGACAGTGATGCTCTATCTGGTAGCCTTTAGCTTGAGCTATAAATCTGCAGCACAGCTTCCACTGGAGCAAGCTGCTACGAAATACAGGGATTTCCAGTTTATTCCATTCCTCCTGGCAGCTTTCCAGAGACTATCCAAAGTTCGCGGCCGTCTGCTTCCAAGGGATTTTTTCAGTAACCCAAATGCACAAAACTCCATCAGTGATGCATCAAATGTCTTTAACACGGATGTCGCTGAAAGGTATGGAATGTATTCCCATTTCTCTCTCTCTCTCTCTCTCTCTCTCTCTCTCTCTCTATGTTGTCTAAAAATTTATATGGCTTGATGCTTCATCCTCATACTTTATTATTTACATTTTCACCATAGAGAGCAGGGATTTCTGTATGGAAAGTTGGTATCAAGACGTTAGTCTGATAATATGCCGAGTTGATTTTAGGATTTTTATGTACACGACGAATAGTTAATTTGTCATTGTAACTGTATCTTGCTATTACCATGAAACCATTGGGAAAAGTTTCGTTAAGTTTCCTTATACCGAATTTCAATTCTTTTTATTCCCTTGGTCAGTAATATGTTTCCCAGTTTGTTGCAGTCACTTAAACAAATAATCTAAAAAGACAACAAACATCCACTTATCACCAGCTAGGTATCGTTCATACAGCTTTCTGCTGTTAGTGGCACGTTCTGCAATGTGTTTAGGCAACAGCTTATATCCTCGTCTCTTATGACACTTTCCTAGATTCAAATCCTGGTTGATTATGGTGTTCACAGTAGTAACAGAGATACCTAATTACAATGCAATGGCCCTCTGAGTTGCAGGATTTGTTCCAGAGGCTTGGGCCTTCACCTTCGAAATTATCTCCGGGGTGCGACTGGTGGCCGGTCATGGATTTCCCTGTTTCTTGCCCTTTGGAATAAGTCCTGATGTGGCCTTACCTTTTTTGTTGAGTGCACATGAGATCACTTTCTTGGATATTGTAAAACCACAACTCTTGCACTGCTTAATAATCTTAGAATACAAGTATTTTGTATCGAATAGAGCAATAATACACCCTTATCAGAATGGTTCTATTTTTGACGCCATTTGATGCAACAGGAACAAGAGCACACAACTGAGCAAACACAGTGATACACTCATACTTCTGAACTTTCATTCGGTTCCACATGTTTCAGCGCGGAGCTATTGTGCGCGTCTGATATTGTTACCACAGATCGTGAGCGACTCTCGTAATTAGTTGCAATACATATAACCAGTGCGACGCCGTAGATATGGCCTTAGTGTCAATATCGCCCTCTTGTACCACATATTTCATCTTTATTCCTTGATTAGCAACTTTGTGCTACAGTACTGCCAAATCCCACATTTGTCTGACGACAAATAGTAAAATGTTAAGTCAGATTGGATGGTGCATGAGATTTTAATTTAGGGCCTCCCAGGGGCTACCGACTGAGCCAAGTCCAGGCACCGAATTAGATGAGTCTGATGTTGCCAAAGCTATGCGACGTAAGCGTAGAGCAACAAAGCAGTTCTAGAGAATGATTGGTAAAGGATGCGGAGAAAACAATGCACAAGCTAGCTGCGTCACCTTTTACAAGCATGTCCAAGTGCAGCATTCATTTCTCTTGCTCCACAAATAGCTTCGTTATCAGAAACGACGGCTTTCTTCCTCTCTCGGCGTCAGGAGCAAGAGAGGTGCTCGTTGCCGCAACAGAGCTCCTGGTAGCCTGACAGTGAGTTAGGCGCATGTTTCGGAAGCAAAGGTATTGTGAATTTACAAACACGTCTTGGAGATAATGTCGTCCACACGTTTGGTTTTATCTATCCTACCTCTGTTATTCCGAACGGGAGGAGGTTAGGAAAAGGAGACAGTTACAGAGTCTAGCAAGAGACACTATTGTCATTTCAAATAGTATAATTTTAATTGGGAGAGACAATATTTAACATAGATAAATTGCTTCACCACGTCTTTGTACTTTAAATTTCCTAATATTTCAGTCAATTACGTTTTTTTAATTACTCGCATTTACATAATTTTTAATCACTTTCGGAAAACGCAAAAAGAAATAAAATATTTCAGATATTAATCATGTTGAACTGGGACTGTATATAACTTTGTTTGACTACATCTTCGCAGCCTAAACACCTTAGAAAAGTGTCTAAGGTCATTCAGAATTAGAAGTGAATACCAGTTTCTTTAAAATTCATTCATTTCAAAAGGAATAATAATAATAATAATAATAACAATGAATTACTTGATCCTCCGGCTTGGAGCTTCATATAAAACGTATTTTTGGATAATAAAGTTAGAGATATAGTAAGAGTAAAGCCATTATTATATCACTGTTGTTCCTGTCTTTAAAATAAAACGTGATTTTTCAGAGAAATCAAAGGATTAGTAATTATGTCCGCAAATATCGTTCCTCTTCTAAAACAATTTCTATGCGCCTCCATGAGCTAAACGGTATGAAACAAGCAGAATCTATTTTTATAGATTAAGCACGTGATGGGTAAAGGTCTTGTGACGTAATACGGTCACTGGTGCACTTACCCTGTTAAGTAATTTAGAAACATTGCAGCCATAAAATGGGGCCGTTTTAGTACCAATACCTATCACCATCACCTTTGCACGTCTTTTCTACCAGCAGCTGCATGGCGCTCTTCCTCTTTACCCTTTAGAATCACCATACTTAGCAATCTACTGTAATTGAAGTCAGATTTTCATCCCCACCCTTCCTTCGGAGATGGAGGATACGAAATGGTGTGTCGGGTGTGTGTATTTAGGAGCACCTCCCCTCCCAAGACCCTGCTTTTGTACAACATAAGCTGTAGTGTAGTCGAAGAGTACAGCAAGGGAATCTAATCCATTAGGAGTGGTAGGGAGGATATAGTGATGCCACAGGAAGTGGAAGCTCAGCTATTTTGTGAAGGCGACCGCTCTTAGCTCACGGTTGACGACAAGGTCGTCGCGGCGTCTCCCCTACTCAAAGATTACAGTTTGTTGTATAAAAATCTAAAATGCCACAAATGTTACGTTCAGATCCATTGCAGTAATTAAATGCGGTATTCGTTTCCAAAACTGCACAATCTCATGTGTTACATTCAGATTACTTTCTCTACACCGCATAATTTACTCCCATGAAATTTCGTTGTAAGTAAAAGTGGATAAGGATACCGAAGTCATTTGTTTAAACGCGAGTGGACTATTTGCTGGACTTGAAATCCCATACTCTTTGCATGATATCATAAGAAACAACTGAATAGCCACAACGTGTTTGAAAATTAAAACCAATAATAACGTATATCTCGGAGAAAGCTGATGTTACAAAATAATTATGTAAAGCCTAAGACAAAATAACAGCACAGCCAGAGAGGAAGTTCGAGTCGGAAAACATCGGAAGCATTTGCATTGCATTACCCGATTTAATGCCATCTTGCGTTCATCACAAAGTTATGCGATAATTAGAAAGATGCCTTTCAGTTAGACTCTATACATGGTAGCCGAGTGGTGAAAACATGTGTTTCATAATTAGAACAACTCGGTATTGGTTTTTAATTATTCGAATTTTAATTTGTTAAATGTATGGCAATGCTGTATGTTTTCCATGCATAAGATATCTGTTAATTATAAGACATTCATAATACAATACAAAACAAATTGCTCTTTTCGTTTTCAAATACCATATTAGTAAAAGTTCTAAAGTAAAGATCTAAACCAAATATTTCACTTGATGTGCAAGCTCTCTCTCTCTCTCTCTCTCTCTTATTCTTAAGTTATAAATAGCGCTGGCGTGATTATGCGCGCGCATCCCATAGCCTTGGAGTTCTGCATAATATGTTAGCAATCTTACTGATTTATGTTGTGGCTGAGCACACACATAAAGACGAAGCTCCAAGGTGATCTCTCCTTCGTTAGCGAACGTTGCTGGACGCTCTGTGTCTCAGGGGGCAAGAACACTTGAAGTGCCTATATCTACGGCTAAGAAGTGGGTGCGGTTATCCAAGGAAGGGATTGTTCGTCGTCGACCTCGTTCGGGTCGAAAATGTTTGTCCACTCCTCAGCGGTACTCTGTACTTATAGAACAGGCAGAAAGCAATCCCTTTCAGCATGTATTATGCAATTAGAGGCAATTCTAATTTTCCTGGGTCGAACCGCACATCCTTGCATCGTTTGACAGCAGCAGGGCTCTGGCCTCGATTGGCAGCTGAGAAGAAGCAAGTCTTACAGATAATCAAACAGTAAATAGCCAGGTATTTGCAGAAGAAAATATCAAGCATGTCTGGATTAGGATTATATTCACAGACGAGGTGACATTTCCATCTGCAAATGGGGGGAAAGTAATTGTCTATCGCCTCAGAAGAAAACTTACGACGTAAAATACGTGTCACAAATGGATCGTTAAGGTGCGTATCTATGTCATGTTGGGGTTGGTTGTCACGAGATGGTCTAGGTGTGTTGTGGCAGCTTGATGGCATATTAAGTAGCCAGCAGTATAAAGACATCCTCGAAAAATTGGCCTGCAAGACAACGCAAGACAAAAGAGGTTTTGTGGAATCAAATACAGAATGCTTGGGAGGAAGTATGCTCTCGTGAAAATTTGAACTATGCACTTGATATTATTCATGGCCCTCAGGGAATGAGGGCAGTAATAGAAGCAGAGAAAATTAAATTGAGTTTTATTTATGGATACTCTTTAACGGCCCTTAGTGTCCCATTCTATATTGGGCGTGAAAGTAGGAAATTTTGCTCAGAGGCCTCTTTATTGCTTGAGGCTCTTTTACGTGCCGCAAATCTACACGGGACCACCGGCTTTACTTCCCTTCTAACGATTTTTACGCCCGAAAAAAATCCATCGCCCTCCGCCGGGTTTGAACCTGCCCTCGGATAGAAGCAGAGGGTTTATACACCCGATATTAAGTTAATTTCTACTTTTATTTGCTTTTTAATTTAGGGATATAGTATTTACTTATTTCATATTTAATTTGAAAACGAAAAGGAGAGTGTTTCAGTTGTTATGTGTGAGCATAAATGCCTTGAAATCAAATAATCCTTAGCAATTGGAAATAATAATATGCGTAATAAACTTGCGTTTTGCGGCACAAAATATATGCTCGGGATACGAACCTCGGAAGGCTTCATTGCTACGTACCTGCTTATAACTGCTTGACTGTCAATGCATATACAGTAACTGGGACTCAGTATGAAATGCGGCAATAGAACGAAACTGAAGAAACGTGTCCAAGACACCATTAAGAACCGATCGCGGAAACGATTTTAACTTCGACAAATATACACTAAAATGTGTGCTCACTTTTTTTAATAGACCTTAGGGTGTTTTAGAGATCTGAATGTTTTTTGTAGTGCGTTTGTCTGTTTCTTAACATTTTCCAGTTATACAAAATTATGCAAAACTCCTCTCGAATGAAGACGACTTCACAAGTAATTCACAGAAGATTCGAGATGTATATTTTATTTGTAATGTAAATATCTTAAATAATGGCATTTTAACTAAAATCGTTAGAACCATTTGTGAGAAATTCAAAAAAAATGTAAAAATCTTCTATGTAAAGATTAATTTGGACCGGGGAGATATTCTTGAAAACCTTCTGTTTTATCTTTGGAAGATACTGAACTTAACACTAAGTTTGGTATTTATCGAAGTTTTCATTTTTTAGCTTTGCTGTTCACACACACGCGGTACGCATTTTCTAAAAGTGCTCTTTTTTATCTGGGGACCTCAAAACATGTATTTCCAGTAAAATATCTATATCGAATTTTTGGTTGGAATATAATACTTCCGATACCTTCTACGTATATGATAGAGAGAGTGAAAATATTTATATTGTATATAAATATACAACACATTGTATTGACCTCAAGAAATACTTCAGGCATTTCAAAGCATACGCAAATAAATTCGTCTGAGTTTTCATTTCCAGCTTATTATCCCAAGTATTTGGCGATAATATTTTAGCTATTTTGAGATATATTTTAGAATTATCTGCTTCTACTACGTTCCACGGAAGAAAAAAAAGTTAACATCTAGATTTTTGAGAGTATTTTCTGTATATCATATTGTTTTAAGATGTATAATGTTCATTGAAGAAGTAATCAGCGTAGCCATGTATAATTCTTTTCATATGATAGGCTCATTTTGGAATTCCTGCCTGGCCGTAGTTTTAAAGCAATGAAGCTACTCTTCCCGAGGCACTTCATAATGTTCCACTGCTTCATCTGATGACGAAAAAGTGATTCCACGCATTTTATCGTTAAGTTTTAGAAATAAAAAGAAATCACAAATGCTAAGTATGGTGGAGGGTCCATGGTGCTCACCTTCAGGTCAGTTGTTAATTTTGCTGTATGCGTTGTCATGATGTAGATAACATTATTTTTCCCTTTGGGCGTTTTTCAAGAACTTTTTCGAAACTTTGCGATAAATAAACATTTGTGTACCAATCGGCAGTGACTGTACGTCTATCTTTTAATGCTTTAATGTCACTATGGCCCGTTTTAGGGGAAAATAGTTAGCATCTTCTTACCAGCACTGCAAATTCGTCGGACTCTTGTACGCTTAAGGTTCTGTTCGAAAGACCCATTGAGCCGATTGACTTTTGTTTTCAGGATCATAATTATGAATCCAAGATTCATCAACAGTAACGATATTCCTAACCAAATTTGAAGTGCCGCCTGGAATTTTTTCAGAGTTTTTCTGCACCAATGAATGCGTTGTTTTGATCAGGAGTCAGTTTATGTGGAATCCATCGGCAACAAAGTTTTCTCACGTCTAACTGATGTAGAATATTTTGAGTGTGACTCATACCAATGCCCAATATCACCTGAATAAATTCCTAAGATGTCCGTCAATCTTCTTCAAGCATAGCTCGACAATATATTCATCAGTAAAAACAGTTCTTGGGCGTCATTCACGAAATTCATCACTAAGGAAAAACCCAATCTCTTTTTAATTCGCTGTACCAATTATAAATTGTTGCCTTATATGGGCTTCTTCGCCAAATGCATTTCTAAGCCGATCTCACATTGTTTAGGCGTTCATGACGATTTAAAATCGTAAAACTTCATAGCTTGGAAATGTTCTCTAGTCAAATACATTTTTGGGTGAACACAAACTCTTTAAATAATTATAATTAGCAGACTATTACAGAAAATCGAACAAACTTCGCCGCAATCAACTCGCAAAATATTAGAAAGTAGTTATCAAATATAAAGAAACTTCATTTGTTTGTAGAAACATAGCATTCTAAAAATTTTCAGTATCGCTCTCGTATTATATTGCAGCTAGTTTAAGACTGCCTTTTACACAATTTAAAAGGGTACAATTTTGGCATATACTAATTATATATTGTATATTATATTATTACATATATACATACAATTATATTATTGCATAATCTTGGCAAAATATAAACTAAAAGTAAAAGTGAAAAGTTTCGACCAATTTCAAGCTAGAAATAAGAATTATGGTCTATAGAACTAAACATATTGGGAAAATATTATAAACTAGTGCGAATTACATAACCATAATCTAAGTTTCGAATCAAATATTCTGATGAGGAAACTAGTGAAAAGGAATATTTAATGCATCTACTAACTTAAAGCCACTCAAAGCAGCAATTTTAGCTTGAAATGTTACATAATTTTACAGTTTAAGTAAATCCTTGTTGGGAAGAAACATTTCCATTACTACTTGATGAGAGGGGAAATCCCCCATCTTTTCCAATACTGGAAATCCCTTATGGAATTGTACTCTGACTAATACTCTCTTTACTAATGCGCTCAGGAAGCTATTTATGTCATTTGAAACGACCAGATTTCCATATATTTTTTTGTGTACAGCATCTACCTGTTGTCTTTCCTATTTTTATTAGCCTCCTATAACCTTGAGTGTTATACCAGACGATGAATGAATGAAATTGTGAACTGAGGCCGAGGTCCATATAGGTTAGAGTTATCGATTCTTTGAGGATAGGGAAAAATCTTACTAAGAAACTTACTTTAAACAAGATTTGAAGTGTTACCTCTTGAATGTAAGGCAAATATGCTATCCCCCATACCATGGAGGAGGGTTTTCTTATTGTTCTGTTTCGCCTTTCTCGTCTTCTTCCTAATCAATGTTTGGGAAACGAACACTCGTTCAAAGCCGATCCATCTGTCTCGCCCTTGGCCTAACCTTATTTCTTATTAATATTGATAATGTTTTTTGCCCCATCCTTTATATAGTTTTTTCAATTCATTTTTATATTTTTTAACTTATTTTACTACATTCTTTTCATTTAATGTCTAAATCTGTCTTTTATTTACACTATAGCCAGGTAATGAGCAAATCTCAAGTTGTCTTCTTGTCTTAAAAGGAAATTAAAAGTCCTAGCCCACCAATGTTAAATTTATTATCAACCATTATCTCAAAAGCTATTTAATATTTCAGACTGAAATGTTTACGGGATGTAGATATATGCCCTCTATACTTTTATACAAGAATGTGGTTTATTAAGAAAATATTATTTGTTCTTAATTACTCATTTTATTAAAATCTATCAGCAATTAATATTTAATATAAATCATCAATTTATTTATACCGAGCAAATTAGTAAAAGTATTTAGGTGTTTTTAATCATACTAAAATTTCGTTTACCTATCTGCAATAGTTCCTCAGAAAACCGACCATTTATATCAGAATATGTATTCTGAAAAAACTGTTCAACCGTAAGACGTTTTGCCTTGTTCATTGTATGTAACATACAATTCTTTATTCCTTCCCAAAAGACTGATAGTTTGAGAACAGAGATGTGCAGTTTTGTAATGCATGCATAAGTTCCTGGCCATTAATAGAACATGGAACGTTGCACATAATTGCTGAGAAGTTTTTATTAACAGAACTTTTATATGTGTAATACTACTGATGAATCGAGTCAAAGAAAACCGTCACTGCTCTAAAATCGTGCGGAGTATCCAAATACTTTGGTAATTGAGCCTTTCATTTACGTATGAAAACCAGACTTACTTGTATTCTCTATGGTTTATATACATAACTGATAATTCTCTATGTTGTGCATGCATATGGTAGGTATTTTAATTTCAGATTCCAGAGGAATCTACAGGTTTATCCTCGATATCTTGATTTGTTAAGATTTGGAATCTATTCTTGGCGGGAATATCATTAATAATTAAATGCTGTTCTGCTGTTTGTTTTACATTGCTGCCAATCCACTAATGGAAGGAAGTGACATATTATCTTTGCTTGCTTGGTTCAGATACAGTTTCGAATGTTTAGCTTTCTTAATTAGTTGCTCACTTGTTTCTTTTCGTACTTTTGTTTTTGTTTATTGTTGCCCTTAGCGGTTGAGAATATTTTCATAATTGTAGTATTAGAACCAATGTCGTACCTACATTTTCCATGCGGAGCGAATTCAGTTCCTCGGGGGAATTGTTGATAGTCAAATGTTTATTATTGACTAAATTTACAATAACATTCCTGGTTATTTCGTGTCCATGCCCGATATCATTCCTGTAAGCACTTGCACTTGGAGTTGAAATTTCACAGCAAAACACTAAAATACAACACAAAATACTAACTAGAATTGTATTCATATGTGCACAAGGATAAAATAACAATAATTTCAAGTATAAAAATATCTTGCAAAGCTCTAAATCCTAATTTACAGCGATTTATAGCACAGCGAACACACTTTATCCTTCACTCGCAAGCGCCAGTTGATCTCTATTCTGGCTCTAACGATCGTCTCGATGCTCAAAGTCTTGTTGAGGGCAAGAAAATAAAATTACGGTGAACGATACCAAGAAGCGAGACCGCGTTGTTAGCGCTAGCAATATTACTACTGAAAAATTCAATGACATCGCCGGGATTTGAGCCACAGATCTCCCGGTCTTCGTCCGGCTGCTCTAAGCAGTGAGCTACCTTGGCAACAGGCCGGTATGACATTAAATTGTCCAATTGATTCGCATGTTACCCGGTAAAGCACAAGGAGCTCTCAAATTGTATTGAGATGACATACTCTAATGGCGACTAACAATGCTGTTAGTACTGCAAGTCCCGGCCTTACGAGGGGATCCGGCTTCTATCCCTGGTACCCGAATGGGGGTTTTCTCCTGTCAAGTCTTGAGGCTAATTGAATGAGTAAAAACAGCTCCTGGTCTAGAAACCACGGGAGAAGCGGCCGGGAGTATTCATTATGCAGAACCATTCTGCCCATGATGTATGTGGATAGAGGTAGAGAATGCGAGTGGTTATTTGATAGGCCCAGCCCGCTTCGTACTGCAAGGTCATCAGGTGTTTTCTTCCACCGCAAACTTTCCTACTACTAATACAATCAGACCAGCGGAATATTTCGGACTTACCTGATAGAGCTTCTGAAAATGTTGAATACCTTTTAGAGATATTCCAATATGTTTACTTTCTCTACTTCTCTCCACGGGAGTGAACATAGTGCATGAACACAAAAATTAAAGATTGAGATTTTATGGTAAACATCCCGAAAAGCCACTTTAACAGCAAATCTTATGCTAGTGTAGGTTCCCAGAGATATAAGATCCTGTAAACTTGTGGTGGATGGATATCACACACAAGTGGATGTGATTCCAAAATCGAGGACTGATTACCGCGCTTCAAATTTCTCCCCAAATCACGACCCTCATAGAAGCCGAGAGCAGCAATGTAGAACTGCGGCCGCTGATTTGTTAAAATAACAACAATAATAATAGTTTATTATTGATGACTTAGAGCTGATTTCTCTTTCGCAATTCAGATTAAAATTTTATTTTCGTTTTGCAAATAACAAACCTGCCAAAATATATTGTCAACATGCTAAGAAGAAACGTTCCTTTATCCTCTAAAGGTCACTTTAAGTGACCGGAAAATCACGTAGCACATGTAAAATTCCGTATTATTCAGTGTTTCGGAACAAGGGAGATGTGGTGAAGTTTAAGTGTCAGTAACTCAAGTCACAGAAGTTGTGACGTTTTATACCTCCACTGGCGACTAAGGAAGGCATTAGCAATTAACAGTGGACACTATAATGGCGCAAGAAGACAGTAGTAATATCTTCTGGCTGTGTGCGATTATGGGCAAGCAGAGATTCTAGCTAGAATTGCCTGTAGAAGCTACAACATGGGCCTCAATTTCCTTAACTTGTTCTATTCACCCCACTCCTTTCTTCACCCTCCCCTCTTCTTCCCACGCTCACACATACTGTACCTTGAAAGCCCATTTTGTTAATTAAAGTAATTACTCTTAGTACGCCGAAAATGCCAGCAACCTTTTCCTAATTTGACGTGCGTAGAGGAAGGGAAGAAGCATCAGGAGTTAGGAAGGTCCCTTGCTGGAATGTCTCTATTCCCGTCTAATGACCAAACCACTGATACCTTAGCTAGAACTGGACCGTGTAATATCCACGGCTTAGATTACATTTACTACCCGTAAATGTACTATTATATAACAAAGAGTTGCGTTAAATTGTTTCAACTGGGATGTGAACGTCTATAACACTCTCTGCTGTTGCCACACTTCTATGCCCTTCATTTAAAAATGTATCAGACTAATATTAGCATATCTTTAGAAGTGTTCATTCATTAATTCAAACTGTTAAAAACGTTTAATGTCACGTTTAGTGTTCCCCAGAATACGGAATTTGGAATTAAAATGTGTGTGAACAGAATAATTAAAAAACGAAAATTCGGTTAAATACCAAACTTGATAATTAAGTTCAGCATATTTGACACGAAGATTTTCAAGAAAATCCACCCATCCAAAGTTATGCTTTACATGGAAATTTTGTTCTTATTTTTAATTTTTTTAAAAATAACTCAACCATTTTGATTAAAGTACCATATGTTTAAGATACTTGTATAGCAAATAAAATGTACTTGAATTTACGGCAGTAGCCTGTGAAGCCCTCTTCATAATAATGACCTTTATGTAATGAAAAATCATAAGAGATAGACAAAATCTTATTACACCAAACAGGTACATCTCTTAAAGCACACTATTTATGTGAAATATATTACGTCAACCATTTCAGGGATATTGTTTGAATTTTCCAATGCTTATACCTTTTTCAAGTGATAAGTGGCTATTCGCTTTCTTTCGTTTTTTTGTTTTATGTTTTTTGTTGGTTTTTTAATCGTGCAGAGGAGAATGAAATTTCAAAATCATCACAGAGGGCTCCGCTTTTTAAAAGTCTTACTATATCTTTAGTCTACCGTATCTTTCTCATACTTAAACTAAGCGGATAAATGCGAAATGCAGGTTGTTTCGATTAAGAAGCAAACGAATAAACAGCTTTTGTAAGAACAATTTGCAGAAAAGGGAGCAGAGAAGGTAAAATGTAAAGTATTCTATTGGAGTAGGATAAGCCAATCAGAAACTAGAAATAGAAGAAATATACAAATTCAGGCGACAGACGCGACAAGATAGCGTATTCAATCAGTTCGGTATGGTACAGGTTCAGTGTGAGGCAGAAAAATGCATTGCGGTGAGAATAATATAAAGTTTACGTTTTAGAAAAGCACAATTAACAATAATCTAACAGCTCTATAGTAGGATACATCAGTGAAGTGTTATTTAATCGTGTGAAGGATTAATAAAAAAAAGTACAATACAAAATTATAATTTGTGTAAGCCTTGTTCTTTAGCCGTACCAGTCCTGCTAAGAGATAAGTGTTCTGCAAATTACTACTGACGCAGCCGAGGCATACATATATAATATTTAAATAAACATTAAAATACAAAGTTGATTTTTAAACGTGGGGCGAAGGCCACTGGGAAAGTAAACGTGAGGTGAAGGCCACCGGAAAGTTTATATCGTACGTGGGGCGAACTTTCCAACAAACATATCTCCCGCAATACGTGGGGCTGCAACTACTTCAAGTTTGGCTACCGTGCGTGGGACAAAAACAACTACAGCAATTAAACTGCTTCAAGGTGATAAGTTTTAAAGTTTAATAAGGTTTGTTGCTACCCATCTGAAGATACTTCTAATGATAAATGAAGCACTTTATTTTTAGTATGAATTACTAACATTATATGAAAATCAAAATGATATAATGCAGTGTCCAAAAAACCCGAAATATCTCATACTCAAGAATCAAGTAGGTTAATAATGGCAGCATTTTAATGAGTACTCTTTAAGTATTGTGCAAGAAAAGATAGACAAATGAATATGTAGGAGAATACGAGGATTGAAAAGAAGCAGAGCAGGAAAGAAACATTTGAGCAGACTACTCATGATTCTACCGTATCGAAAACTCGTAGACACAGGCATCCGTAG
Organism: Deroplatys truncata; assembly: GCA_030765065.1. Lineage (NCBI taxonomy): Eukaryota > Metazoa > Arthropoda > Insecta > Mantodea > Mantidae > Deroplatys > Deroplatys truncata. Next base: position 204,894,693 of record CM060983.1, read on the forward strand.
TGAATGAAACATAACCTAAAACAAAGTATTAAGGTACATACCAAAACGGATATCAAAAGTGAACGTATTCCTCCGCGGGTAATCTTCACAGTGACTACACTACTGTGATCTGGTTCAATTTTCCCTGTCAGTCAATTTAGTTCTCACAGCCACTACACTACTGTGATCTAGTTCAATTTTCCCTGTCTCTTAACTTAGTTCTCACAGTCACTACACTGCTGTGATCTAGTTCAATTGTCCCCGTCACTTCACTTAGTTCTCACAGCCACTACACTACTGTGATCTAGTTCAATTTTCCCTGTCTCTTAACTTAGTTCTCACAGTCACTACACTGCTGTGATCTAGTTCAATTGTCCCCGTCACTTCACTTAGTTCTCACAGTCACTACACTACTGTGATCTAGTTCAATTGTCCCCGTCACTTCACTTAGTTCTCACAGTCACTACACTGCTGTGATCTAGTTCAATTGTCCCCGTCACTTCACTTAGTTCTCACAGTCACTACACTGCTGTGATCTAGTTCAATTGTCCCCGTCACTTCACTTAGTTCTCACAGCCACTACACTACTGTGATCTAGTTCAATTTTCCCTGTCTCTTCACTTAGTTCTCACAGTCACTACACTGCTGTGATCTAGTTCAATTGTCCCCGTCACTTCACTTAGTTCTCACAGCCACTACACTACTGTGATCTAGTTCAATTTTCCCTGTCTCTTAACTTAGTTCTCACAGTCACTACACTGCTGTGATCTAGTTCAATTGTCCCCGTCACTTCACTTAGTTCTGACAGTCACTACACTAATGTTATCTAATTCGATTTTCCCTGTCAGTTCATTTAGTTCTCAGTCACTACACTATTGTGATCTAGTTCAATTTGCCCTGTCTCTTCACTTAGTTCTCACAGTCACTACACTGTTGTGATCTAGTTCAATTTTCCCCGTCACTTCACTTAGTTCTGACAGTCACTACACTAATGTTATCTAATTCAATTTTCCCTGTCAGTTCATTTAGTTCTCATTCACTACACTATTGTGATCTAGTTCAATTTTCCGTCACTTCACTTTTCTTCGCTTGTAGCGGTGAACGAAATACGTGCAAAGCAACCCCTTTTTGGAATACGCGCAAAACCTCTCTAGAAGCTCGCGGTAGCAGCAATCGCTGTATGTCACAACTATCGTCGCAACTTCACTGAGAGAACACGCTTTCTGCCGCACCATAAACGCACTCAATTACTAATTCTAATTCACTCGCGAATGCTGGACGCTAAATGCTGGGCTTAAAATTCCACCCTGTTTCTATGCAATTGCGAGAAACAACTGAATGTTGACAGCACTTCAAGAGAATGACCTAAGTAATGAACAATTCGAATCTTTACTAATATCTCGGAAATGGCTTATGCCACAAAAATACTTATTTGAAATAAATTATGTGTTTTAAAGAGTTCTAATTCTTTGTGTAGTACGTTTTCATCTATCGCTTAACGTACAGCGGTTGTAGAGGATTATACAAAATTCCTTCCGAATGAAGAGGAGTTCATAGGCTGTTCCCAGAAATATACATTTTATTTGCCATGTAAATATCTTTAACATGTGGTATTTTAATGAAAATCGTTTGGAGCCATTTTGTAGTAATTCAAAAATATTGAAAAGTGTTACATGTAAAGGGTAGTTTGGGTTGGGAGATTTTCTTGAAAATCTTCGTATCGCATCTTTGGAAGGTACTGAACCTGAATACGACGTTTGTTATTTATCCGAATTTTCGTTTTTGAGTTATGCTGTTCACAGACACACACACGGACTCTTCCTAAAAATGCTTGCTTTTGGATTCAGCGGCCTCAAAACATGCTTTTTTTAGATATATAATTTTTGGGTGAAATGCAATATCTTCTCTACACGTTGTAGAGAAAGTAAAGAAGAAAAAAAATTGCATTCAGTGCCGGCCTGCTTAGTGAAGGCATTTGCTGGAGCGTTACTTCATAGGAAGAAAGAGGACATTCGTTTTGTGTAACCTTCCTTCGTGTGTTCATATTTCTTTCTGCGAAACATTAATAGTAGGGAAATGTTTCATTCCACAAGTAAGGATAAGAAGTCACCTCCAACATGGTAATGTTTCATTTGAAATCTGAACTTTTATAGTCAAATAGCATTCTTAGTTCAGTTTGCGCACTAGTCATGGATAATACTTTCTTCCTGTTCTCACAGAGCTTCAGTCCTATGCTTTTAAACATTTCAGATATTGAACAACATGTTTCAAATTTGCCATTGTGGTCTAAACTTTGTTTACAAAACAAATGTGAATAATCTTCTAAAAGTTATGCTCTTAAATATTCATATTCACAATATCAATCTATTTTCAAAGTTTTATGCTTGTAACGCTTTTAAATTGCCTTATTCGTCTGTTTTCTTTGTATGGGATGGCTAACATTTCGGCTAAAATATACAATTTCCTTAAGTAAAAGTTACATCAGAGTAATAATAGGGCTTAAAATTAATGGTTATAAGCTATCTCGAATATTCTCAGCAAAATTGCATATTTTGCATTCATTTCAGCTAAAATTAATGGTATATATTGCCACTGTTTTCACCTAATATTAAAAATCTGATGTGTTACACTCATATAAATTTCTCTACTCTTGTACAAACTATTTTTACAAACGCTTATTCTCCATCTACTTCATTTTATTCGAGATAAACATTTGCAGAAACTATCTTACTGCTAATTTTCTTGTAGGTGCAAGGGAATATGGTAGGCTTTAAGCGATAGTCAAAACTTTTAAGAGCTGGTTGCTATGTGGAGCATTCCATTCTCTTTGCATGTCCAGGACATAAGAAAAACCAATTACAAATTTTCTCATTTGAGAAAAAGTATTAGAAAATTCAAAAAATTAACAAGGAATATCTCGGAAATGGTTCACTCCACAAGAAAAATGTGACATAAATTGTGTGTTTTAACGAGATCTACATTTTTGTGTAGTAAAATTTTGTCTATCTCTTACGGTTTACCAGTTATGCCAAAGTTTCAGAATGAAAAGGGGTTTTGGGGGCATTCCCAGAAAATTCAAGATATACCTTTTATTTGTCATAAAATATTTTAATCAAAATCGTTAGAGCCATTTTTAAGAAAATCAGAATTTTCGAAAAATGTTCAATGTAAAGGGTAGTTTGGGATCGGAGGATTTTCTTGAAAATCTTCGTGTCGCATCTTTGAAAGATACCGAATCTAAATACCAAGTTTTGTATTTATCCGACTTTTCTTTGAGTTATGCTGTTCATAGACACACACACGGGGATTTTTCTAAAAATGCTTTTTTCTATTCAGGGTGCCTCAAAACATGCATTTCTGGTGAAATCTCGGTATAGAATTTTTGGGTGGAATGCAATACTTCCCCTGCTTACTATACGTAGAGAAAGTAAAAATCTACATATTTGTTTAAATTAAGTACCTACTAAGGGATGTTTTGCTGTTACTGCATGAAACTTACCTTTGAATATATTCTTCTTTCAATATTTAAACTGATGTACGATGCTCAGAAAAGAAATGAAACTTTCAGAGCTTAGTTCACTAGCGACTGATAATTTTCGTATTTTTTATTTCCAGTTTATCGTTAAGAATTTTAGACTAACAATACCTACCTTACTGATTGAAACGCATTCTTCGGCCATTAATTTCTGTACCGCTGGCATGAAATGCGAAATTTTGCGTAACTGTTGCCATGTATCTCCATTTTGTTAGTTTATATCACATGCATGATTTTGAAACAACGCATAAACAACTTGAGATGCAAGTATCTCCAAATGTCGTAAAAATTATATGCCGTTTTGCCTTCAAGACGGCGTACACAAATAAAATAATTAAAATATAGTTCTTCTTATTAAGGGTTTTGATCATTCAGAATGTATAGCAGTTCTCAAAAGTTACGAACGTAAGGTTTATATTACAGAAGACAGGCTGTATGAAAGTAATTGTCTTTAGTAACTAGTACATATTATTCATCTTCAGAGCGTGACTTTGCTTAGCTGTACAACCTAATTGAATTAGTTATGATACGCCCTATTTTTAGCTGCCTGTTAGTGTACCGGTCAGAAACGGGAGAGGGAGAGGTTAATATGTTACTATAGTAACAGTTGCTAGCCGCCTGCCTTGTTTGTCTCTACCAAGAAGGACGAAGAAGCCTTTGGGTGTCGCCCCTTGTTGATTATATATTACGCTTGTTGAAGAAGCACTTCTTAGAAGTGGACAAACAAGGGCTTATGGCTAGGGAAATCCTAGGGTGTTCCCTTTTTTAGCTCTTCTTGATAAAAAAAACCTAGAAGAAGTTGCTATGTCCACGCTGCTGCCTCGGAACTTGGATATCCCGGGATTCTTTGTTACTTTCCTGCTAGATTAAAACGCAGTCTATTCCAAATGTATTTCATCGTCACTCTTTTGTCTTCCATAGTTCAAGCAATACACTAAATAAATGTTTTTCCATGATGATAAATAAATCTGAGGCGATATGCTATCCTACTAAGCGAGATAGCTCAGACAGAGGCGTCTAGTTCGCATTCGGAAGGTCGCGGGTTCCTGTTGTTAGTGTCGGCCATTCCTACTGGATTCTTTTCATGATTTACCTCAGTTGCCAGTATATACCGGAATGGATGTTCAACACCACGACCCCAAGTTCCAAATGCAGAGCAAAAGAAAGACAATAAAAATATATGGTAGTATATGAAGACTACACATCTGCCCAGCGTCACACTGACCTGTACACCAAAGAACAGTCAAGAGGTTCCACAATTCCAGAATTCACAAACCCTCCCCCAAATGTTTCGGATTACGTCACTAAAGGCTCTGTCTGGAATACACTAGCTCAGGGAAAACAACAAACCTATAGTAACCACCAAGATATAACTAAGAAGTTACTCTTAAAACAATAGAAAAGAATGAATGTCTGTCTTAGAGTGCATGGGTGAAGTAAACGCTTTGTTTCCCTTCACGGAATTTGTTACTGCTGTATTGTCATTTCCCCCCTGCTTTTCTTTCTTAGTTTCTTCTGCTTTCTTTGTTTCGTGTTCCTTTTTTATTTCTCTGCTACGTAAGGGAAGTATTGTATTCCACCCAAAAATTCTATGTCGGGATTACTCCAGTAATACATGTTTTAATACTCCCTGAATTAAAAAATAAAACATTTTATTCAACATATGGGTTAGGAATGTCTGCACAATAAACAATAATCGGTTGTCGACAGGACACCTCCATGTGCCGTATATATGCTGCTTCTCCATCCCTCCAGGCCAGTTCATAAGCTTGCGATTTAGTTGAATTTTGCTGTAACTTTCCAGAGTGTGCGTCCCAAATTCGAGATCCTCTCAGTTTATTTATTTTTATTGTCCTTTTTTATCCTTTTGAATTACTAGCTGTTTTCACATTATTCTGTGGAACATCTTTCATTCTTTTCCAAACCTAAGTGTAATTTTTCTTGAGTTAACTTAGCCGTTACATTTCAAAACATTTTGGCAACGGATTCAAAATTTATTTCAATACATAGGCCTTTACTTTCAAGGGTTAAATTACAGATGTTGCCATGATAAATATTTTATAATATGGTCAAGAGATAATTATTTAATAACAAAGCACAACTTTAAAATCTCAATTAAACTACATAAGAAAAATTATAAACAAAAGGGCAATTCGGCAAGACAGTCACAATGCGAGAACGATGCATTTTTTCTTTTTTTCACTTTTAGTATGTTTCTATAATCATTGAAGTGCTTACAATGTGAGAATAATCGTTATTTCGTTCGGCGCAATACTACACATTTAGTCCATAACACTTTTTTGATTTTGGTATTATGCACCCTTAGATCTTGTGTGTGGCATTTGAATTCGCAGATCACCAAATCTCGTCTTATTACAGTTTGTAGGAACCACCAATAGTGAACAGGAAAATGTGTGAGAAAAGCCTTCCCAGATCCCTAGTCAAATTTAAATTAGGAATAAAAATTAATGTAATTATTAGTTTTTGAGCACTATGCTTTAAAACTATAGAATAAGTTCGAATCTGATTGGTGAGTAAGGCATCAATAGGACCGTACATTGGCTGAAAGGCGTTCGCGTGTAATTTATCTTTGTACTATTCACGGAATTCATTATAATTTTGTAAATAATATAATTGTTCAATTGCATATCATTATATTACTTAATTGACCGAAATATTACTGATTGTTACTATATATTCGATTGATTACTCGTACAAATGACATAGAGGAAGACCAGAGATGTGATGTTCGATTACCCTTTGGGAAGGGAAAATTGACTCATTTAGATCATTTCCTACCTTGTTTAATTTCATTTATAACCTAAAACGTCTATGATAGTAACAATTTTCAATTTCTTATAAAAATTAGACTTATGGAATTAAAAAATACAAAATTTAATACGCCAAAATAGGAGCTAGGAGATTCTTCTGCATCTCTGAAAACGATATTCAGTACCTCATTATCTGTTATGTTTTCCACTGGAAATGAACAATGCTTATATGGCAGGCGATTAGAGAGAAACGGACTTAAAACGTTTCACTAAGCTCGAAGACTGCAATTACCCTTTAAATACTAGTTATCCCGAACATGACTGTGCAATCTATCGCGTTCAGTGGAATAACGAAAAGCTGGCATCCAACTCTATTCAGATTAGATTTTTGAGTGATTACTTTCTCTACTACTTACCTATAGTAAATGGTCCATACCACCCAAATATTCGATACCGAGATTTCACCGGAAATACACGTTTTGAGACTCCCTGAATACTAAAAAAGAAATTTCAAGTAATCTACGTGTCTATGGGTGCGTGTGTTTCTGTTTGTGTTTGTGAACAGTACAACTCAAAAACGAAAAGTTGTATTCAACATTTTTCAAGATGCGACACTAAGATTTTCAAGGAAATCCCCCACCCTAAAATAGCTTTTACATGGAAAATGTATCAGTATTTTTTATTTTTGCGAAAATTTCTCAATGCGCATGTATATTTGTATGACAAGTAAATCTGTATATCTGGAAGTTTCTGGAAATAGCCTGTGAAGTCCGTTTATTTGATTGAATTTTGTGTAATTTTGAATTACAAGCAAAGCCTAAAGGTAAACAAGAACTTACTACAGGAAAAATTTAGAGATCACATACACACAATTTGTGTTAACAAATTTGTTCGTAATGTTTGTCGTGTTTGAATATTTGAAGTATTCCATGTTGAAATATTCAGTTTTAAGCATCACTTAACGAGCATGATTGAAATTTACTATTCTTGCTTTTATCCCTCTTTCTTTTCTTTCCATCGCAAGACCTTCTTACCACGAAAAACATTTGAATAATGTTTCTGCATACTGTAACTAGCACCTCTTACTTAATTTAAAATCATTCCTTAGCAAAAATATGTTGTGAGTTACATGGATATAAGGACCACTTTTTATATAAATTCTATAATGTATAATAACATATGTGAATATGTCGTTGGTAGAGACATATTTTTACTTTCTCCACTACGTATAGTAAGTAGAGGAAGTATTGCATTCCACCCAAAAATTCGATACCGAGATTTCACCAGAAATACATGTTTTGAGGGCTCCTGAATCCAAAAAAGTAGTATTTTTAGATAAAGGTCTGTGTGGGTCTGTGTCTGTGAACAGCATAACTCAAAAACGAAAAGTCGGATAAACACCAAACTTGGCATTTAGGTTCAGTATCTCTCAAAGATGCGGCACAAAGATTTTAAAAAAATCCCCTACTACAGACTACCCTTTACATGGAACATTTTTCGAACATTTTGAATTTCTCAAATAATGGCCCTAACGATTTTGATTAAAATATCGTATATTTAAGATATTTTCATGACAATTAAAATGTATATCTTGAATTTTCTGGGAATGTTCCCAAAAGTCCGCTTCTTTCTGAATGGCTTTTCCATAACTGGTAAACCGTAAGAGATAGATAAAATTTTACTACACAAGAAATTTGGATCTCATTAAAACACACAATTTATGTCATACACATTTTTTGTGCAGTAAACCATTTCCGAGATATTCCTTGTTATTTGTTTCAATACTTATACTTTTTCTCAAATGGGAATTCGGTATTCATTTGGTTTATGTCCTGGACACGCAAAGAGAATGGAATGCTCCACATAGCAACCAGCTCTTAAAACATTTGACTATCGCTTAAAGTCTATCATAGGGTAAAACGGGTAAAGATGTCCCACTTTTTTTTGCACTCAAAATTGTCCTCAGTAACGACATGAGAACGTAATACTGGATGTAACAATTCCGGAGATATTCATTACATGTGTAAATAAGCGTATTTTAGTAATTTATAATATGATAATTTATTATAAACAAAATAAAAACATAGTTGTAATCTATGGCATATGATTGGTGAAAGATGCCCCATTAAATATCTTACGTGAAATAAAGGACTTGAACCTAAAAAGATAGAAGGAAAATTTAAATTCCTCAAAATATATAGGTTTCTTAATGTCGTCTCTACGAATTTTTGCTATTTTTTGTGGTTTTCACACGTTTTACCACCTTTTTGTTTGAACTTCTTCTGTCACGCCAATGCAAAATCCTTCAAAAATTGTGCAGTTTTTACATGCAGTGCACTGTATCCAGTCGCATTCTTCTTTGGTGAGATAGTAGGTGTCATCGTCATGTTCAGCTTGGGTGTCCGAGGCCGAATCACTGGAAATTTCAATTTTATTTGATCTTCTTGGAACCTTCTGAGCCTTTGTTAGTTGCTTGTTTTTTACTGAAGTGTTTTGTCTTGCTTTTATATTGTCAGGACTTGTTAGATCCTGTCCATGGATGTTCCTTTTAACTTTTGTTAATTTTGGTTTGGGGACCTTTGGTGGAGGGGACAGCTTCATGAGGATTTTAGTTGTTGTTTCATTTATGGATGCGGAGAGATTTGCATATGAATCTGTATTTAAACAGGAAGGCTGTGAAAGGACATCTAAACTTTACAAGGAAGAATGAGGTTGCTGTTGAGTCTTAGTCGATTCACTTGAGGTTACATCCATGACAGTATTAGGTGCTGAAAGTTTTGGCAGATTTGAATTACTGTTGTCAGATATTGCAAATGCATGGAATGCCATTCTCATTGATACAATAGATTCCAGTAGCTCTGAACCCATCTGTGGCGTTGGCGTTAGAATTTGTTGCTGCTTTCTCCCATGCTTTCCCTAGCAGTGCTCCAAATTGCAAGCGAGTAATTTTACGGCCTTGATTAGCCACAAATCAGAAATTACATTCTTCATTGTAAAATACCTTCAAGACTTAAAAAAAGTTCTATCAAGGGGTTGCAGGTATTTGGTGGAATGCGGGGGAAGGCACAACAGTAGGATGTCATTGTCTCTTGCAAATTACAGCATTTCGTAATCATTGCTCTGGGAAGTGTGGCCGTCTAGTGTCAAAAGTTCTGTGCCCAGAGGTTTTCGAGGGAAAAAATGGTCTCGCGGCCAGATCATAAAAATGGCATTATTGATGTATGCAGATTCCTTGTTCATAATGACTTTGGAACCTGCTGGCATTACATTTTAATTCGGCTTTTTTTTTCATCCCTTTAAAAATGCACATGAGTGGCAAAAAATTTCCTTCCGCATTGCAGCAAGCAATCACTGTTATTGTTTCTCCCTTTTCTCCACTTGGCAATCTTCAGACTTCTTTGGAGCCCTTTGTGGCGATCACTTTGCATACCTTATTAATCACCTGAAGACCCGACTCATCCATGTTAAATATATAGCCAGGCATGTTAGTTAAATTGTGTTACATGGTCCTCTTTAACAAGTTGAAGTACTGATGAGTAGCATGCCTATTAAGTCCTTGTGCTCTTGCAATAGATAATCTCTCTGACTGCCTAATGCTAAGATCAGGATGTCTCATCATGAAAGATCTGAACCATTCATAACCCTGCTCGTCCTTTGCTGAATTTACTATGAAGGCCTAGTTTTTCACTAAACGAATATGCCAGGACTTTGACATCTCGGCTACTGGGTGCAAATCCACAACTTTCAAGCCTTATTTCATTCTCGTAATCAAGTATACCGTAAGGCCCAAGTCCTAGTTTCTTTGTTGAATTGTTAACAATTCTGCGAAGAGTACGTGACGGTATTCCATATTGCGTACTGGCTTCATTGACACCCATTTTCTTGTCTCGAACTGCAGCTATAGCCATAGTCAGAGATTCTTCACTCCTTCTCCCTCGATCAGAATTTACTTTTTTAACGTATTTTCCCATCTGAAATCATAAATGGGCATACCTTACTATTTTTAAATAATTTGCTCCCGTAATAATAAGTTCAATTATCTCCATAGGGCCTAATATATGCCATTTGTTTTTATTCAAATGTTTATTACATTTTTAGCTATGCAAATTAATAATACATCATATTATTTGATATAAAGAGTTTTAAAAATATAATTGAATGAAATTAATGCCAAAAGCATGTGGGGCTTCTTTGCCCACTCGGTGGTGGGGCATCTTCCCTGATCGTGGTGTAAAGATACCCCGGGCGATCACGTGCATCACGCGTGCATGGTCTGAGATTGTAGCACAAAGGCACAGTGTACCAAAGAGTGTTCTTTCAATATACCAGTTGGTAATTACGCACTGTTATTAATTTGCAATCAGTTCGTGGTCAAAAATAACTTCTACAAAACTTCAAGGCTGAAAAAAATGCATGCTTACCTTGCAAACAATGCCACAACACTGTAAGGGAAACAAACGACGCGACCAACACATACACTACCTCACAACAAACTGCGCTTTCACTGGCGTGGCATGGTGCTGCCATCCTGAGTCACAATCGGAAACTTTCAGAGGTGGGACATCTTTGCCCATTTTACCCTATTCCCCTTGCACCTACAAGAAAATTAGCAATAAGATTTCTGCAAATGTTTATCTCGATTAACATGAAGTAGATGGAGAATAAGAGTTTGTAAAAATAGTTTGTACAAGAGTAGAGAAAGTCATGTGTGTGCAACACATCAGATTTTTTCTAGTGGCCTTGCAAAGAGAACGGAATTTCAAAGCCATCACATAGCGACGCGCTCTTAAAAGATTGACTGTCGCTTAAGCCCACCGTATTTCCCCTTCTACCTTAACGAAATGTGCATAAAATCATTACTGGAATGCTTATCTCGTTTAACAATGAGGCAGATATCATAATAATAAGCCTTTTTAAGAACGGTTCTTAGAAGAATGGGTGGAGAAAAGCATGCAAATATGACACATTGTTTTTTCCTTTCTTTTTTTTGGTCATGCAAAGAATAGAATTTCAAAACCATACATAGCTACCCTTGAAAGTTTTCGATTATTTAATTGAGCCCAAATAGGTAATCATTTTATGATCATAGATATAAGTTTAAAGCGAAATCATCAAAGAAAGGTATTTAACGCGAGTGAAATTCCGCTAGATAATTTAAGAAGAATTCAACATTTTTAGACACAAAGATCGTAGATGCATAAACCCCTTTTATAAATGATCAGTGGAGAGAGTTTGATAAACTTGACTTTGGCATCCTTAGAAAATCAATAAAACTCAACAAGAGAACAGGATTAGCTCCCAATAGCAAGTCGTCCTTCATGGTGTAGTGGTTACCATGCTAGCCTCTAGTTCGCCTCTAGCCAAGGTCGGGCGTAAAAATGCTTAGCAAGGCTTCCTTCGGAAGGGAAGTAAAGCCGGTGGTCCCGTGTCGTAGATTTACGCAATTATTCCCAATTGCAAATTTTATTTCTCTGCACTTTCCGGTTTATTTTCTCTATCCGAACACTGATATTTACACTATGTGTACTATATGTAATCGTTACTTTAATAAATACGTCCCCATTCTAAAAACTGATTCCAAACATTGCTTCATTCTTCTTGGTGTTCGGAGATGTCAAATTTTCGATGACTTCATTAATGTTGTCGTTTCTAAATCTAGCATATTTGCTTCAAAACAAACGCTTGTTGTTAGGAGAAAAGACAAGTGAATCCATAGCAATGGTGATAGAAATGAAAAGCCGTATTTTACTTTCTCTACCACGTACATAGTAGGTAGAGAAGGTATTGCATTCCACCCAAAATTTCTATACCAGACTTCACGGAAATGTTTTGAGGGCCTCTGAATAAAACACATTTTTAAAAAAAATGTCCGTGTGTGTGTCTGTGAACAGCATAACTCAAAAAAGTAGGATAAATACCAAACTTCGTATTTAGGTTCAGTATCTTCCAAAGATGCGACACGAAGATTTACAAGAAAATCCCCCCTCCTCAAACTACCCTTTACATGGATTTTTTTTTTATTTTCTAAAAATGGCCCTACCGATTTTGATTAAAATACCATATTTTAAATACATTTACATGACAAATAAAATGCATATCTTAAATATTCTGGGAATAGCCTGGAAAGTAGACAGAAGTAGAATGAAGTAGACAGAAAAGTAAACCTTCGTAAAAAATAATCTGTATACCTTCTAATAAAAGATAGGGGTGGAGAAAATCCTGTGAAGGAAACACATCAGATTTTTGTGGTAGTAACTCTGACAAATTCAGCAAAATAGTGAATTGAAAGCGGAGATGCTATCCATTTGTTTACGGATACACATGAGTGAGTGCACAAGGAATATGTATCTTCATAATTTCGTTGTAGGTATAAGAAGAATGCAGCAGACTAAGCCGGAAAATCTGATGTGCGACATTCATATGACTTTCTCTGTCCTATATCCTTTATTAATGGGTATACAAACTATTCTTATGAAAGCATATATCTTTTTATCTGCTTCGTTTTAATCGAGATATACCTTTACAAGAATAGCTATAGATATAAAGGAAATAGTGATAGTCAAATGTTTAAGAACTGGGCGCTATACAGGGTGGGCCAAGTTGAGACTGTACAATATCTCCAAAACTAAGCGTTGTAGAAAGAAATGTCTTGAATAAAAGTTGCTTGATATTATGAGGGGAAGTAAGTGACATTAGCCGTGTTTTATTTGGAGGACGTTATGATGGTCATTTTAGGGTCAATTTAATTTAACCCTAATTGTAGGTTCCCATTTAAAAAAAATCGACAGGACTTTAATTAGAGCCATTTATAAAGGATATCTTGGAAATGGCTGATGCAACAATAACGCTTATTCGAAATAAAACGTGTGTTTTAAAGAGATCTTCATTTTTGTAGTAGATACGTTTCCGCCTATCGCTTAAGGTTAATCACTTAGATAAGATTATATGAAATTCCTTCTGAGTGAAGAGGACTTCAAAGTCTATTCCCAGAAAATTCAAGATATACATATAATTTTTCATTTAAAAAGCTTAAACGTATGATATTTTAATCTAAATCACTAAAGCCATTTTTCGAAAAATGTAAATTTTGAAAAATCTTCCATATAAAGCACCTTTGGGGCGGGAACTTTCTGGAAAATCTTCGTGTTACATCTTTGGAAGATACTGAACCTAAATACGAAGTTTCGTATTTATCGGACATTTCGTTTTTCAGTTATGCTGTTCACAGACACACACGGACCTTTTAATAAAAATACCTATTTAGTTTCAGGGGGTCTCAAAACACGCATTACCGGCGAAATCTCTATATCTAATTTTTGGGTAGAATGCAATACCTTCTCTAGCTACTATGTACGTGGTAGAGAAAGTAAAATACGAATAGCGACTCATCATTTGAAAATTCAAACCAATAACAAAGAATATCTCGAAAAAGTTAACCCCACAAACAGTTTTGCTTGACATAAATTCTGTGCTTTAACGAGATCTACTTTTTTTGTGTAGTAAGAAATTGTCTCTTTCGGTTTACCAATTTTACAAAAGTAATTCAAAATGAAGAGAACTTCACAAGCTAGTCCCAGAAAATTCAACATATACATTTCATGTGTCGTGCAAGTATCTTAAACGTATGGTATAGAATCAAAATCGTTACAGCCATTTTTGAGAAAATAAAAAGTAACGAAAAAATGTTCATGTAAACGGTAATTTACTGTGGGGGAATTTTCTTGAAAATCTTCGTCTTGCGTCCTTGGAGGATGTTGAGCTTAAATACCAAGTTTCCTATTTAAGAGATTTTATTATTTTTACTTTCTGTTCTACATAAGTAAGTAGAGGAAGTATTGCATTCCACCCAAAAATTCGATAGCGAGATTTCACCGGAAATATATGTTTTGAGGACCATGAATCCAAAAAAAAAGCATTTTTAGAAAAAGGTCCGCGTGTGTGGCTGTATGGATGCGTGTGTGTGGATGTGTGTCTGTGAAAAGCATAACTCAAAAACGAAAATTCGGATACATACCAAACTTGGTAGTGAGGTTCAGCATCTTTCAAAGATGCGACAAGAAGATTTTCAGTAAAATCCTCCCATCCCTGACTACCGTTTACAGTGAACATTTTTCGAAATTTTTTATTTTCTCAAAAATAGCTGTAACGATTTTGATTAAATTATCATATATTTAAGATATTTTCATGAAAAATAAAATGTGTATATTGTATTTTCTGGGAATGTCCCCAAAAGTCCTCTTCATTCTGAATGACTTTTGCATAACGGGTAAAACCGTAAGAGATAGACAAAATGTTTCGGCAAAGAAAATGTAGATATTGTTAACTTTTTTGTGGAGTGAAGCATTTCTGAAATATTCCTTGTTATTTGTTTGAATTTTCCAATACTTATACGTTTTCTTCAATGGAAATTGTTTTTTTTTTGTGTTTTTTGTGCTGGACTTGCAAAGAGTATGGAATGTTACACATACCAACCAGCTCTTAAAAGATTTGACTATCGCTTAAAACCTACCATATACCCCTTGCACCTACACGAAGATTAGCAATAAGATTAACATGAAGTAGACGGAGAATAAGCGTTTGTAAAAATAGTTTGTACAAGAGTAGAGAAGGTCATGTGAGTGCAACACATCAGAGTTTTTGAGCTATGCCATTCACAGGCAGACTTTTGTAAAAGATGCTCAAAACGTGTATTTCCAGTGAAATCTGGATATCAAAATTTTATATTTCTTCTTCTTACTATAGGTAAGCAGCAGAGAAAGTAAAAAGAAATAAATAACTGAGGAAATATTCCGATAACGCAAACTTAGTTGTGGATTCTACAAGTCATTAATATTTTACGACTATCCCATCTTACTTTGCGTAAAAAGTTTCGAATCGATAAAGACATCAACAACAATGGTAACACATCACTCATTCAAGAATTATAAGTGAGAGACAAATGGTTGAGGTTAGGAATCTCTATGACAACAACAATATTAAGCCGGCCGCCTTATTGAGCAATACTCTTACTTAAGAAAGTGGAAGTGGTTGCTAAGCTCGACCGGTCGGTCGGCCGGCGGAAGGGCTCGTGGCCTGGATTGCCCGGGCGGGCCTTACGTCTGAGTGTGCATGTATGTACGTATGTATGTAATTTCTCTTCAACAATCCGTCAGCAGTATATTGAGTTGTAGTAGTGGGCAGCAGGCTCTCTGCAGACAGACCCAATATCGGACCAGTCCAAGCCAAGTGGTTCTCTTCTCTCTGGCCAGGGGTGAAACAAGTTCTCTTACTTATTCCTGTGCTCTGCAAGGCAATAACATTCAAACAAATATAATTGTATTCCTTAAATATTTTCTGGATATGTCATTAACTATTCAACATTTCGGGCAGAAGGCTACGCCGCAGAACATTAACGGTATATATTTTACTTTGACATCTTAGAACCTGTGATAAAGTCATGCCTTATTTTTATTCACTGAGAGCGTCTTATTCTTTTTCTTATTAAAATGATTGCCAATAAAGGAATTGTTTTCTTAAATGAAAAAAGTAAAAAAAAAAAAAAAAAAAACACTTAGAATTGTGAGGTAGATGTCCAAAATTTCCATGCCAGTCTGGATGGCACAGTTGGTTAAGCGCTTGTTTTCTGAGCAAGGTTTCGGATTCGTATCTGGTCCAGGAGACAGCATTACGCCAGTGGATTTGTTGGCATATAAAAGAACTAGGGGACAAAGTTCCGACACACGGACGGACGACGCTGATACGATCTTATCAGTCGTTATAATATACTACTATATGCGGTTTTGTGTGTGTGTTTCTTGTTAAATTTGTGGCACCTATTTGGTACCCTATAGTTGTGCTGATTGTAATGCGATTGCTACGTGTGCTCGGGGTTTGCTCAGCAGCAATTCTGTTAATGTAGAATTCTTATTAAATAACTGATAACAACAAGCACACTCACATTCACACGCCAGACTCTAGGCATACAGGCATAATGGGAAATCTCATTGTTTAAAGAAAAATTGGTTGAGCCCAACCGGGAATTGAACCCGGGCCCCTCGCACAGCAGGCAGGCTGAGCTACGGAGGTTCGGAAATGGTTTTTACAGAGTAGAGGGAAAGGATTAAACACGAGCGAGTCAGTGTTGTTATTTATGAGATTTTGTAACACAGTAGTTCTTACACAATAAATGTTTTAGTACCAGGTGGCCCACACAAGCCGTCCTTAGTTTGAAGTTAGTTTATACTAAATAGCGCAGATACCAAAGGTTTGCCTAAGCAGAACTGCAAAGGGGAGTCCATATAGACAGAGAAGAGACCGTTAAATGAAACACCAGTTCCTGCACTGCCCCATTGAACAACAGTGATGAGGCAACTTCTTTTGCACCTATGTATGCCGAAAACATAAAATTTGAAAGGACCACTGTTTGGGTCACCTGGTAAAATATGTTTAAAAATATTAATATTTATAATATGAACAGCCGACTGATGTTAGTCTGACAAACTATATATGCTAAATGCCGGCAGTTGTTTAGTTAACAGTAGGCCATGTCAAAAATCAAGTACAAGATGGTGGTCATGATATGTGTGTATGTAATGGAATTTAAAATGATAAATTCAAGAAGCGTGGGAAGTGAGGTGTGCTTTTTAATACTAGAAAAATCTAAATATAGATGCGAAAACAAATTATTCAGATACTTTTAATATTTCCTGTTCAATTGGAATAATTTCATTTATTTTTAATAAGCGAAATTTTAAGGTTGCAAAAAGTTCATTATATTTCAAATTCAATTCAAATATCTCCTATATTAACTAAGAGTTATAATGGATTTTACATGCATGCATAGGAGGCAGTGGTTTTGCTTACATTATACTTTTAACACTATAAGCAACAAACTTATCTAGGGTAGCAACTCTGAATTGAGTAAGATCATTTTTCAATCATGGTGGCAATTTCCTGCAACGAGAGAAAACACACAATTGTGCAAAAAATAATATTAACGCTTAGTATTATCATTAGACTATTCCCAACCTAACGAGTCCCCAACAAACCATGGGACATCCATTCTGCACTGCTAACTTGCCACTGAATCTGTTTTTCATCACCTTGTGACAAAACAGGTCGCATCGTTTTGTGGTGAAACGATAAGTTGAGTAATGCCTCATTTATTTTGGAAATTTGGTTGAGAAATACTTTAAGTGACAATAAAATATTTTTAAATAATTTTGCGTTTATTCAGGAAACATCGGTACTTCCTTTAAAACAACATGTCTCATTAGTCTCATTACTAATGAGAGTGGATTTAGAGGTTTAGTCGCATCATAAAGCTGTATTATAGGCATAGCTTTCCACGTCGGGGAAAAAAATGCGCTCAGCTTGATTTTAGACATAGCTTTAGAAGCTTCGTAATAGTTCTGTTTTAGAGTCTTTGGCACACATTAGAACTTAATGCACAGATTGCTTTGAGCCACCTAAAGCAGATCACAACTGTGTGTTTCAATAATTACTTTACTGAATCATATTTCATCTGTGTAGATCTAACTCTCTGTTGAATGAAATACCTTCCCAGGTATGATAATTAATAAAGAATACAAAATGTAGGCATACTAGAATTCGGTTATACAGGACCTTGGCGAGTCCTGTACTTTGTTCGGCAGCGAAGCATGGACATTTAGAAAGAAAGATGAAAGCAGAATAACTGCTAATGAAATTAAATTTTTAAGATACACAGCAGGATATACCAAATTGGATCATAAGCATAATGAGGAAGTAGGTAACGGAAGAACTGCAATTAAAACCTGTAATGTATCACATACAACATTGCGAGAACCAGTTGGCATCAAGAAAGCTCTGATAGTGCAAAAGGGCTCCGCTTCTCTTAAACTCACCACGTAAACATCAAGTCGTGATAAGCAGATTGGAAATAGGCCACACAAAATTAACCCATTCTCATCTCCTTTCTAAGCAACCAACACCTGACTGTGCCTCATGCGACATTCCATTAAGTATCAGCCACATTTTCACTGCATGCACAAAATATACCAATGCAAGAAGACAATACAACAATCCTACAGAAATTTCTGAAAGTCTTAGTAACCCCGCTTGCTCTTAACATTCACTCAACTCTACAAACGCATATTATCCTAAACAAGTACTGTACTGCGCCGACTCCTTTGGTTCAACTGGTGATTTTCACAATTTATGTTATGTTTAATTTGTAAAATATTTGTTTAAAGCATTCTAATCTCTTGGCATGCACATCAATTACTTCTGCTTTCTTATTTTAGTATTGTTTAACTTATGAATACGTTTTTGTTTCTTTGTAACTTCTTATTCTATGTGACTTCAAGATGCCGCGATAAGACCTAGCTGTTAAAGCGACAATAAATACAGCAAATAAAAATAAAAACCTTACCAAAATAAATGCATAAATCATCTACAATGCATGCATACAAAGAGAATCCCAAAAGCCATGCTTCACTATCGTCCAAAAGCGAAGAGAACTTTAGCAAACTAAGGAAACGTTGCACTGAAGATTCAACTGTGAGGTCATAACAGTCCATAGGGCCTAATACTTGAAAGGAAGAAGAAGAGAGACAAAATGTAGTAAGCTTAAGATTACGTTGAAAGTGGTTTGTGAAATCGCGTACTTCACTAATCTTCATAAACGTGAATTTTGAGTTTTAATCTGACACATTTAGTAAATATAATCTATTGCCCAAAGACTAATCACTTAATTTGTAGTTTGAAATGAATTTTTATAGTATTTAAGACAACCTTGGCTTCAGAAGTGATCAGAGAGCGTAGTCCATAAAGGAAACACAGGAAATACAGTTTGGATTTTTGTCTTATAGCTCGTGTAATGTACTAGTGAATCAGTCAAAACTAATGAACCACAGAAAAAGAGCAATTCTAGTGCTATTCATTCCAGCGGAAGTTTGCTGAGAAAAGACTACTGTACACCGAGTGGGAAAGTTAGAATTTTATAAACTCAAATAATAATAATAATAATAATAATAATAATAATAATAAAACTGAAAATTAGGTTAGTAATTTCATCCATAACAAATTAAAACGTTGATCGCTTATATCCAACCTTCTTTTTCACAATGCGCACATGAGTAGACGTACGTAAAGTTACCTAGCATTCAACTTAAGCCTTAGGAAAAACTCTCAGCCAGGCAGCTTTAGGCAACCGGTTGCCTCGTAGCTCAGTCGGTATCTGCTGTGTGAGGGGTTCCGGGTTCGAAGGGTGGCAATTTTTCTCTAGCCAAGATTATTTCCTATCCTTCCCAGAGTCTGGTAGTATGAATATGTGTGTGATCTAATGATTAAAACCCAAAGTTTACCAGAAATCTAACTACAAGTGAATACAAGTTAATACCATTAGCTATAGGCAATAATATGTTCCAAAGGAAAGACCTCCGACCATTGTAGTTAAATGAAACTTAAAAAATAAAGCGGTGGCTATCCTTTACTATCATTAGTGAATAATGAGAACAACCAAAGCTATTTTGATACATGAAATTGAAAATACTAGTGTAACACTACACCACACTTAAGTATTCTTTGAGTTTTTGTCCTTTAGTGTGTCTACTTTTCAAAGCCTCTGAAATGAGCTCGCAGAAAACAAAAATGCGAATGAGTAGTATATTTGTCTACATCTTCAGCATAGAATGCAATATTTAGGCAGAATAGTGTTAATTTGCACATATTAGGACAAATGCTAAGAAATGCCATTTCCTTACTCGTGCTTAGGCCACTTTGTTTAACTACTACGTAAACTTTGGCATCAATCTCACGCAAACACACTTTCTGGCACAATGGTGCGAGGTGGATCTTTTAGATGTCACCTATTGAACTCCCCTATCTACAACAACCTATAGGTATACTTTTTTGAAACTGGAAAAACGTTTATTTTTAATCTCTCTCTATCTCTTTGGTTTTGGAAGCGAACAGAAATTGGAATACGAGTGAACCAGTTTATGATACTCTCATTCAAGCTCGCTAAATCGGCAAACAATCATAACATCATTTATATGTATTATCAGAAAGCGTTGTATGTTGTGATCAGTAGATGCTGTTATGATCATATGCAAGGGTTTCCCGACCAGAGCATTAACGGTCCTGTACAATCAGCTCATCGATTTTGCTCGCAGTAATGAAAGTAAAATGAGGTGATAAAGCAATACAGTGGAGAAACGGCAGCACCGGACGCCAAAGGGTCAGGGTGGGCTCGTTAGCGTCGCAAGTTGATGACCCCTGAGAAGTGAGGTCGGCCCTTCAGATCCTCTTCACACAGAGAATGAGTGAGAGAGAGATAGAGTGCCACCAGCAATATGACTGCCGCCGGAGTTACTCCAGGCTGCGCTTCCTATAATATTTCTCCAGTTTGCTATGGGAAGAAGAGAAAACGGAGGAAGGAAAACAAGAAGAAGAACAAGAAGAGGTATATATTGCTGGCATATTATTGAGATTTCTGGCCGATGTTGCTATTATTATATTGCAGTTGCTTCATTCCCTCGGCTGCGCTGGAGGAAATGAAATGAGAATGGCATTCTTGAGCATTGCCTCATTTAGTCTTGGCTAAGAAAGAAGAAGCTGGCATTGATCAACAAATGAGTCTTATAATAATAATAATAATAATAATAATAATAATAATAATAATAATAATGAGAAGAATATATTATTTCTACACATGCATTTATTTCATTCTTGGAAGCGGTTATCCTTAGCAACGTAGCAGAAGTAGTAGGTAATAGAAGAACCCAGAAGTTTGCAGTAAAACCTCTGGACAATTTCCCTCTATGAGCCGAAAGATCTGAAGATACCCATGTATATTCATCTCCACTGTGCAGGCACCTTTTCTTGAGCCCTGAGCTCCCTAATGCTATCATTAAGAGTGTTGCAAAATCCTCCATATAGACTATAACATATTCCGAGGCTCGAACTGGACTGACTTAAACCGACAAAAGATTGTTGAGCTTAGGTTTCATCAAAATATAAAAATAAAATAATATATGGCATTATTTCAATCAGTTAACTATAATTAATTTTAGAAATACTTTCCAAACATAGAAATATGCGCAGAATTATTGTAGTTTTCATTAGAATTATTTAACAATTTGTCAAATAGAACCGGACTGTGTGGTGGTAAACTTATTGGAGAGCCTAGTTTGGGCTCGGACAGAGTCTAAAAGTTTGTGCACATCTCTAACGTAAATGATCACGGCCAGTCACTACTCGAAACCCGACCATGTGTACGCTGTATAGTACAATATACACAATACCGGAAATGTTTATTATCCTCGCTTTTCTCGCAACTGCGATAGTAGTAAACATTGCAAGTGTTACGCTACCTTCTGGTGTGCTTGGCCGTTATGTCAGTAGTACTATGTATTAAGAGACAAGGATGGAAATACGACAATGATCGGCATTCTTAGTCGGTTTGTTGAGAAGTGCCGAATTTGCTTATCTCTATTCGTACATGTTGTACTCGCTTTGTGTCTAAGTGGGGATATCGAGTAATCCGTCTTGAGCGTCCTACTCAATACCAACGCAGTAGATGTTATGCCCATATTGCCCTCAGAAAAAGATACTGCATAAGTCATCATGATCACGTTTTAATTTTTATCCGTATTCTCACCATGTCTTCCGTGTCTCTAGGTTTCGTAATTAAGACCCTACAGTTCAGATAACACAATAAAAAGCAACCAAGAGGTGAAAGAATATGTAAGCTTGCAAATCATTCTACATTCGTGAATAAGACCCTATAGTTCAGATAGCACAATAATAAGGAACCAAGAGGTGAAAGAATATGTAAGCTTGCAAACCATTCTACATTCGTGAATAAGATCCCATAGTTCAGATAGCACAATAATAAGGAACCAAGAGGTGAAAGAATATGTAAGCTTGCAAACCATTCTACATTCGTGAATAAGATCCCATAGTTCAGATAGCACAATAAAAAGCAACCAAGAGGTGAAAGAATATGTAAGCTTGCAAACCATTCTACATTCGTGAATAAGACCCTATAGTTCAGATAGCACAATAATAAGGAACCAAGAGGTGAAAGAATATGTAAGCTTGCAAACCATTCTACATTCGTGAATAAGATCCCATAGTTCAGATAGCACAATAATAAGGAACCAAGAGGTGAAAGAATATGTAAGCTTGCAAACCATTCTACATTCGTGAATAAGATCCTATAGTTCAGATAGCACAATAATAAGGAACCAAGAGGTGAAAGAATATGTAAGCTTGCAAACCATTCTACATTCGTGAATAAGATCCTATAGTTCAGATAGCACAATAATAAGGAACCAAGAGATGAAGAATAGGTGAGCTTGCAGGCCATTCTACATTTGTGAATAAGATCCTACAGTTCAGATAACCCAATAAAAAGGAACCAAGAGATGAAGAATAGGTGAGCTTGCAGGCCATTCTATATTCGCGAATAAGATTCTACAATTCAGATAACCAAATAAAAACAAATCAAGAGATGACAGATTAACTGAAGCTGTGGACCATTCTACATTCTTAACTAACTTTCTACAGTTCATATATTCATACAAAAAGAAATCAAGAGGTGAAAGATCAAGTGAGCTTGCAGGCCATTCTTGTTCGTATGCCCTCTTCTGATTTATTTATAATATTGCGCCGCTGTAAGGTGTTGATCACTTCTTCTTGATTACATTACGTTACAAAAAATTATATCTCACTATAGACCCATAAACATAGACACACCTTCACTACCGTTCTTACTTTTTACACAGAAGTCAAGAGTCCAACATTATTTGCGTTATCATAGGTTTCTTTCATGAGGATAGCATGTCCATGACTGGTGGGTGTAAAGAGTAGCAGTGATTCTTGCGGTTCGTGTGTGGTCCTAAGTCCATTGATTGGACTATTATAATTACAGCAACACATGAACTCATCTTCGTTTCACAAGTGAAAAGTGCCTTCGTCAAGTACGATACGAAAGCACCTGGACATTTTCTAAATTTTCCATTATTGCTATTCTTGCTGTAACAACTGAATCCTTCCTCATAAAGACACAATGAATAGTTTTTACTTACTTTGCTACTTACCTATGGTATTCACCCAACATTTCGATTCGAGATTGCACCGGAAATACGCGTTTTGGGACTCTTCAAATTAAAAAAGAAGCATTTTTAGAGAAAAAAAAGGTGTGTGGGGTGGGATAGCACAGCTAAAAAACAAAAATCGGTTAAATACCGCACTTGGTATTTTTCAGCGTCTCCCAGGGATGGGACACGACAATTTTCAAGAAAATCCTTCCACACAAAATTACCCTTTACATGAAGAAATTTCGTTAGTTTTTTCTCAAAATTGCTTCTAAAGATTTGATTAAAATACCACATGCTTAAGATGTTTGCATGACCAAATTTATATCTTGAATTTTCTGCGAATAGCCTGTGAAGTCCTCTTCATTCTTTTGTATAAAAATGTAGATGTTGTTAAGGCATATAATTTATGTCAAACAAATTTTTTTGGATATATTCTTTGTTATTAATTTGAATCTTCAAATACTTATACTTTTAACTCCCTCCACGTACCTAGTAGGTAGAGGAAGTATTGCATTCCATTCCAAAATTCTATGTCGATATCTCACAGTAAGTACCTGTTTTAAGGTCCCCTGGTTTTAAAAATCATTTTAGGAAAGTGTGTATATGTGTGTGTGTGTGTGCGCGCGCGCGCACACACACAACTCCCCCACACACGAAACTAACCCTTAAACTGAAAAAGTTTCGAGATTTCTGATTTCATAAAAAGGCTCTAACGATCTTCATTAAAATACCATAGGGTAGAGCGAGACTCTTCTGCTCATTTCAAATTTAGGGCGTTATAAAACAAATAAAAAATAAATTTTATGTTGAGCACAAGGCAAAACAACTATAGAAAGTAAGACATGTGTATCTATAGTATGTGTATGCTTTAAGGACTGTGATACAATAAAACAACGAATATTGCACAGAGAGAAAAATCTCAGAATTAACGGGGCTATAATGTCCGGACCTGGGGCTATTAACGCTCAGAGTACTTTATGTATTTTAATTAAATGCATTTGCCACAAATGAAGATTTTCTTGCCCATAGCACCAATACACATTTCGTGAAATCATATTCCACATTTCTCACGTTTGATCCAGTCGCCTTTTGGATACTGATTTCGGAGAATAAGACTTTAACCCGCAAAATCCACATGGTGCATCTTCCTAACTCATCCCTTGACTCACTAATCCTACGATTTCGTTTTTCAATTTTCTACGCTTTTCTTTGTTTTCAATATTTCCACCTTCAATTTCCTTTTGACCCGGCTTTCTGCAATGTTCGAGCTGACGTCAAATGTTTGGTTTCCTGTGTTCTTCGGCACTTCCTCGATTCCTTCTTTTCTGGAGTGGGAACAGGAAAGGGAGATCCTGTTTTCGGCGTTGGGTGTGCGCTAGCGCTTGTGGATGCCTGTTCTATAGTTTCTGCCTGGAAGTGTTGTAAAGGCAGAAACTTGACTTCAGAAATAACCGAGGGGTTGAACGGAAACATGCTGTGCATTCAAAACCTTTGACAGCGCTTCCGGCTATTGCTCCTTTACTCCATGCACTGGACAAGAGTTTTCCAAAATTGGATTTATTAATGGCCCCGGTTGGATTTGGGTGCATATAATTTGTTGCCTCTTGATAGTAGTTCGATTTTATTGGTTTAAAAACAGTTCCATCAGGAGGCTGCAGAACGTGTGCCGTATGTGGTGGTAGACACATAATCTCAATTTCATTTTCTCGGCAGTAATCCAGACTCTGCAATGAAGAATGGCCATCAAGAACTAAAGGGGTATTTTCCTTGTGCAGGATGCTTCTGAAAGTGCTCGAGCCATTCAAGAAATATGTTTTCGTTGATGTAACCTGAATCGCTCATGGCCACTTCGGAACCAGGGGGCAAATCCTGTTTGTACATCTCTCTGAACCTTACACCCTTAAATATTACAAATGGGGGAATAAACACACCACTCACACTACAGCAAGCAACTATTGTAACATTTTCCCCTTTCACGACGCTAGTTAACTTCACAACTTCCCTAGCAGCCTTAGATGCAACAATTTTTGTTGGAACACTGTAAAGGGGCAATCCGGACTCGTCCATATTGAAAACCAGATGAGGTTTGTTATTAATGTTCAACTCTGTGGTTAAGCTCTGATAAAGCAGAAAAAAAATCCGCTACTCCCTTTCTATTCAATTCATCGGCCCTTGCTTTAGAAATACCTTTTGTTTTTCTTAGAGGGATGTCATTGTTTCTCCTCATAACTCCTGTGAACCCATCTTTACCAGCAGATTTTGACTTTGTATTCCATGGATGGTTTATTTTTTTGGTAGTAGCGGATACAAATGCGGCCCTTCGTATTTGCTCCGATGTACATCCAAAACCTCTTGCTGCCAAGGTTTTTAACCTAGAAACTAAATCTTTCTCCTCCTCCAAGCTGAAAACTGTAGAATGACCAACTGATTTTCCACTGCCTCTCCTAATGCTTCTTGCCGTTTATGTGCATGAACACGATTCTTTATGTGGAGTAAGGCACTTTGAAAAGGCCCGCTACTCTCATACTTGCATCGCCGTTTAATACGCTTGTAGTAGCATGGACAATGTCATCCTCTCGCCCAATTTCGCTCCAGCTTCCTTCGTTTATATGTCCCTACTATCTGAAATGATCAAATAAAATCAGTAATAGATATAAGAAATAATTAAGTTTAAACAGTACCAAAAACCTACATTGTAACCCCTCTTTTCTTGGGCGGATTAGCCCCAACTGTTAAACTGCTAGCTTCTAGTTCCCGAGATCGCGGCTTCAAACCCGGTGGAGGGCGATGTATTTTTTTGGGCGTAAAAATACTTAGCATGGCTTCCTTCGGAAGGGAAGTAAAGCCGGTGGCCCCGCGCAGTAGATTATATGAGGCCTCTGAGCACAATTTCCGGTCTTTCACGCCCAATATAGAATGAGACGCCAAGGACCATAGTAGTTAAGGAGCGTCCACAAATAAAACTCAATTTCATTTCCAACTGTTGAACTTTGAAATAGCGCGCCATGTGAGAGCTATGTTAAAAGAAATGCGCCATCTGTTATGCATGGACATAACCCAACCTATAATCTACACTGAGAATGATTTTCAGTTTAAAAATCTCTGAATATGTGGATACTCAGCCCTAAATTACAAACAGCATTTCTTTATGAAGGCAAATGACGCAATATATGCTTACCTTGTGATCTGTTGTTATCGTTAAACAGCAGCCGATAACCTTCAAGTAAATACATGGTGGAGTAGCACAAACACCAAGCTTGGGAGGGAAGTCCTTGCTGCGCATGACGACGACATATTGGCGGGCTGAGGGCAACCCGAAGGTGTGTTAGGCGTGTACCTGCCCTAATTATGGCTTAACCACGTAGTGACGGGATATGGGGGTTGCAGGGTGGCGGTTGAGATTTTTGTAGGGGAGAGAAGGGAGGTAACAAAGTTTGTTCCTCAACGGTTGCCGGTCATGGTGCAACGACCCTTGTGCACCGCTGGTGTTAGTAATTTTTTCATTTGTCAAAGTGTAGGGGTAGTAATTTTGAAGTCCAAGCTACTCTTGAAGGGATTGTATAGGAGCTCAGCCTTAGCTGCTGGTGGTGCGCATGACGGTTGCGCATAAACCGTTTATTTCGGCCAGAAAAGCCCCGTCCTACCCTATATTTAAGATGTTCACATCTTACATTTTCTGAGGATAGCCTATGCAGTTCTCTTTAGTTGGAAGAATTTTGTATAAGTGTGTATAATATATAAAATATAAAGATAGAGGAACACATAATGCATAAAATGTGTAGATCTCTTTAAATATCTACAGTTTATTTTAAATAACGTTTTTGTGGCATCAGCCATTTCTGAGATATCCACTACTGTGTGTGTGTGTGTGTGCGTGTGTGTGTGCGCGCGCGCGCGCGCAACACACTATTTTTTTTTTCAAGCGGTAAGCTGCTATTCTTTTTTCCTAGTGGTCATGCAAAGAGCACGGGATTTCAAAGACCCCTTTTTAAAAATTGACTATCACTTTAGCCTGTTGTATTCTGCTTATGCCTAAAACAAAATGTGTAAATGTATAGTAGACAGAATAAGCTTTCGCAAGAATGGTTTATAAAAGAATGGATAGAGAAAATAATGTGGATGCCACATATCAGATTTTGTAACATTATAGGCATCAAAATTTCACAATATGTTAGCGATATATTTGTGATAAGAATAGCCAGATGTTGAATGTGCCCCTTTTAGTCATTAGTCAACAAACCAAACAAACAAACAAGCAAGAATTTGAGAGTGAATTGATTATACTAAAAAAATCTGCCGTGTGCATTCACAAGATTTTCTCTACCAATGACAAATTTGCATGTATTCATTGTGTGTTATACTATTCATATAAAAAGCGATTCTTCCATCATTGCTTCATTACAATATATTACTTTCCCTACTGCTTACTTATAAGAACTAAAGGAAGTATTATATTTTACTTAGCGTTTGTTTGAAACTGAGCAAGAAGATTTCAACATGCAAATACAGCATTTAAATCTTTATTTGTGATAACAAGCTAATGCAAGTGCGATGGAAAGAAAAGAAGGGGGTTGGATGTTGCTTAGGAGAGATCTAATATGCAATATAAAATATTGTGAAAACGACTAATTCTAAGAAAAAAATTAAAATGATATATTTTAATGAACTCTCCCTAAAGGGAACAGGATATTCAGAGAAAATTCAAGATATACATTTTATTTACCATTTAATACATTAAATGTTTTACATTTTAATCAAAATTGCTAGAGCCAATTTTGAGAAAATAAAAACTAACAAAAATGTTTCCATGTAAAGGAGAGTATATGAATAGTGACATTTTCTTTAAAATCTTTGTGTTGCATCCTTGGAAAATGCCGAACTTAAATACCAAATTTGTTCTACAGAGTGTCCACAAAGTCCTGCTACCAGAACATAGTTCGTAAACTATTTGAGATAGAGACATGTTGTTTTTTGCAATATATTCTACATCTCTCAAAGTTATGTTTGTGTTTACAAGATTTCAATATGTGCCCCATTAGTTGCCCTCAGGATGTCGAGTCGATATTCCACCTTCGTCCATACATGTTGCAGCATAGCAACATCCACTGTTTGCACAGTCGCAACAATCCGTCTACGAAGTGTGTCGATATCGGGAACAGGGGTTTCGTAAACACGATCCTTGACGTACCCCCAAAGGAAAACAATCCTAGGGAGCGCGATGGCCAAACGATTGGTCCATCACGACCAATCCATCTCTCAGGGAAATTCTATTCAAAAGGTCCTTAATATCTGCAGACCAATGAGGAGGTGCTCCATCTTGAAACATTATGGTTGGCTGCAGTTCCAACAGTTCTAACTGAGGTAGTAAATACTCATGAAATATGTCACAGTAAACTGCCCCTGTAACCGCCTTCTACAAAGAAAAATGGACCGATTACTCTCTCGTACATAAGAGCACGCCAAACGTTGACTTTTGGGCTACCACGAACATGTTCACGTGTGTTGTGAGGAGGTTCAGAACTCCATACCCGAACGTTATGGCGGCTAATATGTCCAGACACAAAGAAAGTGGCTTCATCTGAGAACATCACCTTCTGCAAGTACTCATCGTCTTGTTCAATTGCGTCAGCATAGAAGCAGCAAATGCAGCACGCCTAGGGAGGTCAGTTGGCTGCAAATCTTGAGTAAGTTGCAATTTATAGCCTGCAGATGTAGCCTGTTATGGAGGACCTTTTGAGTGGTTGCTTTTGGTACATGCAGTTCCCGTGAAGCACGACAAAGCGATTTCTGAGGGCTGAGTTGAAATGCACGTTGCATATTGCCGACAATTTCTTGCCTCGCACCTGGTCGTTCACTCCGTGGCAAGTCCGTTCGTTATACTACCAGTCTCTAGAAATTTCGCCATTTACTTATGGATGATTTGGATGGAGGATCTCTTCCATATTGCCGGCGGAATTTTCGCTGAACATTTACTGATGATTTAGCAGACTCAGCATACACATTGGGTCGTCATTGTCGTTTAAATCATAAACTGCAACAAATGTAAACAAAACTTTGAGAGATGTGTAATAAGTTGCAAAAACCCCACGTCTCTATCTCAAATAGTTTACAAGCTAAGTGTTATTGTTTTCTTAGCAGGACTTTGTGGACATTCTGTACTTTCTTGAACAGAAGCTTATATAGAGAGATGTATTAAAAAATTTAATAACACTGTAGTATCAAACCAATTCAGTATAGTGTTATTAAACCACATTTGGTATTTAACCAACATTTCACAGACAGACACGTGTAAACCCTTTTCTAAAAATACTTTTAGGGGTTCAGGGGATTCCAAAACTTGAATTTCCAATAAATCTTGATATCTAATTTTTCTTATTATAGCTAGGTGGTAGAGAATATAAAAATTAAAACTGAAAGCATAGAATTTAGTATCAAAATGAGCTGCAGCTTTATTGAGGATCTTCAGTTTGAATCCAATACAGAGCCCTGATAATATTGAGTGCAGTTCACAGCAAAGTCTTTAAACCAGCCCATGTCACACTTGTCCATTTTAATGGTTTGATTCAGAACATTGATCTAATTAAACAAAAGAATTTATTTTGTAACATATTTTAGCAATATATGTTTCTGCTAAGAATAGCCAGATGTTGAATGTATTTCAATCATTAAAGTAGCAAATAGAAACTGCAACTATTAATTCATGTTTTTGTTTGGTTAACTTCTACTATAGAAGGTAAGTGCTGCAAAGCTTTCACTGTAACAATAAAGTTATTGATTATAATTATATTCATTTCTATTAGTGAGAAAGTTCCATATAAAGACATATGTTCAGTTGCTAAAGAGTTTACATTGTGTTGGCTGTATGGCTAGCAACCAAATAAATGAAAAAAAGAGAAAAAGGGAGTTTACATGAAGAAAAACCAATGTTGTTTACTGACAAATTATTATTTCAGAATTTTAATTTGACAATATGTATACTTGGTTCAATATTGATCCAGCTATAAAGGGCTTATACTGCTTTTTTGTGTTTCTTTTATTATTTAATAAATGAGATCTTTTACACTTTATTTAGGTCATAAAGAACTGCCATTTAACTCCAATACAACTCATCCACAATATGATGGTAGCTCTTAAACAGCGGCATAAGGTTAATAATAATTGACCTTCTAGTTTAAAGACACTACTGTAACAAAGTAAAATTAAAATTAGTTTCAAAATTCAGAGCTTTCCTCTTAGCACTTAGGGCAAACATTCAAATCTGGCTTATTCTCTGAGCACTGACATTTTCTTTAACCAGCTGGTAAATACTTCATTCCAGATTACTTTTCTTTTCTTTCTTTCCTTTTAGTGCAGAATGGATTTATAAATATCATCTTCTTTTGAATTGCACAGTTATATTAATGCTATACTGTGAAAAAAGACATTTACAAACTTCAATAGGTGTAGTTATGTTCATGGCACATAGATTAAAATTTATTATTATGTTTTAATAATAAGTACCTAACTGATTTGTTTCAAGCAATTTTCTCAACAAAATAACTATAATTTTAATCCTGACATTAGGTGTTTAAAGAAAATATCTCAAATGTTAACCAAACAGTTCTATAATATACAATGAAGATTTTTTGGAGTAAGCTTTCAATTATCATTTGGTACATAAAAAGATAGAAATTT
Source organism: Deroplatys truncata (assembly GCA_030765065.1). NCBI lineage: Eukaryota > Metazoa > Arthropoda > Insecta > Mantodea > Mantidae > Deroplatys > Deroplatys truncata. Next base: position 204,925,718 of record CM060983.1, read on the forward strand.
TGCACAGGACATAAGCAAAACAGGTCATATAGAACTTGAATCTGTATAGCTTTTTACTTTTGTATATTAAATCCAAACATTTCACTGACCTCTTTTCTATTCATTAGGAATTTATAAACTGCATAAGTTCATGGTACTGGATACTGCTGTATTATCACTCCAAAAACTGAAGTTGTGTATAATAATTATGATGCGGCTACTTTAAGTATCTATTTCTCGTAATGTCACATCCATATTTCACTTTTGGTAACATGAATTTCAATTCATGCTGTCTACACATAACTACAGCCAGTTCCCAAAGAGGGGAAGAGGGGAACAAGGTTTTTTTGTTTTGACATTTTAAAGCATTCCTACACCTTCAAGAATTGCCAATGACAGATAGAATTTGAACTGTACCTAGCTGCTGATGATGTGTGACAAAATACAGGTGAACTGAGAGAGGCTTCCCTGGGGGGGCTGGCCTGAGCCCACAATTTCAACTAACCAATTAATTTGACACAATTTGTGTTATAACTTTCACCCCAAACTGTAATTCTCTCTAGCGAAGCATATGAAGCAGTCCCACTTAATAAAAATAAAAGAATGCAATCTTTATAACACAGGGTTATTACATTTTAATGAATGACTATGTAAAGTTTGAAAATGCTACAAGGTTCACCTATAAATGTGCAATGCAAGTGCTGACTGAAATTAGGGTACTCAAACCAGAGACTTGTGGAATAAATTTGGAGTATACTAGTGTAGGGTTGCAATAAATCTCTTATGTCAAGGGATTTAATATGTGACAGCACTATATGCATTGTCTTATGCTAAAGGTGTAATAGTAAGATTTTCAAAATGTTCATAAGGGTTTAAATGTGCATAAGAGTAGGACAAGAGTTTTGTTTCTTATCAGACATTAAAATGATTATTATTATTATAAGATTGATGAATGTATGGAAATAGCAATAAAATCAAAATTTAATTGGTTGCAGTTAATTGGAGTTAAGGCAGTAGAACCAAGCATGTGTAGCACACACATAACCTACTTTCTTATATATTTGAGTTGTTCTTCAGAGGAAATGACTGAGAATTTCTTCTATCACATTACCACTTTTCAAGTTTGTAGAGAATGGCTTTTTACCTTTATTTTAGCTGCTGTTGCTACCAGTGATATTTGGAATATTTGTAAGAGAGAGAATTTATTACAATGTGCAGTTCAAGTCAGAAATCATGATATGTCCAAATAAATACTGTAATAGAATGTATAAAAATCTTCCTGCACTCCCATTGATCCATTCATGTTAGGAATGAGATTTCTCTTATGTTTACAGTACTCATCTATATTTGTCTTATTTATTACTAATACATTTTTCATTAGAACAAACAAAATATCATTCTTTTAACTTTTAATTTGTTGTTATCATTGCATGCCTGGCTCTCGCAGTACTAATGTACGCAGCAGACAAACTTCTACTACTTCCTTCAATTTTGCTCGTCCTGCTCCCCGGGGGAGGGATGGTAAGGAGCTGATTCAGTGCCCCACCCACGGCTGCGATGGCATGGGTCATGTCTCGGGAAACTACGCTACCCACAGAAGGCAAGCCACTTTCCAATACTCAGTCACTACCTAGACAAGATCATGATATTCGTGGTCCTTATCCGTCTCCAAAGTTCTTTCTTTATTTCTTTATTCATTTATGATTTTTAAATTGTTTTGATGGATGGTGGTCCAGTCTATTTTTCCTGTAGTTTGGCTTGCTAAGTGTTTGAATTCCATTAGTTGTCCGTTTCTACATTCCTTCCATATTATAATTTATTAAAACCCCTTTAAATGTCTCATTAATAGTGTCCTTCATTTGCACATCTTTTGTTATTTAATTTACAGCTCCATCTGATGTCAGTTTTATTTATTGCCAAAATTTTCCTTTTATCTAATAATTCCTTATAGATTGCTTGTTATCCAGTAAGCTGTTGTTATTTTTATTAGTATTATTTTTCTAAATCCATTTATTTGTAATACACATAAGCCCTCCAAAGCACAAAATTAGACAATTATTTTATAGTTTTTCAGAATAATAGAATCATTAACTGTCAGAACTCCTATTTCCCATTTCTTACCCAGTCATCTTACATTACATATCATGAATAGACAGATTCTTTTAAAATTTAACTCTAACTTTTTTATCCCAATTCAAAATTATGTGATCTTAGAGCCAAAGTGGGCAGCGTTTCTCTTATAAAATATGACATAAAGCACAGTGACCATGTCTGAGCAGATTATTAATAAACTTTTAAGCATTTCCAAAATCTGAACCATCTTTTCTTTATAAAATATTGCTGGGGTCAGGTCCTTATCTTCTGTATATTATAACAAGCCTTCTAAAGCACTATTTATTTATTTTCTGTGTCGTCTAGTCAGTGTCTGGCTGTGTGTGTGTGTATTCTCAGTGTTGCTGCTTGCTCATCGCTATTGATGGACATACAGTAGTTGTATTTTTGGTGATGTTCCAGCTTCTGGAAGAAAAAAGTGTCATTTGCTTCTGCCAAAATAAGAATAAGGAGCACAATTATAACGTGTGAAATAAACCTAAAAAAGTCAATGCTTAGTTGTGGTTTTGTTTTAAAAGGCATTGGATTTTATAGCAAGACTCTAGTAGATTTCCATATAAGCTATGAGATTTCCTGCTTGCAAGCTTAATGTTCAGAGTTAGTGAGAAGGGGGTAACTCTAGTGTGTGATGTTGGTACACTCCAGTTATGGACCTTCTCCAGTTTGTAATAAACTGAAGGCCTGCTTTGAGACAATTTTTAGTTTTGTTATAACTAAACGCACAATGAGGTCATTGATGAACACAAATATTACATTACAGTATATATTAACAATAAGCGGTATGAGAAGAATGTCTCAAATGCACATCTTTTTCAGAATAAACAGTTTTCTGATATTATGCACACTTCATTCCCGTGCACATCTACAACTGAAATCATGTAAATTTGTTGAGGATGGAAGCACTTGGCACATATTTGCATGCAAGTGGTGAGTGTTTGATGCATGAAGGAATACTGCAACAGTAATTAGAAATCATATATTGTTTTCTTTTAATTTATGACTGTGATAATAACATTTTATAAATGTATAATAATAACTGCATTTACTTTTGCCATATTTTAATTTTTCACTGCAACAGTAATTAGAAATCATATATTGTTTTCTTTTGCTTCATGACTGTGATAATAAAATTTTATAAATGTATAATAATAACTGCATTTACTTTTGCCATATTTTAATTTTTCACTTTCATTTATTGATTAACTTGTCTCATTAACATGATTTCACTCTAAAGTAACTGAACGAGTAACTGAACAGTTCATAGAACACACAGCATGTCTCAATGAAATTTAATGTAATTCATTCCTTTAAAACTTTTGTCACAAAATTATAGCAACAGTAAACCAATATCAGTTGTTCACCTATTTCATACCGTTGTTATAAATATGGAGTATGTATCTCCATGTGTCATAGGTATAAAACTGTTTTATAAGAACAGTGGCAGTCCAAGCCATTGCAAGACGAGCAGATGATGATCATTAGGTCTTTTTCAGAAGTCTGAGTCTTTAACCACTCCAGAACTTACAAGATTTCCTTTTGAGGAGACAACATGTTTTCAACAAGGAAGATGCCATATAAAATTCCAGTAGAATTTTTATGGCAGCTGCATGTCTCTTTGAAAATCACATCATATTGAAGTACTGGAATATTGCTTGGTGAGAGAGTATTCACAGAGGAACTGCTGCTATCTCAATTGAAATACTACAACATTCATTCCACAATCTGCATAGAAGGCCAACAGAATATCATTCCAGAAATGGAGATGATTTGTAACAACAACAACACCAATACCACCACCACCACCACCTCCACCTCCATAATAATATATTCCACTGCAGCCCATGGAAGACCAGAGCCTATCAACCCAATCCCAGCCACACACCCATTGTACACAGCAGAGGTGGGTGATCATCCAACCAGTATGGGCAGGTGATGTGGTTGGCACCATGCATTCCTGAGCCACAATTTTGGTTTTCATTACCTACCAATTATAACTCTCCATATTCCTCATGATCCTGAAGGGGTACTGGTCCTGTATAAGGGTAAAAAATTCTGCAACCCCATGGGTGGACAGGAACCCATGCACATTCCATGCCAAGATTTGAAGCACTGCACTAAAGCCTCCTGCACCATGATGCAAGACATCTCTGAGACATAGTTCTCAAAACAAAATATGTAAAAATGATCTTTAGAAGATAAAATGGCATGGTATTGGCAATAATTTCCTATATTTGTTATTTCTTCCTGTTGAGTAATTACAGGTGGGCATAAGTAGTTATACATTAATAAGACAAAAAAAAACTTAATGGAATTCCACTATAGTATAGCTTTATGAAGAAACATGTAACACTGAATATTACTAAATTACTATCTTGTATGTTTAACAATACCCCCAAAAAAAGTCCAAAGGAGTAAGATCTGCAGATGTTGGAAGTCAAGTCAATTGACAGGAAACTCAACTATAAAGCCCCGTACAGTTTGTGCATAGTGAGCAGAACCTCATTTGACTCACAGAAGTCTTCATCATGTTGAATTCATATTAATTGTGGTACTGCAATCCTCAAGATGTCATTGAGATACATGTGTTGGTCCACATTTGTGTTCATAATAATATGTCCAATGACTCCTTTACATGATGGTCAGCCCAGACTGTACAACACCAGGTTGATTCAGCTGTTCCCTAATTGTTAAGTAGGGGTTTTCTGTAGATTAGACACTGTTATGCCTAATTACAGCATCCAACAGTTTAAAGTGTGCTTCACCAGACCACAGAATCCTTCAAGCAGTTCCATTACCTTCATTCAACAGCTTTGCAGAATTGTAAATAACAGTATGAATCATCCTCTAATAAACCATGTATCATTTTTGGCCAATACAATCTCAATTTTAGATGCAACATCAGATAACTCAAAGATCTGCATGTGATGTTTGGTTCACTATATGCTGCCACTTTTCATTTTTGTGGTATTGGAACACAAGAAGCCTGATGTTATAACAGCGACTGGTTGACCACTCTTTGGCACATTATTGATGGACCCTATCTGATCAAATTCGACACATAATTTGTAAATTGTCAGCCTTGATGTAGGAGGTGTTTTAAATTCTTCATGCTATTTTTGTCAAACCTATTCACTATTTTTTGTGTCCTAGCAGTGTTTCAAAACATAGATTCGTTGATCGTTACTTACATTCCAAATCATCACAACAAAAATTAAAAATAATTATCAGACAAATTGAGCAGGCTGGAAAAGTTAATAGAGAAATTCTCCTGCAAATGTATAGTCAAAATACTCATTTCAATCCACCTAACATATGCATTATACAACTATATACCTACTTATGCCCAACCCTGCAATAAATGAGATTTAGTGTTAAAAATATTGCATTTCATTGAGACACCATGTATATCAAGATGTTTAGCATTTTCCTTCAGAAGCTCAGCTGTTAAAAAAATCAATCTATGTAAGGGCAATAGGTTCAACAGTTCTGGAATTCATTCACATAAAACCTATACTGTTTGTACATAGCTAATATTTTGCTAAAGCAGCATAAGCCAAACTAAAGTTACTTTCCAATTTTGTAACAGAGTGAAACTAGAACTAGACAATTTATGGAAATTACAAATTCATTGAATTTAGAAGGAATGCAAAGAACTTTATTTAAGAAGGGTTAAATACAATATATAATTTTTTTCTTACTTCCTTTTGTCTTCTGATACAAGATATCATCAGACTGCTGGAAAAAGCTGGTAGCTTATATATTGCAAAAAATATCCAGAGATGAAGTCACACATCTTTTACTGGCCAACAGTACTGGCCAATGCCCTTACAGAAATAGTACTGCCCCGCAGCAGGGCTCATTGACAATTGTATTTATCAACTATTTCCAATAGAGCAGCAGAACTTTCTTTAGAAATATTTAATATTGAGGTAACATTCCTAGATGTGGAAAACTAAGCAATTTTAGCTCAAGAAGCTCTAAATAATGAGTAAGAGATTAAAGCAGTGTGATTCTGCAGTATTCTTAGACTGAATAACCTCATGGTTATAATAATTAATACATTAGTTTTAATTACAGATACCTCTATTCTACCTGGTTTTCTGATCTTGCTGTTGCATATAATGAACACTGATACATTATGAACTCTACAGAACAAATATTTTAAAGCAAGAGGGAAAACTATTTTTCTAAATGTTCTAACACTTTTCAGAGCAGTTCAAACTTAATTGAAGTTAGGAATGCTTCAACCAGGACAGTCTAATTTTTGCTTTCTCTGCTACATACTTACAGTAAGTAGAGGAAGTATTATACTCCATCCAAAAATTTGATACAGAGTAGAAGCACATATTTTAAGGCTGCCTGAATAAAAAATCTGATGTGCTACACTCACATGACTTTCTCTACTCCTGTACAAACTATTTTTACAAACCCTTATTCTCCATCTATTTCATATTAATCAAGCAATGGTCATCTCTTTTAAGAGCTGGTTGCTATGTGGAGCATTCCATTTTCTTGCATGCCCAGGACATTACAAAAAGAAAAGAATGAAAAACAAAACAAATAATGAATTCCCATTTGAGAAAAAGTATTAGGTATTGAAAAATTCAAACAAATAACAAGGAATATGTCAGAAATGGTTCACCGCACACAAAAAATGTATATGGCATAAATTGTATGTTTTGTGGTAAAATTTTGTCTATCTCTTACAGGGTACCAGTTATGCAAAATTCATTCAGAATGAAGATGACTTCTGGGAACATTCCCAGAAAATTCTAGATATGCCTTTCATTTGCCATGAAAGAGTCTTAAAATACAATATTTTGATCAAAATCATTAGTGCCATTTCTGAGAGAAAAAAAAACTTCAAAAAATGTTCCATGTAAACGGTAGTCTGGAATGGGGGGATTTTCTTGAAAATCTTCGTGTTGCATCTTTTAAAGATACTTAACCTAAATACCAAGTTTGGCATTTATCTGACTTTTCGTTTTTGAGTTACGCTGTTCACAGACACACACATGGGCCTTTTTTTAAAAATGCTTTTTTTGCATTATGGGGCCTCAAAACATGTATTTCCGATGAAATCTCAATATCGAATTTTTAGGTGAAATGCAATATTTCTACTTACTATACATATTAGAGAAATTAATAGGCTTAAGTAAAATACTTTGTATACCCACAAATAAATGATAGAGGGTAGGGAAAGTAATGTGAATGTATCACATCAGATTTTTTTTTCTTCTAGTTTACTGTTTTGCTGGAAACACGTGCTGCCTCACTTGTACCTCAATTTTAGCCTTATCCGAGCGCACTTCCACTCATTTATAATCACACCTTGCTTTATCCACACACATCAGTACTTCCGTTTGTGTATAATCATATCTTGCTCTGTATTTTGGTTTTCGGTATCCCTGCTTGTATTACAAATATCATTTTGACTGTTATTACATTCTCATTTGAATATTTTTTTATGTTCTTGACATGCAAAGAGAATTACATTTTATGCATGGCAACCAGTTCTAAAAATATTTGACTATCGCTTAAGGCCTACTATGTTCCCCTTGTTTTGTATTTACAAGGGCAATATTGAAATCCAGTAGCCTTTAAGCATAGACATATCTCTTAATAGCTGGTTGCTATATGCAGCACCATTCTCTTTGCCACAGATTACTGCTCTTTGCATATCCAAGACAAAAAAATGAATAGCGAATTCCCATTTGAGAAAAAGTATAAGTATTGGAAAATTTAAAGGAATAACAAGCAATATCTGAAAATGGTTCACTCAACAAAAAAAATGTATATGACATAAATTGTGTATTTTAACGTGATCTACATTTTTTGTGTAGTAAAATTTTATCTATCTCTTATGGTTTACCAGTTATGCAAAAGTCATTCACAATGAAGAATACTTTTGGAGACATTCCCAAAAAATTCGAGATATACAATTCATTTGCCATAGAAATGTCTTAAACTTATGGTATTTTATTCAAAATCGTTAGAGCCATTTTTGAGAAAATTAAAATTTCGAAAAATATTCCTAGTAAAGGGTAATCTGGGGCGGGGGGATTTTCTTGAAAACCTTTGTGTTGCATCCTTGGAAGATACTGCATCTAAATACCAAGTTTGGTGTTTATCCGACTGTTCATTTCTGAGTTATGCTGTTCACAGACACACACACGGACATTTTCCAAAAATACTTTTTTTGGATTCAGGAGACCTCAAAACATGTATTCCGGTGAAATCTTGGTATCAAATTTTTGGGTGGAATCCAATACTTCCCCTACTTACAAAAAAGAAAGAAGAAAAAAAGTATTTTTTTAGAAAAAGGTCTATATATGTTTCCATGTGTGTATGTCTGTGAATAGCATAACTCAAAAACAAAATCTTGGATAAATGCCGAACTTGGTATTTAAGTTCAGGATCTTCCAGGAATGTAACAGATAGATTTTCAAGACAATCCTCCCACCCCAAACTACCCTTCACATGAAGAAAATTCTGTTGTTTTTTATTTTCTCAAAAATGGCTCTAACTGTTTGATTAAAGTGTCAAATGTTTAGTATATTTACATGATAAATAAATTGTAAACCTTGAATTTTCAGGGAATAGCCTGTGAAGCCCTCTTCATTCTGAAAGACTTTTGTATAATTGGTAATCTGTAGGTAAGAGGTAGACAAATTCTTAATACACAAAAAAGTAGATTTATTTCTTTAAACCATACAATGTATGTTCAAGATGTTTGTTGTATTCACCATGTTCAAGATATTCTTTGTTACTGCTTTGAATTTTCAATACTTTACACCGTTTTCAACCGCAAATCACCATTCTTTTTTCTTCTCTCTTTTGTGGTCGTGCAAAATGAACGTAATTCCAATTTCAAAGCCATCACATGGTGCATGTCTATGAAAAGAAGGTTTATTTGTATTAAGAATAAATAGATAGAAGAATAATCTTTAGTAAGAATAGTTTGTAGAGCAATGGGAAGAGAAAGTCACATGAATGCAACACATCAGACTTTTGGACTTTGTGTCCCAATGTTCCAAAAGAGTGCAAAATGTCTAAATGTCCCATTTTTCATTGAATTAACCTAAAAAGGAGAATAGGTTGAAATTTGCAACATTGTTTCACTGCATGCACATATGCTGGCTACTTATAACCCTTAAGAACACACTAGCTGATTTAGCTCAATTTTTTTGTATAGTTGTAGACAATATTCAATGGTTGCTATCAGTATTTAAGACGTGTTTGATATAGACAATGCTTACTTTTTGTGTTCTGTCTTGTAACTGTATGATCTCAGAATAGTACCCATAAATGTAATTTTACTGGGCTATCCTGATTTTATCATCAGATCACAAATACTTGAATTCACCAGTTGGCGCATTTGATTTATATTGATATATTATTTGTTTTATGAGAGATCCTCACTCTCTTGCTTACTCGCTCTCTCTCCATAAGTTATCAGTAGTACACTTTTATATTTAATATTATTTTTATAACTATTGTGTTTTGGACTTAGTGCAATTTGAGACCATTAGACCAAAATATACAAACAATATAAAAAAAAGCAAAATATATTCCATATAATCTCTTAATACAGTGATTACATTTATATAATCTTTTATGCAGAGGCAAATTCAGGATTCTATAAATAGGTACATACCAGTGCCACAAAGCAAAAGCAATGAATAATTGGGACATTTTTACCCCATAGTGATGACATTTCCCAAGTTTATTTGAAAGCATCCTACACATAGTACTATGGGCTAGAGCATGGAGCTCTAGGTCCTGGGTACAGAATGCTGCCAGGTTTGATCCCACCCATGGGGATATGGATTTCAAGTCCAGGGTATATGGTCAGTGCCCACTCAGCATCATGAGGAAAGTGAGGAGCTGCAATAGGCAGCGGTCCTGGTCTCATGAGCCAACTTTCCAGTTGGGGGATGCGTGATATGGCCACATCACCTCCCAATATCAGTTTGATGATCACCCATCTCTGCCATGCACAAGTGGGTGTGAGGCCGGCAGTCCAGATCCTTTGCAGACTATAGCACCACAGAATTCATTTATTTGAATGAAACTGTTATATAGTAAACATTAATTAAGGTGTAATACATTATTATTTATTTCACCTTTAGTAAACATAGCCCTGTGTGATCAGTCCTATCTGTTTTCATGCAACATTCTCAACATCATTTCAAATGGTGGAAATGTTGGAAATGTTTCCACTGAAGTACTAGGAGCAGTTATCCAACTTCTTATTGTTAATTTTTCATTAGAAGTAATTGCTATATTACTATAATTTGGTTTAAGGGATCATAATTTGCTTTTCTGATCTCATCATCTGCAGATCCTTTTCAACCGGTAATCATGTTAATGCCACTAGAAGGAGCCTTATCTGCAGAATTTTGACATATTTTATATTCTACTTTAATTTTTTGGCTTTTTAAAAAATTATAAAATTGAAACACTTGAAAATTTAAGTTTATTATTTATTGCATAGAAAATGATAAACTTTCAGCTAATACTTTAAATATTATTTGTGATGTAAAGTTTTGAAAATTGAATCACATTCACTGTGAGCATTAATGCACCACAATCTGCAAGCTTGTCATAACTTTTGTAAAGCACTGGATTCTTACACTTGTTGAGGTAAATGACACATGCCAACATACAGCCTATTGTTGCAAATCCTTTGGCCACCACTATACCTGTTTCACAAGTTTAAAGTAGAAGTAAGCAAAACTTAATGTAGCACTCTGCCGAGCACATGGCAGCACCACGTGGAGAATCATGGGAACTAATTTCCAAGAGGAAATTGCTTCAGGCAGAATACAAATACAGTACATTGCATAGCTTGGGGACCATTAGCTTTTAAACATTTTGTCTTATTCCTATATTTTGCCTTATATCCTAAACTTCTAACACTTAATACCAAAAGTAGGTACATAAAAGTGGTATCTGATCACTTCGGCACCTGTAATTAAAGGTAGTGGATTAAACCATTTCAGGTTTTAGAAGTCATTCATTTAATTACTAATATCAGTATACTACCTTTGCTTTAACCTTTTATGAGTCAACAAGTTAAGAAAATGATTAGCACTATAGATTAGAAAACATAACAGAAAACAAATGCAACCCAAGATCCGAGTGATAATTCTGCATTATTTACAAAAAAGTTAAATTATTGCTAAACAACAGCCAATTTTATTCATTGTCAATTAATTGTCTTCCTTCCATGTTCCGTGTTTATGTTTTTCAGTGGTAGAGGATTCTCCCATCACAGTTGAAAGTATATTTTCTCAGTGCTTTGCAAAGAGTACACTGGTGGCTTATCCAGAAATGAACTATAGTGCCTGCACATGCCTCTTAAACCCCCTGCTACTATGGTTCATTTAATTATAGGTGAATCTGAACAAATACATTTTGTTTCATAAATTGAGCTGTTAAAATAACAGATTTTTTAAATTTTTCTGCACAAGAATAACCACAAAATGTTATGTCTGAATCAGATTGTTTTATTTAGAGGTGGAGATGACATCTAAGAAAAAAAAAGTGAGAAAAGTTTTAGTTTGTCCACCAGCCAATGAGGTGCTCTCTTGTTATGTAGTTTTGTTTACAACTCCTTTAAACTTAAACACTTAAGGATCAGTCCAGTAATTACTATTCAAGGGGTATATGCTCAACTGTAGCAAACACTTGGTAACGTAAGTATTTAAAGCAGAACTAAAACTGTTAGCTTTTATTTCATTAAACAAAAACAACTTTGTAAACTTAAATATAGTTGGGGAGGTAAAGTGCCCGTAGCCCCTCTCTGGATCTGTCTCTTCTTTTATGCATTATATGAGGAGTCTTAATTTTCATCTGTCACTATTTTGTAAAAGACTATGTAAACTACTACTTTCAACCAATAGAAATAAATTCAACCTTTTTAACAAATTATACTGTATATAAATTAGCTGAAAATGTATGTGAATAATACTACTACTAATACCACTATAGCAGTAACAATAATAATAAAATTTATTTAATGTTGCTAGGAATTGACAGGGCATATAAGACCACTACTATTATAGAATTTAGTCCCCTATGAGTTCTTTTACATTTCAGGAATTCTACAAACATGAAACACACTCACGCTTCTATGCCAGAATCAAAGCCACAACTCGAGCACAGAAACCAGTGCTCAACCATCTGCACCACCAAAGCTTACAAAAATTTGCTTAAACCACCTTAGACTGACTGCATTTCCTTAGAATGAATGAATTGTTCCATATTTAAACAATGCCTCTTTATTCATCCTAAGAGTTCTTAATTTTTTTTTCACTGCAAAATTTCATACTCAAATAAAATTGTAGTTCTGTGTTACTTGTCTAATCGTTCTTGAGCATCGGCTCTATAAATTGCTTTTCTTTGCATCATTGATTCTACTTTGAAATGTAAGGATCTAGATCTCTGGTATGGATAAACTTACTCCTATTTCAAATGCGATAAGAAATGTTTTGAAAGATCATCAAAGTACTGTGTCAATTTATCTGCAGAGCCAATAGGTCTCTAGTTTTCAAACTTCTTTCCCCTCCTCAAAAAAAGATACACGTTTCATGCAGTGGCAACTTGACCATTGATACAACTGATGTGTGGAATTGCTTATAATTATTATTATTGTTCATTGTGTATTATTTGTTATTAGTTTTGCCTTTTATTTAAGTAGAATTAGCTCTGATAGTTGTAAGTATATAAAATTAAAACTCAGCATTTCAAACTCTCCTTACCAGTTTCTGCTAATTTCCAAAAACTACTAAAAATGGCAATGGCAGAATGTTTGAGTTACAATCACTGCCTTCTTTTGGTTAAGGAAATTTGTCTATTGTTGAACATTTTTGTACATAGAATGTGAAATGGTCCATTGCAGCCATTAAGGTAACAGTGGATGGGTTGAATACTGATACCCATTGAATGTGTTTAGTATTTAATAAAATATGCAAATGTATGCTTATTAATGAGTTTTTCATGTGTTGTAAAAGAAAAGATATGAAGACTGGTCTTTAATGTGATTGTCAAAAGCATACAGTTTCACATTTGTAAAGAGTAAATATGACAAGATTAAAATGTGAAAAGATGCACTTTCAAAATGGCACACTGTCTAGTCATTGCTTACAAGAAACATCTCATAGGCAATGATCTAGTTTATGCAAGATTAGACTTATGCAAGATATGTAAGCCTGCATTTCAGCCGTGAATATGGAAGTAAGTTCCAACCATTGTGTAATTCATCAAAATTGAAAAGGACGATCTTGACAGTGAAGAAGTCAATTGATAAAATAAATGAGTCGAATGATATTAAAAGCCTTCACTTACATCATGATGGTAAACTCTGGATGATCGTTTCGAGACTTCAAGGTCTCATCTTCTGCAGGAATTGGTCAGTCGCTTCCAATTCCTGCAGAAGATGAGACCTTGAAGTTTCGAAACGATCGTCCAGAGTTTACCATCATGATGTAAGTGAAGGCTTTTAATATCATTCGTCTCATTTATTTTATCAATTGTGTAATTGCCTGATTGTTAAGACTACCATTTAGTAAAGTTTCTTTCACTGAAAAAAAGTAAACTTATTAGTAATGGACATGGTTATATAAATATACATTAATCTATAACACTTTTATTTATTACCTTTTTAATTTAGCAAAAGAAGTTTTGGTGTTAATCATCCAGTCTGTGTTGACTGTTTTCCATATTTTTTTAACAGTTACATCCCCTTATCAAAAAGCTAGGAGTCACTACTGATTTCATGCACTTTCTCTCTCTTTTTCATTCATATACAATAGGTATTTTCCTCTCCATGTAAAATTCTGAATTGGTCTATAGTGCTGCTGTGGCACAACTCCCAGTCTCACATCTCCAACTGAAAACAGATTTGTTATTTTCCTTCACTGACATGAAGGGAGATTAAGATACATGTTATTGTTTGCTACCTTCATACATATGCATAACAAGAGCTGGCTACACAAAACACAAATGCATCTATCAGAACAGATATACTAGTGTCATACAACGGATTATTTGCTTGACATCTTGGTGAAATTTCTGTTTTCTGAACCAAACACAGTATTTTGAAGGCATTTTAATATACAAAGGAGTGCTATTTGAAACAAATTTTGATGCAAAAATTGGACATGTCTAGTAACTTTCTATCTAAACCAGAGTGGTAATTCTTCTGCAACAAGGGGCTTGTCAGAGACAAGTAACAACTTCAAGAGGCAGCACTGCTATGGCATGTGCTGAACAGCTGAAAGCTTCTAAGCAGACTGGACAGAATACTGAAGAGTTAAAATAACTTCTTTTCATGACAACCTATTTTGCTGTGTACAGTAATCCATTGACTTATATTATATACAATTGGAACCATGCATTAATACTTTGAATGATGTCCTTTATTTCAGTCATTTTCTATATTTATTTATCAGTCTTTATCTGTACTATTTGAGCAGGGATTTTGGAATAACTTACAAACTTGCTCTTGAATATTTAGGAACAAGTATATGCTCAAGTGATCAAAACATCTCAAAACTATTACCAAGTAAAACGTCCTGTTTTGCCTCAATTACTTAAAAGGATGAAAACTAAGTTACAAATTATTTACAAATAAAACATCAGTGCATTATTTAATATTAGTAAAGCTGTGCCTCTTACCTTTGTAATTGCTTTAGGAGCAGGAGGAGAGAAAGAAGTTTATATTCTGGAAAAAAGAAAGAAAAAGAACTTATGAATAGGAATCTTTATTGTGCTTACATTACTCTGAATGTTTAAAAATACATGAATTGCATTTTGACACTTTATTAATCTACTAATTTAACCTACTCATCCTTTTAACTTCATATTTGTGCTCATTTCCTTCCTCATCATTTACTGATTCATTATCTTCTTGTGAAATAATTAGCCCTTCTATCCACACAGGCATGTAAGGCTATGACTATCTTACACCATATATTATGAATATAATAATGATAATGACTTTGGTTTATTGTTATGTGCAGTTTATCTGGATGTCCAAGAGCTGATCGCACACAAATACAGGCACATTCCCAAGAACTCAAATGTCCAACTCCTGGGTGTGATGGTTCAGGACATGTAACTGGCAACTATTCATCCCATCGTAGTTTATCAGGTTGTCCGCGTGCAAATAAACCCAAAAGCAAACCTCGGGATGGCCAGGATTCAGAACCCTTAAGGTGAGGAGCATGTTGTTTATGTTATATTGTACTTTTGCTTACATGCAATACTTGGAATTTAATTTTGTCAACATGCAGCATTCATATTGTTACAATAAAACTATGCCTTTGCAGAAGTAGAACAAAGTAGGAAAAAAGTTACACATTTGAGAGCAGATGAGATAAACATCAGGTTGGAAAAAAAACCAAAGTAGACACAAAAAGATATGTTTTCTGAATGCATACAAACACATTTTTGTAAGCCATGCCCATATAAAGTTACATAAACTTTGTTCCATAAGCACAACTCGATAATTAGTTTCTAACACTTTCTGACAATGTTAGCAACGTTTTAAACAAACTGTTAATGGAACTTCTTTTGTCCAGATATAATAAAGCATTTTACATGAAATCAGGCACACATAAAATGTGATAGTGAGGAAGGAAATAAATAAAATAATATTTGCATTGTTTTCAAGAAAGAAAAGGACCCCCATTTTTTGGTTTTGATCTTAATTTTATTTCTCACTATTCTTTATAGCTTTGAATATTTGCAATTTTCGTGCACTACTTTGTCTTTAATAGTCAGTGTTATGTATAGGTTTATGCTCTAAATATAAACTTGCTCTTATTTTAAAGGTTGGGAAATAAATTTAAGATTATATTTTTTATTTTTAAAAAGATTATTCATTTTATGCATTTGCATACACCTTTGTATTTTAATGAAGAATTTCAATCTGATTACACAGTGGATTATTTTATTTAAACTGTACATAATCTTTAATTAGTTTCCTTCAAATCCAAAAAGTTTCATTGTGGTGTTCTTTGGTTCTATAATTAAAAATTATAAACAAATTCCAATGTTTCCCTTATATTTTGCTTACTGTGCACAATGAATAGAGCTTCATTTTGCTAGTTCACAACACTTCAGTAGTTCCCATAATGCAGTAAATGAATAACCTAAAAGTCATGATGAGGCTATGAATGATTCATGCACATGTGTATACTCATTCAACAGAGATTTGTTGTGATAGAAGTCAAATGGAGGGTAGTATAGGGTGTCAATAATTCTTTTATTGTGTGTTCATGTAAAAATCTCAATGACAAATAAAAACACTGTGCAAAGTTTGCAAACAATTACAGTTTGATCTGATTGTTGTTTCAATCTTTTAAATATTCAAAAACACAAGGTAAATATTTTTAAAAACTTGAGACATGTCACAAGCATTGAGTGTTAAAGTGATATTGACTCTGTGGTATTGAAAAGTCTTGCTTTGTGCTGTTAGAAATACAATATCACTTAATGCATTTTTTTCCTTTTTTCCATCAGAAAAAATAAACCTTTTTAAAAATTCTGAATAAGATTATGTTTTGGTTGTGATATAAGCTGACTAGGAATATAAAGAAGATCCTTTATAGCCACAGCTGAAACAACAAAATACATACTCATTGATTCTGAAATATAGGCACAATTTGTCATATGCTGTTATGCCATATTTGCTCCAAATTTTTAAAGAGTAGTCCAACATTATCTTTAATTTACTATCCAATATAGTGTTAGGTGTTGTGAAAAATAGGTAGGTTGTAAGGAAAAGCAAGGTATAATAACATTAAAATTACTCTGCTACTTATCCTTTTAGATTCTCTATCTTTCCCTCTCCCTCTCTCTTTTTCTTTTCTTTTTTTGTTTTAAGATGCCCATGCTTATTCCAAACATGAAGAATTCTTTATTATTTTAATTTATAAATAAATGACTTGTTTGAAAAAAGAGTAGGCTTACACCAAGATCCACAATTATATAACTTCAAAAACATCAATGTCATCATCATCATCATCAAGATTATTGTTGTTATTATTACTATTCTTTTCATTCCATTGTTGTTCTGAGAAGACTAACAAATCAAGTGGCTGTTAATAAGAGTTGCACATGGGCAAATTACCTGTCATTGTCACATTTTAAAACAACAATTTTCTCACAGGACACAAAAGGTATTTTGCAACATTAAAAATGGTTATGGAACTTTGCATAACGGTTACTATAACCTATTCATAGCATTCTACACAACAAAACATCCACAGCAAACCTTAGTATGAACTTAACAATTAGTTATAAGGTAGGACAGAAATAACAGAGCATAAGATACAATTCATAAATGTCTGACTTAACGCGCAAGACCAATTCATAATCAAGGTTTTGATGCAATCTGATACAACTTCATAAGGTGAACATGCTGTATTTCCTTTGCAGTCAGATGATGCAGTTACCTGTAAGAGCTTAACAAAGTACTGTTAATGCAATGCAGTGCTCAAAAGTGGACTCAACTTTGCAGTTACATAAATTCTTAACTAAAGGACTTTCACCAAAGAACAGGATAATAGCTTGATCATGATGAAGAAGCTTTGTTTATTATACCGTAAGAGAAGAAATATATTATCTATATATATTATAATATCTTTTTGGACAAAAGTGGATGCAACTTGAACTGTTAGGGTCAGTTGATTGAAACATTGTCACAGGAAAACTTTTTAAGAAAGGAATTGTAAGCAATCTGAGAAAGAAAGAAAGGAAGGAAGAAAGGAAGGAAGGGAGGAAGGAAGAGAGAGAGAGAGACTCTTCCAAAACAACCGTCTGTGACATATGTAAATGATCATTCACATGTGAGTAATATCAGTGAAATACAACTACCAGATTTTTCACTGGAAACCTATTGGGGATTTCAAGATTGGAAAAAAATATTACTCTTATACCCAGAGGGTTGCCACATAATTGAAGAGCATTTTTTCAAAAGTCAATAAATGCTCAAATTTTGAAAATTCAGACTTTTTTAATTACACATTGACCTTGTTACCATGTATGACCTGTTGAAAGGTTTAGGCAAAATTGTTACTTATCATGTTAATAATATGTTAAAAATAGCGAGGTTTGCAAAACTCTATATTTTCTCTCAGCCAGTTACAGCAAAAGTCAATAAATGCAAAATATATTTTACTTCTGAGAGAGAATGACAAGCTGAGAAGTGAATTATTGGCAAGCGCTTCCTGCCAGAAGCAATACAAATTAGTGGTTCACAGCTTTTGCAAGGAGATCACAGTAAAAGACTGTTATGTATTATTTGTTCATACAAGCAATTCAGAAAATGACATAGTACAGGGAGAGCCAAAAGACTATGTTTTTCCTGTCCACAGCCTCGGCGCTCGTTGCTGTCTGCTGCTATCATAGAAAGTCACGAATGAAACCATACAACATTTTTAAAACTACTTTTATAGGTTTTACTTAACAAATTTATGAAAGTGTGTTTGAGGATTGAATTATTAGTAGAGATTTGTGGCCCCCTCAGTCCCCCGACCTAACCCCAGCAATTTCTATCTCTGGGGTAACTTAAAAAAATGTGTACAAGACAAACCCACACACCCTGGAAGAATTAAAACAAAATATCCGCCAGGAAATTGCCAGCATTTCTCAATGTGAACTACAGCGAGTGATGGATAGCTTCCTAAAGAGGTGTCAAAAATGTATGGACAAAGACGGTGGCCAGCTTCAGCATCTCCTTTCATTAAGTTGGAAGTAAAGCCTTTAAAAGTAGTTTTAAAAATGTTGTATGGTTTCATCCGCGCCTTTCTAGATAGCGGCAGACGGCAATGAGTGCCAAGGACGCGGACAAGAAAAACACTATGCAGGCGGTTCATAGTTTTTGACTCACCCTGTAGTATGTTACTAAGTCCTAAGTTGTGCAAGTCTAGATCAAGAGTAAAGGCACCTAAGAAGCACAGCAAAAACAAGAAAATACCAACTAGTGTGTGCTCATATGGCCACCAGACATACCACTGGACCCAATAATCTTAGGAAGAAAGTATTGCAAAGCAGCTGATCTTGCATGCGATGATATCACATGGAATCCATGAGCAGGAGGTCCGTGGTTCAAGTGTGTAATTAGATAGGTCAAAAATATTTTATTGAAATCTGGTACTGATTTACTTAGGTTAATTTTTAAAACAAATTGATTTAGTCTTTAAAATGTCATGAACAAATGCTGTCTGTGCTCTTCATGTTTTAGAGGCTATTAGAATATTGTCCAAGGATGCAAAGCAAAGATTTAAATCTTGTAATACTTTATTAGTGAATCTCTGGAAATTAG
The DNA here is from genome assembly GCA_030765065.1 of Deroplatys truncata. Lineage (NCBI taxonomy): Eukaryota > Metazoa > Arthropoda > Insecta > Mantodea > Mantidae > Deroplatys > Deroplatys truncata. The sequence continues at coordinate 204,945,147 of CM060983.1, forward strand.
AAGGTGCATTTATAAGTTAAAAGGCCATGAAATTTTATTCAAATAAACCAATGGTTATTTTTTCCATCTTCTTCTGCCATTGGAATCTGGTAGTAAGCTTGAAATAAATCTAGTTTAGAGAAAACAGTTTTACCTTGTAAAATATAGCTAAAGTCATCAGTATGAGATATTGAAACGGTCAGGTACAGTGTGTTTATTGAGTCTCTGACAGTCACTCAAACCTGCTAAGCCTGATTATTCTTTATAATCAAATGTAATGGACTGGTTCATGGATTTTGAAGGCTGAATTATATTGTGATCCAATGTGAATTAAAATTCCTTTTAGCAAACTTCCAAATTCCCAGGATCAAAGTGTCGAGCTTTACTTTACATAAGTGGTCCAGTTGAAGTAGTAATATAATAGAGTAGGATAGGACTAGAAGCAGAGGGAGACTTAGCACCTTGACCTATGCAGATCTTTTGTACCTATGCCCCTGATGGGGCACCCCCAGGAGGAAGGGATGAGTTGAGAGGAGACACATAGCGGCCGGACTAGGAGGAACGACAGGCAGAGGACAGGGTCCTTACCTTTAACAGATTTTAACTCCCTGGATGGTGGCTGGTGCAGCTGACTCCTCTCCCCCCTGTGGGTTTACCATGCCCTGAGGGGCCTGTGACACAGAGACCACTCGCAGTCTGGGGATGAAGGTTTACTCAGAACATCCTTTTCTCCTGCCATGCACATGCCAGGACCTCCCGCAAGCACTTGCAACCCTAAAAGAAACCAAGCAGATGAAAGGCGAAGTGAAGTGAGAATGGAGATGAAATAGAGGGAAAGGAAATTTGGCACATGTAATAATCCTTCCCAGCATTCATCTGGCAACCCAGGGAAATCCCCCCCCAAAAACCTGTGGGTGAGGAAGATCGGACATGGACATTGAACCTGCGACCTCCCGAATGTGGGCCACAGGTGTTACTGCCTGAGCCTCCCATTCAGTAGTAAATCTAACTTCCTTAGGTGTTACAATTGGATTAGTTATTTTGGAATATTTCTGTAATACGTAATAAAATTCAAAATTATTTTATTGAGTCCCTTTCATTGATTGTTTCGATATCAGCTTTGATGCTAAGTTTTGTTTTGTCATCAATAAGCATTCTGTTTTTAATATCAATTATTAGATCAAAATGATGTGAGGAATCCACATCTAAATATCCTTTGGATTTTTAAGCTAGTATAAAATGCCATTCCAATTTTATTTTCAAAACCAAATCTATGTTCAGAAGTTTTGAGCCAAAGATTGATATTTCTGTACCATTAGCAACATAGAGTTTGAAATATGGTACAAACCTTTGACAGCTATTTTGGCTGGCAATACAGAAATATCTGTTCTACTATGTACTAGAAATGTTTGACCAGAGTAATATAATAAAAAATTGCAGCTTTCTTGGGGAATGGCAACAGAATGAGTGATGGCCACTGCTGATGCTGCTGTTTCCCTCTTCTTTCCACTGGCAAGGAGGGGTGTATTTTTCAGGCTTGCATTTGGAATTAAACTGAAACAATGATAGCAATATTTACTATTTCTGTTTAATCTTGGCCCACTCTGACTCTGTGACTCGGATCGGGGATAAACATTCTTATTCCTGATATACAGTCACCTGGTTTCCTTCATTTCTCTTTCCAGTTCTTCAATCTCGGGTAATAATCTTACATGTTACTGCTGATGCTGGTTAAGCTGCTCAACCATGCCTAATTTTGCACATATGATCTGCAATTTCTGTTATCTTGTTTAGTTATTCACTGGATATTACCAAGATATCACTTACAGTCAGCAGTAGCTTAACTAACCACAAAGTTTTCAAGATCTTTTCTGAAATATTCTTTCCAGCTAAATCTTTCAATTTCCTTAGTAATTGGCTTGGTTTCATGTAACATAACTCAACTTCACTGACTAGCTTCCTTATCTGCTTCTCTTCACTTTCCTTAAAAATTGCAAGGAAATATTCCTGGGCTAGTAGATATTTATCGATATCTTGAGTTGTAACAGATATTCTCTACAAATCATGGTTCCAACTGAGCTAGTAGGTGGTTAAAATTAGATGATTCCCTTGGGATATCAGAGGTTTTAAACTGTGGCTCTGCGTCACCAATAAATGTGAGTTGTACTCTGTGTGATACTTTAATGATCACATAATATCATTTCACAGCACACATCAATATAAAAAAATGTATTTTTGTACAAAACATTTAGATACTTCTGTTATTTCATTTAACAGCTCAAACAAAAAACTTATAAACACAGTTATAATTTTTAAAAACAGGTTAACCAACACAGAAATATTGTCCCTACATGCAGTTTCATTAAGAACTAATCTATTTAATTCCTCTATTAATAATTCATGCATTATAAATATGCTTATTTTTCTATTTTTCTCCTTAAAAATATAGAATTAAATTATTAAACACTTACTAATCCACTAAAGATTAAACTAGAGATAGCTGCATATATATATATATATATATATATATATATATATATATATATATATATATATATATATATATATATATATTTTATTCACTGTTTAGAAATTTGTTACAATTTCATGGCTTCATCATACAATTACAGGCTTAAAATTTAGCTATAGAGATAACATTATTTACAATTAGAGAAATATTCATTGAATTCCTGTATGTTATAAAAACATCGGTCAATTAAGAACTTTTTGATCTTCTTTCTAAATATAACTGGGTGTTTGTCTGTGATTTCATTGGTTATTGAGTTATAGAATTGGATGCTGGTATGCAGTATTGAATGGATCTTTTTAATTGTTCTGGCTGCTTGTAGGTGAATTTTAACTGCTGGTTCTAGTACTATGATTACGAATTGCATTATTTGAGTAAAATTGTTGTATATTACTATTTATGAAGCAAACACTTTCTAGTATATATAGGCAAGGTAAGGCAAGTACGTTATTTTGTTTAAAATGGATTTTACAGTGGGCAGACCTATTTAGATTAAATATTTTTCCTATGATTTTCTTTTGTGTTACAAAGAGAGTATTAATGTATAGAGATATTTAATATCACAAGTTTCTTTTTCTAATCAACATTAATTTCCAAGTTAAATTTTCAGTACAAGATTAATTAAGTTTTACCTTTCTGTGTAAATAAATAAATGCTATAGCACCATTATTTTATTACAACCAGGTGCCCTATTCCGGGATGTGATGGTTCTGGGCATGCTACAGGGAAGTTCCTGTCTCATAGGAGGTAAGCTAAACTAATATATACATTTATTAGGCATGCACAGTTTAATTCTCATTCTAAACACGAACAGGGTATTTTATGCAATTATTGAATACAACCATTCAAATAAAAGACATACTGGTACTTCAGGATTGTGACTATTCTATAAATTTAGAAATAACCCATTTTCTTCATTTTGTATTTTTTCTTCACCACCTCCCAGTACAATCCCTAGCTTACAGTATTGGAAGTTGGTTTCAGTAATAAGCAAATTATGCACACTAAAATGCAATAATATGAGCATTTTAGTTGTTTGTATATTATTTTCACATACTTACCTACATTAATATTCCAATTAATCATTATACCAATCCATGTTTTTCTTCCAATTATATAATTTAGTCAATAATTTAGCCTCAAAATGTATAATTTAGTGTTCCTCATATATCCTCTGCACTGCAGTTATGTATATTTATACAACATGCCAATATTTTGTGATCATATATGATATGTTGCTTAAACTTCAAGCAATCAGTCAATTATTCTACATTAATAAGTACCTATTTGTGTATGTACTAACTTATGTACCTACTTCAATAAAGTTTAATTTTGCTGTAATAAAAGAAAAGGTTAATTATACTGCAATGACTATAACAATACTCACAGGTTCCATGCAGATTAATCCATCTTCTCCAAGATCTCTTCTGATTTTGATTTTCCTAAATGCTACCTATAGTACCTATAATAATTCAACCAGACATTGGAAACATCAAATGTCTTGCCCTTACCAACTGCTTTATTGAATAACAAGCATAAAATCTGCATTTCAGAACTGTCTTTCATTCTGCTACACTCTGAGTTATCATTCATATATTCTTTCATTTATAATGATTTTATCAAAAAATTCCAATAATGTTATGTTTTGGTACTGGTTTACAGTAATAAGCATTTGCAACATAACAACAAACTAAAATGTATAAATAGTGTCAATTAAAAAAATGATACATCCAGAATGTATGCACAAATTATACTAGTGTGCAACGAAATTACTGCCTTCGAAATTTGAATGTTTTTAGGATATGTTTACCACCCTAAAATTAAATTCAAAGCCATAAATTTATTTTACCTATTTAATCCTATTACACATGATGTTTTTGTTATTTTAACTTCAATTTTCTTATAATATCTAATTTTGGCAATTGTAGCATAATTATTTAAACTGTAATATTTTAACACAGTTTTAGTATGCCAGGATATGTAAACTAAAGTTATTCAAAATAGTTTTAAGGTGTTTATAGTGAAAACTGAGGTCACGCAGTTTATCTGATAGAGGTGTGAGTGCTTAAGGAAGTTAGAACAAGATTATGCACAGCCTTGCAATTGTTTTTATTTCTGGCCTTTCTTTGGTGAGAGATACATTTTATCTTTGTAAGCATATCCCATCTGGTTCTTCTTACCTTTCATTAGTTTGTGTTTCATCTGGAAATGAAATCCGTTTGAAGCTTTATTTTGGAGTAAATTGTTGTGAGTTTTTAGCCTGTATGAAAGTATTTACCATGTGGCTTTGAGGAAGGATAAATAATCCACACCACTATCTGGAAATACATATTACCTAAGCAAATGCATAATATTACAGATTTTGTGAAGAAAGTCATATCTTGGCTATTTTGGAATCAAACTTTGAGATAAAAATAAAGCTTGTGCACCATACAAAGCATGTATTGAAGAACCTATCACTGGGTCAATGGCAGAAGACCATTGTTATCTTTTGGAATACCTATGGTTTGGAGAGAACAGTTGAACTACAGTAATAACTGCTACTTCTGTTCATGCAAATAAAAAGGTACACTTCTAAATATAAAAAGCAAATTGTGCATCCAGTTATTCTGTCAGCCATTGTAACTTATCCTATGGGCCTGATGTACCAATCCCTGTGTGACCAGAAAATCATGAACAGTCTACATCTGTATCTGATGTAGAAATGAGGAAAATTGTGACACATGACAGTGACTATCTACCAGAATCCTCTGCTTCAAAATGTGGGTGTTTTTCTGACTAGCAAGGGATCTTGTCCTTCCTAAAAGGTTAGTTCAGTTGTTAGTTTCCAGACACCAAGAAAAAACTCTGCTGTGTCCAGAAACATCATTCTATTGGTACTGACAACGTGAAATAGATTTTAAATTCTTTTTCTCCAAAGATGGCCAATTTGTACATTGCATTAATGGTACCTGGACTTCCAAACTATGACCCAAGTGACTGGAGACAGTTCACTAATGCTTCCAAGTGAAGTTTAAAGGTTGTCTGTCCTCCTTAACAGAAAGATTTTTGGTTCAGTGCCAATTGTCTATTTAGAGATCCTCATAGAATTATGTGGAAATTTGGAACTGCTGTTATTGTGACTGAACTAAGTGAACACAGCTGGTAAGTGTGTGGTGATTTCAAAGTTCTTATTATGCTGCTGAATCAACAGTCTGGTTTTACTAAATTTCCATGCTTTCTTTGTATATGAGTTAGCAGGGCACAAGTTGATTACTAACTAAAAAATCTGATGTGTTACACTCACATGACATTCTCTACTCTTTATTTTTACAAACACTTATTCTCCATATGCTTCATGTTAATCGAGATATCGAGATGTCAATCTTATTGCTAATTTTCTTGTAGATGCAAGGGGAATATGATAGCTTTTAAGCGATAGTCAAATATTTTAATGCTGGTTGCTATGTGGCGCATTCCATGCTCTTTGCATGTCCAGGACATAAAAAAATGAATAACGAATTTGAGAAAAAGTATAAGTATTGGAAAATTTAAGGAAATAACAAGCAATATCTCGAAAACGGTTCACTCAACAAAAGAAATGTATATGACATAAGTTGTGTATTTTAACACGATCTACATTTTTTGTGTAGTAAAGTTTTGTCTATCTCTTATGGTTTACCAGTTATGCAAAAGTCGTTCACAATGAAGAATACTTTTGGAGACATTCCCAGAAAATTCGAGATATACATTTCATTTCTCATGACATTATCTTAAACATATGATATTTTCATCAAAATCGTTACAGCCATTTTTGAGAAAATTAAAATTTTTGAAAAATGTTCCATGTAAAGGGTAGTCTGGGGTGGGGGGATTTTTTTGAAAACCTTCGTGTCGCATCTCTGGAAGATACTGAACCTAAATACCAAGTTTGATGTTTATCCGACTGTTCGTTTTTGAGTTATGCTGTTCACAGACACACACACACACACACACACACAGACACACACACAGACATGTTTCCAAAAATGCTTTTTTTGGATTCAGGAGGTCTCAAAACATGTATTTCCGGTGAAATCTCGGTATCGAATTTTTGGGTGGAATGCAATACTTCCCCTACTTACTATACGTAGTAGAGAAAGTAAAAAGACAGGGCACATCAAGAGAATTTGGAAGTTGGTTTTAAGAATGTTGTGCACCAAAACCTTCTGAGCCCTTCTAAAGTTGTGCTGCTGCCACCTCTCAACATTAAGTTTGATTTAGTGAAACAGTTTGTAAAGGCTGTAAATAAGGATGGAGACTATTTTAAGCACACATGTGAAAAATTTCCACTATTATTGTCTGAAGTAAAATTAAAAGAAGGTATAATAAAGCTGATGTCTGTTGCAGCATTTAAAAACATTGTGGATGAAAAGGAGAAAGCAGTATGGATATCTTGCTGTGAAGTTGTTTTTTAATTTCTTGGTAATCACAAGGAACCTAATTACTGAAACATGTGGCTAATGTGCTTGAAACATGCAAGGAACCTGGTTGTAACATGAGTCTCAAAATTTTATATTTTATCAGCTAGATTATTTTCCCCAAAATTCAGGATTTTTAGCAAAGAGCAATGCAAACTATTTCACAAGGATCTACAAGAGTTTGAAAGAGGTACCAGAGATGTTGAAGCATCTGTATGCTTGCTAACTTTTGTTGGACACTAAAGCATGAAATACCTGAGACAAACATAAAAGAAAGAGCAGCAGGAGGACATTGTTAGCCAAGAAGTAATGGGTGTAATTCTTTGTGCTAATTTATACATCCAATAGTGAAATAAACAAGACAAAACAAAGCAAAAACACTCTAGTTACATGTATGAACAACCATGTACATAATTTCAGCAAGTTATGATTTTTAAATATGTTTTTGCATTTGAAAAAAACAATGAAATGAAAATGTTGTAGTGAAATTCACATAATTATGCAATACATTTAAAGTAATTTTGCAACAAATCCTAACATGAAAAGTAAACAGATTGAAAATTCAGATTCCGAACATTGAGATTATATAAAACCACCTTATGTACTATAGCCAAAGTCACAAGTATAAATTTGCAGACTAGAGTTATTTATTATGTGTTAGTATTGAATTTAATTATATATCACTAGAGCTGCAACATTGGAGTGCAGTATAGGGAGTGAGGACAGAGGGAAGGATGTGTTTTGTAAGGCTGACCTTTGCACCATGCAGTACAGTCTATACAGGAAGAATGACACATGTCCCAGTAATGTTTATTCTATTTCTATGGTTAATATATTTTGTGAAGATGCAATAAGTATGTGTTAATTGGTCTTGGAATACATACTATAAATACAAATTAACATTTTTTTGTTTTAAATTTGGATGGGGATCGGTTGCAATTTGTTACAGTAAACAAGTCATTTTTTTCAGATTTTCAAAAGAAAATGATTTCTAGCATCAGACAATACTGATCTATAAGCAGAAAAGCTGTGTTCGACATGTGCCGAAACCCAGCAGCATATGTAAAGTATTTTATGTCTTATATTTCTATGTCCAAGTTTTCTAATGAAGACATTTCATCTACTTTAACCTCAGAAACTTTACAGTGTGTCTTGAATCCAGTACATTTCTTTAACATAATTTGCATTTTCTCATACACCATTTATCCTATTCCATCTTGCATACTATTAAGCTTTACAGTCAACTTTATTCACAACAGCAATTTGGTTAATAGGCTTTTGTTCAGCCTTTTCTAAAACTTCAATTGAAGGGGCAATAAAACTAAAATTTATATTAATATACTCGATTTGTATTTTAATACTTCAGTCACACAAAAGCCTTTGGGCTGTGTATACTGAAGCCACATTATTACTAACAAATCTCTGGATCACTTACTTAACAGCAGAAAAATGCATACAGTAGCATTTGCAAGCTTGAGATAGTTCTCCATCAGGTGATGGTGGGACAACCCAAGTTGAATTCTGTAACACGAGAAGGTGCTTTCACAAACACTTTTTTTTAACACATGCAATAAGCTTGTCAACATCAGGAAATTAATGTCTTACTACCTATGCAATTCCCTGACAGGCATGGGCAAGACATGTGACATATATTATTTTTTATTTAATTTGTATTCAGATAATTTGTTTCCTGCTTTAAGCATATAAGATGTAGTATCCATAACAAGGAGGAGTTTGTCATACTGTACTCCTTATGGCCACAATAATTCCATGGCATTTTCGAAATTGTACCTAAAGTAGAATAGTCCAGCACTGATTAGCTCACCTATCATCCAGCTAGGGTTGCCATAATCCAAGAACCAAAATCAAGGACATAGTCCAAGCATTAACGCCATTGGCAAAGGAATTGTCATTAATGAAGAAAATTAACGTTGGTTTACATTAAATAACCCTTAATTTCTAGGAATATGAAAATAAAATGTACTTTTTAGTGTATGTATTGTACTTCTCCACACACTTTACAAAAAGCCTTATGTTCATTTCTTCCATGTTTAATGCTTGGAAACTGATCCATGTATTCTTCTCAGAAGTGAACTTTTCATTTCAACATTTTATTTTAAAATTCCATGTAATGATGTCACCAGTAACTGTGGATTGGGTTCAGGTTCAGAATTACCCTCCATGTGAATGTTAACCTCATACAAACCACAGAACACCACTGTCATGAGACAGGCACTAGAAATAAAGGAACCGGAAACAGCAAAATCACAGAGAACCGATTATAGTATTGCTTCCGCTGTTACTGTTAGCGATATATCGATGGTCTTCGTCAGCCACAGTGTTGCCATCTGGAAACTTCTATCGTAAGGAATGTTGAAATACTTGAACAGTGTTTGGCGATAAAACTCAAGTTAATAATAAAAACCTTTTTTTTAGCACTCACTGATTTCATGGACTTTTGTCTCTTCATCCAGGACATTCGTCTTCTAGCATAAAATCGCGAATTGTCCACAAAATCTGCGACATATGGAAACCTAAATCCAGCAGAACAATCAGAATCCAATGTGCCAGGAGCGCCAAGACCACTGCCCATCCAAAAGAATCTGTTGTTTCATCCATAGACACCAATATGTTACGATTGCTTAGTTTTCACCTGATCTCATTAATGGACTTCTGGTAACCTTTGCTTACGTAGTACTTACATAAAGTACTCAGATTTGGAATTGGTTTCCCAGTGTACTTCTCTAAAATTATGTGCAACTTTGTATTTGTTAGCTTATTTAGGGGTATGTCAATAGATATAAATGTGTCGGTCTGTAGGTTCAAACCCAGCACAGACCAATGGTTTTTAAGTGTGCTTAAAAGCAACAGCCCCATGTAAGTAGATTTACTGGCATGTAAAAGAACTCCTTTGGGATGAAATTCTGGCACACCAGCAGTGCTGATATGATCCTGGTAGTTGATAGCATCATTAACAAACCAAATATTTATTTAGATTTAAATGCTTCACACAGTTCTTCATAAAAGATTTATTTGATACAGCTCCTGTTGCTGTGATTCTTCTTTATGTTCAAATGTTTTGATACAGCACTTATGTTTGTCCGTACACATATGCCTTGTAACATTAGATGACCTGTTATGCACAGACAAAATTGTAGAATTGCAGATTTTGCAATAAAGTTTGCAAATGAAAATACAAAAAACGTTTTGACCATATCTTGCAACATACTGTGTAATTTTCTGAATATTTGTGATTTTTCTTTTGGCATTCTTCCATGCATAAATAAACACTACACTACACTTGGATTAACTGTATGTCTCCACCTGTGGATTGCTCTACTGACAGATGGAGGTTACCTTGGCCTAGACATTGGAGTAAAAGATGTCTCAAACTAAACATAATGACTCCAACATTGCATACCTGTATATCACACGTTTAATACAACCTTTCTGCATTGGTTCACATACTTTTGGCTCTCAAAATTGTTGCCACTAGCAGCCAAACATATATCACATAGGCAAATAATTGCTTCAACAATCTTGGTCATTGTGTCCATGGGGATTTCTGCACATGCTGCTGTATTTTCTTGATGGGTTCCTAAATCTGATGAATGTGGTGGAAACTCAAATGCACCTGTTTGTCCTATCCAATGTCCCTGCAGATATTCCCTGCACACATCAGATAGGGATACTCTATCTTGGTGGAAGAAGAACCCAATGTTTGCATAAAGTGCATGTATAGCTGGCAAAATTGAAGTGCTTAGCATTTCCATGGACCTGCCCCAGTACCTGCACCTTCACAAAAGAAGGCTCCAGTTTAAACCCCGAAATGACAGACCACAACAGACACTCACCCCTGGTAGACTGAATACATTTTCGATATGACTGTGCAGATTTTCTGATGCCCCATAAACATGCATTAACAAAACAGAGATTGGAAAGGGAACCATTTTAAATGGTATTGAAAATAAAGACATAGTACATGCTGCTCTTATTGATTTAAGCAAAGTGTTTGTACTATATCACATAAATTAATCATAGATTAGTTGTTACATTATGGTGTAAAAGATGTAGAACTGAAGCTCATAGCATCACATTTGAAAAACAGAAAACTAATAGTAATTATAGGAATAAGATTTCTGAATTTAGAAAATTTGGTAACAGGAGCACCCCAAGGATCTATTTTAGGATATTTTCTTTTTCTAATTATTATGAATGATTTAGCAGGAAGTAATCCCTGTAAAGTAGTACTATATGCACATGATACAATTTTACTTACTGTTGCAAATGACATTGAAGTTAGCAGCAAATTACAGGAAGATGCAATAAATTTGGCTGCTCAGTGGCTTAATACTAATAATTTAATACTAAACAAACAAAAAAAGTAACAAACATTACTTCTACAGTTCAATGTAGACCTAGCAATACCCAACAAAAATAGTTAAATTTGTAAGAATAATCTTGGATAACAAACTAATTAATTAATATTAATATTTATATCATCCAGTTTATTATACATATGATTTTGGACATGTCAAAACAATTATATCTTTACAAATCCTTTAAATAATTTAGACTTTATTTATTAGATACACCCTCAATTTCCTTTTGAATCACTGTTAAGAAACATCAGCTGCAGATTTGATTTCCGTGGTAATTTATTAAAAAGTGTGATTCCAGAAATATATATATCCTTTAAAGATACACATTTTTAAAGTGGGAACCTCATGTTGATAGTACATGTTTAAAATTATCAATTACTATACTTGCTTAGGAAACTTAAACTCTGTGTGAGAATAGGTCAAGTAGTAATGACATATTTTAGCCTTTTTCACTCGCATCTACAATATGGTTTACTACTATGTAGGAATAGCCTCCATGTAAATTTTGTTTTCCTTTGGCAAAAGAAAGCCATTAGAATGATTATGGGAGCAAGCAGTAAGGAATTATGTAAATAATTTTTCTCGCAGCTGAATATTAAGACATTACCATGTGTGTGTATGTATATATACTGTAACCTTTTGTATGTGAAGGAAAACCTAGGCAATTACCAATGCCATAACAAGATACCAAATATGAAATCAGGTTAAGGAACAATATCAATACACCATCAACAAATTCATATAATTATTTAATGAACTTCCACCTCAGGCTAGGCAATGCACAGGAAATTACTTAAAAGTAAATTGAAACAATGGCTCATTAAGAAAGCATGTTGTGGTCTAGGGGTACCATGAGCCTCTAGTTCCCGAGGTCACGGGTTGTCACAGGTTCAAACCCAGTAGAGGGCAATGGATTTTTTTCGGGCATAAAAATCCTTAGCATGGCTTCCTTCGGAAGGGAAGCAAAGTCAGTTGTCCCATGTCATAGATTTACGGCACGTTAAAGAGCCTGATAAAGAGACCTATAAGCAAAATTTCCAGTCTTTCATGCCCAATGGAATGCTAAGAACCATAGTAAAGTGTGCCCATAAATAAAACTTAATTTAATTTAGAAAAAAATTTACTGTAATGAAGTATTCTTCACAACAAGCAAAAGTGACCTTGTTTCTTAGCCTACAAAGATAAAGATACTGTCTTAATGTGAATCTAAGAATTAAGTATTAATTATAACCTCTATTGTTCACAAACATTTGTTTAATTTTATTTTTTCTTGTAATCTTAGCCATGAGTAAACAATGGCTGTTATTTTAATTCTTATACATTTTACTTTTAGTATGAATATTATGATCAGATGTGTACTTGACATGTAATTGTGGAATACTCCGTGAATTTTGTTATAACTGACATGTCTCATATTGCTGTATGTAATCAATGGATGGATAAAGATTCTATTCTAAAAAAAGGGTAGGTGCTGAGATTAAAAAGGGAGAAGTTATAACATGTAATTAGTGGGTGGAACACCTCATTAATGCCCTTTTTAATTATATTGCATTTTGTAATGAAATATAAAAAAGGAATTCTGTTTAAAATACTGTCCATGCTTATTGCAAAGCCATGTAATTGTCCAGCATGTTGGAGGTTGTGTTGCAAACTCATACCCCATGCATATTAAACTTCAGTGACAGTTTCAAACTGAACCACCAATTTAAAATGAGCTTCTATTTCTCAAATGGAAAGCATGCTCCAGCCATTTTGATTCACCGCCATATGTCATGTATTAGTCATAAGAGATTCAATGCAACTCTGAAAACAATGTGCAGCTGCCATTGTTAAAGAGTATACATTTCTTTATGGACCCTATATTTAGAAATACTCAGTTTAAAACTTTGATGATGACAGAGATATTAAATTCTAAAAATAGATACAAAGTACTACAAACTGGAATATATGTGTAGATTCAAAAATAAATTTTATAAAAGTTCCAATATCCTTAGATGGAAGTATAAAACATGAAATAACAATAATAATAGTATTTAGAAGTAGTGGCGGCTCATGAGTTGCAAGTTTGGGAGGGCGGGAAGTGATGTTTTTGTATTAAACATGACAGGTTTTATTCTACAATTTGCCCAAAAAATGTATGTAAACAAAATAACCATATAAACCATAATATTATGCATACAATTTCTAGTTTGTTCGGTTTACTGCATGTATTTTTCAGTACATACCAAATTGTATGTACTAGTGCAATTCAGAAATAAAACATGCAATAAAACGCATCTATCAAAGAGGGCATAAATTAAGCTATATTAATAAGTATTGTATTATTCCCTTCAGTAACAGGAAGCCTTTTGCCATTTATATTATATGGTGCACCTGTTAATAAATATCGTTTAAAATTTCAGTGGAGAATATTCATTTTTATAAAAAAAATGGTTAATCTGTGCTTTGTTTTTACAAAATTAATGATTTACAAGTCTTGCACATCAAAAAGTCTGTGTTTTGTGAACATATGTTTCTTTAAGCTCTTACCTTCTGTAATAATATTTATTCAGATGTCAGAGTAAGAACATAAATTCTTAAGGGGGAACACAGTGAGTTTGTTTTTGTGGTTGCCCAACTTTATCTTGTATCTAAACATGTATGTGATACAAGCAATCAACAACACGCATTGGAAAAATTTCAGGATTACAAAATGAACTCTAAGAAATTTATTATGCATCTATTGCCTTCAAATAAAATAATATAAACCTTGACTATAACTTAACTAATTGGTAGATGAAGTCCATTTCCCTCTCCTTTTGTTCAGCAAAATGGTTGAAATCAGGGCCTTCTCAATATAACAGTGTCTGTTTTTTTCTATTTACACTGTTCAATTTGATTTCTTAACTAATTAATTTAACTTCACTTGCACTGGATTAACTGGTTAAGTTAGGTATTCCACAGAAAACACATACTTCCAAACCTTGTATGTGTGTGAATCACAGCACTGCGTGAGACCATGTGCTATGTGATGCGCAAACAAAAGCCACCAACATAGATTGTAGTATAAGGGAATTATTTATTTTCTACCCTGAATTGTTTTAACTCTACAATGCATACTTTAAAGCGCAGTATAACTGAAGAATTTGATTAAATTTTAAATGAATTCATATAACAGAATTATATTCTAGACAGAACTGAGGAAACGTTTTATATGGTGGCAGTTATGAAATTGAATGGCTCCATATAGAAAAGACCACGTCGAGAAAGAAACAATAGCGAAGTGTCTCAGACTCTGCCAAGCTGTTATTACCTCTCTGAACCCCTTGCCCTCATTCAAAGCATTCCCCTCCATAGTCTCACCTCTAGCAGTATCTACAAACACAATGTTTACTGGATGGACTTGGTGTAGTCCAAAATACACTCTGTAATAAAAACATTTGTGCTAGTCACTGTATAAAACAAAATCTATAAAACTAAATCGGGTAATGCAGAAATTAATATTGCAATTATATTTGATGTTATCCATCCTTTTCTGTTTTTATTCTTTATTTACGGGCCATTTATTTATGGGGAGGGCACCACCCTAGAGTCCTCCATCACCAGCCGCCACTGTTTAGAAGTGGTGAACTTACATACACAAAGGAAAATTTTAATTGTATAAAATAAGCTTATGAATGTGAATATGGATGATGATTAAAAATGCTAAAGTAATCTTTTCAAACGTTAAACATTATATTTTTCACCATAAAATAATAATAGTATTTTAATATAGTCCATGATATTTTGTTATACAATAGAATCAAAAGAAATTCCAAGATAGCTCAACTTCAGTATACAAGTTTTATAATATACCTTTCAGTTGTTTATCAACTGGCCTGGTCAACATTGGTTTCAAAACATATGGTTGGGTCTAAAAGTGAGATAGTTTTTCATGCAATTTATCGTAATGCTGATAATTTCTTCTCCACTGCATTAATAATAGCTTAAAGGAGTGTAGAAAATTATATTAGTGGATGATAATGTTGTCTATTCTGCATTGGTTATTTACTAAACAAGTATAAAACCATATGTAAGCAACCATAAAGCTATTTGACATTTTTCTAATATTGATTATACTAGGTTACAAATGAAAACTCTTTCTACGGTATGATTAAAAATAGGTGACTTTTACTAATATTGGTGTGCGGAATTCAAAAATGAATTCCATTTTTCTGTAGCACATCTCATTTTGCAAATATGACAATGTTCAATGAAAATATAATTGTAAAATTTGCAAAACATACTACACACTCATATACAACTTTTAAAGAAAATAAAGAAGAAAGCATACCTGAATTTGAGAATGTATGTTAGTTATCTTGTGTACCCTTTTTTCTTTTCCAATGGAACTGCAGTATACGTGATTTTCTCGAGTGTTCTTGGGTAAGTTCATCGCATGCAAGACACCAGCAGTAATCAGCCATCATATGTACATTCCAATGCCCCTGATACTGTTCAACGTTTTTCAAGTCCTGGTGAAACCTTTCACCTTGCTCTTTACCAACAGCTCCTAAATTCAATGGGAAGTAGTCAAGGTGTGACTTGAGGAAATGAAGCTTCAAACTCATATTACAGCCGAGCAGTCTGAAATTTTCAGTATGTTTCTGACAATTTCTTTGTATTGATGGTCTTCCATAAATTTCTTAATAACCTCTCTGAATCCATTCCATGCATCTTTTTCAATTGCATTCATGTAGATGATAAAGTTAATATCTTTCATCAATTTCCTTATTTGTGGTCCATCACATACTCTCTCTCTCTCTCTCTGATTTTAGCCTGTGACAATGATGGAAACTTTGTGCATAAATACTGGAAGCAAAGGCAACTTTTGTCAAGTGCTTTCATGAATTGTTTCATCATGCCAAGTTTTATGTGTAGTGGAGGGAGTAGAATGTTTTGACGATCAATAAGAGGCACATAAGTAACATTTTTTGATCCAGATACCAGTTGCTGCTTCTCAGGTCATTAGTCAATTTCCCAATGTTTGTCCCTTGCCCTGCTATCCCATTTGCAAAGAGAACAAGGGAATTTTGTGTAACCTCCCTGTTATTCTAGTAACAGACCTTCAAGTCACCAAATATTTTCCATTCATGGTCACAGTACTTAATTTTCTCAAGAACATGCTTCAGAGTTTCATAAAAATCTCTTAGGTTCGTAGAATGTGCAAGTGGTACTGAAGCTAACTTGTCACCATTATGAAGTAAACTACCTTAAGTTTACATTTGGAAGAATCAATAAAAAGACGCTAGTTACTTGGCTCATATGCTTCCCTGCCCAGCTGTTGAATAAGATTACTCACATCTTCACAAAACACAAGTTGATCTTTTTCTGTGTAGTACTTGTGAAACTGTATTTCTTGATTCCTATAGCATGAAAATGTAATACCAATAATAACAAATTATTCTCCTGTAATCTTCAGCCCAGTAATTCACCTTTTTGTTTTGTGAAGCCTAAAATCCCTCACTAAATCATTTAACTCAAGTTGATTAAACTGTTGTGGTGAATTGTCAAATTCTTCTGAAACAGAAACCAACTCATTGTCAGAAGTCACGGCGCTGTTTTCAGATTCACTAAAACTGTTGTCTGTTGGTGGTGTAGGTATTGGTAGTTTACAGACCATGGAGCTGAGTTCAGATTTGGATATTTATTTTCTGACTCCCTTTTTTTTTTTTTTTGTAGCCAGCAACTTTGCACATACAAAAGGAACAGTTGTCATAGTGATTCTGCTGCTTCCTCCATATCATTGGTTTGGCAAACAGCATTGCCTTCCATTTTCCTTCATACTAATAAGGTAATCCCTTAACACAACTGTTACATGCTATATGAAGCACGAACGATTTATCCTGATCACCGACTTTCTCTTTGAATATGAGTAATATAGTTTCTTTGTTTGTGACTCTATTTTATGTACCTTTCCATCAAACATGTAACACCCACAAATGTAAAAAAAACTTTTGAGGACGTTGTAGACACTGTCTCCTGCTTAATCCTGATGTAAAAGTCATAATCAAACATTTATTTTAGCACTGCACATTTATAGGATGAACGTGCGTATTAACACAAGTTTTCAACTCAACTTAAGTTGAGATCTACGATAGCTGTAAATGTAAACAGAAATACCTCACAAGAAGATAGACCTCACCCATAAAACAAAACTGATAAGTGCTAGGAATATAAAAATCTGGTTGATAAGGGAGGGCAGAAGTGAGCCAATTAGGAAGAAAATCAACAACAGATTTATAATAACATAATGAAATGTAGCTGTATAGCCTGTATAAATTTAGCACATATATGCACATATTACAAAAACTAGATAATGGACTTCATTTTTAAATCAGGGCACTGATTTCCATTCAAGTCCTTTATACTGCAGAATCAGTGTTGACCAGTGTTATTTAAGGAAGTGCATTAATCCAAAATCGCAAATGCTTTTCAGAAACCACATTCTGAGCCGGCAGAGATATGAACATGATGTCCTTCAAGATTATTGAATATTTTATTTAAATTTATAATTTAAAAAATTCAAATAGAAACCTGCATAGAAGAATACAATAGTTTGATGTTAATAAAGCATACAACTTTAATAAATCTACCTATAGAGAGGGCTAACATAACAAGCTAGCCTTTGTTACTAATACAAATTTCAAAGACATTTTCTTTTAGGAAATATTTATATTGCACATTTTTATTTTCTCTACCATGTACCTAGTAGGTAGAGAAGGTATTGTATTCCATCAAAAAATTTGATATAGAATTTCATCAGAAATATGTGTTTTGAAGCCTTCCAAATTCTAAAAAAGCCTTTTTAGAAAAGGTTCCATGTGTATGCAACATGCATGCATGTGTGCGTGCATGAAAAGCATAACTTAAAAATAAGAACTTGGATAAATACCAAACTTGACAAACTTCAGTATCTTTTAAAGATGTGATATAAAGATTTACAAGAAAATCTGACCATCCTAAACTACCCTTTAAGTGCAAAATTTATCGAAGTATTATTTTTTTTCAAAATGGCTCATAGGATTTTTATTTAAATGCCACATATTTAAGATATTTACATGATAAATAAAATTTATATTTTGAATTTTCTGGGAATAGCCTTTGAAATCCTCTTCATTCAGAAGAATAACTGTAAACATTTATCTTGATTAATGTGAAGTGGGTAGAAAAAGAAACCTTTATAAGAATAGTTTGTAAGAACTATATAAAAACAAATGATAGTAGGCAAAGAAATCCATGTGAATGTAACACATCAGAATTTTTTCTTTTTGTTTGAATGTGAGGAATCTGCCTCCATAGGCTTACACAGAGAGTTTGTTACATTATTTGCATTGTGATGTATAAAATAGGAAATATATTACTCCTGATAAATAGATCCTCCATAAATGATCTTATGATAATTATACATTTATACCTACAGCCTTTCAGTCTCTATCCTTAACCATTAAGATGTCACATCAGTGTTGAATGAATGAAATGGGTGGAACGATAATCAAATGAGCTCAGAGTCCATACTCATTCATCTTCTCAGCATAAGGAGAGGATTTGTCTTGTTGCACCAGGCTTTTGTAATATTGTTGCAATTGTCTTAACATTGCATTTTGTATAAAATAAAAATATGACCATTTTTTACAAGTTACTCATCTTGGCTAATTATTTACAAATAAAATGCTTTAAATCCCAGCTTTAGCATTTTCATGCTTGTGATGTACAGAAACACATCTGATCACATGAAGCATTGGAGACTTATAGTTAGCAAACATCCCAACTATATTGTTCAAAACAGATAAAAGCTGAAAGGAGCTGTCTAAAGAGTTCTGAGATGGAACTAAAATAAAATTTTGAATAGTCCAAAGGAAAATTTATTATTGCAATGAAAGAGATTCTTTCTTTCCTCTTCAGCAACAATGATTTTGAATTCCTTAAAAAAATATATTTCAGAATTATAAATATAGTAAAAATATTTTTACCTAGAATAACAGGTTTTGACTGGTCCCATAGCTCAGTCGGTAGAGTACCTGCCTGCTGAGCAAAGGGTCCTGGCTTGAATCCCAGCTGGGGGGGGGGGACTTTACCCTGGCCAGGATTATTCCCTATACTCTCCAGAGTCTGGAAGTATGGATGAGAGTGTGAATGCATGTGTGCTCTAATGATTAACACCCAAAAAGTGCAAGAAACCTGACAAATACGAGTTAATATAAGTTCCAAAGGAAAGGCTGTTGCTAAGACCAATGTAGTTACATTAAAGGTGGGGCATAAATGGAACTACAAAAAAACAGGTTTTCTGCAAAACTCATATATTAAAATGTTAACTTACACCTTATCTTTCTAATTGTACAATAAAAAATATAAACAATAATTGTTTTACAACAGATACTAGAAAAATACTACAAATCATCAAGTTCTGCTCTAATATTATGGCTTACTGAATCTGATTTCATTATTTACTGCAAACAGTAAAAATAGTGTCACAGCTATATCCATATTTAAACTGTTTAGTGCTAATTTTCCTAATTGTGGTGCTAGGTAATTGTGGTATTTATATAAACTGACATTGTTATTTGATCATTGGAATTCTAAAGGATGATCAACCAAGTAGGAACATATTTTTCAAAATTTAACAGTGCAGATTACTATCATAATGATGCAGTAGAAAGAAAGTGATGCAAATTTTACAAGCATTTATTGGATGAGATTATCCTACATGAGGAAAACTTATGAGAACTGCATTTCTGAGGCCCCATTAATATGTACGTTTCCTATTTTGCTGTTTTTCTCTAATATAAGAAAAACAAACCACTGTGTCCATCTGTTTACCTGCTTGCATTCTTATTAGATTACTAAAGTAACCACATTGCAGTTAGAGTGCACAATAATAATGATAACTGACTAGCTCCTGGAGTGTCACAAGTCTTCACTCATAATAAATATGAGTACTACATAGATTATGAAGAAAGCTATAAATTAATAAGCTTATTCTACAGGATGATGAATGATGAATGATCAATTGCCACATTAAACTTTTAATAAAAACTTAATATTAAAAAGAGGACTATTACAGTCTATCCATACGTCTTTGAAAATACATTGCATTGTATCTTATGTACATTGTGGCTTCTACTGTGGTGTACTACTTTTACAAGGCAATAGCTGCACAACTTGGCTTGCATTTGTGTAGCAATGAGTTTCTTCGTCAAATAAACCCAGAGAAAGAAATCACAAAAGTTAAAATCTGATATTAAGGGAGGAGAGAAGCATTCTTTCGTTCATGTGCTTGTGTGTTGTGAGTAACAACATATGTTTCCCCAATATATACATTACAGTATTAATCACTAAGGTGGGACATGGACTATCATGTATAAAGGAAAGTTGTGGAAAAAGGATGCAGCATAAATTTATACTCTATCATGCAGCATTAAAATTTGATATAAACAAAAAGCATTTAATAGCTAGCTACTAATACATTCCTGCCATTACTCACATTTTCACAGACAACGTATGGCTTGTCTCTGGCCCAAAATTGAACTTTTTTTCCTGTAATAGTCTCTTTGGGATGAAAATAATAGTCATCAAATAATTATAAGACTTCATTTTTACATTCCACCCATAAATTCTTTCCAGATGTCCATCCTTCCGTTCCCTTCTGTTTGCCAGCCCATACAACATGAGGGGTCAGTCGGAAAGCTTCCACACACTACATGAATAATAGATGTAATATAATACCTTATATACTCTCAAAGCATTCCTCCTCAGTTTCTACACATCTTCACATTGTTCTAAACCAAGTCTAGAAGTGTGCCACCATTAATTTTCTTCTAGCCTCACAAGTTCTTTAATATAGGCTGCAAACTCTATCCTCAAAACCTGAGAATTATTTTCTTTGTAGCCAGTTCTTCACCAAAGAAGTCAACAAGTTGTTGTGCTGAATTGCATGAAGGATGGGTCAGCAGTTGCTAGGAGCTGCCTTTCAAAAATTTGAACAGAGAACAGTATGTGAGCAGATATATTGTTATGATTCATAGTGAAGAAGGATATCTCTCAATCTAACTTCACTGACCACCTGAGGGAGAACAGTAATGGTACAACACTGTATAGGTACTACCCTTTGTTCCTCACTGATTCTTTTTGATACAATGATCACTTGTGGAATATCATTACCATTTTCTTCCTCTACTCTTCATCTTTTTTATTTTGATTGTTGAAATGTCATTTGAGAAGGTACATACAGAGGGCTGACAATCTGTTCCTGGATCATAGCAGTAAATTCAGATCTTATCACCTGTTATGATTTTAGAAAGAGGGCATGAGTTGCCATTATCAAACTGGTAGAGGTTTCCACCCTCCATTCCACTCTTGTAACCTACTGAACATCAGTGAGGCTTGGTGGGATATTTGCAAAAATCCTCCAGTATTTTTAAACACCCCTGATACAATTTCAATGCTCCCTTAATATTGGTAATCTTCTTACACCATTTTCTCCACATCACCAGCATTTTCCTCAAGACTACTATAGATGGTCTTCCACTCTTTTCTCCAACTTTGAAAGACATTTGGCCCATTTAAAAATTGTCAAACCAACTGAAAACTATAGGATGGGAAGGATCAGGTTCCCCAAAAGCTGATGCCTATCTTACACCTTTCAATTAAATGACTTTGATTTAAATATAGTTTACAATTATATAAAGGCAGAGTTCAGTGACAGAAAACAGGATAAAGCAATGATGTTCAGATGGAATAGGTTCCTTGTTTCTGATATGTTGTGTTTAGTCAAATCTAGATACATTCTTAGGTGACCCTCATTGCTGTTTTAATCTTTGCAATGTATAGTCAGATACTTCAGTATTTCTTACCACTTGTCAAATTGGTTTGTTGGGGCTATGCTGTTGTGCTGCAATATTTTATAAAGAACTCACTCCTAACACCAATGTTACTGCCTTCTTCTTTGAACTTGCTGTATAAGCAAAGTGATTGTGTTTCTTGTTGGAGTCCACCATGTCTGAAATATTGCTTGAATCCATCTTCCAGTAATACTTTTAATTTTATATAGCAGAATAATTTCATCATGGTGCTC
This sequence comes from Deroplatys truncata, assembly GCA_030765065.1. Taxonomy (NCBI): domain Eukaryota; kingdom Metazoa; phylum Arthropoda; class Insecta; order Mantodea; family Mantidae; genus Deroplatys; species Deroplatys truncata. Next base: position 204,967,566 of record CM060983.1, read on the forward strand.
AACTGATGTGAGCGCTTAAGTGTCTGTGTCTGTGTGTGTGTGTGTGTGTGTGTGTGTGTGTGTGTGTGTGTGTGTGTTTGTACATGTAAGAGAGAGATTTTACTCTAAAACAGATTAAAATATATCTGTAAGGTATGAATTTTAAGAGCATCAAGACAACATCAACAAGCATTTAATTATTATTCACAGTAAACAGTTTATATCCCAAATTTAAATAAGCTATTTTTCTTATAAAACCACCGCTCATAAATGCTGTTTCCATTTCTCAGTGCATCAGGCTGCCCTATAGCAAATCGCAACAAACTGCGGGTGCTTGAAAATGGTGGAACAGTTGAACAGCACAAAGCAGCTGTTGCTGCAGCTACTGCAATGAAATTTGAAGGGGTTAACTGCCCCACTCCAGGATGTGATGGTACTGGCCATATAAATGGTTCATTTCTCACACATCGATCTCTCTCTGGTTGCCCTATAGCAGGCAGTGGGCAACCGGGTGTACCAAAGAAGAATAAATATGCACCAGATGACATGAGCAACCTCTACTCCAAGCCACCAACAGGTCAGTGCCATTTTATAGATCAAAAGTTCAGTTGCATCACTCCTCAATTTTAGAATTTATCCTTAGTGCTGTTTAAATGCCTTAAACAGAAAATGATTAATTTCCTTCTCAGAGGGAAATTCCTCTATGATGAGCCAGGAAGTGTTTCTTACAGCTTTTCCTGGAATTAAATGCTTTATTAGCTCATGAATCTATTTTATGCAGTTCCTAATAAGCTGAACTAATAACATTTATGTACTGAGAGACTTTAAAATAAGAGAATTAAAACAATAGAAGCAATTAGAATGTATCTATTCCCATAATTTTTTTAAAATGTCAAATAACTTAAAAACTAGTAGCACAATAATAATAATAAATAGCAAGGATTGAGACAGCGCACAATACTTTTTTCTAAAGTATACTAAATTGTTTTTTCACTAATTTTCTGTGAACCTACAGGTACTGGACCCATGTACCTGAGCCTGGTAGAGAAGTTTGTTTTCCCTCAAATTCCATGTTTTAACCATGAGACGGTGATTTTCCAACAAGATGGTGTACCATCACACATCAATAATATTGTTCATAATTCTTTGAATGATATTGAGATGGCTACACCAGACATGCTTCATCAGACATGGGAAGAACTTGAATATAGTTTGGACTTCTGCCAAGCCTCAAAACGAGCTCAGATTGAAATCCAGTGAAAAATAGAAACATATGTACATGGTGAGTTATTGTAAATTGTGGCTACAATAGCATTAACTTTAGAGCCAGAGCATAAAACTGAATAAACATGTCTAAAAATGCTTCTGCATTAAAATGAGATCCATGGGATTAGAAACAAATATTGAAGTTCAGTTTTTAAGTCTTTCAGTTTCCAAAATTGACATGAGTGGTGCATCTGAACTTTTCATTATGTGTACATTCTTTTCCTCCTACCATCCACATGCAAACTTATAAAATACTGCTAGAATTTAAGTAAAAACAATAAAAATTAAATTTTAACATATTATAATGCAATTGTATACAGTGTTGTTAAATGTGTACTGTGTTACCTTTCTTCTGCCATAATACTAGTGCAAATTTGTCTAAAACAAATGTATTTCATATGAAACAGAATAATCTTAATTTCCAGCAAATACAAGAGATATGTCTTAGAATAATTCATTCTCATGTGTTGCTACAAATCTAAAGTAGTGTCTCAGATTTAAAATTAAGGGGTGATTTATTCAAAACATTAGTGTCAAAACCAGTTTATAAAATTTGTTGAATTTCTTAGCTACAAATAAACTATAGTTAATTCGTAACTCAAACGGCTGTTAACTAATCTCCTCTATTGAACTGCTGAAAGATGTAGATGCATTCCTAAAACTTCATTCCTCAGTATACAAGATTTTACTATCTTTATTTTTTATTTTGAGTATAAAACATATGTACTTTTGTATTACATGTTCTGCTAGTCTTCTAAACAGAATAATAAATTTTTAACAACTGAATAACAGACAAGACAAACTGAAAAACAAAAGTTATTCCATTTTAATTGCATCTGATAGAACAATGAGTTTGAGTATACATAGTTATGTGGATCATTGATAAAAAGTTTTATGTAAAAGCAAACCCATAGCAGCAGACCTTCTTGGTTTCTACAGTAATTACTCATAATAAAATAATGTACCAGTGTAGTATTTGGTAGCATATTTATGAAGTTGTATATATTTCATATTTTTTATAACAATATAAGCATAATTTTGACTTATGAAATTACATCTTCACGGGGAGAATGAAATTTAAAGCATCTCAGCAATTGGTGTAACTGAAATGTTGAAATTCACATTAAGAACAATAGATGCAGCAAGTAATCATTTCTCAAAGCATGATTTATAAAGTTTCAAAAGGAAAACAGAAATTTTGTAAAATGAGAAAGACTGAACATCTAAGGAAAGCTTCACCAGAAGACAACAGATTTTTAGTGTGACATTCAAGAAGATGTTTTCTGAATATTCCATGGCCACCTTGAGCTCTTGATATACTACAACATTACTGCCTGTTGACACTGCATAGAAGATATGTGTTATGTCCATCAGTGCAGAACATCAGATGGGTAGTTTACATTACAAATGGCTTCTGGCTTTATGTAATATTTAAATTATTTATATTTGGAGTTTTCAAAGATGGTAATTTTCAGTTTTGGTCAGTGCTTACAAACAATGACGAGAATTACATTTGTTTCTTCTAAAATTACTAACAGTGAAGACTTTAGTCATTAATATGCTACAAAGCTGAACTCTATAATGTCTGACTCACAATCAAAAGACCCCGAGTTTGAATCTCAGCTGGAGTGAGTTACCAAGATAAGGTCTTTTTCTGGACTTTTCCCTCATCATCAGCAGACAAATGCCAGGTAGGAAGTTGGCATTTAAGAATTTCTTACTAAGCAATAGTTAAACTAGTTATCACACTTATAAACTTGTTCATATATATTTTGGTAATTAGCCACATAGTATCTTCCCTGTTACCAACTTCAGAGTAAAGGTAAGTAATTTCACAAACAGGAAGTGAAAACTTGACCAACATGTGGTGGAATCACAATCTTCCAGTTAGATGCTTATGGATTATTGCTCACAACACAAATTTTGGATGTGAAAAAAGTAAAATAAGTTGTACTTTAACTAATGTTAAAACAGAAATGCTAGGAAAAAAATTGCACTGTAAATAACTGCAAAGCAATTGCTTACCAAAGGATGAGACTTTTAGTCTGCCTTCCCTAGCCCGGGATAGATTGCCTCATTAGCACCCAGGAAAGTTTCAAGCTTTATTAAAAGCATTAATTTAAGCTGAAAAGCATAGACTAGAGTGTTTTCCATATATCTATTAAGGTCACTTAAGGAGAAGCTAACAAGGCTAAATGACCCAGCAATAATCTAATATAAACTACACATAAAGTTTGTCAACTTATTAAGAACTTTTTACACAGAAAGTTGAGTTTCCACAATAAAATTAAAAACCACAATAATTTATATCAGCAATCCAAAACTACTGGAAGAATCAAACACTCTTCAAATCCACCAGAAAATAATGTAAAGGTTTTTTGCAGAAAGTGTGTTGAAAGGACAGGACAGCTGTAGAGAAAATCCTCTTAGCAGTAGCATTCAACAAAACTGCAGAATCCCCATAGATAATTCCACATTGCTGAAACTCTATGGATTCCAGAAATCCATTATCAGGCAACAGCTTGGAAGTAGTGATGATTAATATTAATGCATATACTCAGTATACCTACACAAAAATCCATTTCAGTTTTAAAGAAGTGGCTGAAAATACTAGTGTGAAACACAAATGAAATAGACACGTCCCTCTGCAGTTTTTAATCATAAAACCTACACATACAGGTTGTCAGGTCTAACAACGGGAAACTCTCTCTCCTCTATTAGCAGATTTACATGAGGGATATTCATTAATCTCTAAAGCACTTCCTTGGTTTTTCAAAACATGATATAGATATGTAGATACAATGGTATCAAAGAAACCATCCAGTGCCTTGAAGTTACTGAACGTAAAAGAGAAGAAAATGGAATATACAGAAAACCTACGCACACAGATTACTATGTAAAGAAAAACACTTCTAACTCTAGAATATATCAATATGCAGATTTTAATAGCAGACTCCTTAATATTCTCCTCACTAATATGGAATACAAAATATGTTTTGAATAGCTAACCAACACAGCAATATCCAGCAAGTTCACTACTTCTAGTAATAAACAAAAGCAACAAATTCAAGAGACAGACGTTTCTATATTGAAATTAATTAAATGCATGTGCATATTTGGCAGATTTATCTATTACCCACAGATGTACCAAAAACTTCGTTTCTTCACAGAATTCATCATTATACAGAACAGATACATCAGAAATCATCTTGTAGCATCACTAAACCACAGCATACCTCCAGAAAAGAAATTAAGAGTAGGTACATATCATAGAATATCTAGACTGCAATGTAAAGTGGAGGAATAATGTGGAAAGCTATAAGAAAACATATTTTAGGAACATACATTTAAAATAAATAGATAAATTGGCAGTAGCAAGCCACTGTTTGGAAATTAACCAAAAGTAAAACCTGAAGCCAAACTTTTGAAAGAAGTCATTACACAGTCACAGAATTGCTAGCTGATGGGAAAGAGTTTGATTTTAAAACAAGACAAACCACCACAAATTTCACCAACTTTCCAAGACCAGGCTAAGGTCTTTAAAAAGTATGATTATTTTCAATTAATTATATACATAATAATTAAAAAGAGAAACCTTAAGAAACCCATAAGCACCCAGTATCAAAGTACTTGCGATGGCAGGTCACCATTGAGATTGTCACCTCTAGGGAGATGTCTTAGTAGTCTATCTGGGAAACAACTTGAGTCAATTGGAAATTCAATGTCCCACTGGCATGTTGTTATAGTAGCTCAATGGTTAGAGCAACCACATGGAAAACGGGAGAGCCGTGTTCAAATCCCTGCTGTTGCATTGAATTTTTCAGTTTGACTCTACATTAAAAAAATTGATTGAATTTCAACATTCCAACAATGGATGACCTTTATAAGTTCATTAAGTTTATCCTCCAGATACTGCCACAGAATATCAGAACATCCTTTTCTCCACTAACCAATACACAATAACAGTGTATGATGGGTTCCTGAAACATGCCCAAGTAAGTAAAGTGCATAAACTAGTTCTTCTATTCCTTGGTGCTAGGACTAAGGAATATCTCAATACTGATTTATACTGTAGGAGTTAGTAGGATCTGTCGTTTTGTAGAAGAAAGTGTATGGTCTGGAGAGATGTTTAATACTAAGGATGAAATATAGAGTTATACCTCAGCAATAATATTATAACAGCCGATTTAATGAAAAAGACATTAAACATTCCAACCAAATAGTAATTACTGAAAACTTTTGATCCTCCTGACAGTAAAATCTTTACAACATTTGAAATGTATTTTAAGAGATCAGAGAATTAAGCATACCAGTGTCACCAATACAAGGATTACTACTTGTTCTAAACAATTATATAAAGATATTACAAGAAGAGCAGAAGCTATACCAAAGGCATGTAGTGTCTGACTGCAGCATTACATATTACAGTTTTACTTTCTAGCACCTTTAAAATGAATTTGTTCAGTTTACTTACAATAAGTTGTTTGATACAAGAATAAGAAATTGTAGTAGCTTACACAAGAAAGAAATCAGATCTTAAATAAATCTAATGAATACTTGTGGACAAACTTTATTTTCCTGGGACAAAAGTAGGATCATTCAATGGAAGCAAATAGCACACACAGTATACAATGGAATGAGCAAGGCCTGGTAAGGCATATCCTCAAGTATAAGAGAATACTGATGAAAAGAAAAGATTGTTTCATCCATTTGTTTACACATTTAATTACATAGTTTTTTCAAACTTGGAGACACACTATGAAGAAAAGGATAGATTCTGCTGGACATATTTAGGAAACTGTGCCAGAATGCAAAAATAATGATTTAGCATCTCTGAGATTTAAAGATTCTGAAAGGAACCAGTATAGTTGTGAGTATCTTTTGATCAATTGTAAACTAATTCATTGTGGTTCTTGAAAATGGGTGGGGAAGGGGAAAATAAAATAAGCCTGTAAGAAATCAAGTTGTAACATGCTGATATGAATGCAGAAGTTAAAAAGTGATAAATGTTGAAGTGTTATTCAGAAGTTAGAGACAATGAAGCAAAAGAATAATTTAATTAAATCTTGAGTCGGTGGATACACTAAACTTCACTCACTTAAAATGAATTGAACTTGTTTTGAAAGCACCGCTTGCTTTCATCTTCAGTTCTTTTCCAACTGAGCATGCCAGGAAGCACCTTCATCATGGACACACCAGATGACACCACTTCCATGCCACTTACATCTATGTACCCAAATTCCCAGCATGCTCAGTTGGAAGAAAACTGAAGATGAAAGCAAGCAGTCCTTTTGAAACATATGTTCAATTATGTTTATATACGTTCAATTCATTTCAAGTAAGTGAAGTGTTAGTGTATGCACCAACTCAAGATTCAATTAAATTATGATAAATGTTGTTACTTGAACAGATGAAATTTTCTTCTGCACAGATTCAAAAGAGATTTTTAAGCCATGGATTCCAGGTCTAATCTTTCAATCTCATTGAAAACTCCCAGACCTGAAGAAAGAAAAAAATATACCAAAAATAAATGTCTCTGAAACATATGTATACATTTCAACCTAAATAAGTAATATCATACTACTTTTAGTAACAGCTTATCTACTATCATGCAGCTGATGTTTAATTGTAACAAAATTAGTCAGGAGCACACATGAAGGTAGGTTGGAGAAAGCCAATATGCAGAGAGACAGAGATAATACACTGTCTCTTTCTTTCCTTCTCGCTCACTCTGCATCTTGACTCCCCTCTTGACAGGCTTTACACTGACTCATAAATGGCAATTGTATTCATGAAAACCCTGACCTTCTAATCTGTAGGTTAAATTAAGTTGCATATTTTTGAGCAGTATGCAGAAATGCACAAACTCTTTGCAGCAAGGTAATGATTAAACTAAGAATGTAAGGCATACTACTAATGTGCCACAACTTGCATGCAAGAAAGAGCAATGACTGGCTGATGCTCATTGGCTGGCAGGTCATATGACTCGGAGCAGTACTACTTGCAACTTGCAGTCACCCGACTTTCTGTGTGCTCCTCACTCTAGCTCCCTAAGAAGAGAGTCATCATTAGAAAAGCAGTTAATGGTTTTGATTGTTAAAACACTATGTGAATAGATTAAGTATAATGCTTTATAATCATTTGAGTAGATGTACAATATCATTTCTAGAAACAAGCAGATGCTATGCATATATATTTGTCTATAAATTGCCAAAGCAATTTTCACATAATTTGTTTTTGTTTCCTCAGTGAGTTTCCTCAGCTTATTATTGGAGACATGCAAAATATGAAATTTAATATTCTAAACCACGCTTGTTCTCATTATGGGAACATTCTCATTATCTTCATATTTTATGAAAATATTCATATTTCTTCATGTTTTGCAACATTTCCTATTTCTTTCTTTTAAAATAATTTCTATTAGTAATGAACCACACTTTCATGTGTTCTATTTGGGCAGTTTTCTGTGAAACATTTAAAAAACCCAAGTCACTCTTTCCAGGAAATGCACCTTGAAAACCCTATACCATTACTTCCAACAAGTCAGGTACAATTAAGAAAATCTAGCATTTCCTCTGTATGACATCCCATGCATATTAAAAGCCCTTTATTCTTGAAGAGTTTTTATTTTCACAAACTGGTGCTTTTAGTGGCATATTGAAATTTGTATTAAGCCAGGAGAAAGCAACCAGAGCTTCTTTCTTTTTTAAAGCTTAAGTGTTTCACAATGTTTAAAATCTGTAAAGTCAGTGTAGTTTCTGTTCGAAACCCTTAAGTATAAAATAGTTTGGCTTTAAAGTATATAGGTATTTCATAATATTTTGGAAATTTTTTCCTTCATATTTTTGCAAAGTTTTCTTCATATTTTGTCTGTCTCTACTTGTTACTAATTTATATTAACTCTATTTCTTTTACTCATTTAAACTAAGAAAGTTACAGCATCACAACATTAACACTTTAATGTAAAGTAAAATATATCTCCTCTATTATACATCTGAGAAAGCAATGTTTAGTTTATAAGAAAACTTACTTTTTAAAAGTATAATTTCTCAATTTTATGTTTTTTGATGCAAATGTTTCATATTTTATAAATAACATATTTTAATATAAATCTTTATCCAATCACAAAATTAAACAGTTTTGTGATTGCTGCTGCATGCTTTCCAGCTGAGTTTATCCCTTTTAAAACACCATAATATTATACAGAGTAGTAGTAATGATATAGAATAGCATAATGCTTGTTCTTTGGTATAGTCACTACCAATATGTTTCTCTCTTCACTTCTTTTTACTGCTTGTATCATAAGAAAGTAATGAATGTTTACCTCTTATTTTTTTTGAGAATGATTCCCTTATGTTGTTTCTTACTCCTTTGCTAAATTATTATTTATTTTTATTTCTGGGTCTTGATCAGCTCCTTTCCCGACCTTGAACTTTGGAGAGACCATTTACTTTTGAAGGTAAGAATGATGATGTGCTTTTCTTTCTGTAAATCTTTCTGCTTGAATGATGGCTTGAAACAATTTTTTTTATATACCTGCATATTGCAAGTAATCTTTGCTTAAGCTTTTTTTTTTCAAATGAAAAATATTTTATACATGCTTTGCTTATTGCCTGCTTTTTTGTGGAATAAATTATGTTTTACAAAATTTAGTGGTAACAATGTGTCAAAAGTACTTTCGGTTTTATCACATATCAAAGAGCAAAGCCTAAAATGAGCTGAGCCTAATTACATAATTCATAACTGGACAAGTAAGCGCATGTTCCAGTACTGCTGCTCCTTTTAATAACTAACTATATTTTGCTTACCTCCCTGCTTATAAACAACATATTATGAAGCTACCATTACATCTTTCCCATCCCTGTGCTATCCTAGCAGAAACCCTAATGGGTGATCAGTAACAAGGTGACATTAATGAGGCAACATAGTGTAAACATTGTGGAAAATGTGTCAGAATGACAATATGCAAACTAGGTGGCACTAAGTTGGTAGTTAGATAAGCAGATGTTGAAATCTTAAGTAGAAGATGAAGCTGTTCCCAAACAGCAACGAAAGTTGTATAAATCTGACCTCAGATTTTAAGCTAAATGCCCATGTTTTTTTGTGTGTATGAATAAAGTTAACTAAATTGTCTTCCTTTTTATATAAAATATAAATGTATGAAGGGGTTTTGTGGCGACTAAAATATGTATGTTGATTACTAAGATCTTTTTAATGTTTTAGAGCCCAAAAGTGCCTAATTTACCATTAGTGTTGTTTCATTATTTTTTTTTTCCATGCAGCAATGAAAGATATACTCTTGAAACGATAGGGTTGGTTTGATTCAAAGACTTTGTAATTAGTTATAGGAATGAGAATTTCAGGAAAAAGACTGGTTTATTTACTTTAGCAGGTAGATTCTTTATTGAAAGAGAAACAGAATAGGGCATAAGGTACAGAATGCATGGTACACCTCATGCACTGTGACTTTGTGACATATTTTGTGGCTACCAAGCCCCAGAGGAAGGGATGGAAAGAAGGAAGGCTAGAGACCACAAGCAGACAGACAGGCCACAGAGATGGGTGGAAGTCCCTAACGGTTCCTGGCTTGAAGACCTATTCCAATACTGGAGCTACCTAGAGAGGGTGATGAACAATCCATTCAACCAAGCAGCCTGCTAGTGTCCACGGTGAACAGTCTTTCCTTTAGCAAGCATCTACAGCCATCTGTCTGCACTGCCCTATGCTACAAAACCTAGAAGTACACCTGAAACACAAGAAGAAAATGGAATGAAAGGGAAATGTTGGAAAAGATGGTAGATGAAAAACCACCCCAGCATTTTCCTATCAACCAGGAAAAACCCAAGGTCACAGTGTGCAATACATGGGAATCAAACCAGGACCTCCCAAATTTAAGCCTCACATATTACAGCAGAGCCATCTCCCATGGAAAGAGAAACAGGATACCTTCCCTCTAGGTGTTCCCCTCTAAGTCATCCTTTAGTATTGGTCAGTGACTGCTGTATAGCAGAAATCCCTTCCAAAGAATAAAAAGGGTCATTGATACCTATGAAGGTATCATGCACACATTTGCAAGGTTTTTCCACGTTTTCTCTGTTCTTTTCCAAATTTATTTTAAACAGTTCCTTTACATCGCTGTTCATAACACTTTGCAAATAACAGTTTGTTCCATATCAGCTCCAGAACATTTAGGTCACAATGGTGATTTCCATTGTGAACTATTTAATAAGCTTTTTGAGAGCGTTGTTTTTTAACTTTATAAGCTCATATTATGCATTAGTAACCATAACTTCATAATTTAAGATATAATAAAATGTTTTTGACCATAGTATATTAAAAAACAATTGGAGGAAAAATTTACAACAGAAAATTGTGTTAAATCTTTATATACTTTGTTCGTTGAAACTGTATCCCTGAATTACCAACTCAAGAAGCTGTGGCAAATTTCCAATTCTTGGCGGCTTATGCCATGTACGCTTCATTAAAATGTGTACTGTGCATTGAAGAAAACTCAAACATGAATATGGCATATCTGCATAGCACCAATCTCAGCTCATCTGGATTCAACATCAACATTATATTGGGAAGCAGGAAGATGAATGGAGATCATCCAAGTGTCCAGACATTAGATACCTACTACTACTACTTTTAGAAATTGCAAATACATGTTGGATAGGTATATAAAATCAAGCTTGTGAAAGCTGTATTTTAGGTGCCTAAGACTATATTTTTAGTGCCCATTTTTATGCTTATAGAGCCTATTTTAGGTGTCTAAAAATTGTTTTTTAACTGTCTAAAAATCCAAGGTCTAATGATAATATGATATTTAAGGAGTAAAGCAGACAACATTTTCATTTGTAGCTGCAGTAACAATATAGAAATAATCAAACAATGAAGCATTCAAGGGATTGTTATTCAACTGAGTAAAGAAAAAATTTTGAATCAAGTTAAATATGATTAAGAGTAAAAGTCTATAGATTATATTATAATGCTTGTTTATAAAAATGATTTTTAAATTATCTATGCTTTCTAAGTAATTGGATGGTTATTTAAGGATTCCATATAGCAAGGACAAATTACTCAAAAAATGTATATTTGGAAGAAAATTGGTTTTAAGATCCTTTTGCAGCTGAAAGAAATCAATAAAAACATACTTCAAATCTTATTTTATCTAGGAAAGAAGGGTAAATGTGGAATACAAAATAAATGGTATAAGCAAAATTATACTCTTTCAATACAACTCCCAAGGTATTGTTCATCAGGTATTATTATAATCTCTCAGCCAATGAAGTGCACCTAATGATAAAGGATTAACCAATGAGAATGTAACTTCTCTAGTAGCATTTACAGTTGTGTGCAACACCTTTAATTTATAATTGTGCATCATCTCAAGTCAAATAGCATATACTGACTGCTATATGAGCCATTCCACATAAAACCAAATGCACTTTCTCTGAATTTTCTGAATTTTAGTTTATGCATTCCACACATAAAATAAATCAACACATTTATTTAAAGGTGAGTCGGAATTGTAACACTAACATCACTTAAGTTTAGTGTTACAATTCTGACTCACCTTTAAATAAATTCAATACACATCACTGTTTCTAGCTTCTTTTCATTACAATATCAACGTAAATCAACACATATTTTTTAATTTCTGGAAAATTAAATTATTTTAGGTGAACGTAACATTTACAATGTACTTAACATTTTAAATACACAACATTACATAAAAGTAATTTATTCTCTGAATACAGAATGGTAGGGATAAGAACAATACTTCGTTTTTCAGATAAAAACATTGTGGTTTTCCTTATATAAAGTACTATTTTTCAGCAACTAAATAAACAAGAGGACTCACCAGAAGTATGCAGAATTGCTACACTTGAATGTGTACATAATCAATTCCCCAAAACAGAGTGGCTTAGAATTTATACAGATGATTCTGCAGATAAATTGAGAAATAATATGGGAGTTGGTATATACTGTAAATACTTTACACATTATTTTACATTGCCTAGACAATCCACAAATTTTGATGGTGAAGTTGTTGCAATACAATGAGCATTGATATACTACAGGACCGATATAAAAGAAAATAAAGTAATTGTTCTCAAGACTCAGTTTCTGCCATTCAAGCAATAGAACGATATGATAGTCCAGATGAATCTTAAATATTAAGGATGAAATCTTATTATAGATTACTCCAAACAAAATTTCAACAGATAATATTACTGTGGATAACAGCACATGTGGGAGTGAATGGTAATGAGACTGCAGTCTTTCTGGCCAAAAAGGGGTGCAGTGTTATACTCAAAACCTCTAAAGTCTTGGGGACCAGATATGAAACTAAAAAATGTCAAAATTAATATACAACAAAAATACCAACATAATATTCAAAAGGAAATTACTAATAAAAATTACTCCAACATAAAAGAAATAGTACAAAAAATAAAAAATGTTCGAACGAAAAAAACCGTTTCTCATTTCAGATTAGCCACTAGACACGACTGTCTGGTGGAACATCTACATAGGTTTGGTTTTATGAATGACAAAGCATGCAAGATTTGCAATGCTGACAAGATTTTAAATGGAGAACACTATTAGAATGCCCAGAATTGAGAAAAGCTCTACCAAATGGGAAGATACACAATTTATATTGGCTGGCTAGGGAAAAATTGATGGTTCAAAATCCTGCAAATTAGATCAACAACATTTTTTCAGAAGAAAAAAGCAATCACTTTTTAAATATGAATATCTAACCCCTTATATTAAAGTTTGGAAAAAAATACAGGAGGAATCTGTTATATATATTGCTTTAAGTCTGTTTATATCAGGATGGGATCATCCTTAGAAGTACGCTTTTAAGCAGTTTATTTGTGTTAGCACGTAGGGTTTTAGAACATAGACTGCTGACTGAGAGCTTTATACTGCAGCAGCATGCCATGCCAGCCAATGCATTATGCAGTATGAAAATGATAGGCTATCACTTCCGGTGTTTGGTGTAACTTAGCAACTGGAATCTGATATTCTATAAAGCCTCTCTCTGCTGTTTCATTTTAAATGTTACTTTGCATTCAGCTTTTTGCATTAGAAGTTCATTCTTAGCTCTGTGATTTCTGAAACTGCATACTGAGTAACTGAAAAAATGTAGCTATGACTATTGCTTCAATCCATTTAATGTTTGCAAGCACAACACAGGGCAGAAATAATTAAGCTTAGTTACTCGCAATATGCTTACAAACTTAAAAATGGAGACTTAAATTAGTCACCAGACCTAAAGCTGTGTGATGCATGTTGGGGGGAAAAAAAAACCAAAGTATCACCCACTGATAACAGTGATTGTGTGCTACTAAGTGCCAATGCCGGAATAATCCAGAAAAGGTTTTGAACATAATGACCATTTTAAGGCAAGATACTGCAGCGCGAAAGAGATCCCTGATACCTTAGAGTTAAATTCATTTATTCCATCAACCAATAATGCAATAATAATCAAATGGTATTCACTTGAGCCTGAAGCGGAAAAAGTGTACATTTAAATTGTAGTTAAGTTGCCTCCCATAGGATAAGATTAAAAGTTTGAATGTTATTCAAATCTGTGCCAAATTTAAGTTACATGTGAACAAACTAGTACAACTAAAGTGCTGTGAACAGTTGACTGACTGCTGCTGCTACTCTCCAGCCGTGCCGCAATGGAATCCCACTATGCACCTCTTTCTAGGTTATTTTATTTAAAATTAACTATACTATGCTATACTGTCTTTGTTTTATGTAAATATATATAAAATATACAAAGAATTTATTTATAATAGAAATTTAAGCTTGGGGGTTAATAGAGATATATAGTTTTTAAATGTTTCGATTTTGAAAAGTGATGTAAATAGTTAATTATATAGATTATAAAAAATATTAAGGAAATGATTACATATTAAGCTTTGCATTGCACCTTATAACATAAGTTTATTGCTTATTGCCTTGAAATATTTTAATTTAAAGGTAGAGAGGTATGCTGCTTTTCACAAGTTGCATTGTGCAATATGTTTTAAAATATTGCAATAATAAAAATTTTAGATATAATTCACTTTGTTTTTGTAATCCATAAACAAAATTTGAAGCGAATCGGAGACATGATGGTCAGAGTTTGTGAAAATTTGTGTGACTTGATGTGGAATTACTCATATGTAGTGTATTCCCTACCCTTTAGTATTGGCTAATGTTAATTTCCGTATGGCCAATTATTTTCTTAGCATTTGTGATCTTCTAGATAATGTGTCTATAGGCAGCAACAAACTATATTTCTTTTATACCGCATCTACTTCTCATACTATCAAATCAAATTTCATTGATAGTTTAATTTTGTTTTAAAAATCATATTTTTATTATTTGATAATTATGTGTTGACAATTAGTCTCAAAATAGTTATCCTAGCAAGAAACCTTTGCTAAGTTTAATTAAATTATGGCAGAGCTCTAAGTTTTTGTATGCAAATATATTAATTGTTAATAGATCACTAGATGAATCAGTAGTAAATTGCTTAACTGTTTAGAAGTTCAGCTTCATAAAAACAGTGACAGTGTACTTTACAGAAAATAAAACAAAATAATCTAATACCTAATTCTCTCTACCACATTTTCCAGTGTACCCAACTTGCATAACCAACTTCCTAGCCTCATAAATAGTCAGGTTGTCAGTCATTTGCATCACTGATCTGGTCATGCACCCCATCCAAACCAAGCAAACTCCTGGACATAGATAATAATTAAATGCTACTCTATCTAAAAGATACTAAATCTTATACTCTAAATCTATACTCTTATCTAAAAGTGCTCACTGGCGGCAGTAACTGCATAATGAATTCCATGGCCATGGGTGATTATGGCTAAATGAATCAAAGGTGCAGATGCTTTGTAAGGTTTAGATAATGCTTTACAAATCTGTTATGAAGTCATTAAAGCTAAACATGTGAGCATCAGTAGAATGATTGTATTCAGAGACAGCAAAAAAGTTAGAATGAGTTAAACTCTAGTATTTTGCCCCCCCCTCCCAAAAAAAAGCAACTTTTAATTAAAATTATCAGCTTATTCCTTTGCAAGTCAATATAATTATTTATTTTACATACATTATCAACATGCTAAATTAAATAGTTATTCCAAGAGCTTGATCTAAGAACTAACATTTTAATCTTGGTAGATCTTGGTAATCTAAGTTCAGCAGGAAATAAATATGCATTTAGGAAATAAGTCTGCAGATACAAGATTTGATTGCAACATGTAATTATACACCAAATCCCATACATATCATTGTTCTACCATTGCCTGCTTCATTTTGCCTCACACTCCATGGATTGAGAAGAACAAAAGAAAAAGCAGCTGCATCTGTTTACTTGCACCTGTTATTGAAACTGTCTGCCATATTGTTTTATACCAGTTGATTTGCACTTTAATAGTTCAGAGATTTGTTATTGTTAATCCAATTATTTAGTTTTAAGACTTTTAAATAATAACTTGATTGTTCATTCATGGTTTCACTTAAGAATTCACTTTGATGTACTACTTAAGTTGCACTGACTTCCCATCTTAGTAGCTTTTATTATATGCTATATGCTAAGGTGTGTTTTGGTCTTCTATTGTGCAACAATTGTATAATGCTTAAATTAAATTGTTTCAAGTATATAAATTGAAAATACAGTCATGAAGTGATATAAATAGAATAGAAAAAGTTATTATAACATAACAAAATTTATCCCCATTACATAATCCAGAAATAAGAAATAACAGTATTAACTGCTGCACAAAGAAAATAGTAGAATTATACCCATAGAGCACATAAATGTTCACTTATTCATTAGGAGAATTACCATTTGCTTTTTCAGGTCTGATAGTCTCTCCAAAAATGTGCTTTATGAATATATCCAAAAGACAGGAAAAAATCTTTAAGGGATACAATATATTTCTTCATTATCCTTAATTCAATTAGCTCGGTAACTGTTTTCTGGTTAGTAATATCAGTGTTGCATAATTTGTTGTCAAAACTTTTGGCCAAAAATCAGAATATTAATGTTTTAACTATAGGTTTTATTAGATACATTGCATATCCAAATAATTTATAATTTTTTTTGTCTTTTAGGCTTATAGTTATATACATAACCAAATTCTATCCATGAAATATGTAGAGCAGAAGTATTAAAATAAGCATTTTTCACAGCTACTCTCATAAATTGTGGCTGGTTCAATGTGCTATACAGTCTGCTCCTAGGAGTAGTCAATTAGGGTGTTGTAGGCATAAGAATTGTCTGGGTTCATCTTCCATTTAATCATGGAAAGTGGTAGGGGCAAGTGCTGCCAATCTCTGCTGCTGGACTCTGCCATCTCCAGTAACATCATCTGTGAGAGCTCACTCTACAGATTCCATGGTCACAGTTTACTGTGAATGATATTATAGGTTTGGGATGCTTTCTTTCAGAGACTCTATGGTTTACAGAAAAAAGAAAGAAAAGAAAAAAAATTGCTTAAGTCCATACTGGATGTTTTGGACTACATATTTCTTTTCCTTTCACTCAACCTCTCTTCTCCACCCTCTCTTTGCACCCCCCCCGACCCTCTTTCTACCTTTTCCTCCTTCAACTTCCTTATTATGTTTCTTTCCTCAAATCTTTGTGGTATTCATGCTACTGTGTATGAAACAGAAACCCTAAGAAATTTAAATGCACTTATCTCTTGCCATCAGTGGCACATCGAGGCACCAATGAAGCCACAATGTGCAGATCAATTTTTTCATTGTGACACGGCAGAAACTCAGATGAGGAGAAGGTAGTCTAGGGTGGGGGGAGAATGGCTGGCAGTATTCCGCATGTGGGAACAACACTCACTCGGAACATGTGGTGATGTCACCTTATCTCACATTGTGTATGCACCTGCTACACTATTATTACTGACCCAACACTCCTCCCAGAAGATAAATGGACTTTTCCAGCTACTGCACGCACAGATAAGCATGTCACAACGAAAAAATCTACCTGTAGATAATTTCACAAAACATGTTTTGAGTTTCAACTAAACCTTCTTTTCTTTACATTTCATTCAGTCCCTGTTGACTTGCCTTACTTATCTGCAAATGCCTTTAGTATATTCACGATGGCAAGCAATAGGTACATTTATCACAATAATTGCCAGCATTTTTTAATATATCTTATGAGTACCATAAAAGTTGAATAGTGTCAAGTTACAAACAAAAGATAGTGCATTATTACATTCTATTATTTGTTTGGCAGAAGAAAGATAACTTACTCATCATCCATAGCAATGAAAATTTTATGTTTAGCATATAACAATGAAATAAAAAATCAGAATAAATGCACTCATTGCTATTAGTTGTATATTTGATTTTTCTTAACTAAACAACATATTACACTTGAACATAGTAAATAGAAATATGTAAACAACTCACAGGATAAATCTGACAACATTGTAAGAGACTGTATAAGCAATTTTGGTTTTAATTAACAGTCAAGATTAATGTTTTAGGCCTAGAGGGTGGACCTGGGGTTGGAGGAGGAAGTGAAGACCTCATCACACTGGAAGCAGAGATAACTGAGTTGCAGAGGGAGAATGCTCGAGTTGAATCTCAGATGTTAAGACTTCGAACAGATATTACAGCTATGGAGGCCCATCTCAGACATGGAGAAAAGGTTAGATATCATTTATAAATAATATAACTTTGAGCTTATATTTGATAACCTCCTCTGGCCTGGTATAACTTAAGATTACTCACACACACACTATAACCTTAACCTGTAATTAGACTTTAACAATAACTGCCCTAAGATCAGAAGAGCATTAAGCATACAACAAACAGCCTTAGAGAGTATTTTTCTACAAAAATGCAGAAATGTGCTTCTTGAGATATTCCCTGACAGATCACATATGAGAAACAACTCTGTATGTTTAACTTAAATAGAATATTGAATATAGAATAAAATTAAACCCATTACATACTATAAATACCAACAAAATAGGTACTGCTTTACAAATCAACAGGAAAATGCCACATGGGAAGATTTTTTTTGAGACTAAGATAGGTCGATTAAGGCAGATTGTAAGAGTGCATCATCATCATCATCATCATCATCATCATCATCATCACCATTGTTATTGTACTCATGACAAGACTGAATTTAAATCCCTTCTTAACTGTGAATTATTCCACTTCTACTCAGTTTACCTTTTAATAGCTTGATTTAGTACCTCATTTTAGCAACATAATCTGCAGATATATCACTGCTGATCATATGCCATCATAGAGAAAACATGCTAAAGAACTCCTTACCAATCTTGTAGAAATTTGTAATGATAGTTCAGCTTTAGTGAGCTCAGCAAAATTTCAAGCATCTGTACTGTAACTCTCCACAAGAGAAAGACTTCTCTATGAGCATTCAATCATGGAATAAGGCATTTGTTCTGTCATGCAGAATAACATTTTGAATATCTTAAATGATCAAGTTAAATTAAAACCACATTTTACATGGTTATAAAATGTGGCAATTTAAGATAACATACTGAAGAAATATTTCTAGGTTTCTCCATGATCTGAGAAACTCAAGAAAATAACATGAGTTATGATGGGAAATGCAAGAGATTAGTAGGTAATCCTAAATATTTCCAAAGTAAAACTCATCATTATCCACTATTCCTCAAGAAGAGATGTAAAGGATTGCAAGAAGCAAATTGCAAGGTTGATGTCCTACAAATGGTAAACCTTGTATTTATAAGATAGCACTGCATATTTTATGGTTATGGTTACCAAGAGTTTGTCATTTCTTTAATAATGATATTCCTCAATATATCTTTACATATGTAACTTATTTTTGTGGACCATGCGTTACATATGTGAATAGCTAGTAATGTAAGTTTCATCAATAATTGTAATCAGTAGATTTTGAGTGCTCATACCCACTTAGTAGATTGCAACAACTTCCACAATGTCTTGTTTGTTTATATCATTGGCAGAAAAGACTATTTATTTGCTATTTGTTCGTCAGTCTCGTTATCCGAGTAGGTTGCCAATGTCGTCTTTATGATCGGCTCCATAATGCAGCGGTCCGAAATTCGCTGCCCACGTCGATCACAGTGGGAGGCCCTTTCTCCCGATCCGCCTCAGCAGTTGCTGAGGGCACTGCAACGGGCTGATCTGAAACAAAAGTGAGAGGAAGAAGAAAAAGATTAATGTTGGGAATTTAGTGAGGAGTAATCCTTTGTCAGCGTCTTTGTCATGATTGGATGAAATTGTTAAGGAAGTGTTCTATTTCATCAGTGTGATCAATGGATAGTGTTCTATCGAATAGTGATGGCGGTCTGTTATGTTTGTTATTTCTGTATCGTAGTTTCCTAATGTTATTATTAGCGGGTTATGATGCTGGTGTAATTTTTCGTACATATCGTATGTTAGTTTCTTAATGAACCCTTCAACTGTGTGCATTTTAAGCTCTTCATGCAGTAAATCGGATGGAGCTATGTAAGGTACTTTGGCTGTCATGCACAAGATCTTGTTTTGGAATCTTTGTAATCTTTGATGTAGGTTTTGGCGGCATATCCCCATACTGGTGCAGCATAAGTGAATATTGGACGTATTAGTGTTTTGTACAGTGTGAATCCCAATTTAGTTTAATTGGGAATCAATGTTGATGAGTGGGTAGAGCTTGCCTAATTGGACGTTGGCTTTTCCCCATATTTGTTGTATGTGCTTTTTCCAAGTTAATCCTTGATCCATTTTTAATCCTAACCAGGTTACCGTGTCTTTCCGCACAATGCTGTCGCCAAATATGGTGAGCGGCGGTAGTTGGTGTTTGGAGAATATGTGGTTGATAGGTTTTGTGAATATTTTGGCGTCTGTGTTTGCACCATTTTGTGAGCCAATCCTCAAGATTATTGGGGGCGCTTTGTAGTCTTCGGTATATGCTCGGTTTTGCCGGATTGTGTCATTATTGCTGTGCCATTAGCGCATAACTTTGTGTTCGCGGTTTTTGGTATATCGTTTATGTATATATTAAATAGCGTCGGCCCGAGCAGACTACCTTGTGGGACTCCTGCTTTGATTGGGCGCTCCGTGAGAGGTGATTGTTCACCCTGGATTCATTCATTCATTCATTTTTATTCAATAAATTTGGCCTGGTGCCGGTACATTGGGCCCGGCTTACAGGCATTAATTTACATAGATTATACTTTACATATTTTAAATTTGATGATTTTAGGTTTATACATAAAGATCCATACAGAGGCCAGCGTTAGGCCACCGAGAACAATCTCAGTCTGTATTTGTTTTTTTGGTTCATATTCTTCTTTGTTTTGAATTTTTTTTTCTCTCTCTCTCAATATATACATATGTACACACTCACACACACACACACACACACACACACTCACACACACTCACGCACACTCACGCACACACACCTGGCCATGCCTAACACGTTCCAGTTCAACCACCCGAACTCACACTAACTATCTACACTTCACTACTTACACTTTGTACACTATTTACAGTCCGCGGTTTTGCTGTGCGGCAGCGTGGCTCATGATGTTGATGCGGCGATCGTAGGGGCCTCTGCCGTAAGATGGTGCGGCCTGGGGCCTGATGGGATGGGCGCGCGCAGAGACGAGCCGAGAGTTACCTAGAAGTGCCTGATTCTTGCATGTTTTCTATGTTGCGGCTCGCCCCTGCCGATGCCGGAGATAAGGGAATTTGAATGTCTCCTGATGCGTGCCCATACAGAAGTTGCCCGTTTTGTGATTAATTCGGGAAGGAGTGGCATGTTTGCTTCACGGTGAAGGATACGGTTGGGATTGGAATTTTCTGTTGTTTAAGTAGTTCGCTATGAGTTTGATTAGCGAGTCGTGTACGTTTATTGTTTTGAGTTTCTTTAATAGGCCCGCGTGCCATACTCTGTCGAATGCACGTTCAATGTCGAGCATTAGTGCACCTGTTGATTTTCTGATGTTAAAACCGTAGGTGATGCTTTCGGTTGCTCTGATTAAGGTTGTTGAATGTTTGGCTCTGAACCCGAACTGTTCCGGAATTAGGATATTTTGTTTAATTAGCTGGGTGTTGAGTCGTTTGAGTATTACTTTTTCGAGAAGTTTTCCTAGTGTGCTCAGTAGACTAATTTTATTGGTCTGAAGTTCTGCGGGTTAGACAGATTTGTTCCCTTTTTGGGGAAGTGAGCCACTGTGGCCAGCTTCCACCTGTCCGGGTAGTGCCCGCTTGTTAACACGTGATTGAATATTTTCGAGGGTAGATTTATGGCATCCTCCGACAGATGCATGAGGACTTCTGTTGGGAAGCTATCTGGTCCTGGGGCCTTTCTTCTTGGGAGGTGATTTATTAGCAATTTGATTTCGCTTGTGCAGGCTTTTCACAGTTGGTTGTAAGTTACCTGTTCTTTGTAGTTGTCGGTTTCAGTTTCCGTTTCTGCCGTGAAGTGTGGGCAGGACGGAGTGAGATTCGGTGTAAGTGTTTGCTGTAGCGCATCGGCAATAGTATCCGCTTTTTGCTGATCGGTTGAGGCGATTGTTTGATTGTAGTGTAGGGGTGGAATTTGAGTTTTGTCGCGCGTTAGGCAACGAGCTGTTCTCCACACAGAGTCTCGTTCGTAGTTGAGGTTCTCTAGTGTATGCTGCCATTGTTGGGAGATAAAGTTCTTTGTTCTTTCTCTTATTAAGGTATTTAGATATCTAAAGTATTCTTGGTCCGCGATGTGACGCGATTTCTGCCATTTTCGCCTAGCCCTATTTCTTTCTTCTGCTAGCATATGTATGTCTTGTGGCAGTGGTGATTGGGTTGGTCGAGGTACCGCCGAGGTAAACGGTACCGCCGCTGCGGTTGCGGTCTTGATAGCTTGTTCAAGCTCTATTACAGCCGCATTCACGTTTTCGATGGTGCTTAGTTGTATTGTGGGTAGGTTTTGATTTGCCGTCGTTGCAAACTTTTCTCGGCCCACCTTGTTATAGTTGGTGGGTCTTGGGCTGCTGAGCCCTCGAGGGTTATTAATACCAGTAAATGATAGAGGACAGCTCGTTTTTTACTTGTAAGCTAATCCTGCGAGTTAGGTTGCGAGTGATTACTATATTCAGGATTCCAAGGCAAGGAAAAGACTGGAAGATATAGAAATACAAATCATGTTCAGTGAGATTGCCGAAAAGAGCTCATTACTTTATTATAGGCCAATGAAAAATACATGGGGTAGGGAAAAATATATAGACATAGTAAATAAAGAAGAGAGAGAATCTATTGCAAGGTTAAGAACCGGAGCATGGAGGCTAAAAGGGCTAAGAAAGGGTATTCCTCAGAACCAATGTCCGATATGTGGTGGTAATGAAGTCATTGAACACATAGTATTTAAGTGTCAAGGAACAGAAAATTGGAAAAAAGAATTTTTTAATAAGAAGTGGTTGAAGGGGGTTAGAAATACACTTATAATTGAAATGATATGCAAGGACGCTAGAAGCATTGGACAGTTTTTGTGTAAAGTAAAAAATAAATGGCTTTGGACAGTGGAAAGAGAAAAGTAAGAGGTAGTGCATCTTACTTTGAATGGAAAACTATAGTGAATGTGTGATGGTTAAGTAATCAATAAATGGAAAGTGAAAAAAAAAGTGGAAATGGGACATGAAAAAAAAGGAAAAAAAGGGCAAGATAATTTAGTGACAAGAGATTGTAAAATGTAAATAAACTGTAGTGATTGTCTACTGAATAAGTGACCAGGGTCAAAATGCAGTAGACAATCAAATTTATAAAACTCTTAGCACAATAAATACTATACTATACTATACTATATTCAGGATTTCTGGTCGTTGATTTCTACTAAAGGGGTTGTATGTGTGTTCCGTTGGAGTGTGAATTGTTTTCTAAGTTTAGTAGGGCCGTGCCTTCGGGATTGGTTTCATTGCAGTCCCAAATTTGGTGTTTTGCATTGAGATCGCCACCTATTATTACTGTCTGGTTTAATTGCAATAGTGCGTTTATGTCCGCTATATTTAGTGCACCTGGGGGGGGGGCATATGCCGCCGTCGCTAGTAAGCGGCTGTTATCTAACGCGATATAAATGCTAGTTGCTTCTAGGGTTAGGAGTTGGGGTTGTGAAGCTAGGTCATGAGTTATGTTTTGTTTTATTATTATAGAGGCTCCGCCGCCGTGCCTGTTTCTATCGTTACGGTGAGTTGTGTTACCTTGTATGTTAAATCTATCTTTGTCGCTTAGATGAGTTTCAGTTATTAGGGCCATGTGAGTGTTATTCTGTACAAGAAAGTCTTTAAGTTCTGTCTTGCGTCTTCGCAGTCCGCGTGCATTCCAGGTAGTGAGTTTAAGGAGTGGAATTGTGATGCATTTGCGTGCTATTATAGGCGTTGCCAACTCGTTACCCCCACTCTTTTTATATTTCCCTCTCACCCACACACTATCGTAGAGCATGCAAATGTGCCTGATTCTAGAATGGTCAACGCAAGGAAACCCAAACTGAATTTTCCAAACTTCTATTATTTTGCAGTTGTTAAATTCAGAATTTAAACATATTATGTACATATTATGTACAAGTTTTCTTAAGTGCTATATAATTATAGTTCATGAATTAGCTGTTCCATTGGAACTGCCAGTGGTTTCTCCGTATCGCTATCATCAGTTATGTCAAGAGACAATTTGTCAATGTCGCTATCTTCATCGTCTGAACCTTGCAAATTTATGATGATAGGTTCCAAAATCTCGTCACGGTCTATTTCTTTCCAAAAGTCGTTGTCTTGTAGTTGTTCTGCATGTCGCACGCGGGATTCCAGTCTTGTTGTGTTGCTTTGTCAGTTTCTTCGTGAATAAGTCGTTCAGCGCCAGTCAGTTTAAAAGTGTTGTTTCTGTTTGCAACCCCTTGTTTTATCTGAGCCCACACTAACTCAATTGGATTATGCTGGTAGTGGTAAGGGGGGAGGTGGATTACCTCGTGTCCCATTTCGATTGTACGTTGATCCAGCTGATATAGTTTTACCTTGTTTTTAAACAGAGGTACTCTTTGCAATAACTTAGTTTAAGTTTCTGTTGTTGAAAATGTAACCCACCTTTTTTGCAACCATTCAACAATTTGGTTCCTTCTGCTGGCTGTATTCGGTTTTTTTTTCAATAACCGAATGATGTGCATTATCCATTATAATTATGCTTCCCTTTTCTAAATAATTTAAGAATCTGTTCAAAAACCATTCTTTAAATGCATCAGCTGTCATCTCTTCATGATAGTGTGAGATGGTTTTGGACAGAAAAACCCATTTGCTTTCAGGTAGGAATCCTGTCCTAGCAGATCCTACATGACAAATGATGAGCCGACTGCCTTTTCCAACAGGTACCTTTAGGCCATCCTTTTTTTGAGGAATTATGCCAGATTGGATTTTGGGTATGATTTTTATTTACCCATGTCTCGTCTAAGTAAAATGCAGGTCTCCTATCACCAGAATTTCGAATTTCATATATTTTGTGTAAGAATTTTATCCTTGCCGCAACAATGTCATTCTATCCATTAAAAATTGATGCCCATTGAAAGCATTGACGTCTTTCTGTATCTGAACCCTAATTCTCTCAAAATCCTATTACTAGATGAAAATCAACCAGTGTATGGTATTTAGGATTTTCTGTATTGTTTAAATTATTGGTCATAAAATTCGAACACAGTTTTGCATACAACGTCCTTGTCAAAACACTTAAATTTGTAACTCTCTTCGGAGGCCCAATGTGTTTTCTAGGCGATTTCTATCTCTGGGGTAACTTAAAACAAATTGGACAAGACAAACCCACACACCCTGAAAAAGTTAAAACAAAATATCCGCTAGGAAATGGCCAGCATTTCTCAACGTGAACTACGGTGAGTGATGGATAGTTTCGTAAAGAGGTGCCAGAAATGTATGGACAACGACGTTGGTAAGTAAATCCTTTAAAAGTAGTTTTCAAAATGTTGTATGGTTTCATCCGCGCCTTTCTATGATAGCGGCAGACGGCAACGGGCGCCGAGGACGCGGACAGGAAAAACACCGCGCTGCCGGTTCGTAGTTGTGCTCTCTCTGTATTATGAAAACTATTTGAGCTAAAAATATATGGTTTTCACGGTTGTGTTTGAAACGTTACTCCCTACTTCCTTGTAGATTATCTTTTTTTTGGGGGGGGGTCTTATTGCAAATAGTATTTATTAGAGAAGGATTCACTTGGCATGCGTCAGGCCCCACTTAAAGGGAATACAATATGACAACACAGCAGGACTCCGTTTGGTTGCCGGCCTGGTAGCAGTCGAGGACAAACAATATCCCATTTGAAAGTGACTGTAGAATATAGCTCTGCACAGTAATATTGCTTGTTTACATCAAGAATCACTTGATTCATTCAACAAAAGGTGGTATTTCCTCACCCAAAATTAAACTTCTGAGATCATGACTATTAATAGCTTTTTGCTTTTGTCAGTAGTACTGCAGTATCTCTGTCTTATCTACATTGCATTATGCTCCACAAACACACTTTTATCATTTTTTATTTATGATAAACTATGTGCATTGATTTTAATAATAATAATCTTTATTGCCCATAGAAGTTCCTTCTTAAATCTAGATTCATTTTGTAGTTTTATATTAGTTGGCACTTTGTTGAACAATATAGTTCCCATAATGTATACATCCTTTTCAGTAGATACTTTACTAAATCCAGTTCTGTAATAATCTGCCTTATTTCTAATGTTATGGTTATGTACATTATTGTTTGTTGTTAAATTTCTTTCCCTTACAAATAGTATTGCCTAATATGCATATAGCGAATAGAGTGTAAGTACATTATTGTTTATAAATGCATTTCTACATGATTCTGTGGATGACATATTATTTATAATCCTAATACATTTCTTTTGAAGAATGAATAATCTATCCATATATAGCTTTGCTGCTGCTCCCCACATCTCTATACCATATAATAAATTTGTATAAATTAGACCATAATATAAACAGCAAAAGAATATACTTATTTGCAAATACTTTAAAATGGCTTAAATATTGATTTACTAATTTTATTACATACATAATTATTACAGCCTGCCCAGGTTAACTTTTCATCCATTATTATGCCTAAAAGTTTATGTTGTCTCACTTTAGTTATTTGTTAGTCACTTACAATTAAACTAATTTCTGGTGCTATTTCTCTAGAATATGACTCCAATAACATATATTCTGTCTTTTTTATGTTACAGAGAAGATTATTTGATTCAAAATATTTTAATAGGTTTCTTAAAGTATTCAACATATCTGCTTTTAGTGAATTATAATGCACACCCCAGCAGTTTACAGTTGTATCATCAGCAAAGGAAAAAATATTAGAATTTTAGTCACATTAACATCATTTACATAAATAATAAACAAGAGAGGGCCCAGGACTGTACCTTGAGGGACTCCATATTCAATTATATGATAATCTGAACTGTATTATATTTATTAATTTTTCTGGCTTATATGGAATTTCCACTGCTTGTTTCCTTCCTGTTAAATATGATGCACTTAGTTTCTTAACTATTCCCTGTACACCATATTGTTCTAATTTATTTATTAATAAATCATGCTTTACTGAATCAAAAGCTTTTGTTAAATCAAGAAAGATAATGCCAATTTTCTCACACTTTTCTACTTTACCAAAAAACTTCATGTATGAAGTCAACGACTGCTGCTGCAGTTAAGAGACCTCTCCTAAAAACATGTTGAAAATTTTAATTTAGTTTTATGATAAAATGTTTTTGGTTATTTTGAATAAGAGTACTTACTTCATATTCCATTTCAATTACAGGAGAACCAGGTCATCAATCAGAGAAACAACAATTTGAATGAGTATTATGAAAGCTTGCGTAACAATGTGATAACACTGCTGGAGCATGTACGCTTACCAAATGGCAGTGGGAGTGGCCAGGAGAAACTTGGCCATGAGAATTTTGATAGCTACCTCAGCAAGCTGCAGACATTATGCACACCTGATGGATACTGCAGTGATGAGAGCAACCGCCCACTATATGAGACTGTCAAATCAGCTCTTCAAGACTTCACAGTACTTCCAACACCAATCTAGTCATCCCCCTCTCCCCAGTACATTTTACCTTAACCCTTTAGAACTCCTGTACTGGTGGCAGAAGAATTACAGACTGGACTGTCATAGTAAATTTCACCTAGAAATGATGGAAAAGTGCTCATCACAGAACGAAATCCAGCATTTTCAGTGGTAGTCATTTCCAAAACCAGTAATATGAGAGACTTCAAATTGCTGAAGGAACCATTATGTATAGAAGAGAGATCCGAAACAAGGGAAGGTTAAGTAATTAGCAACCCTGATTATCTTTTTAAACTTCCTAATGAAAGGTGTTTACAGGGAAAAATAGACTAAGAAATATATTTAACATGCAAGTTAGTGTAAAAAAAAAACAAAAGAAATAAAAATTGTGTAATTATGATGGATCAGTCAGCAACGGTGTGCTCTTTTCATAACTTAGCACTTTTATGGTATATAAGTAGCTGAACAAAATGAGAGGAGGAGGCCAGTACAGATTGGTGAATGCTTCATTTAGGAGTCTTAAAGTTTCTTTGTGGCCCTGTGATTCTTTTGTGTTATACAGTCACATATAATTCAATTCAATAAATGTGTTTGAATTTTCAATAACATTACTTCAACAACATTCATAAAAGTATTGGGTTATTCTTCTTAAAGAACTGCATAAAATTACACATCATTTGTTTTATGAACCAAACAAAAATTGCCTAAAAACAGGGTCTAAGACATCTCTTATTACTTAACATACAGGTGCATGTTCTGGAGCTGTATGAATGTCACTTCATATAAGTTATTAATTTCTGTGAGCTTTTAGGTTACCATTTCTTTGATCCCATTACTAACATACTGCATAAATGCTGCATGATGCATTTTCTTCTTTTATAATTTAATGTGGTTTTTAAAACCACACCACAAAAACAAAACCGATGTAATTTCAAATTCCACATCTAGAAACCTGGTCCTTCACTTCATTTTGTTCTTCCTAAATGAAACATTAATGTACAGAGAATATTTTTCAAATGTACAAAGAGGAGCTAGTAGTATCAAGCCAAAGATTAAGTATTGTGAATATAGCATATGTGTTTTTTTAAACTGGCTCTTGAGCTAGCTGTTGATTTGGGATATAAATGTTAATGATAAAGTATTATTGATTGCTCATTTATATGAAAGTTCTTGAAAATGTTGTTTTCTGGAAGCTAAATGTGTATTTATATTTATTTTATGAAGTTTATAAAACATTTTATCTAGTTTAATTTGCCTAGTACATACCTACATATTTAAGTTTATTGTTGAAAGTAATATTGTTGTGTTTGTAGTGATGGACAAAATTTCAATAAGTTAAAGCTTACTCTTTTCATTGTCCCTAGATAAGTGTGAGACTTTTACATATTTTTAGCATTTTTTCTTCAATTTTGAATGCCATGTAGGAAATATGCTTTGATCATTGTTAACTATGAATGCATTAGTGGACAAGGAATTAAAATGTAAGTCAATGCAATTCCATTCCATTACAGTGCTACAAAAACTCATGTATTTCAGTATTATATTTGTCAATGGTTATCTCAATAAAAATTAATGTATTTGCTAACAGAAAGAGCAACTATTGTTAAGATTTAATTATTTTTAGTATCCCATAAATTTTTAGTATGAAGTTTATTGTGAGTTATAATTTGGTATTTATTTTTTCTAAGCATTATAATTTTCAGGTAAGAGGAAGAGTCACCATACACCAGAGACATCATGTTGAAATTAATTGAAGCATTAATGTTAATCAGAGTTAAAGAACAACACTAAATCAAGTGCTCAAAAATCTGTGTAACTAATTAACAAACATCATCTTAAAACATGAATGCTTGCCAAAAATGTCAAAATTCCAAATATCTTATGGTTTCTCTATTAATAAACAACCTTCATTTATTGAGACCATTATGAAATATACCTATTCATCAGCCATTTGTTTTATTTGAAGATTTCAGCTACACTATACCTATTTAAGATAGCTAAAAAAATTAATATTATGAATATAGTATTTGTTTAAAACAACTAAAGAAATGTATAAAAACTTTGCTTCCTTTTATTATGTTAAATTCTTCTACTTAATGCCTGCTGAGGCCGCAACACATCATGCAATAAATAAAAGTAAAGGGCTCAAAAATGTCATTTTAGAGAATAATGATTAGAATATTGCTTCATGCCCAAATAGCTTCATGAGGACAAAATAACAGCAAATGTTTATTTGTGAAGCACTGATTAGAAAAGTGTAATAATAGATCTGAACAACATGATTGTTGCTCTTGATGCTTGCTGTTGCAAGAAAAAATTGCATTAATTTTTCATCATTACAGGTGAAGAACAATCAAAAGGCACTCACCACATGTCACAAGCTCAAGAACATTGTAATAGAGAAAAAGAAGTATAATTGTAGATAGTGGTTTTAACTGTAGTTATAATACAAAGAATGCAGAAAGTACATTCAAAGGGGGAAATGAATGGAAAGAAAAGTTTTAAAGGTCTGTGTAAACTTGGCAACACAAATATGTGCAACATAAACTTAGCTACAAAATTTATTTAAAAATAAAAAAATAAAAGACAAAAATTACAAAAAAATATTTAAAAACATTTGTAGATAATTATTCTGTATCACTTGATGCCAAGTTGGTGTATATTTTATGGTCATTTTATTTTGTATTTTTGTAACCAAGTGCTGTGACAAAATGTTGAATATTGCTTTGTAGCCTCAAAAAAAAAAAAAAAAAAAATCCAAAGCCATGGAGGCAACATAAACAAAACTCCATGGAAAGAATTTTTGGTAGAATTTAAAACAGCAAGGCCTAGTATTTTATCTTCATGGCCTCAGCACAATCTTTTGCCTCATAAGGCAGGAGTCACTGGGGCAGTTCAAGATATTTGCACAAATCATCAACCTCACATTGTGATAATAGATGTAAACTAAGTAGCATGTTCTATCCATGTTTATAATTGGGTTTGTGTATACGGATTATTAAAGATACTTTATTGCAATCATCACATAGTTAAAATACCTTAAAATGCCCAAGTGACTCAAAATAGTTTTCCGTATGTAAAATAGTAAAATGAAACATAAATTATAGCAAAATGCAATGTGTAATATATGTGTAATGGTGTTTTAAAACTCATATGGATAAAACTATCGCAAAACATTTTATGTTGAAGTTTCTGTGTGCCACACTATGATTAAATTTTGGGAAATGTAGATTTGTTTGATTCACATTATATTCTTTACTTTGATTGATGTCTAAATACCAGCAACTGCATCAGCCTGTTCACTGATTCCATTGCTGCAGTAGTCTTAGATATCAGTCACATCAGAAAGTTTTCTTCAGCTACTGTTGCACAGGAGGGAGATACCAACTAATTGAGATGCTAAAAGGCAGCCAAAGAGTGCAAAAAAGCAAATAAATAAAACCAAATAATGAAAAACCAAACACTTTTGCATAATATCTCATGCATGTTTCTAATGTGTATAATTTTACTTAAACGTGTTAATCAAAATGCTTATAAAGTGAGCCTTAGCCATTTAAAATAACACATGAAGCTCAATTGGGTCACCTGGTGCTTCTATTTTCTGCAGGCAACAGAATGTCATTGATTTCATGAATGATTATTTATTACTATACAAAGTTATTTATGTGCTCGACCAACTGAGTAATAAATGCCAAAATAATCAACCATGTTTTTTTAAATATTTTGTCACTTGTTTTTGGAAATTATGTATTACCTCCTGGCTATTCCTATGGTAGAGTAATGGGCTCCTTCATACAGAAACTCATTATTGAAAATGTGTCCATAACCTCACCTTACAATGTTGACATAGACAACAAATATATTTGCTTCTGTAACAAAAATTTGATAAATACAGAGCATGTTCTTCATAGGTAGATCAGTCATCTATAGAACATGGTAGGTTAGAAGCCACACAGGGCAAAAGGGAAACCTACAAACATCACATTTTACAGACAAGATGTGAATTGCCACTTAAATTATAAATAGCACAATAAATACTTAAATTATACTCTTGAAATTGGAAATACATAAGAAATGAATACTCATACACTCACTCTTACTTCCAATAATGCAATTTGTGCAAAGATGATTATTTATATACTAACTCCTTATTCCAAAGTATGAATTGGAAAACTGATAGTCATAAAAGTGTGTTTTATAATCATAATACCTTTCTTGCTCATAGTGGTAGTATTAAGGGGAACCTACTGTTCCTACATGCATTGACAATTTCAAGAATATAATCACTCAATTAATGTCTAGCATACAGAATATTAGCTTTGAAGTTTTCTCTCATATTTTTTCCCCTGTGAGCTCCCAAGGGTACTCCATTCATATTAGTCACTTTATATGTGTTTGTGAACACACAAAATGATCTTTGTCCACCACAGGTACATATTTGAAGCAGCTTGTGTTATTATGGTCACTCAATGCTAAGCTCACCTCAAGTGGAAAAGCCTTCCTTCATGAGAAGTAAATGCTTCTTCTCCATGGATGTTCATTTTAGTTTCTTGATTATACAAAGATCAGTAGATGTCGCTGTGGTATTTTATTTTCTATGTTTTAGGTGTTTTACAGCTGAGATATTTAAATTGCTCATTTATCAAATCCTTTTGAATTGCATATTATATAAAATCTGAGGTTCTTATCAGAAATATGGTTAAAAACTTTTTTCATTTTAATATGCAGACTTACATGCTAAGCACAAGTGAGATAAATACGGCTGTTCTTACCACTAAACCAAGATTTCACTATGTTCTCAAAACTTAATTCATTAGGAGAAGATACCCTCAAAGTCCAATGCTGAGAGTAGCTTCCTGGAATAAAAAATATAACGAATAACCTAGAGCCCTGAAACTAGGGGAAAAGAACTACCAAAATCAAAATATGCATGTACATAAAATCAAGTATGAGTGGAGTTAACTACCAGACCAGTTATAAAACTATCATCAGCTGACAATATATTTGATCATGTGAACCTGGCAGTTTTATATTTAATACCTGCATACAAAGGAAACATCTGCAGGGCAATGAAGATAAAAAAACAAAGCTATGACTATGTTAATTAATTTAATAGTCGGATGTGAATGAATATATCCTTATAATGCACTTTAATTTTGTTTACTGTTCTGTCTAGTCTGTGTATTCTTAAAAAGCATTTATAAACGTTAAAAAGTTTTATTTTCTAATATAAAACGATTCACAACTATTGCTAGGCTCGTATGCATTCACAAAATACTTGAAATATGTATTAGTGCAAAGGTGATAAGAATTAGTGGATTTGAACCCCAATTCCAATTTCAATTATGTGGAAGTGCTTAATATCAATTTATGAATTATCACACTTATGTATAACTGCAAAACTTGATAGAAAATCTTCTTTTACTGTATAAATTTTAACATATTCAACATGAAAATAATTTTCATCTATAAGATAACCATAAAGGGCTCTATTTTGTTAACATCTGGATAAAGAAGAATAATGCCATACTGCCCTCAGGTTATTTAGACAAAAAGAAAAAAAATTCTGATGTGTTACACTCACATGACTTTCTCTACTCTTGTACAAACTATTTTTACAAACGCTTATTCTCCATATGCTTCATGTTAATCGAGATGTTAGTCTTATTGCTAATTTTCTTGTAGATGCATGGAGAATTGCTAGGATTTAAGCAATAGTCCAATATTTTAAGAGGTGGTTGCTATGTCGAGTATTCCATTCTCTTTGCATTAACAGGACAAAAAAATGTCTGATGTGTTACACTCACATGACTTTCTCACTCATGTACAAACTATTTTTACAAACTCTTATTCTCCATCTATTTCATATTAATCAAAATAAGCATTTGTGGAAACGATCTTTTGACATGCAAAGAGAATTACATTTTATACATAGCAACCAGTTCTAAAAATATTTGACTATCGCTTAAGGCATTCTATGTTCCCCTTGTTTTGTAATTGCAAGGGCAATATAGAAACACAGTAGCCTTTAAGCATCGACATATATCTTAATAGTTGGTTGCTAGGTGCAGCACCATACTCTTTGCCACAGATTAATACTCTTTGCATATCCAAGACAAAAAAAATGAATAACGAATTCCCTTTTGAGAAAATAAGTATTGAAAAATTTAAGGGACTAACAAGCAATATCTCGAAAATGGTTCACTCAACAATAAAAAAAAATGTATATGACATATATTGTGTATTTTAACGTGATCTACATATTTTGTGTAGTAAAATTTTGTCTATCTCTTTTGGTTTACCAGTTATGCAAAAGTCGTTCACAATGAAGAATACTTTTGGAAACATTCCCAGAAAATTCATATACAATTTATTCGTCATGAAAATATCTTAAACATATGATATTTTAATCAAAATCGTTATAGCCATTTTTGAGAAAATTAAAATTTTCGAAAAATGTTCATGTAAACAGTAATCTGGGGTGGGGGATTTTCTTGAAAGCCTTCGTGTGGCATCTCTGGAAGATACTGAACCTAAATACCAAGTTTGGTGTTTATCCGACTGTTCGTTTCTGAGTTATGCTGTTCACAGACACACACACGGACATGTTTCCAAAAATGCTTTTTACTTTCTCTACTACGTATAGTAAGTAGGGGAAGTATTGTATTAAAAAAAAAAGCATTTTTGGAAACATGTCCGCGTGTGTGTCAGAAACGAACAGTCGCATAAACACCGAACTTGGTATTTAGGTTCAGTATCTTCTAGAGATACGACACGCAAGTTTTCAAGAAAATCCCCCCACCCCAGATTACCCTTTACATGGAACATTTTTCGAAAATTTTAATTTTCTTAAAAATGGCTCTAAGGGTTTTGGTTAAAATATCATATGTTTAAGATATTTTCATGACAAATAAAATGTATATATTGAATTTTCTGGGAATGTCTCCAAAAGTATGAACGACTTTTGCATAACTGGTAAACCATAAGAGATAGACAAAATTTTACTACACAAAAAATGTAGATCGCGTTAAAATACACAATTTATGTCATATACTTTTTTTTTTGAGTGAACCATTTTCGAGATATTGCTTGTTATTCCCTTAAATTTTTCAATACTTATTTTCTCAAATGGGAATTCGTTATTCATTTTTTTTTGTCTTGGATATGCAAAGAGTATTAATCTGTGGCAAAGTGAATGGTGCTGCACATAGCAACCAGCTATTAAGAGATATGTATATGCTTAAAGGCTACTGTATTTCTATATTGCCCTTGCAAATACAAAACAAGGGGAACATAGTAGTTTTAGTTAATATTTTTTGTTTCCCGGTTTAAGGGCTGTTTCATTTTATTCATTCATACATTATTTGTTATAATAGCATTTTAAGGTGTTTCTATATTGGTTTCTGTTATTTGTTTACTGGTTTACGTTTTAAGACTTTTCATAATGCCTAGTAAGAAACGAACCAGTTTTAATTTTAATATTAAGAAGTTGTTTTCCGTGAAAGTAGCCAACGTGTTTGCTGGCACCTTGAGCCAAAATAACGACATATTTGGTGAGGTTAAAAACACACAGTGCACAAGCAACTCGGTGATCGTGTTATGTTTTTCAACTGTAATAAATATTGATGCTTGGCGTTCTGAAGTAATTGATAAAATTCTTTATTTAGGCAATGATTTGCACTTAAAATCAATTTCAAATTATGATGGTGTTATGCCATATCCGCCTTACTTGTGCGCTGATGAGGTTTGGCTGCAGGATATTGTAATTGATGATGTAAAAGTAATCTGCAATGCAGTGACAAATAATTTTGCATTACAAGGGATCATACCGAGAGATTTAGGCAGTGTGTTAAAAACATTTTTCCAGTGCTATCACTACGGTGTGTTTACTGCACAGTTAAAATCTATAGCTTTTATTTATTTATTTTTTTGTTCTGATAATGCAAAGAGAATGGAATACTCCACATAGCAACCAGCTCTTAAAATATTTGACTATCGCCTACCAATTCCCCTTGCATCTACAAGAAAATTAGCAATAAGATTAACATGAAGCATATGGAGAATAAGCGTTTGTAAAAATAGTTTGTACAAGAGTAGAGAAAGTTATGTGAGTGTAAAGCACATCAGATTTTTGATGGGTTTTATTTATATAAAAGATGCTAATTATATGACCTTTTCTTTAAGTACCAGCATTTTACTTCCTGTCACTAAGTAATTTACAATATAGCCTATATTATCCTTCAAGAATAAAGGTCTCCTGCCAATAACAGGGGAGCTCATATTAATACTCATCAGGAGAGCTACTCCTGAAGAGCTGATAACTGGCACAACGTTCCATGTCCAATTGACTGAATATTATTGCTTTTAAACCATTTGACTTTTTTTTCTGTTACACAGTTCTAATTTTTTGCTCTCTCATTCCATTGGTCTCTGTTCCTGGCCTGCCTCAGCCATTGTTTCCCGGCTTGTTGTGTAAGAGATCTGGTTCTCTGCCTCCTTTAATTTCTCCTCCTGTCCCTTTGGTTCCCTACCTTGCTGTTGAAGTCCCCCATTATGATTGTGCTTTGTACTTGGCGAATATTTCAGGTTATAGAAGCTCTCTAATTCTTCCTTCAGTGGGTGCGCACACTTGTATTATTTTGTATGTTTTGCCATTGTTGTTTATGATCATACCCGTGATTCTTATTATCTCTTGTATACTCTCTTTAATATGTTTCTTCGGAATGAAGCTTACCCCTTTTTGTCCTTTTGTCTGTCCTATGTCACCATTTTTCTTTTCTATCATGACCTCTTCTAGTCTTCTCACCTCCTGAGTCCTATTATGTCTGCATTTTGGTTTTGTTACGCATTGTCGAGTTTGGTTTCTTTTCCTTCCTTTCCTAGAATTCAGACGAATGTTGCGATGTATAGTTCCTTTCCTTTGTGTCTGGACTTTTTCGTTGTCGCCTGCATTGCGCATCGGCGGTTCTCTCTCAGTTTTTTTTTTTTACTTTAACTCGTTCCAGGGCACCCATTTGCCTCTCAATAGCATCTTTTGGTTTCTGACTCTTGTCTCAGAGTCCCCTCTCTCCTTCTCTTTTGTGATTTGTGCCTCAGTGCGTTTTGTATCTCCCCTTCTCTTTTGGTGAGATCGTTGTCTATATATGTGTCCTGACCGCGAAGTTTGGCTATGCTTCTCATCTTTTTAGCTTATCCTCGAAACTCCTGAGGGTTACTCTGACTATTCCTCTGTTCATCTTGTCGTTTACTATGTAGATCGCTGCCATTGATACGTCTTCCGCGTTAATTGTTCTTAGTATTTCTGTTTTGTTTTTGTCTCCTGGGTCTGGTGATGTTTCCTTGCTTTTCATCACGACGTTGTTCCTTCTTTCTCTCCATGCTCTTTTTCCTCTTGGTCTTCCATTTATTGGAGCCGTCCTACTATTGCTTTTAACCCTTCAGCTGTCTTTTGCGCCTCCTTCTTTATCTTGTTTTCTAAGTTTGTTGCTTTTGGTCTCTATTTTCTCCCCTCTTTTTGTTTACTCTGCTTTGATGGAGGTTATCTCTGCTCTAGTCTCTCTATAAAGTCCTCGTTCGCTTTCTTGATACCCTTCAGCTCGTTTAGCGTCTCCCCGAACATTGTATTGCTGAGTGTTTTGTTGGTTCCTCATCTGAGCTGTATTCTGCCCTTGGACTTCCAGACATTATTTTCTTCTTTCTTTGTCATTTTTTGGATTTGTTTCTTTTTCCCCTTGGGCTCCTCCTCTGTGCCGGTGGATTCCGAATTTCTAAATCGCACTCTTGCGTCTTCTACTTCCTGGCATTTCTTTGTGTTCTCTATTACTGCTTTGTTCCGTTTCTTGGATCTCTTTGCTTCTTTGGTTTTCCTCTGCTCTCTGTGTTTGCGTGATTCACTTCCGGTACCTCTTCGTGTGTTCTCTGGTTTTTTATGCGCTGTTTGGTGTAGGCGTACGTCTCTTCCGGCCATATGTAATCACTCAACTCACAGTCAGTAAGGAATTAGCCGACTTTAACTGCCATTGACAAATGATCAGCTTTTTACTACGATAAGCTCTTCGCCACATTTGATGCATGGACAATGGTATTAATTCAGTTATAATAAAAATTTTAGTGATGTAAATATTTATCAAGAATTTATTTATTATCAAGAATACGCAGCCATAAATATTACCACGAAAAAGTTATTCGTTGCAAATTAAAATGAATATCTAGCATAGAGTCTTATCTTAAATACAAGGCTTATTTCCACCAGCTAGGAGCAAAATGTTTGAAATAGGATGATTAATTTCATAATTTATCTACCAAATAACATCAGTCAGTGAAGATGGAAACTTCAAATACCATTGATTGCAGTAATTTTACATATGTAGTTGGTGGAGTAGAAACTGTAACGATATCACTGCATACTACTATTTGTGCGCCACACTAATCTAACAGATACAGCAAATTAAAATAATGTCTTAAAGTTTTCATATAGTTTGCAATAAAGTGTCCACTATTCTAAGAGAGCTGAAACATGACAAAAAATGCTTGCCAATTATTGGAAAGAAATTTTAGTGTAACTGTGATCAAGTCATAGCTTTTAACTTTGAGCAGCACCTCAATCCAAATACAGAATATTACGAATATTAAGATAGAAATACAATGAAAGAAAACTAAAGGACAAAGAATGTAAAAAAATATTATAAATGAAGAATCAATACAGGAACACATGAAAACACATAACATACATTGAATAAGATTCTTAGTTTTTAGATTCACATGAAATTATCTACTCACTCTTCTACAAACTATTCCTATAACATCTTATGTTTCTATCTACTTGTTAACGAAGATAAACTTTCATTACACATGCACACATTCGTTGTAGGTATAAGAAGAATACAGTAGGCTAAATCAGATTTTTAATTAAGTAGATAATGTCCGATTTTTAAATAGGGATTTGTGATGGCTTTTAAATTCCATACTCTGTGTATGGCCACAAGAAAAAATGAATAGTGGTTTATCACTTGTAAAAAGTATAAGTATCTGAAAATTAAATCAATAACAAAGAATATCTCAGAAATAGCTAATGTCACAAAAAGTGTTATATAAATTGCGTGATGTAACGAGATCTACATTTTTTGCGTGACCAAATCACAGCAGTACAACTTCCAATAAAATGGAGGAAATGCCATTCAAAGCATGCTGACCTACCATGGTGCGCATAAGCGTCTCTTAAGTGGTGAAGAGGAGATATGGTCGATGGATTTACTTGGCAATCCTCCCGGCTAGGTTTTAAGAACCCATTAACCAACGGCAAGCATGGCCTTCCAAACATATTTTGGGGTTGTGAGTATGCGACACAGCCACTATAACCTAAAAAAACATGGTGCATACACTAAAACAGCTGTACCTTTTCTATTGTTCTACCAGGTGTGCTTTTAAAGTAAGTACCGTTTTAATATGTTGTCACTGCAGTCCGATTTTCAGCATTTGCTATCACTTCCTCCATTTATAAGGAAGCCAGATGCAGTGAGCGATCGTCACTTTGTGTTTTCCTGTTGTTAGAGCACTTCGGAATATTCAAAACAATCGAACGACCCGCCAACTGTGAAGTCAGATCAGCGATTCATTTTTTGAATGCGAGAAATGTTACGCCAGCAAACATTCACGGCCAACCGTGTGAGGTGTATTGGTAAAAAAATGAGTGACAATTCCCAGGCACACACAGTCAAACACACTCAAAACCTGATCGCATCATTTGGCTGGGAACAATTCGACCACCCTCCCTACAGTCCGGATTTGGCACCAAGCAATTTTCATGTTTCTTTATCTAAAGAAATTCCTGGTGGAAAACATTTCAACGACTTTCATCACAGGTGGCATCATTATTTGGCGAAGGCATACAAAAACTGCTTTCCCGTTACAAGTGCCTGAATAACGGCGGTGACTATGTAGAGAAGTGTAAGATGTAAGGTAATGAATGGCAACAAAGTATTTGAAAAATAAGCTTTTAAAAAAATTATCACTTGGTAATATCATTTTGGGACTTTGCATGAAAATGGGTGTTTTACATTGTTTCTTAGAACTGTTTACAAATATGGTATCAGATTTCCTCTAACACCCACAGTTTTTATATAATCTCATAATTCTGCTTCTTTTAAAATTCGCGCATAACAATGCACAGCGGTCGATATAATATAAATTAGAGTAATCGAAAATGGTCAATTATGGCAAGATCGATATAGTGTGTCGACCTCCGTGGTGTAGAGGTTACCATGTAGCCTCTAGTTCCTGAGGTCGAGGGCTAAAACCCGGCGGAGGGCAATGGATGTTTTTCGGGCGTAAAAATCCTTAGCATGTCTTCCTTCGAAAGGGAAGTAAAGCCGGTGGTCCCGTGTCGTAGATTTACGGCACGTAAAAGAACCTCAAGCCTGATAAAGAGGCCTCTGAGCAAAATTACCGATGTTTCACGCCCAATATAGAATGGGACGCTAAGGACCATAGCAGTTAAAGAGCACCCATAAATAAAGCTCAATTAATTTTTTTTTCTCGATATACTCTGATGACAAGTTCACACAGAAACACTGCTACTGTCTTAGTTTGGTTTTTAAGTGTGCTCTTACATTTGCCAGAGCATTCAAGTCAGTCTACAAATGGCGAGCTCCTCAAGACAGTGTGTAAACAATCCCAACTCGTTTTGTTTCATCTATGACTCATTTAACTGTAAATCAAAAAGGGAGAGCATAACCTCATTCATGAAAAAGGCTTATCTAGCTTATTATGGTATCAAGTTAGGAGACCAGGATAAAACACTCGCGACACACGCACATGTGTTACGCGATTCCCGAGGAAACAAAATTTGGAAGTTTGGAATTCCGATGATGTGGCGAGAGCAAACAAATCACATCGATGATTGTTATTTTTGCATGGTAAAGCTGGTAACAAAAATAGTATTAAAAGCACTGTATATCCAAATCTGAAATCAGCCATCAGGTCTGTACCACATGGATCGAGAATTGCTGTACCTAACTCACCTGCAACTCTACAGCCATCATCATTGTCGTCTTCATCTGATTCTGCAAACGGGGATGAAAGTTTGGTGCCCACAGAAGAACTGAAACTAGACCTGTTTACCCAAGATGAACTAATTGACTTAGTAAGGGATCTGGGTCTCTCAAAGGAGTTGTCACAAGTTTTGGGTTCTCGTTTAAAGGAGAAAAGACTGCTAGCTTATGGTATAACATTTTCCTGGTATCGAAGAAGAGAAGAGGAGTTTCGTGAGACTTCACTGAAGATGGCCTCTTTGTTTATTATAATAACATTGAAAGAGTAGTATCAACATGTGGAATTACATACAACAGGAAGGAATGAAGGTTATTTATCGATGGAAACCCCCCCCCCAAAAAAAAATATCAAGGCTGTAGTCCTTCACATCAACAATAACTTTACTTCGATACCAGTAGGGCGCTATTACGTCTCGAAGGAAAACTACGAACTTTACAATGATAATAACGGCAATAAAGTATTCAGAGCACGAATGGGTTGTGTGTGGGGATCTAAAGGTTATAAGAATGCTTCTTGGACAACAGTCAGGTTATATAAAATATCCTGCCTCCTCTGCCTGTGGGATAGTCGTGGACGTGATTTTACGCTGTATAAAAGAAATGGCCAGCTAGAGCAAATCTGGATCCAGGAGACAGGAATGTTATAAAGGAACGTTTGGAGAAACGAGAGAAAATCATTCTGCTACCTCTTGACATAAAACTCGGGATCATGAAACAATTCGTAAAGGGATTGAATAAAGATGGTAAATTCTCCTTCGTGTCTGATGCTAAACTGAAAGAAGGAATCTAATGACAGACTACGAGTTGAAGATTTGAGGACTTATGAGGAAAGAAAGGCTTGGGTAGGATTCAGGAATGTAATAAACGAGTTTGGGGGGGGGGGCAGAAAGCGCCCAGATTACAAGAAAATTGTGCAAGATAGTTGATGTCTATGAAGTTGAAATACGTGTATTCAAATGGGAGCGTTTGCAATTGACGGGAAGCCTTCCCGAGCCCCGGGAACGGGAAACGAAACTTGCCTAACTTTTAACTTTCTTGTTCTCGCTCCCGGGTACGGCATATTAGATCCCAATTATATCCATTTTGTGCATATTAGACTCTTCACTCTAGAAGTTATTCCAGGGGGCTGTGACATGAAATAGCCGCTGGTGCTCTATAGTCGCAAGCTGGAAACATGAAATTGGAAGAAATTAGTAGTAAATGTGCTTCCTAACCTCAGATCATGTCACTCGCAAATCCAATGAGCGTTGGTTTCTCTGGCGAAAGGGTCAACTGTAGTTTGTGTATGTGCAACTCAAAACTGGCTACTGCCTCAAA
The DNA here is from genome assembly GCA_030765065.1 of Deroplatys truncata. Lineage (NCBI taxonomy): Eukaryota > Metazoa > Arthropoda > Insecta > Mantodea > Mantidae > Deroplatys > Deroplatys truncata. Next base: position 205,009,271 of record CM060983.1, read on the forward strand.
AACTATAGCAAACGCTACAAAGAACAGCAAAAGCCGATGGAAATTAAAAAAGAACAATAAACAACTTTAATATACGCCATTAATAAAGGAATGAAGGCTTGTTTCAACTAGAGGGATCGGAAATGTAATGGATATACATTTAGATAATGTTTACTCTATCGAATTTTGACGTTGGCTAACCCACATTATGTTGGCTAAATCGGAAGTAGGTGAAAAAATATCACTGGTCAGTTAAAAAGAAGTGAAATTCCAATGCGCAAAATCGACTTTCACTTTGTGATCGATATAATCATCGATATTCATTCCCGTTCTCGTTATCGGGCTGTTGTGAACCAATATCTTATATACTGCATTGCTTCCTGTTGTCGTTTCCGTTTTGGTTACCGTTCCCTGGCGGTTGTGAACCAGTCTTCAAGCTGCGTTTCATTCACAGCCATCTCGACCTTTACTCTGAAAACTTGGGAGATTTTAATGAAGAACATGGGAGCGGTTCCACCGGGACATGGAAGAGATAGGAAGGCATTATCAGGGGAAGTGAAATTCTGTGATGATAGCTGACTATTGCTGGTCTATGATGAGGGACAATATGAGTCACAACACATAAGGCAATCGAAGATCACGCTTCTGCAGCAAAAGGAAGCGAGTTTTAGTCATCAAATGTGTATCCTGGACTTGCTATGTGCCAAAATTAATGCTATATGTTAACAAATAATCAATAAGTATACTGTCTTATTTAATGAATTCATTTTAAGATAATTATAGTTACCTTTCTGCGTTTAATATCCTATACTGATATTATAGTTTAAGTAAATATTTAAATTGAAATTCTGTAAAATCCTTATGTGATACAAAAAAAATGTCTTCAGACTCATAAACAGGAGGTAAATATACATAAAAATCGTCATTCAGAAATAAAAGCCTTGACAAAAAATAAAATGTAACTCTGTGATTGGTACTTTAAAAACACGCTTTGTATGATATCAAGTTTGGTAAAAATAAGAACCCGAAGTATCATAGTCCCTCATTCGGATTTCCAGGAAGGAACTGTTAATCTTCATTCCATGCAGAAAAAAATCTGATGTGATACATTCATATGACTTTCTCTACCCTCTTATCTTTATTAGTGGGCGTAAAAATTATTCTTACTAAAGCCTATTTTTCTATCTACTACATTTAATCCAAAAAAAACTTTGCAAAACTGGCTACATTACACATTTAATATTAAATACAAAGAGAACAGCGGTAGTCAAATGTTTAAAAACTGGACACTATATGCTGGCCTTAAAATTTCATACTGTTTCCATGCAATCGCGAGAAACAACTAAAAATCGATGGGGACTTTAATTTTAAGTTGATTTTCATTATTTTGATATGTTAACTATAAATCGTCATTATTACTGTCAATTTAAATTTGTTAATTGTATAGGTATACTTTGTCTATATGGCAGCTCTTAATTGAGGGAAGTGTTAATAAATAAAAAAAGAAATTGTATTGAACAAATCCAACCCTTAATAACGGATATCCCAGAAACTGTGTGTACGTTTTCGTCTATCACAATGTTTATAAGTTATACAAGATTATACAAAATTTCTAGGCTATTCCCAGAAAATTCAACATATACATTTTATCTGTCATGTAAATATCTTTAATAATAAGTGGTGTTCTAATCAAAATCGTTAGAGCCATTTTTAGAGAATCAAATTTTTTGAAAAATATTCTATGTAAAGGGTAGTTGGGTGTTGGGGATATTCTTGAATATCTTCGCGTCGCATCCCTGGAAGATACTGAACTTAAATACCAAGTTTGGTACTTATCCCACTTTTCGTTTTTGGAGTTATGTTGTTCACACACACATATGCATAGACTTTTCTATAAATGCCTTTTTTTATTCAGGGGGCTTCAAAACATATATTTCTCCGGTGAAATCCTGACATCGAATTTTAGGGTGGAATACAGTGCCTCCTCTACTTACTATATGTAGTAGAGAAAGTAAAAATACATTAAAATCGGGATACTACAATGGAATGTTGGAGGTCTTATCCAACCCAAAAAAAGCGGAACTGGCTAAAATTATTACAGACAATGAAGTACACATTTCTTCATCCAAGAGGGAAACCTATGAGATGATCAAATAAAATATTTTAAACTAACAGATTTTACAACAATTCTACTAGCCAAAAATGGACAAATAAGTACCAGAATACCTAGTAGTTGGTTTCAAGAATAATATAAAATCTTGTTTCCAAATTATCAAAGAAATGGAATTAGAAGACATACTTGAAATCGTGAAGTTAGATATATGGAAACACAATCTGCACTTTCAAGTCTGCAGTGCTTACAATCCTCCAGGAATATACTAAAACTTTCATGTACTGATACTCAGTCAAAAAAAACTCACAATTGGAGATTTTAATGGTCATTCTACAAGATGGGGGTATGAAAACTTAGACTCTAAAGGAAAGACCATCAAAATTATATAAACACCATTATGTTTGAACAACAACATTTCTACACTGTTCAGGAATAGGAAGCAATCTAGACATTCTACTAGGCTCTGCAAATACAGCAAACAAAGACAATCAGAAGACCCAGCTTCAGACCATAAAGCTATTTTTGCCAATATAGAATTAGAGAACTCAAGCAATAACGCTCAACATCCTAGACTATATTGGCATTTCAGTAGAAAAGAAATTGGAATGAATATAAAAAGGAAATCTAAAATCAGTAGATCATAAAAATAAAAGATTCTATATTATAATTCTTAAAACAGCCAAATAATTCATTCCATATGGAAAACTCAAAACATATAACCTTTTGGAACAATAACCTAGAAAATATGAAGAAAAAAGGAAAGATATGCAACTTGAAATATTGCATAAACTACAAAAAATATACATGACCCCCAAAACTGAATGTAGGAAGCGTGCTGTGCTTAAAAGAGAAATTATTACTGCAAAATTTCCTGCACAACATAGACTACAGGAAGGATGATAAAAAGCCCATAAATTTATAAGAATATAAACAATGGTAAGGACAATATTAGAACATCTTCCTTAATAACAAAATATTTACACATGAATGCAACGTAGCAGGGTTATTCAATAAACATTACGCCAAACAGTCGTGCATTAACAAAAACTAATAAAACATAAGAAACAGCCCAAAAAAGAACTAAAACAACTTAAAAAATCCAGCACAAATAACCCACATCCTAACATCCTATCTTCACTCAAGATTTCAATATAAAGGAGCTAAATTTGCATTAAACAAAGTACAAAATAGAAACACTAAGGCCAGATAAAATACACCCTGAATTTCTTAAACATTTTGGGATAACTGCTAAATTCAAACTTTTAAAACTTTATATCTTGGAAAACTACGGTACCTATTTATTGGAAAAACGCAGTAATCACCCCTTCCCTTCAAAAGACAAACCTATCTCTGAAATGAAAATCTCTAGACCCATTTCTCTTACTAGCAGCATTGCAAAAATCATGGAAAACTTGCCTTTTTGGAATCCCATAGTATAATTCCACCCTGTCAGATTGGATTTAGGGAGTTTCATTCAACTAATGAACAAATTCTAATGTTTTCCCAAGAAATCAAAGATGCTTTTAATAAGAAAAAATATACATTAGCAACATTTATTGCCTTTCAAAGTGCACTCTGTCCGCAGAACAACATTATAAAAAATCTGATGTGTTACATTCACATAACTTTCTCCACACCATCACCATTTCAGTTAACTTCTATTATTTGCATTCTTAAGTTAATCAAGTTAGTTAATATCTGCATAGAAATGATTTCAGCTAAGTGGTTGTGAAGAAAGACAAATAAGTTGAACTACAATCTGCAGAAGCAAGTTATGTATATTTCATAATCTTCACAGATGTTTTATTTAACAGGTATTAAACTCTTAACAGAAGAAAAACACATACAATTGTAGAGTTATACTTTTGAAATATTAATACATATATTTTGATAACTTACATTATAAAAGAACGATTATGGCTGCAACTGTAACGTTGTTGGTTTCATCATACTGTTGGTATATCCTGGCCACCTACCACTTGTAGACACTTACCCCGGTATTCACCTTGCGAGACTGGGAGAAACCGTGGAAAACCTCAGTCAGGGTACTTGCTAGCTGTTTCAGTGCCCACTCAGATATTGTAGGAATATCAACTTTAACCGTTATAAATATTTTCTGGAGCACGTCTTTATCAGGCAGTAATTGATAAAATTCTAAGCTCTTTGCGAACCTAGTAGATGGACGTGCAGGTTCTATTCGGTATTACTGTCGTGAACTGGGAATTCCGACGTATTTCGCTTCTTGAGCCTTCTCTTGTAACCATTCTGTGACAGCACCAAACCTGCCGAGCAAGGACGAATACTTCAGTCACCTTCACCTAAGGTTGGACCTCATAGCATTCTTAGTCTCCGGCTTTTGGTTTCCCCTTGGTAGCGATAATATGTAAAAAAAATAATTATACCATCATTAAAAACTGTTGCTGAATGTTTATATGTTAACAAACTAACCAAATGTTACAAGGCGTTGCGCTTTCTACTTCAGTAGATTACGCTTTGTGCATAGAGTAGACAGGCCTTTTTGAAAATCACTGACTTTCACTTCTATTGTTCCATTCGGCAAAACTGCATACATAGGTTTATGATCAGAGAAAAGGGTTTCATACACACCAGCAGAAATGTCGATGTTGGAAAATAGTATATCCATCTGAGTATTCAAATTTGTTGTTGAAATGTTCTTATGCAGCTTGCTTATTAAATTAAGTTTATTCAAAAAGTTTGAAATAAATTTACTCTTTTGCTCGTAAATGTCGAAATTAAAATTCCCATTACTAAGATTTTATTTTCCAAATTGATGTTCTTTAAAATAATTGTATTTATAGTATCTTCAAAGGTATTACTTTTGGCTCCTGGAGACTTGTATCCACTGACTACGTAGTGCTCGTTAATTTGAAATGAAATTAAATCAACGTGACCTTCATTATCAGCTCTATTAACGTAATTTACACCCTGCATTTCAAACACTTTTTTCACATATATGGATATTATTCGTGATTTTTTTGAAAATGCAATTCTTAGTTCTCGTTGAAACCGTCTATGAATAATTTATGTTGAAGTGAGGCTAAAGTTTCACTAAATATTAATGTCTCCATTACTATACCACTGATCTGACCTTATACAATCTATTTTCTTCGGCAGTGAATTCACGTTCTGATAGATTATTTTTATTCCTCTGCTCTCCCTTAAAGTGTTATAAGACAACTTTAGCCGTCTTTCTTGTCTTATTCTATCCATTTCTGTTATTATAGAATCATTTCTTCTAGGAGCCTGAGGAGATCTAAATTTACCTATAAGGTATAACCCAGACAAAGTGGTCACTCTGCTCAGAGCAACATACAGCATTGTTCTGCTTATTCTTTTGCATTTTTTCAAGTCAATGCATAGTTCTTTATATGTTTGTCCTTGACTTTTATGGACAGTTAATGCTTCGGCACAGACAACTGGAAACTGTATTCGAATTACCTGTTGTTCCAGTTTGTTTGATATATTCAGTATTTGCCTTTTTAAATCTATTGGATTAAATTTTGGTTAATATTTTCGTTTTCCATATATGTGCATCGTACCATTCTTGCTCTTCGACCCACATGTTCATCACCAAAGTCTAAGAATATTATATTAGGTTCGCGGGAATTGGGTTTCAAAGCAATTTCTTTGAGTATCCCGCAAGCTCCGTTGACTAAACCATCCTCTACATCTATATTGCTGGTTATCATGTATTTAATGCCGATTTTTAACCTCAATTCATGAGGAAGCCCATTAACTTCCGTTAGCTTCTTGTTTTTAACTGCATTCAAAATGCCATTTTTAGCGCTCTCAGATATTTTTCCTATAATAAAGTCCCTTGCTAACGTTATAAACACTTCTACACTATGGCTTGTTATTCTCTTTTCATTTTACTCCTGTACATCTAGTTCCTTGTAAATAATCTTATCGCGCTCTCTGGTACTTCATTTGTTTCCACAGTTCTAAAATTTATTAAGATAATATCGCTAGTGCTTGTTTTCCCAGTGGCTAAATTATTTAAGACTTTCACAAATTCTAGTTCATCTCTTTGCCTCATTATTTCCGTCAATTCATAGAATTCAAACACATCCCATAGAGGATTTCTGTCAATTAAGGAAGAAAATTCATTTGAAGCAAATTTATAAATTGGAGTGTCCATTACAGGTGGCAGCTGATGGAAGTCGCCGACTGGCATTACCGAAACTCCTCCAAATGAAGGGTCAATTCCCATTATCTGTCGCAGCCTGCTATCGACTCTGCTGAACATTCCGCTTCCAACCATGGATATCTTGTCATAATCAGCAATTTCAGATTAAATAATTTCTCTCTAATAGTATTGACTAAGTCGCTGGATAGGGTGGGCATGTTGCCTGCACACTGTGTCCCAGGTAAAGCGAAAGCTGTGTGCAATGTGACTCCGTTAATCAGAAAGGCTGCCTTTCCTGAAGGGGCGCATAGCAGTACTATTATTTTGTATTTATCGCCTCCTGGTAAGCTGTCAAAATAGTGCGTTATCACTTGATACACCGCATTTATCACCGTACTTTTTCCTACACTAGCGGAGCCGCTTAGAAATATCCTCATTGGCAGTCTGTTAGTTTTAAAACTATTTAGTACATGCATGACGAATTCTCTCTGCTTTCCGTTTAATTTGTTCAATAATTCAAACATTTTTTCTCGGGATACTCTGCTAGAAATTGTGAATCTGTTTATGTCTTGTATATCAGCCCCTTCCAAGTCGCCTTGTTCCAAAATGTCCACCTTTTCTGTCGGTTCTTCGTTCTAAAGTTCTTCATCGTAAGAACTATCACTTTCAAAAATATTATTCTGAACAGTCTGCAAGGCTTCTTCCTGTGCTTCATCTGTTTTAATAGAAAATTTCTTTCCATTTTTTCGATTTCTTCCAAGCTAGCGCAATACAATTCGTAGCAATTCTTGCTCTCTATGTGACGAGATCTTGCGCCACTTGTATCTCCTGTATATAATCACTGCAGGCTTGCTTCTTTGTTTTATCGCAGTTTTTGCATTTTCATCATCGTTTATTTCATCAATTATTCTTTTGTGAGTTTATATTAATTAGCCAGGAATTCTGCTAAACACATAGATTCTAAATGTTTTGGACGTCGACAGTATTTCTGTATAGCATCTTCCATATAAACATCTTCTGAATCTGCCGGCAGTTGTTCCAAAGCTCTCCTGTTCTTCAGCATCACCACCCGTTCTTGTGAAGGACTGGTATTTATGAAGATGACCTTTCTGCTGCTCTTTAACATAGGGCGAGAAAGTACACAATAAGCTGCTTCCTGAGCTGACATTAAATTTCTGTTCAAAAACACGTTGGATATTTTGCGCAATTTTTCCTTTAAGCTCTGGTTCCCTGATTCTACATCTTTCGCTGCGTTTCTCAGAGTTTTCTACAATCCAGACTCTACCTTGCTTATATACTTTATGATGTAAATAGCCAGTCCGTACTCTTCCAGAACTAGTTGTATGTACATGTTAGACTCGAGCAACTGCTACATATCTTTATTGTAAGCATTAATACCAACTTTTAGGTTAGACCTTTTTAGGAACAAACGTGTTTGCTTTTAAGATGATCTTATTGCATTCATGTACTGTATTTCAGGCATGTTAAGTTTCTTTAAAATTTCTTCGAAAGAAATTGATTTTAGCTTTTTATAAAAGTAATAACACATCAAATTATTTATCTTTTTCAGGCTGTCCTTTATTTCGTCGTTGTTTTCAGCTTCTGATAATGGAGTCAAAATAGTGGTACTAGGCATCATAAGTAAAGGAAAATGAAACCTGCATGGCATTTTGTTTTTCCTGCCTTTGTAGCAAGTGTGTGTGTGTGTGTTTGTGCTTCTAAAGAGCAATGTAAGGATCATGTTCATTGTACTCGCACGCGATATACTTGTCAATAAAATGTATAACTTCTTTAATTGTTTCTTGATTTGATAGATCATAACTCGGAAAATGTTTCAACCAGAAAAACATGTGTTCGTGGGGGGAGCTCTCATTTGAAATTGTACCCTCTGATAATAATCCTCGACAACATGCTCATCAAATATACTGTCCTCTGCAGTAAGAAGTTTTAAGAAAGATGAAATCTTATAATCTAAATATCGAGCACACGTAACAGGGTCAACAACGTCTTTTCACTGTTGCTCATTTCAAGTGCTTCTTTTGGAGTTAACTTCTTATTGTGTTGCATATAGTATAACGATGTAAGCAGTTCGGGCCACTAGCTTTCTGCTGCAGACAGAGTAACAAACAAGGTCATTGCCATTAAATCCTTCTTCTTCCAGAATGCTGGCCTGGATCGTATCTCTTTGGTGAACTGGCAGCCGCCATCAACTTTAATTTAATTATTAACAAATTCTTGATTTAGTAAATTCCCTGCATTAATACTAGTCGAGGGTGCTTTAGTTTTCCTCAAGCACTATTCATGTTGGCTACGCATTATCTTTCTATCTTGTTTGGCCATGAACAATAGTCTGTTTGGTGTGGAGGATCTGCGATCAACTCGTTTACATTCAGATTTAACTCGATCGCTGTATGTAATATACTTTGGCATATTAAAAGCCTGGACCGCGAATATTTTAGGAAAGCAAAGTTCATTAAACTGTTCTATTACATGCCAAGCGACTGGTTTTTTGTCCTGTCCCGGCGCTATTATATCTATTGTGTTTCTTCCTATTTTATTTCTGGACATTAAAAGTACCTCTTCTTCTTCGTCGTCCTCACCGTCATTATCTAATGAAATTTCTTCTTCGCTTCTAGTTTCCAAAGAACTCACCTCTTTAGCTTTGTTATGGACGATAAACTCAATATTTTCTGTATATTGTTTTTCATACCTCTTTAAGTACAGTTTGTCTATTTGGATATCATTATTTGTATATAGTGGAGTTTCTTGCGGGTATTTCAATGCATCACTGACGATTGCTGCTCTAATTGTCTCATACATGTAGTACGATTTGTGCAGAATATGCCATTTTAACTATAGCAGCATCGTTGGTATATCATCAAAAGATTTGGGTAGAATTGGCAGACACTCGTTAATGTCTATTGGAATATTTACAACTGAGCCCTTTAGTCCTAACTGTGGATTAAGTGCAAAGGCTTTTAAATGTCGCATTTGAATAAATGGTATATAAGGACTACATAATCGCTCCTCTAAAGGAGATAGTTTCTTGATAATTCTGGTATATCCACAAATTTCATACCGCAGCGTAACCATTTTTGGAACTTGTAATTTCATTATATAATTCTTACAAGTACTACACACATGTAAACAAGGGTAATTATATATCCATTCAAGAAAATCTTCAAAATTGTCGTTAATTGTCTTATTTTAATTAGATTCGTGTTTAGTTTAGTAACGGAGTGCTCAAAAGCAGACATTCACAACAACAGCAAACATACTATGGTACATTTTTTCTGCCTCGAATAAAATATAATTTTAATCTTGACGAATTGTTATCTTGAACATAGAATCTCGTTACTCCTTTGCGATATTTTTAATAATTTATGCCTCATCTTTTCGGTTTCTGTGTAGTTTTTATTTGTTCTAATTCACTTCATATGTTCTTTATTTTTCTTTCTTTCCATTTCGTTGTAATTTTCGTCTTTTCTAATTTACTGCATATGCCCTTCGTTTCTTTGTTTTTCTGATTCTTTGTATTCTTCATCTTCTCTGACTTGCTGTTTATACTGTTTATTTCTCTTCCTTTCAGATTCTTTGTATTCTTCAGCTCCTCTGACTTGCTGTTTATACTCTTTATTTCTCTTCCTTTCAGATTGTTTGTATTCTTCATCTTCTCTGGCTTGCTCCATATACTCTTTATTTCTCTTCCTTTCAGATTCTTTGTATTATTCATCTTCTTTGACATGCTGTTTATACTCTTTATTTCTCTGCCTTTCGGATTCTTTATATTCTTCATCTTCTGTGACTTACTGTTTATAATCTTTATTTGTCTTCCTTTCAGATTCTTTGTATGCTTCATCTTCTCTGATTTGTGGCATATACTCTTTATTTCTCTTGCTTTTAGATTCTCTGTAATGATCATTTTTCCTAGCTTGTCGCTTATCGGCTTTATTTCTTTCAATTTCCAGTTCATTATATTCATCTTCACGCAATATTTTCATGTTATGTTTTCTGCGCTGTGAATAGGAATGATGCAACTTTCTCTTATTAACTTTTTGATCAGTTAATTTCTCACGTACTGTGTTAATTTCTCACGTTCTGAACGACCATCCGTCTCGGAACCATTAAACACAAAAGGAACTAATGTGAATGGATCATTAAAAGCATTAGCTACCGGAAATTTTTGTCATTAAATTTAGTAACTCATTTACGTTCTCGAAAGCAAGTGCGATCTTCTGCATCGTACAAACCTCTTGCATTACAGCTGTGTGGGTCAAACAACCAGTACATGGACTCATTCATAATAAGAGCTATAGATTTTAACTGTACACTAAACACACCGTAGTAATAGCACTGAAAAATATTTTTAACACACGGCCTAAATCCCGCGGTTTGATCCCTTGTAATGCAAAATTATTTGTCACTGCATTGCAGATTACTTTTACATCATCAATTGCAATATCCTGCAGCCAAACCTCATCAGCGCACAAGTAAGGGCGGATATGGCATAACACCCTCATACTTTGAAATTGATTTAAGTGCAAATCATTGCCTAAATGAAGAAATTTATCAATTACTTCAGAACTCCAAGCATGAATATTTATTACAGTTGAAAAACATAACGCCATCCCCGAGTTGTTTGTGCACTGTATTTTTTTAACCTCACCAAATATGTCGTTATTTTGGCTCACGGTGCCAGTAATCACTATGGCTGCTTTCACGGGATACAACTTCTTAACATTAAAATTAAAACTGGTTAGTTTCTTACTAGGTATTATGAAAAGTCTTAAAACGTAAACCAGTAAACAAAGAACAGAAACCAGAACAGAAACACCTGAAAATGCTATTATAATAAATAATATATCAATAAATAAAATCAAAAGCCCTTAAACCGTGAAAATAAAAACCATAAACCAAAATAGGAACATTTAAAATCCTACTATAACGAACAATAAGATATGAATTAATAAAATGAAACGATCTTACGAAATTGGTTCCAACCTGCATTCCTTTGAAGCAAAAGCCGATAGAAGATTCACAAAATCATAGCAGTTCGTTTATTTCTCAGTATAAAAATATTTGACTATCACTACTATGTTCCCCTTGTTTTGTATTTGCAAGGGCAATATAGAAATACAGTAGCCTTTAAGCATATGCATATCTCTTAATAGCTGGTTGCTATGTGCAGCACCGTTCTCATTGCCACAGATTAATACTCTTTGCATATCCAAGACAAAAAGTGAATAACGAATTCCCATTTGAGAAAAAGTGTAAGTATTGGAAAATTTAAGGGAATAACAATCAATATCTCGAAAATGGTTCACTCAACAAAAAATGTAAATGACATAAATTGTGTATTTTAACACGATGTACATTTTTTGTAGTAAAATTTTGTCTATCTCTTATGGTTTACCGGTTATGCAAAAGTCGTTCACAATGAACAATACTTTTGGAGACATTACCAGAAACCTCGAGATATACATTTCATTTGTCATGAAAATATCTTAAACATATGTTCCATGTAAAGGGTAAGCTGGAGTGGAGGGCTTTTCTTGAAAACCTTCGTGTCGCATCTCTGGACGATATTGAACCTAAATACCATGTTTGGTGTTTACCTGACTGTTCGTTTCTGAATTATGCTGTTCACAGATAGACAGACACACACACAGGACATGTTTCCAAAAATGTTTTAATTTTGGATTCAGGGGGCCTCAAAACATATATTTCCGGTGAAATCTCGGTATCGAATTTTTGGGTGGAATACAATACTTCCCCTACTTACTATACGTAGTAGAGAAAGTGAAAAAGAAAGTTACAAGGTTCATCAACAAAACATACAGTACATAAAATATATATTTACAAAGATTTAACAAACTTCTATTCACAGGAGAGGTATTACTGAACGTGTGAAATAGTTTGTTTTGTACTCTGCTACTGAACGGAAGGAAGTTTTTACAAGATATGTTTTAATTTTATTTTTCATTTTCCCATCTTCATTTATTACTTTAATTGCACAAGGCAAGTGGCTACATTATACATGGTAACATATTTTCTTAGATTTCTGAATTTTAACGTAACGTCTGCTTGTGATCAAATATGAAAAAATCTTATGTGTTGCAATCACATTACTTTCCCTACTCTTGTACAAACTATTTTTAAAAACTCTTATTCTCCATCTATTTTATATTAATCGAGATAAACATTTGCAGAAACAATCTTATTGCTAATTCTCTTGTAGGTGCAAGGGGAATATGGTAGGCTTTAAGCGATAGTCAAAGCTTTTAAGAGCTGGTTGCTATGTGGAGCATTTCATTTTCTTTGGATTCCCAGGACATACAAAAAGAAAAGAAAGAAACACAAAACGAGTAGCGAATTCCCATTTGAGAAAAAGTATTAAGTATTGAAAAAGTCAAACAAATAACAAGGAATATGTCGGGAATAGTTTGTGGTTTGTGGTAAAATTTTGTCTATCTCTTACGATTTACCAGTTACGCAAAATGCATTCAGAATGAAGACGACTTTTTGGGGACATTCCCAGAAAATTCTAGATATGCCTTTCATTTGCCATGAAAGTGTCTTAAAATATGATATTTTGATCAAAATCGTATGTGCCATTTCTGAGAGAGAAAAAAATTCGAAAAACGTTCCATGTAAAAGGTAGTCTGGAATGGATGGGTTTTCTTGAAAATCTTCGAGTCGCATCTTTTAAGATACTGAACCTAAATACCAAGTTTGGTATTTATCCGACTTTTCGTTTCGCTCACAGACACACACACAGGGGCTTTTTAAAAAAAATGCTTTTTTGCAATTATGGGGCTTCAAAACATGTATTTCCGGTGAAATCTCAATATCGAATTTTTAGGTGAAATACAATATTTCTACTTACTATACGTATTACAGAAAGTAATAAACTTAAGTAAAATACTTTGTATACCCATTAATAAAAGATAGACCGTAGGGAAAGAAATGTGAATGTATCACATCAGAATGTCTTTCTTCTAGTTTACTGCTTTGCTGGAAACACGTGCTGCCTCACTTCTACCTCAGTTTTAGCCTTATCCGAATGCACTTCCACTCGTTTATAATCACGCCTTGCTTTATCCACACCCAACAGTAATCCGTTCTTATGTAATCATATCTGCTCTGTGTTTTGGGTTTCGGTATCCTGGCTTGTATTATAAATATCATTTTGACTGTTATTACGTTCTCATTGGAATATTCTTTATGTTCTTGACATGCAAAAAGAATTACATTTTATACATAACGACCAGATCTAAAAATATATGACTATCGCTTAAGGCCTACTATGTTCCCCTTGTTTTGTATTTGCAAGGGCAATATAGAAATCCAGTAGCCTTTAAGCATAGACATCTCTTAATAGCTGGTTGCTATGTACAGCCCCATTCTCATTGCCACAGATTAGTACTCTTTGCATATCCAAGACAAAAAAATGAATAACGAATTCCCATTTGAGAAAAAGTATAAGTATTGGAAAATATAAGGGATCAACAACAAAAATTTATATGACATAAATTGTCTATTTTAACGCGATCTACATTTTTTGTGTTGTAAAATTTTGTCTATCTCTTATGGTTTACCAGTTATGCAAAAGTCGTTCACAATGAAGAATACTTTTCCAGACATTCCCAGAAAATTCGAGATATACAAATCATTTGCCATAAAAATTTCTTAAACTTATGGTATTTTATTCAAAACCGTTAAAGCCATTTTTGAGAAAATTAAAATTTTCGAAAAATTTTCCATGTAAAGGGTAATCTGGGGTGGGGGATTTTCCTGAAAACCTTCGTGTCGCATCTCTGGAAGATACTGAACCTAAATACCAAGCTTCGTATTTATCCGAGTTACGCTGTTCACAGACACACACACGGACATGTTTCCAAAAATCCTTTTTTTTTGGATACAGGAGGCCTCAAAACATGTATTTCCGGTGAAATATCGGTATAAAATTTTTGAGTGGAATGCAATACTTCCCCTACTTACTATACGTAGTAGAGAAAGTAAAAATATACAAAAATCAGGAGTAAAGTGTGCTCTGTTTGCAGATGATTTGGTACTTTGGACTTTTAAACCAAGAAATAAATACAATTAACCTAAAAATTCAATGGAACATTCTCTAAAACAATTACATATATGGTCCAAGAAAAAACTTAAAAGGCTGGTAAGACCACCAAATGCAACTTTCAGATATTTTCTTTAAGGAGAAAACTATTTCAAATTCATTTAAACTATGATGGAAAATCTCTCTTAAAAGTAGGTTCAACAAAATACCTAGGAGTTGTACCTGGTACTAAACTTACTTGGAAGAAGCATATAGAGTACGTTATAAGAAAAGCTGAAAAATGCTTATTTTTATTAAAATACTTGACAGGTTGTACATGTCGCATCTATGGAAGATACTGAACCTAAATACCAAGTTTGGTGTTTATCCGACTGTTCGTTTCTGAGTTATGGTGTTCACAGACATATACACGGGCATGTATGTTGTCGCGTTGGACACATTATTGCTGTGTATAATATTGTTGAGGTAATTGTTTTGTTTGTATGTTAAGTTCTTGTCCGGCGCGGCAATTCCACCTTCTAGTTGAGGGGTGAAGGCAAATCAAGGGAATAGCCTCCTTTGTGTGGTGGCTTGGCTTGATCTGGCTTGGCGTCAGTTGTAACCAGAGTGTCGTGTGAGAGTCAAATGTGTTAGCATGTGCGTGTTGCCATGTGGGTGCATGGGGCATCTCCCAGAGTGTTTTGTCTGTAACCTTTTTGTGTACCATATGGAGCACCTTAATTTATAATAAACCAGAGCAAAATGTGAATTCAAATGTAATTATTTATAAATATTCCATGCCCTCTTTAGCTTTGTGCACACGGTCTTGGTATCTTTCGCTTGTCTCTGTAGCTACGCCCCTTAATGTTTATGCTGGGGTAACTAAATTTAATATTTTAGCTGCAAACCTTCCGGCCTCACCCCGTGTATAACATTTTATCATTTTGCGGTATCTGTAATGTTCATGCTTAAATGTGAAAAGTTATTTGTTATAGCAAATATAGTCACTCTGAAATCACAGAATATAGCTGCTCATTGAAGCTGGAAAAACAATGTAGTAGATTTTGAATAGCTGAATATGCAGCTTTAATTTCTCCATCAAAGTTCAAAGCGCCATAATCCAAAGGTTTATAAATTGAAAACAGTTGGCATGTAGCGCCAGCAGCAGCTCCAGTTTGATTGGTGTTTATGAACCATCAGTAAAGATGTGAAGTCAGTCTTGTTTAAGATATCTAACATGAATAGTTTCTAGAGTTAGCCATTTCAATATATCTTTTGGAGTGTCATTCTTAGTTATGTTTCTAACATATTCAAACAGTGTTCTATTTCTATGTTTGCTGTAGGGTTCATTTTATAAATTAAATGTTCTTAACCTACAGGAAGATTATTTTTTCCTTTCTTTCTTGAATTTTAGAGAAGGAGCCTTCCTGAGTTTTGAAATTAGCTTCAAAGTGTTTGTTGTCATAAGTGTTGTATAGAAATCTAATTAATTTTTCTGACTTATTAATAGCATTTTTTTCCAATGTCAAATTCAATAGTTGGTTGATCAGCCAATACATGCATTGCATTTATCAGATGTAGAATAAGTAAAACCTAATTTTTCTTTTCATACAAGGTGCCTCAAAACGTATTTCCGCTGAAATCTCGGTATAGAATGTTTTTGTGGAATGCCATACCTATTAGGTACGTGGCAGAATAGTGAATGAGAAAAAGAATAAGTAAAAATGAATTTTAAAAAAATTGACAATTCTAAACTTCATATAGTGCAGATTTCCCCAAAATTTCATGCATGTAGTTTACGTGTGCTTTGCTTTAAACATTATTTATGTTTGGCTTCATTTACGTTTTTTATTTTATGACGTCATTGCTTTTCATTTTTTGTTTTCTCACACAATCCGCGCATATTTATGTGCGTTATAGCCATGTTTATGCACATTTCACTTTTTATTTCCCCTTACAGAAAACACGCGTTAGTTATTTTACGCCTGTCTACATTGCGTGTGACATCCATTGGTTATCCAGGTTCTTCTCTTATTCTAAATGCGCATTTCAAATTATCATGGATATTTCAAGATAATGCGTGTGTGTGTGTGTGTGTGTGTGTGTGTGTGTGTGTGTGTGTGTGTGTGTGTTCTGTTTCTTTAACGTCTAGTGATGTTAAATATTACGTTGGTGGCGGCTGGCAAACCGAGTATATACAGTTCTGATGTTGGCATTTCCATAAGGCTCTGCGCGCGGTTGCCTAGTAAATAGAGTCGTCGCACAGAATTACCAAATAATGTTCCCACAAAATAATGTTTTATACCCATGCTTCATTTGTATAATTAAGCAGAAATTTTGCCGCCCCTAAAACCTACCACACTGGGCAGTTGTCCGGTTTGCCCAGTCGTAAATACAGCCCTGACTGTAGGTAGTGTTCAATATCAAATAGTCTTAAGGGTTGAATTTTGTTCGTAAGTTTTCTATTAAGTGGTTTTAATTTTTGTACATTTCTTGGATTTTATTAAGGAATCTTTGTTGAGTTTTTAAGTTCACTCCTTTTTCCCAGTTGTTATACAATAGTCTGGTTAATTTTTACTTTCTCTACTATGTATAGTAAGTAGGGGAAGTATTGCATACCACCCAAAAATTCGATACCAAGATTTCACCAGAAATACATGTTTTGAGGTGCATTGAATGCATATAAAGCATTTTTGGAAACGTCCGTGTGTGTCTGTCTGTGAACAGCATAACGAACAGAAACGAACATTCGGATAAACACGAAGCTTGGTATTTAGGTTCAGTATCTTCCAGAGATGCGACACGAAGGTTTTCAAGAAAATCACCCCACCCCAGATTACCCTTTACATGGAACATTTTTCGAAAATTTTAATTTTGTCACAAATGGCTCTAATGATTTTGAATAAAATAGTATAAGTTTAAGACATTTTTATGGCAAATGAACTGTATATCTCGAATTTTCTGGGAATGTCTCAAAAAGTATTCTTCATTGTGAACGACTTTTGCATAACTGGTAAACCATAAGAGATAGACGAAATTTTACTACACAAAAAATGTAGATCGCGTTAAAATACACAATTTATGTCATATACATTTTTTTATTGAGTGAACCATTTTCGAGATATTGTTTGTTATTCCCTTAAATTTTCCAATACTTACACTTTTTCTCAAATGGGAATAGCAACCAGCTCTTAAAATATTTAACTATCGCTCAAAGCCTACCAATTCCCTTTGCATCTACAAGAAAATTAGCAATAAGATTAACATCACGATTTATACAAAGCATATGGAGAATAAGCGTTTGTAAAAATAGCTTGTACAAGAGTAGAGAAAGTCTTGTGAGTGTATCACATCAGATTTTTTTGTCCTGGTAATGCAAAGGGAGTGGAATACTCCACATAGCAACCAGCTTTTAATATATTTGACTATCGCTTAAAGCCTACCAATTCCCCTTGCATCTACAAGAAAATTAGAAATAAGATTAACATCTGATATCTCGATTAACATGAAGCATATGGAGAATAAGCATTTGTAAAAATAGTTTGTACAAGAGCAGAGAAAGTCATGTGAGTGTAACACATCAGATTTTTCATATTGTATGACCTACCTTTTAAATGTCAAGATTAAGTCTACAAGTATATTCTTAAAATTTGTAGAGCAAGCATTGGGATCATTTTAACAGCTCAAGTTACTAAACAACGGATTTGGTTTTATAGATTTACGGTTATTAATACCTCTTCACCATATTTGAAAGTTAGTTTAACATATATCTTGTAGAAAGTGTTAAAAGCCCTTCCCCGTTTTTTATGCTAGTGTTATTAATAGTAGTAGCTTTTTCTCATTTTTTTCGTATTTTATCAATGCGTTTTCTCTATGTTAATTTTGTGTCAAAAATCCTAAATATTTGGCTTCATATGTTACTCCACTGGCCAGCTTTTGATCAACATACCAACTTCTCATCAAAATACTGGAGTACAAGAGAGCAAAGACTTCAGTGCCAACTGCTTAATACTAGATATTAACCAATCAAATTTAATCAAAATTTACTCTCATTTTTGAAAAAAAAAACGTTTCTATATAAAGAATAATTTGGGGTGGAGGGATATATTATATATATTCTTGAAAATCTTTGTGTTGTATCCTTGGAAGATGCTGAACTTTAATATCAAATCTTTGTTTTTGAGTTATGCTGTTCATGCACACAATGAGCTTTTTACTAATAATGTATGAAAACTAACTATACCTGCTAAGATAAATAGCAGACAAAGCAAAAACCTCATGTATTCAAATGACTTTCTCTACCCATTATCATTTATTTTATACAGCTTCTAGAAACTATTCTTACAAAAGCATATTCTTCTATGTTCTTTATATTGATTGAGAGAAATATTTGCAGAAAAAGTTCCATGACATTTCATAAATGTAAAGGTGGATAAAGAAAATTGAAGTGATAAATGTTTAAAAGTAGGTTGCTATATGCTTACCTTGAAATTCCCTATTCTTTGCAAGCCATCACAGGAAAGAACTGAATGATAACAGTACTTCAAAAAGTGATGAAGTATTGAAAAACTCAAACCAATAGCAATGGATGTCTCAGAAATGGCTGATGACATAAGAAAAAAGTTATTTGAAATATATTCTGTGCTTTAAAGAGATCTACATTTTCTGATTAGTAAGTTTTTATCTCTCTCTTAACTTTACAAATTATACAAAATTGTTTCCGAGTGGAGAGGACTTCACAGGATTTTCCCATTAAATTCAAGATGCAAGATATGTTTTGTTTGTCATGTACATATTGTCGTAGCCTCTCTTTAAATTACTTCACAAGAACAGATGGGAGCTACTCGCTTGCAAGAGGTACGGGCAAATTAAACAAAACTTCACATGGCGAGGCTACGACGAGGGACGCAGCTAACGAAAGTACAGAAAATAATGGCTATCCCAACATAATACCTGGCTTTAAAGGAGAGGAAGGACACTACACTACCATAATTAAGACTCCAAAAGAGTGGATGCCTAAGGGTTTAATGAGATAACAACTGGTACAATTACTTACATTCTTTTCCCATTGTCTACCGACGAGGACATCGTGCTTTAGCAGTCGCACGTCTTTCCTGCACGAATCTTACTTACTGACTGACTGTTAAACTAACGCTAAAAACTCAGGCGTCACTGACGCTATCCCCTCCCTAACACTTAGTTCCCCTACTCCCAGGCAGACTGCTGTCACGGATCTCGGTGCCCAGAGAGTCGTGTATCTTATCATCTTAGGCATACGCCACATCTCCCCCTGGCCACCGAGATCGACGCCCCCGTCGATACAAGGCAAACAAACAAAATAAAAGACATTAAAATAACAAAAAATGACATACAATAAGGAACAAAACACATGTGTGATAAACACCCAGACGACGACAAAGAATATTACTGGGCGTAGTGGAGTCTCGAGAATCTTGAGTTCTATCGGATAATATTGTTGGAGCAGTAATGCTCGAGCACCCCGCACACGCACACACACCACGCTGCCTCAGTTCACACGCACACTACACTGCACCTGCGCTTGATGGTCCGTTGAAACTGTTTGTGGGT
This sequence comes from Deroplatys truncata, assembly GCA_030765065.1. Classification (NCBI taxonomy): domain Eukaryota; kingdom Metazoa; phylum Arthropoda; class Insecta; order Mantodea; family Mantidae; genus Deroplatys; species Deroplatys truncata. Next base: position 205,029,158 of record CM060983.1, read on the forward strand.
GAGTTTATAATGTGCCCACAACGACTACTTGTCTTGGCTGTAGAATTGTTATTCCTGCAGGTCTCTGGTGATGACAACGGGGTGGGCAGTCGCTGGCTTGGACTGCCCCCCGACTGGTGGCTCCTCATGCCACGGCAGTGTAGTGGCTGCCCGACAGCTTCCTTGTGGTGTGTCTTGAACTGCTGGTGTGCCACGTGGGTTGCTCGCTTATCCTTTCGAGCTCCGCCACAGCAAAATACTACAACAAAACCACCAAAGAATAAAAAGGGTGCTCCAACAAACAGTCACACATAAAAAAGAACGGTATATCATGTACAATTAGATATTGAAAGGTTTGCACTAAAATTCTTTTGACATGGGCAAAGAAAGAGAAAAAAAAATAAGTACAAATTGGCATAAGAACTAAATTTTATAGAGAGTTGCCATCCAAAATTTAACTCACAATGCTTCACAATCCAAATAAAACATTAAAACAGACTCAGAATACATTATATCAAGAACAGTGACTTTTTCATACAATAACATGACAGAAAAAACATAACCTTATTTGGGATCCCAATATTAAATCTTAATGACCAGCTGGTATCACTAACAAAAGAAAATAAGTGCACTTACAAGACAATCACACATGACAATGAAATGAACTCATTCACACTGACCATGGTCCAAATTACACACAACACTCACTTCGCTAGCTACTGAAAACTACTGTATGCATTACTACAAACTACAAAATAAATCCACAATACATCTCCAAACTACGCCACGTGACATGCTTTCAACTACTATTGTCATACTCTGTCACTAATACAGTTTCTCGTCCACAGTACTATCTTCCTCATCCCATTAATATCATCAACTCAATCATAATCATCATCATCATCAGTATTTCAATCAGCATCATTACTTCAGTCATTATCATCTTTATCTCAACTTTCAATTTTCTCTTCAAAAACAAAACATCTTCACTGACGTGTCTCATTTACCATGCTGCAAATTCAAAACATCTAACATAGGCATAACCTTCAAGAAATCACATTAAAATTTCAGGAATGACACAAATAACATGACATTATACTGTTGCATCCACATCCTCCAAATCAAAATTAAGCCGGAAAACAGTTGGTATTAAAATTTGCTATCTAAGATGGTAATAAACTTGTTGCATAAACAGAAAAAAAATTATTCACACTACAATCACTTCCATCCATTTAATCTCTCGTGGGAATTCACACACACGCTATACTGGGCACGTTACAGCAACACCAATAAGCAAAATCTCTGAAATCATCACATCAAATCAACTTTCCAGGTACATGTAGCCCTCCTAAAAAAATCAACACATTCATACACTTCAACTATCGGGGTTACACTTTGGCACTTCCACCGAAGCTGACATCATCTCATCTCTTCTCATCTCATCTCTCACATTAGCACCGTCGGGGTTACTCTTACGCACATCCACCGAGGCAAATCTCAACTCATATTTCTCACATAACCTCACACTACGCCATCGGGGTTACTCTTTGGCACTCCCACCGAGGCAAATATCACATAACCTCAAATACACACATACATACACACACTATTCATGCAACAATTTTCTGCAAATAAAAATCACAGCATCATTATGAAACCCAAAATCACATCAAGTCAAATCAAATCGAATGCAACAAAACAACATCACATCATTACTCAAAACAATACTGTCACATAACATTCCTGAAAAGCAAAGCTTAATTAAGCATCAGTCAGTGAAACAATAAAATTCAGCATACCTGTGTGAGTTGTAAAACTGTTTCATTCGTTCAAATTTTAGCACTCACAATGTTTACATACTTACAGGTTATATTTTTTTTTCTTTTCTGATTCTTTTCTTTTTACCACAAAATTCCAGTGTAAATTTTCCAAAATCTGGTAACACACGTACAGCTGGTTCATCAACATCCACATCGTACTGGTCCATATTAAGGGCACATCAAACCTAATTAGGTGAAGATACTGGCAAGGCTTCTAGTAGCTCCTGAAACTTTTACTTACATGAGTAACTGTGAAATATTTCTCCCTAAAAATATGCATTGCGGAATTAAATAAACCAAACTTGGCAATGGTGAAGCAAAATTATCATCATTATCATTTCCTCAGAGCAGCCATTAGCAGTAGTAGCGAACATTTCAAAATTCTGACGTAACTCATACGCCGCCAACTTGCTGGAATTCTCAACGTGAGAGGGGTCAAAGACCGGGCGACACACAGCTGACTACATCGTACTCGCCGCGACACGGGCGGGTTAGACATCACTGATAACTGAGTAACAACAGGCGTACTAATACTGGACTTAGATTCCTCTTCACTATGCTCGCTAACTGGAGCAATTGCCATATCAGATTTCTGCGTAGTACGTCGCTTAGGCATGATTGCAGCACAAAAGATAACACAACCAGGAAATGAACAATATGAAACGCAATACAGATTACACCAAACGAAACACTTATAGCATCACATGAATGTAAGTAGCAAGATCAGAACATAGCCAAATAAAACAGTACCAGAAGTATTACAATTAAGCGCCCACGGCGAAATATCAGAAAATTATACCAACATACGGTCTACACAAGCATGCCACGCAAACCACTTGGACACAATACCAATATTTTTAAACAGAATGAACACATGGAAGAAAAGCAAAATGATGTCTTCAGTGAGAAACCTCGAACTGGAAGTTAAAAAAACCACGTCACACCTACTGTGACCACTGCTAACATTATCTCAAAAAAGAGCAGAATACAGACTTGCAATTTGTACGTGGCACAAAAAAATTCCTTCTTTTTTTTCCTTTAAAACAAATGTATCTGACCTGATATACACACGCAAATAAACGCGCCAAAACACGTGCTGATGAAGACTGGTTTCACAAGATAGAATTAGTGCTGAAATGCATGACCACGCGGGAATTACATAACACACGTGCGTACATAAAGTTACACGAAAAATGTCCCACAAAAGTATAGTAAACAGCTGGAAATCACAATCAATGGAATATAAAGTTACAAGCTTCCAAAACCACTGCTAATAAGCACAGAAAACAATATTTTCACCTAGATCGCCAACACGTGACGAACACATTTTCAAAGTTGCAAATATCTCACTCGTTTCACAACTCACCTTTCACAAAAATATATTTCAAAATAACCAGCACGAACCACTTAGCACAGCAATACAATTTAATAGAAATGAAGCCAAAATAAGAGGAAAATAGAGTCAGAAGTTTTAACGTCACGCCGACAGACAATGGAAAAATGCAAAAATGAACTCAAAATGAAAATTTAGAAACGAGACTTTCAGAAATTATAGCAACAAAATTTAGAATATGGGAATCACAAATTATGCCATGAAAATCCTTACCCTTAAGCCAGAAACAAATTTAGATTTTTAGCGACCACGTGGAGGACCACAAACCGTTACATTTCAGAGGGAAAAAAATGTTACACTTAAAAATCTCACAAAAAATCAACCTATGCCTGGCCCTCCACCAACTGTCGTAGCCTCTCTTTAAATTACTTCACAAGAACAGATGGGAGCTACTCGCTTGCAAGAGGTACGGGCAAATTAAACAAAACTTCACATGGCGAGGCTACGACGAGGGACGCAGCTAACGAAAGTACAGAAAATAATGGCTATCCCAACATAATACCTGGCTTTAAAGGAGAGGAAGGACACTACACTACCATAATTAAGACTCCAAAAGAGTGGATGCCTAAGGGTTTAATGAGATAACAACTGGTACAATTACTTACATTCTTTTCCCATTGTCTACCGACGAGGACATCGTGCTTTAGCAGTCGCACGTCTTTCCTGCACGAATCTTACTTACTGACTGACTGTTAAACTAACGCTAAAAACTCAGGCGTCACTGACGCTATCCCCTCCCTAACACTTAGTTCCTCTACTCCCAGGCAGACTGCTGTCACGGATCTCGGTGCCCAGAGAGTCGTGTATCTTATCATCTTAGGCATACGTCACAATATTTTAAATTTTCTAAGCAAAATCATAATATAATTTTTCAGAAAATGAAAAACACTGAAAAATGTTCCATGTAAAGTTTAGTTTGGGGTAGGGGAAGTTTTGTGAGCTAAAGCACAAGTGAATAAGATGCAGTCTAATAACTGAAGTTGTTTGGATATCTCACAATGTTAAGCATGGTCTAACCAGATATGGACATTCTTGATGCTGTGTGTCAAATACCTCCACTACTTGCTACTTGTAACACACAAGCAGTCTTCTAACCCACTGGTGAAACACTGTTATACGCAATTACAAGATGCATTCCACAATAGTTGGTAGGACATTTACGGAAGAATGGACTCTTTAATATTTTGTGTACTGTAAAAACTGTTAAGTATAGAGTATAGTTTTTTCATTTTTCCTGCAAGTTTATAAATGATATTGCATTTATTTCTTCAATTTCATAAGAAGTATGAAATGTTTTAAGCTTCAAACCCTTATTGTATGAATAATACTGAATAAAGCACTTGATTTTGTTTTGTCATCTATCCTATACTTTGCATTTCAATAAACAGGCATTTCCAGCTTTTCAAAACTAATAATCAACATCATGCCACTGCTTTGATAAAGGAGTAGCTACATTATCTCACAGTACCCCTCCATGGCCCTTCCTTCTGGATATGACACATGGCTCACCCATACCTGGATTAGACAACAATCTTAGACTGTCAAAACAATTTCAAAACATGTTTCCAGACAGCTGCTGAAATAGTGTGTGGAAAGAACAAAGTGACAGCAGTTGTTCAAAATATACTAGGCCCCTTCTCACTTATTAAACAATACATCACTTAATGAAATTTCATGCATCTGTTTCAAAGCACTTTCTTTCAAGATTTCCCAACTTATTCAAAACACTATTAACACCTGTGCCATAGATTTTATTGTGAAGGCACTTTTCAAGTCGAGTCAGAAGTTTCCACATTATGGCATCCAAGTTCACAGAAAGAAGTGCTGCAGAAATTTGAAAACAGCATCAAAGTTTCAAAATATGCTTTGCAGAATTACAAATAATATCGTGGAATACTATATGAATTCTTGGAGGAATCTATGTTAGAGTTGTGTAGAGCAACAAACTTTCATATTCTCAAGGTAATATGCAATCTCAGGCAGCTTACAATGTGAACTCACGCTCACGATACATGTTCTACATAATAAATAGGTGAATGAAGCTAGTAAGAGTGTTCAAGTTGATTCCACTTTCTTTAAATGTCCTTTATGAATTACTTCAGTGTGATAGCTGTTCACAAGACAGTGGACTACAGAATATAGTAATAGAATCCTGATGTGTACATATACCCAAATTTATAATATTCTCTCTTTGCAAAATCAGCAAATTCCTTAAGACATTCAGTTCTTATAGCAGATGAATGGAATTCATTGAACATCTTTATGACAAGACAGCTGCTTCAATGTCATATGACACAGGTTTGTAACCATATTTCATATGGTTGAGTACATGAGTTGTAATTTGCTTTTACAATTGTGGAATTTTTTGTTTTAGTTTTATATATAATGAATTGTGTATCCCATAATTAACCGGCACATTATGAGCGCCATATGCACTAATTTGATCACGTTTTAATTCCTTTGTCTCTGTGGTATTTTTTAAAGCATTAAAAATATGGACTGAACTCTCCTTTGGATCTTCATGTTACATTAAAGAAAGCCACTGGCTTTTGAAAGAACTTTTGTGTAATATAAAAAATGTTATTATAAATTCAAAATATATTGAAAAATGCTTTGAAATATTTTAGTACAGAAGGCAAGCGTCACTGCTAATAGGTTGTTTCTTCACACATTTTTTATGCAGTTCATAAAGACGATATCCAAGATATTTCCTCTTCTTCTCACCTTGCCTACATGACACTCATGTGAGAAGAATTAATAAGCTGCAATACTTCCTATATGATTTCTTGGAGTTTTAAGCTTGTCTTCTGTTATTTTGTTTGGTGTGTTGTCATGTCTACCTCTTTATTTCGAGAAGTTGTAGAATCTGAGAGAATATACTTCTGAGGATTTTCTACTCTTTATGTAAGGCATAAGAAAAAGGAATGCTTTCCTCCACACTTTTTGATAGATAAGGTCTTTATTTCTCAAATTCTACCTGTGGTTCCTCTTCCAAATACCGGGTGAGTCTTCTTCTTTTACATGGAGAGGCTTTAGGAATGACTTCTTATTGTGCACCTGACACATCATTAAGGCTTAATTTCTCCCATTAACCACTTTATTTCGTTGGAATAAGAAAATATTACCTAATTGGTGGGAACACAAAACAACATTACATATATCTTATGTCAATATAATGGTAAGCTACATCAACCGTAATACTATTCATTACAATAAAGTGAAGGCACTGCTTAATATATAAAACAGTTTTATTTTTTATATATTACTGTTAATAACTATAAACACAAGCAGTTTGAGGGTCTCCCAAAAACAGTTATTTAATATGCTGTTATACATGTTCAGAGGTTAAGTGGTATGCACATTACATAATTATTTGAATCATAAAAATAATTCAAAATTTGAGTATTAACACAAACTAAAAACACATGAACTCCACATACTTTAGTTAAAACGCATTTTCACAAGCATGCTCATCATCAGTTTGTCGACTGGAGCTTGCAGCCGGAAAATTATCGGCTGTCATTGTGCCTGTGCTGCCCTCTGTGCCCCTACTTAGACGATATCGTCAACTGGCGGGGTATCAAAATTAATGATGTAGCTCGTTCTTGGTAATTAAAATTCTTTCCCATGTATCAAGTGCTAAGGGTGTCTTGATGTTTTTGAACAATGTGATTTCCCGTTTTATTTCATGGTTGAAGTTCCAAAAATGGGAAGAGACTGCAGACTTGTCCACTTGTTTAAATTTTATGTTCCTTCATTTTAATTTCCAGGCTCTGTTTTGTTTTTCCAATATAAATGTTATCACACTCTAAACATTCCATTTGATATATTCCAGCCACGTAATTTTGAAGTAAACTATTTTTTTAAGAATGATTCATTAGGGTTCTTAAATTATATTTATTTTGTGGTGCCAATTTTATATTGAATTTTTTAATCCTCTTTTCAAACTTGTAAAACAATTTGGGATGAAAGATAAATTTGCTGTAGCTAGGAGACTTTTTAAGAGAGGACAGAGTAGTATTTTTATTGGTTATGTTTTACAATCATCTTATCTATGGAAGGTTTTGACTTCATTCATTCATGTACGTGGTCATATTCGTCTTTTGTTAGAGGTATATGGGTGAGTCTATGAATTCAGCAGTGAAAAATGGCATATTGAAGAGGTTTTGGATTGTGTCAATTAAATTTTATATAATTATCAAAATGTGTGGGTTTCCTATAAATTCCAAAGGCCAGCCCATTATTATTTCTACTAATCTTCAAATCTAGAAAAGGAAACCACCCAATTGGAGGTACAAAAACATAGCTTTTCAAAGCCTCTCTCATCAGAAACATTGTAATCTTCATTTTCCACATTTGAATCTTCAGGCATTTCAACTGCCTCTTTAGACCAGTTTACTTATTGTCTTACTGTTCCAGTGGTGGGGTTTTACTACTTCAAAGTAGTTCCAGAAAAGGATAAAGGAAGAGAACTTATTACCTTTCTGCATTATAAAGTACTGCTATCTAGAGCACACTCAAAACTACTAGGGTAAACCATACAGTTATTGGCACTTTAAGCAAACTGTTTGTGAAAAATTCAAATTTCTTCCACTTATTCACATTTAATTTTATACAAAAAATCCCACACATTTAGGAAGAGTGAATGAATATATTTTTGATAAAGTACAGGTTTAAAACACACATGGGTAATTAGGAAAAAATATTAAAAATGTCATAACAAAATCGCAGTTATTGGCACAGTTTTTCCAGTTATTGACAACATAAATCCCAGTTATTGGCATAGTTGAAAATTGAGTAAATTGTTTACTTTAAATATTACATTTTAACACATAGGCCCTCTTGACTGACTGTTATTATGAAACAATGTCAGAAACCTAATAATTATTATTATTTAGTCAATTAATTTCAATAAGAGGTCTGATACCAGACCTATGGAACACTAACTAGGATTATTACCAACATAATTGTTATTTTAAAAACTGATTTCGTCAATTTCAGCATCAGTGTCGTCCTCAACAGGAAAACAATCATGACGCAAGAAGAGTTCTTCATCAGAATCATCTGGAATATGATATTGGTGTTCCTTAGGGATGCACTGTTCATGGTACAATTTTTTACAGCTATTGCATTCAAAACCTTTCTTTGCAGGTTCCACAGTACGAGTACATTTAAAACAAATTCTATGAATAGCGCCCCCTCTGCTAGTAGAATGCTCGGAAATAGGAGTTGAAGTCGCCTGTTGTAGTACAAAATTTTCAGAGACAGACGTCTTTGCCACCTTTGGGTTTTTTTGCTCGTGTTTGTAGCAGTCCTTTTTCTACCCATCCCTGTTCTTGATTTTTGTTGTTCTTCTTTCATTATCTATTTATTTTCTCTTTCTTCTTTCCTTTTCTTCTTTTCCCTGTTAGCCTCTTCCTTAAGTTTCTGTTTTACGTCATGCGCTTCTTTTCACTTCCCTGAACTCAAAACAAATGGAACTCTTTCAATATTTCTCTTTCCCTTCCTCTTTGGTGTTTCTGGCCAAATGAGAATTTGATGTAGACTATTATCCTTAGTGGGTGTTATTAGTATATTATCTCCAGAACTAACTTCTTGATCTTTGTTATTTTCATCGAGTAGTGATGGTGCAATAGACAGAAGCTCAATATTATCTCAGAACTTTGTCCTCATTTTCAGAGCCGTGCTGTGTATTAGTTACTTGTTCTTCAGTATTCAGTTTACTGTTTTGTTCAATTTGGTTTGCATCTTGATAACACTCATAGAGTCTATAGAGGACAAATAATTCCTCCTCATGTTCTTTGTCTTACACTATTTTCTTTGTTTTTAAATGTTTTAATTCTTCTCTCCCCCACAATTTTGCAGAAATCGTCATATACAAGCGGTTTTATATCTGAGCTTCTGGCATTCGTATCAGTGCTTGGAACATTTTTGCCAATGCATTTTGAAAAATCCACTGCATCGGCATTCCATGGATACAGACCGGTTGCTCTAAATCCATTCTGAAGTGAGCATTTCAAGTCAATGCTCTGCAACATGGTTTCAAGGATGGGTGCAAAATCCTCTTTTGTCACAGCCTTATTCAGATTTTGTGCTCTCCATGCAAGCACAGCATCTTTCTGCTTGCTCTTTACAGGACTGAGAGCTGCCACATCAGCTGGCTGGAGAATTCGTGTTGAATTTGGATAGAGAGCTATGAGGATGATCTTTAGTTCCTTGCACAACTCACTATGGTGATAAGTAAGATGAGTTTTGTGGCCATCTACGAACAGAATAACTGAAAGTAGTATGCTGTTTTGAACAAGATAAGGGTACAATACATTTCCAATAAACTCAAAGAATACTTCCGATTTCATCCAGCCATTATCACTGCAACCAATACCCCAATTTTCAGGAACTTTGCAAATACTATCCTGTGGGATTCTATGAAGTGGGTAAATAATCATGGGCGGACATGTCTTGCCAAATGCTGAGAATGTGCATATCACAGTAAGAGTTGCTTTGGCCTGACTATGCTCCACTTCATACACATTCTTAGATCCTGTGGCTGCCAAAACAAGTTTTTTCTTTGGACATCACATGGAGTTTGTTTCATCGCCATTGAAAACCCTTTCAGAATCTGACAGGACATCAAAAACGTTTTCTTCTTTCAGAATATCTTCAACTGCCTTGAACCATCCGGGAATATTTTCTGCACTTAGGCAAGCACTAGCAGCAGTAACACCTTCTGGTGTCCTAGAACCAATTTCAGAGTGTCTGCGCAGGAAGCCATGGTACCACTTATTTCCAGGCATATTTTCCTTACATGGGTTAGGACGATTATTTTGCTTCATGAATTTCTTAACACTCATTTGAATGTCTTCCTTTCTTCTTGGGAACCCCTTCCACACATTCAAAAATCCACCTATGAGATAAATAAATAAAAATGTAACCTTTGTAACTTCATATCATGCTATGAATTTCTTAATATAAAACTAACAAAAATAATTAATTAAAAATAAAACCAAGATAAATATTGAGTTTAAAAGAATTTATAGCACATAGAAACAAGTTAATTATTGCAAAATAATATTTAGACTGACTATTTTTAAAAAAATCTTGAATTTTTAATAAAAACTTTTAAATGCAATTACTGAATTCAATTTTACAAAATTATGTTTTTGTTTTAGTAAGAAAATACATTGTTATCATCTAAGCTTTTGCTACACATTGAACTAAAATGCTTTCTTCTTTTTCACTCAGTATTGGTGCAGGTCCATGTACGATTTTGGAAAACTTATCACTATAACGGAATTGTAAGGTTGACCTGGGCACACCATGCAGTTTGGCTGCAATCTTAAATGCCATGCCTTTTCTAACTGCATCAACAGCAGCATCAAGATCTTCATTATATTTGCGTGACTGATGACGGCCCATATTAGATGAATCTTTATCTAGTAACAATTTAACAATAGATCAGAAATGTACTTGGAAAACTTTTATTGTTCCCAATAATTGGCATATATGTTTCCAGTAATTGGCACCAGTGCCAATAACTGGTTTTGCTCATTTTTAAACACTAATATTTCAAATAGTTGAATATAAGAATGTTAAGCACAATTTAAGGCTTATTTAAGGCATATTAACGTTAATGTTGATTTTCCAATTATTGGCACCTCCTGCCCATAATTGGAATATACACGTAATTTGATTCCAATTATTGACACACTTCAAACAACGCTTACATTGAGGTTAGGAACCTCATATTTCACTAAACTACTCCACAAAGCATGCTAATAGCCAGTGTTTATATATCAGTGTTTTAGATAATGTATAACTTGACAAATAATAATACAGTGAAACTGTATTCTTAACTTACCTCTAAGAAAATGTGCAAAAATTCAACAGCATGCACACAACTTTAAAATGTGGGAGATAGTCATGAAATAAATGCTAATTTATGGCGGGAACCAAACAACATCCTCTAAGAAGGAACTTGAGCACAAAATATGCAACAAGCCCTTGGAGACGGAATACCCGAAGTTGCCCGACGAAGTTGAGCGAATGCCGAAAATGAACGAAAGCGAACGATCTTTCGAACGAGCATTCCAGTGCAAGGGAAGGTAGTCCATTCCGGCCCATTTTGCTCCCATTGGCTGTGGTCAAATACGTAACGTGGAACATTGACGTGCGCTTTTCGATTGGCAATTGAAAGTGAATACATAAACCCATGCGTTTCAAAGCAGGAATTTGTACATCATAGTACAAATCGGTGCTTATAAAGTACTCAACTATAACATGAACAATAGCATGTATTGAAAAAGCCATTTGCCGTGTAAATTCATGGGTTATCTTAAACTTTTATACTGATGCAAGCAGCTTAGCTGTCACAACTAATATTTGGGTACTGCTAAGATAAACTGAAATATCCCGTTTTGTAACATAAATTTGACTTATATTTAGAAGTGATTATTCATGCTGTTTTAGAAGAGCTGGATGAGTAGTATAAGTCCCGGATGAGCCGATTGGATTAACGATAATCCTGCCGCTAGGGGCGCTAGTGTCGCTAGTGTCGCCGCGAGCGACGGCGGCAAGTTTGAAAAGCGCCATGAGCGGAAGGATTATCGTTATTGCAATTGGCTCATCCGGGACTGTTTTCTTTATTTATAATTTGAATACAGTACATTGGATAAAGATATGAATACATAGTTTAGATTAACATGATGTGTTATTTGCTTAACATATGAATACATAGTTTGAGAATAACATAATGGATTATTTGATTACAGGAGATTAACATATGAATACAATAAATGAACAATATAAGAAATATTAGGAGAAAAAAAGCACATTAAAATTCATAGTTTGTTGAGGCACTAGGACACACAGATTTCGCGCTCAACAATGATTTTAAAGTACGTGGTGCACTTTGAGTCCTCGTCATCGCTGCTGCTGCTATCGACGGTAAATTGGTGGATAGGTTTGGTGATGCAGGTGACGAGCAGGTGAGAGAAACTTTCGTTGACGAACTCGGTGAAGGTTGGTATATAGATGGGGATGGTAAATTCGTTGTAATGGCTGGTTGAGAAGCATCCTGTGGATGTGACTTTGTTGGTTAGAGCAGGAATGTTGCTGTTGCCGAGGTATATGATGCATAGTGCGTCTTGTTGATGCTGTTGCACTTTGGTAGGTACGCATTTGACGTGGACGGCGTGAGCCCCTTGGACGTCGAGTGTGATGGTGACAACTCTGCTGCTGCGGAAATAGGAGTTGGAGATGCAGAGGATACGGATAGGTGAAGCTGCGTTGAGAATGAGTTGTAGGTTAAGATTGTTCCCCACGGGGACGGGATAGGTTTCGTCGGACATTATTTAGGGTTATATGGGGAGAACGTGAGGATGTGACGTTTGAAACCGCTGCGTAGTTTTTCCTCGCCTGCGTATATGATGCAGAATGAGGTAGAGTGTGAGTTTGTTGATGAGTTCTGGAGAGGCTTTTGCAAATCTTGTTGGTAGGAAAACTTCTGTGTCGTTGTAGAGTTTGGCGACGAGCTTTGTACCGTGAACGGTGTCGAGTGTTTTGACGCCGACGACACGATACGGTACGTGCTGTTCAAGCGTAGATACGCTGAGAGTGTCGGCGCTGCGGGAAAGTTCTTCTAGCTCTTTAAGGGCGTCCTGTGACATTATGACGGCACAGATGGCAGTTTTTGATAAACGGGGGAGGACCGTCTATATGAGTGGTTTGATGAGGAAGGTTGTAGTGTTGTTTACACCTGCGATAAGGTGCGCAAACTACCTGTGCGTACCTGGGAAGTTGGTTCCACACAAGGTCGACGTCGCTTGGGGGATAAAATTCAAAGATGTATATGCCGTTCTGCAGCAGCACTTGGCTTTCCCTGGGCAGTAGCAGGTGGATTCTTCGTCCGTTATCGAGATACCGAAAGAGCACGATGAAGCAGTTCATGTGGTGTTTCTAGCGGAGTACCTTCGAAGGAATTGTTGAATTTGCTTGTTGAGTTGATCGAGGTCTTCGTAGAAACCGAGTTGACACTGCGTGCACAGGCGGGTGAGACGGTGCCTAAGTTCGCAGCTGCACGTTTGGTGAAAGCAAAACGAGCAGTGGAAGTCTTTACACGTCGGTCCTGGCATTCCCCCACGGCTGGCTAGCACCGAATGAAGGGGAAAAGAATGCGCGTGCATAAATATAACCCAATTGCCGGAAGCAGGAAATCACTGGTGGGGGAAAAGTTCGTTGGAGATTTACCACATCAGGGGGAAGCACTGGTGGGGGAAAAGTTCGTTGGAGAATTACCACATCAGGGGGAAGCACTGGTGGGGGAAACGTTCGTTGGAGGTTCACTACATCCGCCGGAAGCGCTTAGCGATTATTGCACAACATCCGCAGGAAAAACACTGTGTCCGTTGATTTAACGGTTTTCGTCTTGGAGGAGAACTCTGTTTTGAACGGTGCTGAACATGCAAACGCCGTGAATGTGATCGGGTATGATATAGGGTGATTCGCGCCCCAAATCCGCCGCTAAGCACGTGCCGTAGCACATGGGGTTTTCGTTTAACATTTGCTGCATTTTGTCTGTGGAAATGTATTGCTGTTCGTAGAAAACGATGTATAAACCTCTTGCGGGCACAAATTGGAACCACTGATGTTGTGCGTCTTCTTTATTTGCTTAGAAATGGATATCGTTGAAGTACATGTTAGATAGCACAAAATGAATTTTGGTTTCCCAGCTGTGAACTCTGGCGGAGACGGATTTTCCGTCGTAGGTGCTGTCGACGAAGCGAAGTGCATAAGGTGTATTTTTATGGGGGTGACCGTCCACCTCGTAGTTTTTAAACACCTTACTGTCATGGTAGTACACCGACAGGTAATTTCTGTAACCCATGATGCGGGAGCGAAGGGCGCGAGATGATTGGGTGAGGTGCGGTTGGAACGCTGGTAGAAATACATGCGCACTAAGGACTATTTTGTGAGATGCGCAGTGCGAAATGGGTGTTGAGGAAATGATGAACCTCGAGGAATGTTCTAAAATTGGCGCACCGTATGTACTTGGTGAACTGCGTGAAATTCATGTTATGTAAGGGAACGTTGGAGGCATGGTTGTGAAGCATGTACTTGTGGTATGCCATGATTTGATTTTGCACGTCCATTTCTTCCTTCTCTTTGTGATACATGATGTCGGTAATGATGCGCTGCAGGGCATGCAACACGTGCCATTCTTGTTGGTTGAGCGTAACGGATGCGCCTTGTGGGTCTTTGAAAACGAGCTTTAGCTTTCCGAACACAAACTTAAACACGATGGTGACGTTGTCGCTGAATTGAAATTCCTTTAGACGTCCCTGTGGGTCATTTAAGCGTTTGTGAATGATGGGGATGGCTTCGACGAGTTTGTGCCACTGCGAGAAACTCATGACGACTGCGTTGTGCTGTCCACATTTGGCAATGGTGACGACGAGATTGTGCGGCGGGTGGGGGGAGAATCCCACACTGACGAATTTAGTTTGTTGCGGGTTGAGGAAGTAGATATCCGCTAGAGGACCCACAACTGCACTGTGTTGGAACTGTGCTGGCGGAGCAGGGCTGTCGGGATGCTGTTGGAGGTCGAAGATGGGTAGTTTCCTTTTTTCCCCGGGCTTTGAGGTGGTCGGGGTTTGACATCCGGTTATACTGGAATACACAAAACAATAATAATAATAATGTCAGGGATAGAGAGATAAACGGGATAGAAAAAAGCAAGCTAATACACAGGTGCGGACCTACCTGGTCGGCGTGCTGCATGGCAGCATGACTGTATCCGCGTGCTGCATGGTACACTTTGAATGAGGCGAGCGGCACCGTGACG
Organism: Deroplatys truncata; assembly: GCA_030765065.1. Taxonomy (NCBI): domain Eukaryota; kingdom Metazoa; phylum Arthropoda; class Insecta; order Mantodea; family Mantidae; genus Deroplatys; species Deroplatys truncata. The sequence goes on from CM060983.1 coordinate 205,044,189, forward strand.
TTGCTCTTTATATGAGCAGGAGCGTCTTCTGAATGCACGTGCAAGAGGATGGATTAGGTTAGATGTGATGAATAGTGACACACACACACACGTACTCACCTTCAAGGGTTGACAAGTTTGCTGAGCGTCAGAGCACTTTGCGCGGCATGCGTCTTTGTACGTTTTGCGAATGACGACATCATTATGCGCGTGATTGCTGACGTGAAATTTTGAGAAGAATTTATGCTTAGGTAAGCCGGAGCAGCGGTGGGTGAGGTAGGCGATGACGTAATGACCGCAAGTGGTGCTGTCGAAACCTTGCAGCCTTCTGGCGTTGGTGGACCAACGCGTCCCGCAGACCGAATTTAAGAACCGGAGAAAATGGGGCGAAAGCGGTCCTATGCCGTAACTGTCAAAATATTCTCCATGCGAGTTTTTGTCCACGAAGATGCAAACCCAGTGTTGCCCGGATTTGGTGCTGGGGTCGGTGTTAGCCACTAGGGCCAAGGTAGGCGTTCGAATGTCGTGAAGTACGGGTAGTTTATCGCAAGGGTAGACGCCTAAAAAGTGAGAGCGCGTAGAGGGGCATGTCGATAGAAACCGTTGAATTTGAAAGGTGTTCATGATACCAAAATGGATCGGTTGGCGTCGATTTCGACCGTGCGATGTATTTCCGCTAGCAGCAGAAGTATGACCGGTTCTGTCAATTTATCGGCAAAACCGATGTTAATAGAGACGGTTCCGTGGCGCTGACCCGAGATGTGAGACTCGTTAGCGCTCATGTCTGCAGTGAGATCGAAAACCATTATCGTATACCCTTGCGGGTTGGTTTCTCTGGAGATGGAGTGTCCCTCGTCCTTGAAATGAATGCCTAGGCCGTCCTGCAGGATTTGAAAGCATTGCAAATAGTGTCCCTTTGTAAAGTCGGGTTGCAGAGGTTGGGAGGGAACGGGTTGCCCGTTCACGTAGAGCTGAAAGAAGTTCATTTTAAAATGTTTCAAGTTGTACGGATTTGAGTTAAAATGGCCGGAATAGGCCTTGTCGGTGACCATGCCTACTACCACTCTCCTGGGAACTTGCCCTACGCACACATCCCTAAACGTCATTGCCCTGGACTCCTTGGGGATGCTGAGAGCGTGAAAGCTGACGTCCTTGAGATGGTACTTTGCGTTGCCCTTTGCGAGCACGGCCTGGTGCGCGAGCTTTATGGTCGGCGAGGGCCGCACCGATTTTAAGCGCAGCGTGGCAGACACGATGTCGGCGTACCCCTTAAAGGTATCTACGTCGGAAAACAGATAAAACTGGGGAGAGGCGGGAGTGAGCTTGACGGTCATGCTAACGTTGTTCAAAAGCAGCTTATCCTGTCTAAACAGAGCGTTGGACAGAGGACCGATTAGCTGTACGACGTTGCTCCCTTTGGTAAACCCCTGACGCCACTGAAAACCCGCATTGGCGATAAAAGTGTCCATGATGCCTGCCGTGTCCTTTCTCCAGAGGGTGGATTCTAGTTTGGTGTTCATGGCATCTTCGGAGTAATTGAGAAGTGTCTCGAGGTAGGTTCTATAGGGGTACCCGGCTTGCGGCATGGAGACGATGACGTTATTGAGGGTTACCTCCACCTGTTGAAACAGGGAATTTAAGGCGTTGTTGACCAGAGTGGCGTTAGCGTCAGCGTTTAAGGCCTCTCCTTTGTCATCTACAATGCGCACCATGAGTTCGAGTACGACGTAGGTCAAGTCTAGGTAATCGTCCGCATTTCCGGAATAATGAAAGGTGATGGGGGCATTTTTCATTAAAGTGTTTTGAGGGTTTAGGTATAGGAACCGTGACTCCTCGATGCTCATCTGAACCGGCACCTCTGTAAAGAGGTCCAGTTCGGAACTCATGTGGACGGCCGCGTCTGCCATTACGAAAATACGTCTTGCACCTTACGCCTACCGCGTTTCAGCTTTGACTGCTTGCTCTTTTTGGATTTGCTCGGTTTTATTCTCTTGAGTCGCCTGGCGCCGGAACCGAGCATGGCATCGAGCTTTTCGTCGGCTTTTCGCTTTAAATTGTATCCGGACTCCTTGAGCCTCCGTTGGAGCGCTTCCTTTGGCGCTGCTCCCGCGACAGTCACATCGGACAGAACGTGAGCGCCCGTCTTTAAGGCCTCCTTTCCGACTGCTTTTGCTCCGCTCTTTAAAAACGGTAGCAACCTTCTGAAGAGTCCTCCGAGGGCTGAAAAGAGACCGCTGCCTCTTTGGTAGCGCTTGCCCCTGTAGAGAATGAAATCGCGATCGTCGAACGCGCCGCCGGCCTGATTGAGGTAGTACCGCGTCACGGCGCGCACGTCCATTACGTCTGTTTCGGACGAAAAGCGAGAACTATATTAGAGGAAAATCCTTCGGCGAATGGCCAGAGATCGCCGTAACCGTTCCTTAAATCTATGTTGACCGTCTTGAAGTCTTGCTGAATCAAGGGTACCCAATTTTGGGGAAAAAACGTCTTTTCGTCGCTCATGTAAGTGTTGTTGCTTCTTTCGTATTCCACGGCCGCGCTCTCTATGACTTGGGCGAAGGTGTCGCCCACGACTTGCGGGGTCACTAGATTGCAATAGATGAACATTTCGTAAGGAAACCCCATATAAGGATCTACGGGGTGTTTAGCAGCTTTTTCGAGAATGACGTTGACGTAGGGCTCGAAAGCCAACATTTTTGCCATAGCGGGCGTTAAGAGCAAACTGTGGATGCGGTGTAGAGGTCCCGGAGGGTCCTCCGATTTTGAAACGTCTGGTTTGGGTTTTGTGGTAGATGTCGCGGGTCTGAAGGGACGAGCCGCCGCGGGTTTCTGCTGCCCCGAAGCCGGGGGCTTCGGTTTCGGTTTCGGCTTGGGTCTCTGGTGGGGCGCATCGTTCAGAGCTTCGTATTCGCCGACCGCGTACGGTACGGCCGTGCGCGCGACATTTTCCACAAACCCGTCGAACGGAATGTCAGGTAGTGGTTAGGGATGGGCGACGGCGGCATTCACGCCCACCGTCTTCTTGCGCTCGTCGAAGAGGAAGAAGTTTTCCACGTGCAAGTGTTCGAGTAGAACGGCGTTGACGAGGTTCACCAAGTCTTTGAGATTGTGCACGATGCCTTGCGGCATTTCCAGGCTGAATTTGGAATGCGTGGGGAGGAGCGTCATGGTGTACGTGGTGCCCACCAGACGGGCATCGTCTCGCGAAAGGTTATAAAATTTCACCGGATACCTGACCTTTTGCAGGGCGACCTCCCATTCTCCCTGCAGAACGATTCTCTCGGGCAAGATGTTAGAAAATCTGGCCGTGGTGTTGTCGGTAAAGTGTTCCATGGAAGCGTTGCTCACGAGAGTGATGGAGAAGGGCTTGGTCTTAATCATGTCGAATCGATGGTCGAAGCCAGAACCCACGAGTTAAACTTTGCCGGATACCCCTTCCACTTTACCAAGACCTGCTTGTTGCGCCCTCGGCCCTTGGTCTGTAAAACGCGTTCGATCTTAAACGTCCGAGGTAGCGCGACCTTTTGTAGCTCCTCGGTGTAAAATATGCCGTCTATGGTTTCTCCGGCCAGATCCTTCAACTTATATACCACTGGCCGACCGCGCACCACCTCGGCTATCCGAAATATTTCGTCCGTCCAATTCTGCTCGTAGCCCTTGTCGAATTTCATTTTTTCTTTAGAGATGCGCACGTGATCGCCCACGGAAAATCTGGGTTTCCCTGCGCGAGGTAGGGTCCTATTTCCGTAGAGATTGCGGTACACTCGTAAAATGTTATATTCGTTCACGTCCTTCGGAGCCATTTTTATGGACCTGTGATGCGAGCTATTGTACGACTCGAGTAAGGCCGGAAGGACTTCCAGGTATCTGTAACTGTTTTTGTGCGTGAAATACCTCCACATCTTGGTTTTTAAGGTGCGGTTGAAGCGCTCCACGACGCTGGCTTTAACGTTATTTTTGGTTGTGTAATGTTTCACGTCGTGTTTCTTCAGAAAGTCGCGAGAAGTCTTGTTGGTAAACTCGGTTCAGTTGTCCGTTTGGAGGACCCTGGGGACGCGTTGGGAGAATATGGAGAGAAACGCTTGCGCAACCTCGGTACCCAGCTTCGATTTCAGGGGTACGGCCCAAGCATATTTGGAAAATACATCGATAACGGTCAGAATGTACACGTAAGGTTTGTTATGTTCCCTCACGCTGTTCATGACGTTTAGATCGGCCTCCCAAAGATCGTCCATATTCGTCACGTGATAATATCTGGTGGGGAACCGTTTTCTGACCGGTTTGTGCAGAGTGTAACTGTCCTGGGTTTGAAGGAAGGACTCGATGTTCGCCTTAGACGCACCCGTGGCCTTTCGAAGCGGCTTGGCCGTACCCAAACCGGCATAGTGTTCCGGTTTGGCATAGTATCGCCTTAGCGCCTTCCATTCCTTCATGCTTTACTTGTACAGGGGTTGCCAGACGCGTTTGCGAAAATGGTACGACGCGGAAGGCGATTTCGATTTCTTTTTCGGAGTGGCAGGGTTTGCCCTCTTCTTTTTGCGAGGCGAGAGGAGGTTGACCTTTATGGTTCGGGGTTCGACCTCCTGCTTCACCGGCACGCGTTCGTGCACGTCTTCGTAATCGTCGTCGTCGTCGTCGCCGAGGAAGGCCTTTCTGACTTGTGCCACGAGATCGAGGTAGTTGTCCAATTTATATTTTACGAGCCGCCACTTTTCGTCGGCAGAGAGCTTTGGGCTCTGCAGGTTCTGAAATTCTTTAGCCAATCTGGATATGGTGCGGTCTATAGCGTGAAGGTTACCGACGGTCTTTGGTTGCGATGCAACGAGGATCTGCTTGCCGTACTTCATCCTGTTAATTTCGACACTAGCGCGCCGCCAAGCGAAGCCAAGACGGGTAGGAGAAATACCGGCAAAAAACCTCCTTTTTGAACCAAGATGCTCTTCTTCTTCTTCAGAGGAACCCGTTTATCCGTCAACTTCCTCCAAGAAGCCTTGTGCTTCTTTAGGCGACCCAAGCACTTTGCGGGAAGTTGCACGTGACCTCTGCACACTTTGAGCATACATTCGCTAATGGCCTTGATCAGATCGCCATCGGCATTTTTTAACAACGTTTTGCGCAGAGGGGCCTTCGCCTTGGCCAGAGCCGTCAAACTACCGTGCTGTCTCGCTATGCGAGGACTGGTCAGCGTCGCAAGCCTTAACCTACCTCTAGCCATGCTTGCGCGATAATGACGTTCGCTCCCAAAGCGGTACTTTTTATTTAAAATCAATGGCCTCAGTTGGGTAAGACCCTGCCGTGATAATATAGAACGAAACGAACCCGAGTCCTCTCGGCGGTCTCAGTTGGGTACGAAATAAGAGAGGTTTTCCCCCGGCAGCACGCCGGTTCGATACCTGTATCGGGCGGGCGTGTACTGAGTGCAGTCCAACACGAGATACCCGTGAGGGCGTTCGGTGGCCTTCTCGAAGGCCTCCAAGAGAAACCTAGAGTTCCTGGGTTCGATCTGCTGGCACAGTCTCTCGATCTGCATCTTGTCCCGGTTGTTCTTGAAGACCACGACGTAGTTTGCATTCAGAGAGATGTTGCGATATTTCTGACCCTGCGGAAACACGTTCTGCAGGATGTAGACGATTCCGAAGCGCTTGTGATGGGAGTCTCTGGTGAAAAAATTCGACACGTCCTTCCCGCCCCCCTCCAGCATCTGATCGTCGAGGACGACGAGGTCGTTCTCGCCCACCGAAGCAAGTTCGGGTATGCCCGCGTGGGTCTCGCAACGCAGAGCCGAGGGTTCGAGTCTCGACGAATACTCCGGAGGGTGGCACCACAGCACCCTCCTGGGGCGCACGTCGAACATCCGGTGCGCGTGGCGTAACAGGTTTTTCACGAAGGTCGACTTCCCGCAGCGCGACGGCCCCGCCACGAGCATCGTGCTGGGAAACTCGAATCGTCCCAGGTCTCGGGGACCGGGCATCGTCTCCTCAGGGGCGCACGTTTCGAAATGACTTTGGCGCGGCTCTAGACGTCTCATTTATGCGTTCCTCTTGAACCCGTAGGGATAGGAATCGTGATCGCCGGCGAGAACGCGCTTGTTGACCACCATCCTAAACGTCTTCGAGCTGGGTTCGGTGACGACCGTCCAAGACGGTTTCCGCGAAATCTGCGTGCCCGCCAGCTTCACCGCGCGGCCGTTGTCCCTCAGCACCACGTCGCGAATCACCTCGGCGTTCACCAGCTCCAGTTTGCCCGAATTGAGCGTGATCCCCTTCACCTTGCACACCGAGAAGGTATTGCCCGTCTCGGGGCAAACGATCTCCATGCAGTAGCTCTTGGGCCCCGTGGAGGCGAACTGGACGATGTAAGAGCCCCGCCCGTACTTCTCCAGCTCGTCCGTCATGTCCCCCAGGAGGCGTCCAACGGACGGCGTCCAGTCACCCGGAGCGGCGGCGACGACGACGGAATCGGTGTCGAAGTAGCAGACCCGTTCTCCCAACCTCTTGAGGTAGGAGTAGAGCACCAGGCGCGCGTGAGCCGTGGTGTAGGCCGCCAGGACGGCGTTGGCGGTGGGGTTGACCCTGCGGCGCTGCTCGCAGTACCTCCACACCGCGTACATGATCCGGTCGGTGACGGGCACGTAGGTCTGCACTTCCACGCCAGGGTCGTTGAGCAGCTCCAGGAGGCGGTCGTACCGGTCCACCAGCTCGCACGTGGGGAGGTTTTCCCTCTGCCCCAGTTTGCCCCAGAAGCTGTTGAGCATCAGCTTGGCCAGCTCCCGCCTGCCGGGGTTGATGGCGATGGCCTGGGGATCCAGAGCGACGCCTTCGTGCTCGAAGAATTGCTCCACGTACTGCTGCTTTGCGGCAGGGTCGTCGCAATCCGAGGGCCAGCCGGAGGCTTCGGTCTTGATCTTCAAGAACTGATTCACGTAGTCCTCGAAGAGACCCTTGGCTCCGTTGGTCGGTTCGTGCCGCACCACGTCGTACTCCCAGATCTCGTGGACCCGGAGGAGGCGGTAACCCTACTCCAGGGCGACCTTCATCTCGTCGACCACCCAGGTACCCGACAACGCCCTCTCGCGCTCTCCGTGGTGGCACTCGTCTTGGTTCTCCACCTCCGCACAATCGCGGTAGAGCGGGAACATGAGCTTGCCGCCGATGCGCGACGGTAGCACCGGGTGGTACAGGTGTTGCGGCGGTAGAACCTCGCACTTCAGCAAACCGCCACCAACGTCTTCCAAGCGCGGGAATCGATCTACGTGGATCTTGAGATGGCCCGCGGGGTAGGGCTTCGTCTTGTTCACGTACGGGTACAGACTGCATACGTCGTAGTAGTAGATCCTGCTATCCCCCTTCGCCTCGCAGTACGTCTTGGTGCAGTTGGTGCGACCTCCGTAGAAGGCGTCTCTGGGGTTCAGGGGTTCCGGTACCGCAAAGTCCCTTGCGTGGCGCGCGAGGTCCTGGTTGGCCTCCATCGCGGCGTTGAACTCGCACTCCCACATTTCCACCACGGCGTAGCCGGCGGCCTTGATCTTGGCCGTGACCTTCTCGGTGCTCTCTAACCTGGAGGTCATGGTTTCGTGTCCCGAGTTGTATATCACCGCATGGCGATTGTGAAAGCACCGCCTGCATCCGTGGTAAAAGCAACCGTGGAAAAAGTACGCGGTTTTTTCAGCCTCTCTGTACCCGTCCACCTTGTGCCCCACGATTTTACCTTCGCGTCCTCGCATGGCGTGCTGGATGACGATGCGGTTTTGCATCTCTAGCCAAGTTAGCCATATGCATGCGGCGCGAGACTGCCGGTCCGCTGGTCGATACCCGCCCGCTGGCAAAAGGGTAATTTTTTTAAGCGGCATGAAGCGCTTTCTATACACGCACATGCACGCCTGCGCGATGGTGACGCATTCTCTGAACGGGTCTATTCCGTTCTCGTCCAAGAATTCCCTTCTGAATTTGGAAACTCCCTGACTGAGTAGAAATACGTCCATCTTGCAATACGCCACCATTTCCGCCCTCATGTCGAAGACGTACCCGGAGGACGCCTTTTCACTGCTCGAAGGCTTTCCGACCCTCCGCCGACATGCCCTCCGGACAGTAATGCCTTTTGTCGGGAACCCATGTACTGCTCGTTTTCCTTCGTGTTAAACAGGTACGGGAAATAACCTTTGCATTCCTTCAATCCGAAGGTCTTGGAAAAGCGGGAGAGTGGCATGGGTATGAAGTTGAGCGAGTCTAGAAATGTGACGTCACCGTACCTCATCCTGTAGATCTTGCTCCCGTTCATGATGAGCTCCGGCGCCCGGTCTAAGTGCACCACCATGTACTTTAATAAAAACTGCCCGTCGTAAGCTCTGAGGTTATGCGCCACGACGTAGACGTCCCAGGCTTCGAACCTCGCCTGCGCGATGTGTTCGAAAAGCTGCTTCACGGGCTCGTCCATAAACACCCATTCTTTGCAACCGCATTCGGTACAGTATGGCGTCTTGTGGCGTTCGTCGATGCAGAGCGGGCAGGCTTGGTACAACACGCACAAGTTAGGTACATGCTCGTATGTGTCCTTTTTGTCTGTATATGGAATGTTTTGCGTGCATTCAAAGTCGATAAACATAAACACGTACCGGTTTCTTTTGTTCTTTGCGGCATACGGCTGCATATAGCACATGTGGTTAGAATTCACGTGTGTCTTGCAATGGTAGCAGTACTTTTCCCCGCACTCGTGCGCGGTTTTTCTGTGCCTCGCATTCACGAGCTTATTGCAAGACGTGCACACCTTTTCTACATCGTACACCGACAGCGCCTTTGGGCAAAAAAAGCCTTTCTTTGAGTGGTTTGCAAAGCATGTCGGTCCCTTAAAATCTCTGTTGCACCCGGCGCAGCGTATGTAGGCGTCAAATCGCGAATCGCACTGCTGATGACATTTAGCACACCTGACGTCGCACCTATGAAATTCTTTTTTGTGTGCCGAGGGATAATGACACTGGCGGCAATACCATTTGCATTTAAAGCACTTGTGAAGGTTCACGATAGCATTAAAGTGCCCGGCGTGGAGCATGACTTTGATGTATTTATCGCATTTCTTATCCGACGCGTACAGCACGTGCTTCCACGTATGATCGCCAAACACCGTCACAGCGTAGCCCTTTAACGCAGCGTCAAAGCGTCTGACGTCATCTATCGTACAGCTGTCGTGGCCTTGACCGATGCCCGCACACAAGGTTACGGCCTTCGATTTTTGCAGATAGTCGGAGCGCGTCATCGTATTATAGTTGACGTCACGATCCACTTTGGCTTTAACTACAACAATGGCTCTTGCTAAACACAAGTTGTCTTTGTTGGCTATTTCGACAATGCCTTTATTGTCCCTACAGGCATCGCAAGGTTGGTGGCACGAACCCGAGACCTCCTTGGTCCACACAAACGTTACATGAAGAGGCCCGCTTGGCAAGAATTGTTGGTTACTTTGCATTACTTTTTCGATGCTTCGAACAATGACATCCGCATTCAATTGCTCTACGCGCCTTACGCTTATATTGGAGGCTTTAGACGCCTCCTTTTCGTCTGTTATGAATATGCCTAAATATCCGGGTTCGCTTTCTAACAGGTTCTCTTTCGCAAAGTTTAGAATATCGTTAAACAAATGCGATACCCATTGCTCCGGGTTAACATCTCTGGGGACCGGGTTTACGGTAATTTGCGACTCTGTAAAGCCGGAAAAAAGCCTTGGCAGCATTCTCTGCTTGTGCCCTATAATTTCGAACGTAGACTGCAAGGTGTCATCGCGACTTCCCCCGGGTTGCGGCTCCATCTTATCGTCCGAATGCACCGATCGCTCTTTACCTGCAAAGTGCTGCTGCTATTTTGTTTTTATTTTAAACTATTTTTCTCGGCTTTAACACTCTGGGAACAACTGCTGCGGCGTATGTTCTGCTATCACTAGGGCGATGGTCAATACCGATCGATGAAGACACCCGCACATGTGTGCGTATTGCTCTAAAACTTATATCACGTCAAATAGCACGATTTTATAGCAAAATCCTCTATCGCTCCCGTTTCTCACTACGGCCGGCTGCTCTTGGCACTGGGTTTTTATAAGTTCGCTTATTGCAACCGCAGTTTCAGCATGCGCGTCGAGTTAAATGCCTCATTAAAAATCCTGACGCCTTATTTCGCCACAACTTGCCAAGTTGTAATCGCAGTCATTTCCGGTGCACTTCCGGTCACACCATCCATCCATCCATCCACCGCTGCACTTTTCCCTACCATCGACCATAAAACCGCATTTAAAAGATTTTCTTGCTGATGAGCATCCGTTCGCACGGCCATTTTTTTAAAGTTATCGCGCAGTTTACAGCTCTTTAAACGCGGCTGCTTTATCAGCACCCGTTCTCACGGTCGTTTTTCAAGTTATCGCGCAGTTTGCAGCTCTTTAACCGCGGCTGCCATATTGTAACACACATCGACTACTTCATCAGCACACGGTCATTCACGTACTGCTGCTTCAGCTGCACATGAGAATCGTTCTTTTTACTGTTTTCTCCGATACTAACGTGAGCAGAACTATAACGCTTGCTACATGTTGCTAATAGTGGTTGAGCTTGCACTCCCACTAGCGCTTTTCGCTGAAAGTTAAGTATTTCCGCACGGCTATGTGATTTATTAAGTGCGTGTGGAGTTAAAAACAGTGCCCCGCCACAACTTCAACATCAGTGTCAAATATTTAAAACTATCAGTGTGTAGTGATTTTGTGATGTGCGGTGCATAAAATCTGAGAAAAATCACGCACAAACTTTAGACGCGAGCAACAAGTGGCTGTGTGCCCTTGTTGCACGCATTGCAATAAACTGTCGAATATGGCCGCCAACCGCACCCTGTCGAATATGGCCGCCAAGCGCACCATCAGCAACAGCATGGTAGGTGGAAAAAGCCTGTCCTTCTCCTTGTATTTTCATAGTTGTCATAAATACAAATAGATACTTCCGTTTTCGCAATCCATTATATAAAATTAATGCAAAAAACTTATGCCAAAAACGTATTGCCATGAAAAACAAATAAACAATACCTCTAAACGAAATGCGTTGAAAAGGAATATGAACATGAAATAAGCCGACAAGCTATGACAGCTGTGACGGTGTTTGGCGATCATACGGGGAAGCACGTGCTGTACGCGTCGTGCAAACTGCACGATAGCATGAAAAATGACCGTGTGAACGGAAGTAGTCGGTTGGTCGCCGCGCGAACCAACTTCCCAGTGTGCCAACTTTCAACATGCACTGCCCTAACAAACAACGTGCAATTTGTGCCTTATCAAGCGGTATCGCTACTATTAAATGTGTGTGTGCCTATTTAATTTTTATTTTCTTTTGCACTGCAAACTTTTGTGTTAAAATATATATATATATACATTTTCAATTTTGTCATTGTGTGGATTTTGTTTGTTAAATTTTTTTATACGCTACTATTATAGTGTGTGTGTGTGCCTATTTAATTTTTTAAAAGAGTTTGTGAGCGAATGTATGTGTGTGAATGTGTGTGTGTGCGAGTATGTGCCTAGTATCTGTGCGCCGACAAGGGAAAACTTCATCATTTGCCTACCGGACAGGGACAACCACGAAAAACCTGAAAAAACCACGAAAATTAGAAAGGGCTTCGTCAACCACTACAGCAAACGCCTACCAACCAGGGAAAACCTATGAAAAAGCAGAAAGAGCTTGCATTCGTCTACCAACCAGAGAAAACCCCAAAAACTAGTTATTTTTTAAAAAAACGAAAAAAAGAAAAAGAAAAAGAAAAAAAAGAAAACGAAAAAAAAGGAAAAGAAAAAAAAAAGACGGATAATATAAGTATGGCAACTGTAACGGTTTACGGCAAACGCGCTCGCCGCGCAATGCGTCACGCCGGGCAATATTTTTCAAGTTATCGCGCAGTTTGCAGCTCTTTAATCGCAGCGGGCATATCGTGACGCACATCGACTGCTGATTACCACTCTTGCGTCTGCCATATTGACCACTAACCTCATATCCCCTCGTTCTTGACTTCTTGTTTCCGCCATCTTGTTTAGTTCCCATTTTTGCCACCGCTCCTCACATCTCCGAACCAGATTGCCGGCAAGAACAGATCTCGTTCATTCACATCTCGACGGTTGACTTCGACAGTACCTACTGTGAACACCTGCGTCGTACACTTTTTTGACCGCTTTCGACCGGCAATGAGAACACTGCTCCTACGTACGCTAGCGACCATTACGATGGTCCAGTACCAGGTTTTTGATATAGTTAAATTACGTCTGTGCAAAGGGCGTCTGTACCGCTTTAAAAAACCTAGGTATATCAGTGCGTAGTGATGTTGGTTGACCTTAAAGCTGGTTAAGCATTTTCAAAAACAGTTTGCTTTTATTTTTTCGCGTCGCGTGAAGCTGCTGCGCTTTTGGTGACGCATCAACACCAGTAAGAGGTAAGTGCCACACGCATAATTATTTTTCGGGCCTGCCTGGCGTAGGAATATATCCTTTGGTGTTTTGGTACTGTAACCTCAAATCTCCTTACCCTCCTCTTGCGGCCGCCATCTTGTTTAGTTCTCACGTTGGCCACCGCATCTCCTTGTCGCCGACCCTTCACCATTTTTAGTTCCCACTATTTTAACCTCAAAATCTGCTCTTCTAAGCTCTTGCTTCCGCCATCTTCTTTTAGTTCCCATTCTCACCACCGCGTCTCCTTGCCCCCACCTCTTGCGTCCGCCATGTTGACCACTAACCTCGAAATTTCCTCGTCCTTAGACCTCTTGTCTCCGCCATCTTGTTCAGTTCCCATTTTCGCCACCGCGTCTCATATCGCCCCATCTCTCTATCCACTCAAGAAAACTACCATCCAACGTTCAAAAATTGCTGATGAGTTCTGGAGAGGCTTTTGCAAATCTTGTTGGTAGGAAAACTTACCTTTCCCATCACCTCCAACATACCCCACTCCCACACCTTTTTCTTTCCACCAATCATAATCTCTCTTATTCTTACCAATCAACAACTTTCATTTGTTCCTTTCCACCAATAACATCACTTCTTATTCCCACCAATCACAACTTCACACGTCACTTTCTGTTATACTTTTTATCCCTCGTTCGCCATCTTTTCCCTCTTTCAGTCCCAACTTCCGCACAGACAACACCTCGCCGCTCCGCTCCTCTCCATCACGTGTCCTCCATACTCTTTCATCTTCCTTCCTTCATCATCCACCCGAATTAACGAACCAATCACATTTCGTCTTATTTTTACCAATCAAAACCCTCCACGTCACTTCCTGTTTTTCCTTCATCTTTCCCTAATCCTCAATTCTATCTCCTCGTCACCATCTGTTGCGTTCGACATCTTTCGCATGTTGACCCTAACCTCAAATCTCTTCGTCCCTCGACTTATTGCCTCCGCTATCTTGTTTAGTTCCCATTTTCACCACTACGCCACCGCCATCTTGGTTTAAGTTCTCCACGTTTACCTCATATTTTTAACCTGAACTTCCTGCCTCCGCCATCTTGTTTAGTTCACATTTTTACCACCGCGCCTTACATCTCCTCGTCCCACCCTTGCCTCCGCCATCTTGGATTTAGTTCCCCTTCTTACGTCCTGTTTTAACCTAAAAATCTTAACCTCAAATCTCCTTGCCCACCACCTCTTGCGTCCGCCATGTTGACCACTAAGCTCGAAATCTCCTCGTCCTTAGACTTTTTGTTTTCGTCATCTTGTTTAGTTCCCATTTTCGCCACCGCGCCTCACATCTCCTCGTCCACACCATTGCCTTCGCCATCTTGGATTTCGTTCCCATGCTTACGTCCTGTTTTAACCTAAAAATCTTAACCTAAAATCTCCTTACCCTCCTCTTGCGTCCGCCATCTTGTTTAGTTCTCACGTTGGCCACCGCATCGCCTTGTCGCCGACGCTCCGCCATTTTTAGTTCCCACTATTTTAACTTCAAAATCTGCTCTGCTAAGCTCTTGCTTCCGCCATCTTCTTTTAGTTCCCATTCTCACCACCGCGTCTCCTTGCCCCCACCTCTTGCGTCCGCCATGTTGACCACTAACCTCGAAATTTCCTCGTCCTTAGACCTCTTGTCTCAGCCATCTTGTTTAGTTCCCATTTTCGCCACCGCATCTCATATCGCCCCATCTCTCTATCCACTCAAGAAAACTACCATCCAACGTTCAAAAATTGCTGATGAGTTCTGGAGAGGCTTTGGCAAATCTTGTTGGTAGGAAAACTTACCTTTCCCATCACCTCCAACATACCCCACTCCCACACCTATTTCTTTCCACCAATCATAATCTCTCTTATTCTTACCAATCAACAACTTTCATTTGTTCCTTTCCACCAATAACATCACTTCTTATTCCAGACCAATAACAACTTCACACGTCACTTTCTGTTATACTTTTTATCTCTCGTTCGCCATCTTTTCCCTCTTTCAGTCCCGACCTCCGCACAGACAACACCTCGCCGCTCCGCTCCTCTCCATCACGTGTCCTCCATACTCTTTCATCTTCCTTCCTTCATCTTCCACCCGAATTAACGAAACAATCACATTTCGTCTTATTTTTACCAATCAAAACACTCCACGTCACTTCCTGTTTTTCGTTCATCTTTCCCTAATCCTCAATTCTTTTAGCTCGTCCCGGATGAACCAATTGCTATAACGATAATCCTTCCGCTCATGGCGCTTTTCAAACTTACCGCCGTCGCTCGCGGCGACACTAGCGACACTAGCGCCCCTAGCGGCAGGATTATCGTTAATCCAATTGGCTCATCCGGGACTTATACTACTTGGATGTTACCTACTGGCGATTTTTCCTGGAACTTTATTCCCCAATAGCAGCAATTTTCACTTTTTCTACCACTTATATATTAGGTAGAGAAAATATTGCTTCCACCTAAAAATTCAATAGCGTGATTTCACCGGAAATACATGTTTTGAGAATCCCTGAATCCAAAAAGCTGTTTTTAGAAAAATGTCCTGTGTGTTTAAGGTCTGTGAACAGCATAATTCAAAAACGAAAAGTTGGATAAGTACCAAACTCTCATCATTCATGTAGGCCATTATTCAAAATCCAAAAAAATTTACTCTCACTGATGAATACATACATTCTCTCTTGAGCTACCTTACAGATAAATATGGTAGCTTCCCAACAAACCTTGCTGTGCATGACCACAACATGTAGCATGCAGGCCATTTGCATAGACCAGCAAATAGCTTAAAACTGTTCCAAAAAGGATGTAACTATTCTTAATAATAATTTCTAACCTTCCATGTTGCCTAAAACTATTAGGCAATCCTAATTAACATAAAATCTTCAAGAAGAGTTAAACATTTTTCTTATACACTCATGCCTCATATATTATGGAGGAACTTTTTAATATGTCGTGCAACATGTAAATATTCAACACACAGTGCAGATTGCATGTGATGGTGATTTGCAATTATTTGTTATTGTTGTCCTCCTGTAATGCGTGTCGAGAAGTTTACTGTTGAAATGGTGATGGTTTACAAATGTTTCTCTCTTAGATAATGCATGATGGGGAGGGGATTATCCCGCCCCCAAGGCTGTTCTTGGCATTGGGTATATTACTACTTACTCTGCATACTTCATAATTATATGATGTGTTCAATTTCCCTGAGCATTGCTCACAGTGGAGCCAAATGAACAAACACAAACAAACATCACTGTATGGGCTCAATTTGTTTTTTTTCTCATATGGCCTGTCAATAAATGTAAGGTTCCCATGTACTTTAGGACCTCCACTGTGTTATATCAAATGTTATATATAGAACCTTTTCCAGGAAAAGGAATCAAAGTGTATTTTCTATTCAATAACAGCAAGTTTTATTAACTAGAACTGGCTTTGTGTATGCATAAGTGACTAAGTGCAATTACAATCACCCATAAGATCATTCCAATAGATTGTAATAACAGACATTGAAGAGGTTAGTATTTAATGGACATTTTAATTGGTTAGGCCATTCAAATGTATATTAATGTAGGCACATATTCCTTAAAATACCATAAAATGTATTACACAGTGTTATTAAATATGAATGTGAATGCAATGTCTCTAAATAATAACAATGTCTCTTTGTGTTTAAACATATCACACCCACCCTTCATAATTGTCAATCACTTTAACATGTAGTTTAGTGTGCCAGTATTAATTGTTTTTTCATATGTTGACTGCAGAAAGAATGTAACAGCATTTTGTATAACTTTCATACTATTGTTTTTTACGCAATTACAGAATTTAAATTTGCTTAAAATGCAATATTTCATTATTACCTACTTACTTCCTTGCCCAAATTTATTATCACTTAAGTATAGTTATATTGTTGTTTCTGCAGGTTAATGGTCCACATGCTGGTTTATAAATTTGGGTGGCTGGATGAGACACTCATTCACTAGTATTGCTCTCTGTCCTCCATAGTATTTTTAATTTTAATGTCCCTTTTAACTTCACAGGTTTACAGAGATTGGAGACTGGTGGGAGGGGGGATGACAATGATGACGATGGTGCAATTGATGGAATTATGGTGGGGAAAACCAGAGAACACTCATTCTAAGTGCCATTTTATCTACCACAAAATCTCACCTCTGATCCCTAGGATTGAATCCAGGCTTTCTTTTGTGAGAGGCCATAGTGCTGCCCAATTAGAAGTGAATATGAGACAACATTTAAAACAGAGATAGTATTACTCAATACTATCAAGTAATTAAACCAAGAAGTTGTTTCACTAGGCAGCTCCCACTATGACTTCACAAATGAGGTGTATGTAAATAAAGTAGATACTTAAAAAAGAATAACTATTTCAGCAGATATTTTGCCATGCAATACATATTATACATTTATATAATTTAAGTTGGGTGTTTGCAATAAATATGGTAGCTGACATTTCGATATGTAGAAATCATTCAGCAATAATGTGGTAATACACAAGATTTATGTAACTACTTGTGCTTCCAAGGCCAGCGCTTAACCGAGTTACCCAGATTGACAAAAAATTCCCAAAGATACACAATACATATGGAGAATCTTCTGTTTATGAAATGCTTTAAGTTATTTTGTAATGAAAAGAGCATTATGTCCTAATTTATTTATTTGGTATAACAGCAGGAAATAGTACTTGAGCACAACACTAATACACATCCAAAATCAAACTGTTACCATTATATCACATTCAAAATTGAAATAGGTATCAGACATAATCTTTGAGCATGTATACAGATAGAAAGCACATGACGTCACACTAACCTACCTCTCCATTAGCTGACAGAGGTATAAGCAATGAAACACTTACTCTAGAAGCTACCGATCCCCCACCACCGTTTCTTATTTAGGAAATTAATGATGTAAACATAAAAGTGTAGGACTCTTGAGAGGAAAAAATTCAACAAGCTCTTAATTAGACCAGTTTTACAGAATATGAGGTAGGTACGTAGTATTTGAGTTAACAAAAATTGTTTACAAGGTGCATATATATACCTCTGAATCTGTATTATACACACGCACGCACACACACGCACACACACACACACACAATACATTCTCTATATGGAATTAATGGGGATGTCAGATGAAACAACATGAGACTCAGAACTTCATTATATGTTCTTCTTAAATGTCAGATGTGCTATTTTATGTGTTAAATTTCATTTCTAACTTTAGCTGCTTTATATGAAGCTTCGAAATTCTTCTATAATTATAAATGTCACAAATACAAAAGATATTAAGACAGCTTTTCTGGATACAAGTAGAAGCGATATATAATAAACACACAAACTCAAAAAAGGTAAACAACATACTAAGTATAGTTTATTTTTATGGTTAGCTTGTTTTCGCTGTATATATTTCAATTCTTCTTTAAAACCAACCAACGTTGTGACTTTCGATACATAACCTATCTTCTAGCTTACTAGGTTTTCAGGTCATGTTCCAGTTTTAAACATTGAATGCGCGTTATTTGGTACTCAATATTAAATAAGGTATCACTATAAACTGCTACATTTATACAAGTGCTCCTTGATACGAAAATTCAGCTTTATTTTTATATTTTGGGCATTGCTATTTTATCAGCTGACTTCCATCTTAGTTTCAAGCACAGAACACCAAAGTATTTCAAGCCTCAGCAATCAGCATGGCAGAGATCGCATTATTCGCTCTGGGAGCTCGGCACGTTCGTTTACCTTCGGTTCTTCCGTCTCCAAGCGCTAGTAAATATGCATCGAACAGCATTGCCAACTTGGTGCAATGCTTAATATCCACGCCTTAATAAAATAGTGCCAATAACTGGAGGGGTGCCAATAATAGGGCTCTCTACCCTACTACCTATTTTAAAAAAAATGTCAATTATAGGGTTACCATTGTCTTGCCTTAAGGGATTGAATATTCCGCAACCTTTATATACAGCATCGTAGTATGTGGTGTTAGATAATACTATAGTTTTTGTTTAGTCTCAATGAATACTGAAATCCGAAAATAATTTAAGTTTGCTCTCATGAAGTAACTTAATTTAATGACTTTGCTATTGAAAAGGAAAGATTAAGGAATGAAAAATTAGTTATTTAAAGCTCTCTTAATGCTGGAGGTTTATTGCTGTCGTAAGGGATGTCAAAAATCTCGGAACGGGCTCATGTTTAGATTTCAGATTTTTAGGCTCAAATAGCAAAAAGTTTAAAAATTCCTAAATGTATCCAACACAATAATCCCTCAAGCAATGTTACAGCTAAAACTTCGTGCACTCATATTTTTAATAAAAAGTATAGTTAAGGATCCCATAACAATGTTGATATTATTGCGACCAATTTAAATTTCTTACAATATACGTTTATAAGAATGATGTACAATTATAACAGAATACTACAAGGATAATTTAGTAACAATGCAACAACAACTGTCTTCTTAACTCTTTTGGTAAAACTTGTTTGTACAGTTCAGTTGTTCTGAGAAAGTTAGTTATATTTCAAACGATAAATACAAAGTATAATTTTTACAAGAATAATGTACAGTTATAACATAATAATACAAGGATAAGTGAATAACTATACAATAACAACTATCTTTGTAATTCGTTAACCCTCCGTCAGGCGCGCGCTTTGGTAGAACGCCGTTAATCGCTCGGGGCCTAGTAGAACCGCGCTACATTTTTGTTGTTATTGTTTGTGTTTTTGTTTTCTTTCGTTTATTTTCTTTTCCCCCTATTTTTACCTTTATTTAGATTAAGCGTGTATGGCTTTCATTAGTAGGTATTATCTTACAAACATAAAAATACAAGCTAAAATATGAGTACATATATATACGTTATAAATTGTATTACAGTAAGTATAAAGAAATACATTGCCATTTTCAGGTATACATACAGCTTGTAATTTCAAATGTTCAGTTATTCAGAATCATCTACTATCTCATCCGTGTTTTCCCCGACAAAGCAACTATCGCAAATAATTTTAGCATGTTTGCTCAAACACAGGAGGGTCTTGCATTTCCCACATGCATATGTAGTTTTGCAGTTAATTTTGTCTTTGTTGCAGTATTCACATTGTTTCCTTTTTAATGTGCATAACGGTGTATTTGACAATTCATCTACGCCGGATTCTTCAGGTTTATATTTTGTCAAAAGGCCTTTCAAATCACCGGGTAACTTTGATGCTGTTGCTCTCCTTTGTAGCTGTTGCAACAGTAAAGCTAAAGCTAGTGCTTTCAAACACTCCTGCCTTGTGGAATATTTATTTTGGTTTCCAAAGAAGATAACCCTAGAATTAATACCTACAATGTTCAAGATATGGTAAAAAAATTATCATGGGCCACCTTCTCGTTGTTCTGGCTACATTGTATGTAGCATACAATTTATCTACTACATCAACTCCAGATTTAGTGTCGTTGTAATGCAGGATTATTTCAGGCTTTTTCTCAGCACCCTCTGATAACTGTGTGGATGAAACATGTAGACTTGGGAGCAAAACTACTGTTTTACCCTTTTTTGGAATATATGAAACAAGTGTTTCATTTTTCAGGAAGCCAAATATGCTTTCGTACTGACTGCGATCTTTTGGAGAAGTTCTTTCGTACTGTACCGACGAAAAAAAGTTGTCTTTTGAGCAATTCATTCACCAGCGATACACTGGTAAACCAATTATCTGCAGTAACGTTTCGTCCAGTGCCAGAGATTGGTTCAGTTAGTCTCAGCACTACAACCTCTGCCGAGTTAGTTTGCAAATATGGTCCGTCCGGTTGCTGTCCACAATAAATCTCCATGTTAGTTGTATAAAACAGTTTTGCATCACTCAAACAGAATATCTTTATGCCATACTTGTTTGGCATGTATTATCTAAAACCACATCGAGCACGAAATGCCGGCAACTGTTCGTCGACACATGTCACATTTTGTCCAAGAGAATAATAGTTCTGACAGTTGTTCAGAAAGAATGTAAACATTTCTCTAACATCAGCCAATTTATGTAATCTTCGTTGCTCGAGTCTTGAGCTTTGTCATCAAAGCGAATACAGCGTATTAGAAAACTGAATCTTTTTCGGACATAGCCATTCGGAATAGAGGAATTCCAAGATCATCGGTTCTCCAAAAATCGTTAATATTCCACCACGAAAAATTCTTTCCAGGTACAATAAGCCTAGGAAAGCTTTTATTTCTATTACACCTGTAAGTCTGTTGACTCCTTCACGATTAAATTTGTGCTGCACACTACTAATGTAAGTATTTGAGCTTACAACAATCAAATCAACTATATCTTCGGTAACAAAAAGGTTCCATCAATCAATTTCCGTTTTCGCACTTTTGGCAGTTCCTACCACACCAGGAAGTTTGGTCAATATATTGTGAGCCCTTGTCTGTGTTATTTGCCAAGGTGCTTTTTTCCATTTTGTTCCATCTCTTCCTGTACATAACAACAGAATGTATTTACAATAATAATAAGAAGAAGAAACAGAAGAATTGCTATGATAAGCATATGATGTTACCTATAAAATACATGCTATCACACAAGCTGCTTTCATCGTCTTCCTCTTCATCTTCATGGTCAGTTTCTGAATCTAAAGATCTCGTTTCGTATCTTCAGAATCAGAATCATCTGATACATATAAGTTGTCATCCACGGGCAAGGCATCATCATCGCAAAGTAGGCGATGTACTTCTTCCAAATCATTCGGATTTTGTAGATCGTACCTTTTACTCGTATTCATGACGAAGCTACTCGTATTCATGACGAAGCAGTAACAGCTCCTTGCAATGGCAAAGCAATATTGCTCAACAGCGAATGAGGGAAGATCTATCAACAATGTGCAACGAGAGCAGGCGCTCGGGGTCTTTGTTGACCTGTGTGACACATAACTGCTGATTAGTCATTCTTCCAGCCAAACAAATAAACAGATAAGGTTATCGCTGCAGCAAATAATCGCGCAAGGTGTAATGTAGATGTTCTAGCCAGGCAATTGCATAAGTGCGTTCGTTCGAAAATTATAACATTTATATAATGCCAGGGGTCTCTCAGGCCGCTAGCGACCAACGGAGGGTTAAGTAAAACTTGTTCCTATTCAGTTGTTTTGAGAAAGTTGATTACATTTCTAATGATAGAAGTCATTGATGGCTGCATGAAGAGTTATTGGATTACCGAATTGTTTATATTGTTGGTCAACTACTGGGCATGTCAATATGACATATTCTACAGTTAGCGTTGTTTGGCACTTCTCATAGATGAGCGGAGGACTTCTGTTCAACAAGTAGGAATGCGTCATTCTAGTATGACCAATTCTCAGACAGGTTATCTCAATTTGGTCTTTACACTGGCGGTTTTTAACTGGGTAACGTGTGGATGAGGTACATTATGGAGGTTGCTGATGATGTTGTGCATCCAAATAACCCAAGGTCACAGGTTCCATCCCGGCAGAGGGCAAGGGCATAAAAATCCTTAGCATGGCTTCCTTTGGAAGGAAAGTAAAGCCAGTGGTCCCATATCAAGAATTGCAGCACATAAAAGAACATCAAGTTTGATAAACAGGCCTCTGAGAACAATTTCCGGTCTTTCATACCCAATGTAGAATGGAATGCTAAGCTTCATAGTAGCTAAAGGGCATCCATGCTTGTATTGTCTTATACGATACGGATTTCCTTTATTCCTCTGGATGCACTTCAGCCTTGGGCTTATTGGCTACCTGTATCATTTTAAAGCCAATTCATTATGCCTGAACCCTTTAGCAAGGAATAGAGTCTCATAACAGATATGGTTTCAAATTCTTCTGGTTCTAAAAATATTTTCTCAATATATCTCCTGTGAGCCAAGGCCTCGAAGAAGCATATAATGCGCTGTACTGTTTCAGTTTCTTTCTTGCACAATCTACAAACACTCCCATCGTGTTAAATGCCTTTTCACAAGAGCATATCCTGTGAGAAATGCAATAATTGTTCTCAGCTGAAGTGTGTTACATTTAAGTAAGCTTTCAGCTCTTTTCTCCCATGGTTTTCTAATAAATTGTTTCTTGGAGTTTTAAGCCAGGTTCCATGTTTTTCTACTTTGGACCACTTCTTAATAGCTCTCCTACTAAACATCGAGATGTTCCCAGGGGCTCTGGCCAATAAATTGTGAAGCCTTGTCTTGCAAATGCATCAGCCTTTTCATTTCTCTCTATGCCACCATGATCCGGCTCCCCAAATGAGTGGAACTTCATTCCATTCTGCCAAGCTTGTGAACATGTATAAGCAGTTTAAAACCAGTCCTGATGTTACCTTATGACGGCACGCTGGGTCATACTGTCTACCGCAAACCCACACACACAGACCGTTACCTTAACAAGAACTCCAACCACCATCCTAGACAAAAACGTGCTATGATTAAAACACTCGCAAACCGTGCTTCCCGTATTTGTGAACCACACTTACTTCCACAAGAAATCCGACACCTAGAAACAGCTCTACAATCAAATGGTTATTCAGTCCAAGAGGTGAGAAGAGCCTGCCGTCCGGCCAAGCCCCGACCGGTTACTCAGGACCAACCCAAAAGCAAGTCCATTGTCTTTCTGCCATATTTCAGAAATGTCACTGACCGTATTGAACATATACTTCAACGTCATAACGTCAAAACAGTATTCAAACCTACAAGACAATTAAACAGCCTACTGCGCTCTTCCAAAGACCCCCGAGACCCCCTGTCATCGGCCGGTGTTTACCGTATTCCTTGTTCCTGTGGTTCAGTGTACATTGGTACCACACAGCGGAGCGCAAACACCAGACTAAGCGAACACAAAAGAAACTGCCGCCTGGGCCATACAGAAAAATCGGCAGTCGCCGAACATGCCATTGAAGCCGAGGGCGAACACATTATTAGATTTCAGGACACCAACATTCTTTCCTCCATAAAGCATTACCATACCCGGCTACAACGCGAAGCAATAGAGATTTATAAACATCCCAATAATTTCAATAGGAAAGAAGAAGCTTTGAAACTCAACAGTAACTGGCATCTAGTCATCAAAAACAAGAAAGGTCATACAATACCGAAAAACACTGCGAGCCAATCAGAAGAGAGCAACAACACAGCCGGCGCCAGCCCCCTCATACCAGCGGGCCAATCAGCAGAGAGCGTCCACACTATAAAGAGAGCGGCACCAACGGCCAACGCATCAGACGCTGCGATACTTTCACCGAGAAGACTTCGTCCGCGCCACTGAAGATGTCCACCGCAGTTGTGGACGAAACGTCTGGGAAATCTTTCTTCAGCAGACCACGGCATAACAGCCCGGAAAATTATATTAGTTACAATTGAAATTATTCAGGTATTAAAATACTGCCTCACTTGGCAGTGTCACAGCATGCGAAGATTACTTTTGTCCTTAGGTTTTGCACATCAGTATATAAACATTCTTGTAGATAAGTTAGAAAAACATGGGGTACATGGGGTAGCAAAAGAGTGGATTTCACCATATTTAAAGAACAGATAGCAGTGTGTGGGAATAAAACAAAAAGATGAAAAGGGTATGGTAAATAAGATAAAATCTGGTTTCAAACTGATTGAGCAAAGAGTCCCGCAAGGCTCAAAACTGGACCCTTTTCTATTTTTAATATATATAAATGGTATATTTGAATTAATAGAAAGAAATGGAGGAAAGGCAATTGCTTACACAGATGACATAACAATAATAATCACAGAGCATACAAACAAAGGGGTAGAAAAACAGGCAAATAATATACTAAGAATTTTGAAGGAGTATTTTTTACATTTACAGCTGGCTTAAATGTGAAAAAAACAACATGGATTAATTTCATATTGAAAAAGCAAATCATAGAACCATTAATATTAAAGTTGTTGTTGTTTTTGTTTACAAATGGCACTGAGGATTAATTGATCTGCATCAATTTCCCTCTGGCTTCCTAATATAAAGTCTGTAAGGTATCACTTTTAAGGATTTGCATTTGGTGAGATGTTGTTGTTCAGGATGACACCTTCTTCACAGAGAGTGCACTTGGGTGTAGGAAGGCATCCTATCCTGTAGAGGTGTTCTGTGAGGCAATTGTGGTCAGTTGCCATCCTAAATAAGGCCACTGCAGTCTTCCTTGTCATTTTATGTATGGCAACTCTATCTTTAATATTCTTATAATCTTTATCCTTTAATTTATCTTCTTCATCAAGTCTCTGCTGTCTTTTGAAATATTGTTTAATGTTATTTAATTGTTTATTTATTTCTATTTGTCCTACAGGTTTTATTAGTTGTATTGCACCTTTCTTTGCTAATTGATCCGCATGTTCATTGCCCAAAAGTCTGACATGAGCTGGGATCCATTGTAGAGTGACATGGATTTCTAGTTTCAACTGATTTAATTAGGCTTCTTATTTCTTTAATATTTCTTGTTGTTTTATTATTGCAATTTACTATTCCATCTATGGCTGATTTTGAGTCTGATAAAATGACTATTTTTTGTTTTATGTATGGTCTATATAAAATGTTCTGTAATGCTGCTTTTATAGCTGTTAATTCTCCATCATAGTGGTTTGACGTTTCATCTAATGTTAGATACTGTGCAAAATGTTTACAGTATACTCCTGCACTGGCATTTTTTTATTGATGAGGGATCCATCTGTATATATTTTGAGGCATTCTTTTTCTGGGTATCTTTCATTTTCCGTACTATTGCTATGGCTCTCATTTCATCTGGTATATTGTTTTGTTTGTGTATTATATATATCAGGTCATTCTGATATTGTATATCAATATATTCTATTGGGCTGGTTACCTCTGATGCAATTATATTTGTTGTAATTATATTCTTATATTTAAAGTTATTAATATATGTTCTGAAGCTTATTTGAGTTTTTAAATTACTTATAGTATCTGCTGTGTGGTACCATTTGTATCTGTTTCTATTGACTTGCAGTTTTTGTGCTAGAATAATTGTTTCAACTCATGTTCCAATTCTATAGCCATGTGTTTTGTGAAGCTTTGTAGTACTGTAATTGGTGTTGTTTCTACAGCTCCTGTTATTATTCTTAGTGAATTATTTTGTGAAATTTCTGGTTTACTTTTAAGTCTCTTGTTTACTATTGCTAGCTGTTCTCCTCTATATAATAGGTTAGGTTTTATGCATGTTTTATATGTATTATATGGGGAACAACGTGGTCCTCCTCCATGTGGTGTTCCCTTAGGTAATGCTAAATAGACTAAAACACAGGCATGCTTCCCAAGCCTAAAAGGAATTTAAAAGAAGAACACTTCTTAGTGCTATTTTGGAATGCCAGTGGAATGAACCAAATTAAAAAAACCATGATACAGAATCTTTTAAGAGTCAATGATACAGATGAATTCATCATAGCTGAAGCAATATAGAGCAACAAAAGCAAAATTTTTATCAATTTCCAAAATACACACAAATATATTAGAAAAACACAGACAGATAGCAAGTGGCATACTTGCTGGCATTAAACAATGCATAAATGGAAAATTTGAAATTATAAAAGAAATGAACGAAGATGACACTTCTGAAATAATGATAACCACTTGTAACCAAAAACATAAATTTAAAATCTATGGTATCTACAGCCCACCCAATAACAATCACCTCAACCTGCACGCAATTGATATTAACAAAAACAATGGGCAATGATCTCAATGGGCATTCTATAAGATGGGGCTATAGTGACAACAATAAAGCTGGTGAAATTATTGAAGAAGTTGTAGACTCCAACATAATGAAAATATTACATAGGGATGAAGACCCAAAAACCTACATACACTGCTCAGAACAGTCAACCAATCCAGACATTGCTATCATATCAACTAATTTGGAAGATAAAACTACAAGAAAGGTAATCAAATATAGTGGTAGTGGTCATAGAGCCATAATAACAAAAACAGATCTAAATCATCAACCGCTTAGAACAAATGAAAAATAAAGCCTAAATGGAATTTAAAAAATGCACACTGGAAAGAATATAAAACAAAAACAAACAAACTTTCCAAAGAAATGAAATTAATCTTAAAGTAGATGGAGAAATTGTTCCCGAGGCACAGGTCACAAATTTCTTGAGAGTTGTTATAGATAAATATTTAAACTGGAAACCACATATAATGCGTATTACAAAAACAAGAAACAGGGGTTTATACGTACTGGTACAGGTTAAAAATACTATGGATAGTAAAACATTGAAACACCTATATTATGCCCTCATATTTTCAAAAATAGAATATGGTATATAACACTCTGGGGAAATATTACAGCTAGGGAAGCAAATAAAATATTTAAACTACAGAAAAAGTCAGTCAGAATAATTGGGAATTTGGAAAGCAGGCATACTTGTAGGGAGATTTTCAAAACATTGGGAATATTAACAGTTCCTTGTATATAAGTATATGAAAGTACAAAATATGTGATAGCAAAAAAATTGGCCAAAAATAGACATCTGCATACTCATAATGTAAGAACCAGGCATGATTTCTACAGAACGGCGCTCAGAGGAATACTAAACAATCGTTCAATAGAAAGTAAGGGGAAAGAGAGCTACAATGCACTACCTAAAGAAATAACGGACTTAGAGCAACGAGAAGTGTGTCTAAAAGCCATAAAAGATACTTAGCAGAAAATGCATTTTATAGCATAGATGAATTTAAATTAAACACTGTATATATCCATAATGATTAATGTATAAAATATGTAAACATTATTTCAAAATATGTGTAAACAATGTTTATGAATGTAAAGAAATATTGTTTTTTTTTTGGACAATGTACTTTAAATCCTAGGGTAGCTTTTTTACAAATGTAAAATGACAATTCCTTTGTAACATGAACGTTTGGATGAAATAAAATTGAATTGAATTGACTAG
Source organism: Deroplatys truncata (assembly GCA_030765065.1). NCBI lineage: Eukaryota > Metazoa > Arthropoda > Insecta > Mantodea > Mantidae > Deroplatys > Deroplatys truncata. The sequence goes on from CM060983.1 coordinate 205,071,506, forward strand.
TTATTGGATAACAAATTTTGAGATCATGAAGGAATATGGTACTATTGAGTTGTCATTTGCTACTGAGACTAAAGTAAGGGGAAGTGGTGAAAATGAGAAAGTAGGTAGAGGGATTTGTAGGCTCATAGAGATATATAAAGGGAAGGGAGAGAAATTTGATTTATTTTATAAAGAATTACCTAAATTGGAAAATTGGGTGCAGGGAACTTAGTACTTAAAAATAGAATAGGCAGTGGAGATATTTGGCCATAGTGTAAAATGGGCAGGATGTGGTACGAAAGCAGGGGTTTAGGATAAGAACAAAAGGAAATGATTTGACAAATATTGTCAAATGGCAAAGAAAAGAGTAACACAAGAGTTGAGGAATTGGGATACTCAGGGGAAAAAGAAGCAAGCATATTTTAATTCTTAGGTGCGGGTACAAAAGCCTCATTGAAGATAAAATCAGGAAATGGTGTTTAAAAATAAGTGAAATATTAAAGGAACCAGCAAAAATTCACAATACAAAGAAAATACAGTAAATCCAGAAAAATTGTGTTCTCATTTTAGTACACAATTAGGTCAATATAATAGTATTAGGGGAGAACTACATTTGCTTGGTAGCCAGGCAAGTTATTGATGACTTAGATATGGAAATCACTGTTGCAAAATTTGGATCAAATAAAGAAGCTAAAGGCAAACAAAGCCAGTGGCATTGATGGTATTCTAGGGAAATTTTGAAAGGTTTGGTCTGAAGTTAATGCAAGGAGAAAATTAGTGATTAAATTATTTAACAAAAAGTTGGAAGTAAAGGATACCTAAGATGTGGAGAATGAGTATGATAATACCAATATATAATGGAAAGGGTGATGTAAATAATCCAATTATTGTATTATTTATTACATATATGGAAACTAGTCAACAGACTAGTAGTGACTCCTGAGTATACATACTGGTGTTCACCAAATTTTAGTCAAGCAGGCCTGAAAATGTAAAATAGCATCTGTTGCATAATAGTTTGGATTATAAACAAATTGATACAACTGCAGCTGTTCCTAATAACAACGATAATGATGATGATGATAAGGTGTGACTTGTTTGTACATGTTTTTTACTTCTGCTACAGTGATCTTAACTTCTTAACCACCTAGCAGCATTGACGTAAAATTATAGTGATGATGGAAACAGAGTGTGATAAAACCTTCACACACTAATGCACTTCTTCAAGTGTGCACTAATTGGTATATATTTGGCCCCATAATTACATCATGCCAATTGTGCATTTGTGGCAGTTAATCATACCAGTTGTGCATGTGTAGAAGCTCCTTAAAATGTGCACAAGTCAACATGTGCTATGGACCCTGTTGCCATATGTTTCATCGAGTTTAACAGTAGCATGGTAGATTTAAATGCCATAGATTTTATATTACCACACATATGTTATGTTTAATAGCATTGAAAGAAAAAATAACCAGTAAATCCATAAGATGTCAAAAGTTAGAGTGCTAACATGCTCTTGTGTTCCTATACAGCAGCTGCCACTGCAACAGACTATAGAAATAGGTGGAGAAGGGGAAGAAACATCAGAGTTTCAAACAGGATTTAGAGCAGAGAGAAGAACATTGGACAACATTATGTAAATAAATAAGTAGTATTGTATACAGTGGAGAGTCATAGTAACTTAGGTTGGAGTGAGAGTACCTTCGTTTAAATGCTCCTTTCCTTCGCTTATGTGTATTTATAAAGACTAGTTTCTGGGAATATCTTCCCCATCAAATGTTTTGCTGTCAACAAGCGTTCCTGTGGATGGTTTAGTTCTACTTGGCGTTGTGCTGCCCTCTGTTCTTCTGTGTCGTCCTCCGTGGACTAGTGGTACCGTGCTAGCCTAGGTCGCGGGTTCAAACCCGGCGGAGGGCAATGGATTTTTTTCGGGTGTAAAAATCCTTAGCATGGCTTTCTTCGGAAGGGAAGTAAAGCCGTTGGTCCCGTGTCGTAGATTTACGGCACGTAAAAGAACCTCAAACCTGATAAAGCGGCCTCTGAGCAAAATTACCGATCTTTCTCGCCCAATATAGAATGGGACGCTAGTTAAAGAGCGTCCATAAATAAAAATCAATTTCAATTTCTGTTCTTCTGGTTAATTGGATGCCTTCATCAATTGCAGGTGTTTTAAAAGTCCTAACCTGTTCTTGATGATAAAGATGTGCTTCCAAGTTCTATGGCTTCTTTAAGTAATTCACTAATTTTACCTCCTGTTTTATGTTGTGATTTAATGACCAAAGATGATCAGCTACAACAGACCTGTTCATATACTTGAATTTGACATTCTTCAAATGTTCTTTCATCCTGACCTCCAAACTTTTTTTGGTTTTTCCAAAGTAAATCTTTTCACAATCTTGGCAATCCATTTGTTAGATACCCAATAATTTGGTTTTTGGCATGCTATTCTTGAGTGGGTGGTTTAATAGGTTCCTGATGCTATATTTATTTTGCAGCGTTAATTCTATATGTTATACCTTGAAGTATTTTCAAATTTACAAAACAAAATTAGGATTAAAGGAGAATCTCCTGCATTTAAATGTAGGTTTCTCCGGTTCCTCTAAAGAGATGATTTCCTTCAGCCTCTTCTGTGTTTACTGCTTAGCAATATTATGACGCAGCGGCTATCCAAAGGATATCGCAGTAGGAATAAACAACGATAACTACCGTGGAAATAATTGTTCTTTCACACAGGCCGTGTGTTGGACAGGGTTGGAAAGGTAGAATCAGACGGCTGAAAAATTCAAATCCCGGCTATGGCATTGGATTTTTCAGTCGTCTGATTCTACCTCTCCAACGATAACTACCGTTCGTCATCGTAAACATTGGGCGCCATATCGACAGATAACTAGAACCTTCTGGAAGCTTTATTTCCCCCTCCTTCAGAAAATTTGTCGAAATAGTTCTAGAACGTTCGAGAACCTTGTGGAAAGATTCCACTGGCTATATAAGCGAGAGAGTTGGCGGGCGAGTTTCCCGTGCGACATGAACGATTCTCCGAGCGCGTTGGTGACGGCTGTTGTGACGAGGAGCGATTACTACTGCGGAACGACGAGTTGTGGAGCTTCTGTGTTCGAATTCCGAGTGAAGTGAACAATTAGGCAGTAAGGTGCTACGTCACGAAGGAAGGGAAGACGGGGAATTGAACTAGTTCACCTCAGTGAAGTGATAGTGTTGAAGCAGTTATAATACCTGATAACTCAATAGAAAACGTACCTGATAATATATTATGTGTTGGCGGGTTTGTTATTCACTTATGTTCCTTGATTAATATGTATATATATAATTATAATTTTTCTGTATTTGTTAACAATTATGTTTATATATTTCAATCTGCATATATCTCCGGTATGAGGAAGAAAAGAAAAATATTGAACTTTAAAAGCTACATGGCCAACCGTAATAAATTATCTCAATAAGAGAAATATTTTACCTCTTGTTTATAAAACACAGAAACACAAGCAAGAATGGCTGTTGACCAATTCACATGGAGATAGTATGCATATGTAAACGAGTTTTCAGGGGAGAAGTCATCAGTATCCCAACATTTGTGGTCGGTAACATCATCTGTATTCCGGACGGGTATCATCTAAGTATTTAGTCAATGTATCATGTATAATTAGTCGGCGCATTTTTAATCAAACAACTTAATCTATTTCTCTGTTGTTATTAATTTTGAAATAAAAACTAACCTCTAACTTAAAAGGAAATTAAATTTTATTTCACATTACTTTTCCTGTACACGCCCGAGAAATAAAAGAAAATTAAATTGAGTTTTATTTATGGACGCTTTTTAACCACTGTGGTCCTTAGCATTCTACATTGGGCGTGAAATACCGGGAATTTTGCTCAAAGGCTTCTATGAGGCTTGAGACGTTTTTACGTGCCGTAATTCTACGACACGGGACCACCGACTTTACTTCCCTTCCGAAGGAAGCCATGCTAAGGATTTTTACGCCCGAAAAAATCCGTCGCCTTCCGCCGGAATTGAACCCGCGACCTCGGTAATTAGAGACTGCAATGGTACCAGAAATGCAAGAGATTTCACTGCCTTAGGTAATATACAATAATTACATAATCTAAAATGCAGCGTTACACTTGAAACCGGCACTTAGTAAAACCGCCGCAATTGGATCCGTAACGAGCAGCACTTAGAAAAAATAGCTTATCTATAAGCTTCACGAAGTGCCGGGTTCAGTCTAAGTTGCGTAACAACGAGCAGCACTTACAAAAACACTGGCGCAATAGGTTCCCGAGCGTGAAGGGAATAAGTGAAGGTATATATAGGTATACAAGATGTTTCAGAAATACTTTTACAAACTTCGGGTATGGGTTCCGTATACCAAAAGAAGAAAATAAGTTGATATGAACATATGTCCCATAGTCCTTTGTTTTCTCGTTAGGAGGTGTTCAACACAGTGGTACACTTATAACACACAAAACTCATAATAAATGCTCGAAAGGTCCTCCTCTTGCTTCTATGCATGCCTGTACTCATCTAATCATGGAATGTCGCACCCTGTCAAAAACTCGGGATGGTGTCGAATGGTTTCGCAGGCTTCCATGACACGTCGATGAAGCGTTTCTGCATCCGGGATGACTGCTCCATAAACCAATGATTTAAGATGCCCCCAGAGGTAAAAATCCACAGGATTGAGGTCGGGGGAACGTGCAGCCATGGAACTGCTCCTCCTCTGCCTATCCATTGGTCATGGTAGATACCAGGCAGTGCATCTCGAACAATGCGATTAAAATATGCCGGAGCCAGGCATTTATCACATTTATCAGCAAGGCGACGATAAACAGCGACAAAGGTTGGATGACTCGGTTGTCTTCGGTCTGGAAACTCCATCTGATAGAGCCGTGCAGCCTCGCGTCCATTACCATTCGCGCCACAAAACATAAAAATCAAGTCTGCCTGTTCACGAAATGAACATCCAGCAATGGTGGAACGAAACACGTGCAGTTAACTCACTACATGTACACAACTGAAACGTTGAAGATAGGCTAATGACAAACAAACGTAAACAAGTCTCCATGGCAACACTTCGCCATCTACCGTATGTAGTACAATGGAACAACGCCTTCTATGAATGCATAGAGAAATTTAGTTTTGAGGTTGGACCCCGAAGGCCGTTGAACTCACACTTTCATTGTGACAGGAATAGCGCGAAAACCAAGGATTATGGGACATATGTTCATATGAACTTTTTTCCTTCTTTTGGTGTGAGGAACCCATACTCCAAGTGTGTAAAAGTATTTCTGAAACACCCGGTATATAAAACCTTAAGATGGAAGATGAAGGCAACGTCAGGAGAAACATCAAGAAGCAGAAGACACAACGACATCGGGAAGAAGAAGAAAGTACTACCAACCGTGAGACATCCAGGCTAGACCGCCACAAACTTCCAGAGGAAGAAGAGAACGCGACGAAGACTGAAAACATCAAAAAGTGGGACCGAAACACTATATATACATACATATGCATTCTTTTAAGAAATAACAAATTGGTCATATAGGATAGGAAAAATATAGGTGCACAAATATCACAGCCAGAATAGGTGAATGTAGTAAACAAAGGAAAGGGTGTAACAGCGGAAAAATTGCAAATAGGTGACGCAGCAAAAGCAGAATTGTCCATAGCAGATCTGTGCAAATTTAAGACAGAATTAGGATAGAAAATAGAACACAGTAGAAGAGAAGACGTAGATAGTAGAAGGAGAGAAGCAGCAGAACTGAAACAAGAATTTGGACAGTAAATAGAACTAGGTAGAAAAGAAATACAACAGACTAGAAAAGATGTGAATGGCAGGAGAAAAGAAATGATACAATTAAAACAAGAAATAGAGCAGGGTAGGAAGAAATGTAAGAAAAACATGGATGTAATAATTAGTAATTTGAAAGAAACAAAGAGCATCTCAGAAAACAAATGGAAGACACACAGGAAACCAAATGAGTGGTTTAGAAATGCAAATGAAAGAGAATAAGCAAATATTAGAGGAAGAGATAGGGAAATGTAGAAACGAAATGATAGAATGTAAAGTTGGCATAGAAAGTGAAGTTAGTAGGATTAGAACAGAGTTGGCTGAGGATGTAGAAAATTTGAAGGTTAAAAAGCACAATTTCGAAATGAAACAAAAACAAGAAATAAAGCAAACGTTAGATCAAGAAATATAAATAACTAGAAAAGAAGTGTAGTTTATGAGAATATAAAGCGAATAATAGCATCTGACTTTAAATAAATTGCTAATATAATGCAATCACAACCGATAATAGACACTGTAAAACAAAACCAAGTGGAAATAAGAAAACGAAATTGATAATGAATTAAAGGCAATAAATCAAAATTTGCAGAAAGAAAGAGAACATACAGGACATAAATACGACTATGATTGCACTACATGCGCAAAAAGAAGTAGCAACAGGAACGAACAACCATAATTATGATATACTTAATGTAAATGATATAAACCATAATGATGTCATGCATAGCATTGTAAACACAAACACACGCACGCGCATGTAATGTATATCACTGTTACATAAATAGTATATCACACTAAATAACACCACCAGAATTTGATGAAGAAAAAGGAGACGATCCGAAGCTGTTCACAAAAGAGATGCAAGAATATTTTATCGTAAAAAGGATACCGAATTAATTAAAGATAATGATAGTAAAAACGCTTAAAGAACAAAGCATTAGAATGGCTAAGGTTAACATTAGCAGGTTATGAATCATACTCATCTTTTAGAAATTTGTTCTTGTCGAGATATTGGGGGTCCTGCTAAACAAAATCAGGCCTAGGTTGAACTTGGTACAGGAAATACGATCCATCGAAAGGGTTGTCTTTAGTGGACTAGTTCATGAAAATTGCAAACAAAGGAAAATTATAAGAATCACAATATCCTGTCAGAATCACAATAACTAGTTATTTTCCAGGCACAGTTCATACAGGGTTAATAGTGACCAAACCACTAGATTTCGAGAATGTAATACAACTTCAAACAGCATTCAAAACACCAAATGCAAAACAAACAGATACAAAAAGCAAAAACGAGTCACATAACCACACACAAAACCGACATGGAAGAAAATTAACAGATACATTCAACAATAACACATCAAGGGATTTTGAAAGGTACAACTACAGAAGGAGGGATGCACAACAACCCAAATTTTCAATTAATCACAGCGCAAAATACAAAACGCAGGAATATATACTACCAAACAATTCCTAGAAATGAAGAGAACCATGGAAGTAGTAACCTAAGGACATACATAAAACTGGCAACTGGGTAGGAATAATCAGATATATCACATAATGTTTTGCAAAGAATATTTAAAGAACCAGAGAACATTAAATAGAAGGGGCATGGTACCAAGAAGTAGGAATTGCTGGAACACACAAATGCTAAGGTACACATATATCAATAGAAGTGAACAAGCTGAACAAAATACAACACAGAAAATCCAAATAGCAACATGCAAACAATGTCAACCCACAGGAAAACTAAAACAATGTCAATTTTGTGTCTTCTCGTAGATTGATCAGTGTGGTAAAAGAGGCGATCCGGAGTATGTACACATAAAACAGGATGAATATAATAAGAATAAGAAAATGATAAATCTAGCTTTAATCAAAATAAAACTTTGGGAACTGAATTATAACCTATGATGGACATGGGTGCCACCTCTGCTGTATGTGCTTCTGTCTGTACTTATTTAAAAACGTAGCTTCAGAAATTCGAGTTGAATTTTTACCTGTTTGCGGGGTGTATTGGAGCACAGCAATTGGAAAAAGAGTATTAGATTTCAAGCGAGGCTGGAAATTGAAATAAATTAATGGAAACTTAACCTTATTGCGTTGATTGTTCCAAAAGTAACCACACATTTTACATTTGGGAGTGATAATTCAAATTTTTGACAATCAAAGATAGATCGTACAACACACGAACTTACAGTTTATGACAGAGCAATAACACATAATAAAGTTTACATAAGAAATAACTTATGCGAAGATGATGAATATGGGAAAATAAACCACAGTGAAAGATTCTTGTAGAAAATATCATGTTACACGAAAATGTATTGGTACAAATTGACGCATATAAGATGAAGACATTTACAAAAATGAGAATATTGAATTTTGTAACCATATATTTTGTATGGGATGTCATGGTGATTACGAAATAAGCAACTAATACTTCATCATCAAACCAAACGGTACAAATAAGAAACAAGAAAGTTGGCAATCCTCATAACCTAAATGAAATTACAAAAGTGAGTTAAGAGAAATTTTAATAAATAATCAGAGACTATTTAACAAAAAGCCAAAAACATGTAACAAATACACTCATACGTTTCAAGTAACAGATATAGAACTATTTACACACAAATCAAGGACAATTCCAAACTCTTAAAAAAATAAGCACATCTAGTAATACAAGAGATGTTAAAGCATGGAACAATAGAGCCCCATATGATATGCTATATGAATCCGGCGTGCACAAAAAATGGGAAAAATTAAGAATGGCGATCAATGCTAGGAACATTAATGCTCATGCTCTCCCATACCGTTTCAGACCAGAAGATATCGACCAATTATTTTCTAAACGGAAGGGAGGCAAACTTTTTCAAGTTTGGATTTAACATCATTCTGGCAGATACCTCTACATGAAGACGCCAGGAAATTTACTCCTTTTATTCACGGAGGAAGAGTTTTTGAATTTTAAAGCGTGCTTTTAGCCTGTCTATAGTAGCAGTAGTAGTCCACTTTTGGGCTCTGTATAACGTATTTGTAAATACCATAAATGAATCTGTAACACAGTACGAGGATGATTCTCTTCTATAAGGTGACCCAGAATCTCATTTGAAGCACATAAATTATACAATATCAAAATTGGGTGAAAGTAACGTAACTATCAATCTATAAAAATCTCAAATGTTTGTCAAAGAAGTGGAACGTTTTAGGCATATAATTTCGCCAGAAGTATAAAACCTCGTCTGGTGTCGAGTCAACTCAGAGCTCAGTAAACTCAAAAGAAAATCGCACGCCAACCAAGAATTAAAAAAAGAAAGAAGATTTATAGCAATTTTACGATTTAAATCTAAATTTCTAATTAATTACGCTAAAGAATTATCACCACTTAGGGCGTTACTAAAAAAGCACAATAAATGGGTACGGACTGCAGAAAACCAAATAGCATTTGAGAAAATAAGAAATCATTTCAAAATGCAAAACTTTGGAATGTTCGAGTCCATATTACCTTTTCACATTTACAGTAATGCCAGCATACATTGCTTTGGATCCTCCTTGCATAAAAACACGAGGCAGGCGAAAATCATGTAGTTGCCACTGCATCCATATTTTTACTTTCTCTACTACGTATAGTAAGTAGGGGAAGTATTGTATTCCACCCAAAAATTCGATACCAAGATTTCACCGGAAATACTTGTTTTGAGACCCCTTGAATCCAAAAAAATCTGATGTGTTACACTCACATGACTTTCCCTACTCTTGTACAATCTAATTTTACAAACGCCTATTCTCCATATGCTTCATGTTAATCAAGATATCGAGATGTCAATCTTATTGGTAATTTTCTTGTAGATGCAAGGGAAATATGGTAGCTTTTAAGCGATAGTTAAATATTTTAACGCTGGTTGCTATGTGGCGCATTCCATTCTCTTTGCATGTCCAGGACATAAAAAAATGAATAACGCATTTGAGAAAAAGTATAAGTATTGGAAAATTTAAGGAAATAACAAGCAATATCTCGAAAACGGTTCACTCAACAAAAGAAATGTATATGACATAAGTTCTGTATTTTAACGCGATCTACATTTTTGTGTAGTAAAATTTTGTCTATCTCTTATGGTTTACCAGTTACGCAAAAGTCGTTCACAATGAAGAATACTTTTGGAGACATTCCCAGAAAATTCGAGATATACATTTCATTTCTCATGACATTATCTTAAACATATGATATTTTCATCAAAATCTTTAGAGCCATTTTTGAGAAAATTAAAATTTTCGAAAAATCTTCCATGTAAAGGGTAGTCTGGGGGGGATTTTCTTGAAAATCTTCGTGTCGCATCTCTGGAAGATACTTAACCTAAATACCAAGTTTGGTGCTTATCCGACTGTTCGTTTTTGAGTTATGCTGTTCACAGACACACACACAGACACACACCCACACGGACATGTTTCCAAAAATCCTTTTTTTGGATTCAGGAGGTCTCAAAACATGTATTTCTGGTGAAATCTCGGTATCGAATTTTTGGGTGGAATGCAATACTTCCCCTACTTACTATACGTAGTAGAGAAAGTAAAAAGCATTTTTGGAAACATGTCCGTGTGTGTGTCTGTCTGTATGTGAACAGCATAACTCAGAAACGAACAGTCGGATAAACACCAAACTTGGTATTTAGGTTCAGTATCTTCCAAAAATGCGACATGAAGGTTTTCAAGAAAATCCCCCCAACCCAGAGTACCCTTTACATGGAAGATTTTTCGAAAATTTTAATTTTCTCAAAAAGGGCTCTAACGATTTTGATTAAAATATCATATGTTTAAGATATTTTTATGACAAATAAAATGTATATCTTGAATTTCCTGGGAATGTCTCCAAAAGTATTCTTTACTGTGAACGACTTTTGCATAACTCGTAAACCATAAGAGATAGACAAAAATTTACTGCACAAAAAATGTAGATCGCGTTAAAATACACAATTTATGTCATATACATTTTTTTTCTTGGGTGAACCATTTTCGAGATATTACTTGTTATTCCCTTAAATTTTTCAATACTTATTTTCTCAAATGGGAATTCGTTATTCATTTTTTTGTCTTGGATATGCGAAGAGTAATAATCTGTGGGAAAGGGAATGGTGCTGCACCTAGCAACCAGCTATTAACAGATATGTATGTGCTTAAAGGCTACTGTATTTCCAAATTGCCGTTGTAAATATACATTCCCCTTACATCTACAAGAAAATTAGCAATAAGATAAGAGTCTGCAAATGTTTATTTCGATTAACATGAAGTAGATGGAGAATACGCGTTTGTAAAAATAGTTTGTACAAGAGTAGGGAAAGTTATGTGAGTGTAACACATAAGATTTTTTACTAAAGTTGAAGCTAATTCCTGCATTTTGTAACTTGAGATAGCGATATATTTTGCATTGCAACAATTCAGGCAGTATATGTATAATTATAAGATAATAGTATACACAGACTACGTAAACCTTTCATTTATTAAAAAATACAAATTAAAGAATACTAAACCTGCAAGATATATCCGCCATAACACCTGTCATAACATAGGAACTAAAAAGCATCCCAGGGAAAGAAAATATATTTAGCGACAAGTTATCAAGATTGAGATCTGAAAGACGCATTTCAGAAAGAATTAGCAACCCACACCATGAAATCATATTTGGGTATTTTAAAGTAAAAGAAAATAATGTACTATTAAAAGACTTCCAAAACATAGTTAAGCTACTACGTGAGAACCCTGAATAAAAATAAATATTTAGTACTGCTACCGATATAAAACCAAGAAATATTTAGTGGAATCATATTTCACAGTTCACTCGTACATTCAAGAAGCGAAAAAACAGCCTTAGCCATTAGTGAAATACTTTATATCAAACGTTTAGGGAAGAAAGTGGGAACGTTAATTTCTGTTTGTGAATTATACCAAAAAGCAAAGCCAATGAATACCAAATATGATATAATACCACAGTCAATTATAAGGGATAAGAAAAATGCATTAGTAACGATTGATCAATATGGAGAGCTTTCAGTAACAAAGAATGACTGCAAATTAAATTAAAATTAAATGGAGTTTTATTTATGGACGCTCTTTAACAGCTGTGGTCCTTAGCGCCATATTCTATACTGGGCGTGAAAGACCGGTAATTTTGCACAGCGGCCTCTTTATCAGGCTTGAGATTCTTTTACATGCCGTAAATCTACGACACGGGACCACCGGCTTTACTTCCCTTCCGAAGGAAGCCATGCTAAGGATTTTTACACCCAAAAAATCCCCATCACCCTCCGCCGGTTTTGAACCCGCCTCCTCTGGAACTAGAGGCTAGTATGGTAACCACTACGCCACGGAGGACGACTAAATGGCTGCAAATCTATTTTTGTAATGCTTGACATTTTCATAAAACTCGTAAATATATACCCATTAAAGAACATAGAGAACAAAACTTGCATAAATAAAGTTGTCAAAGATTACATCCTACAACACGGACAAATACAGACCATATTATCTGATAAGGCTATCATACATAAAGCAACTATTTAGGAATACTTTACAGGAAATAAAAATCAATTTTATTACTCATTAGCCTATACCCCCAAGCAAATCCCTCTTCCCAGGGGGCTACTACTATAGGTAGGGATTGGGCCTTCCGGGCTCCCGAGCCGCACTTTCGGCTGGGTTCCTCTTAGAGGTGAGAAAGCTTATGCCAAACGCCCAATTAACTTCGGTCCATAAGCGTGTTTGACCCAATACAAGGTATCTCCCTGAACACAGTCTGGCGGATACCGTTGCGCGGGACGGAGGAGTAGATTCATAAAGAGTGACTGCGTAATTCCCAGCCCCTGAGTATCGTGTAGGACTGTGTTCGTATCCGCTGATAAAGATCTGTCCCGGGGAGGGGCAATTGCATGTACTGTTACACTCCTGAAGGCGATTGGGTCCCTCTATCTATAAATTGGGAGGTGACACTCCAAGGTGAGGATGGTTCAGTCCAGGACTCTCTCCTAAGCCGTGGTAGCGTCCAGGATGTGAGCATGCCAACAGAGTGATTTGCAATGGTGGAGGATTGTTTCGCCATGGAAAACTCCAAATCAAATAAAACACGTAAAGCGATTGTAAAAGAAGTAGTCGAGTTTGTGGTCCTCGGTACTTAGTGATTAATAAAACACAGGGAGGAATCATAGATTTGATTAAACAGATTGAAGCAAACATAGGTGAACCCGTTTATCGTTCAAAAGGGGCTCGATAAAATAAAATTGCTGGTCGGGTTAAGTCATGCATTAGATGTCGCAATGGCGCGCCCTAGTTGAAGCACATTCAGCATCCCAAGCTGCGAAACTACTCAGAGGAGATATGTTATCCAGCTATCCGTACGGATTAGGATGCGCAGGACCTTGAACTTTACGCGCGGTATGGACGATATGATCATTCAGGGATCCAAAAAACCTAGATCAAGGTGTTACATCCGTTTATTAGGTTCAGTGGAAAGAAGGGGTGAATTCTGCCCAGTCGTACCCTTTTCCTAACCTCTGATCGGGGAGATCTCCCTTAAAGGATGAAGGCTGGATATGACGTCACAGAAGTCAGACCATTCATCCCGAATCCGCTGAGAAGTTACAAGTGTCAAGGCTTTGGGCACACAGGTGGTTTATGCAACTGGGAATCTACCTGCGTTAACTGCGGAGACGTTTCTCAGGGATGTAGCATATACGTTAGCTCCAACGTGCGTTAACTGCAGTGGTGAACACTCATCAAATTCCCGGGAATGCCCCATTTTACAGAGGAAAGAGCGATCCAAGAGTTCTGGTGAGAGAGATTTAAATTAAGTTTTATTTATGGCTGCTCTTTAACTGCTACGGTTCTTAGCGTCCCATTCTATATTAGGCGTGAAAGACCGAAAATTTTATTCAGAGTCCTCTTTATCAGGATTGAGGTCCTTTTACGTGCCGTAAATCTACGAAACGGGACAACCGGCTTTACTTCCATTCCAAAGGAAGCCATACTAAGGATTTTACGCCCAAAAAATTCGCCCTCCGCCGGGTTTGAACCCGCGACCTCTGGAACTACAGGCTAGCATGGTACCCCCAGGCCACGGTTAGAGAGAAGGTGTCCTCGGAAGCCCGGGAACTCCTGCGTACCCGCCAACCTTCTCTCCCGAAGTCCGGTACCTATGGCCCAGTTGCAGATAGACCGGTAGGGGAATGTGGGCCAGGGTGAGAAAGAAAAAATATTTTTTGTCATTCTGCTTCAAATTTTTACTTTTACAAAACTCTTTATTGGTTACAATATTGTATTAATGTTGCTCTTCAAGCTGACATATCTAACATTTTTGAAGCTATCAAGTTTGTTTTAAAAAAACAGCAAGTTGTAGTTACATAATAACTGTCTCTCTGTGGCCCATCGCTGTTTCACAGTGAGACACAAGGTGGCCCACAATGAGACATACTCTGCGGGAACATTAAAACCCTATCACAGCACAGTAATTACTGAAATTACACCAAAAACTCTATAGAACACTCGGGTCTCTAAAATCTACGCAAAAGTTTAATAATAATTTCTGCCTTTTTGTTTTGCCATGTGCAGAAGGAATTGGCAACAGGGATCTTATATTCTTAGTAGAAATTGATGCAATATCTGGAACAGCTGGATAGTAAAACCTGTCTGTCAGTTTTTCACTTTTCCTAAGAAATTTCACTTCGAAATCACCATCCATATCCCTACCTTGCAGCACCTCTCCAACATAGAATTTGGAGTGTTTTCCTGGAATCTCTACCATGACAAAGTCTCCTTCTTTTGGCTGAGTGATCAGCTTCTCGTATGTTTGGAGACCTGTCTCTTCATCTGAACCATTTGAATTAGATTTGTTATCATTGCTGGTCTCTTTTTGTCTTAACTTCTGTTTGCTTGAGCAAACTTTCTTATATTTCGTTTGTTTTTTTTATCTGAAGCGTAAGTAAGTTTTCTCTGGAGTGTCTGTTGGAATGAAGGATTTCCCCTTTCTCCTTCTGGAAGTGGTCTCCATCCTCTCTGCAGCTTTGGGGTAGTTGCGGATGTCCTTAGAGCTAATGTGACTTGGTATTTTCTCCTTTCCTATCAATTCTCTATCACAGTTGTCTGTATTGAGCTATTATCTGGCGCAGGTTCATTGCAGACTTTGTTAGCACCTTCAGCGCTCATTTCTCTGTCAGTTACAGCACTTAAAAGAAAATCCTGATCAGAAAAGACATGTCTATCAAATGAAAATATTCCTGCTTTCTGAAATCTCTGCACACACCTGTGAAGTGTTTGAAAAACTAAACCCTTAGCATTGGCAGCCTTACACACTGATATACCCTCCTGAACAAGCTTTACAGCCGCCCCATGTCTTCTTCTTTAAACATTTTAATTGTGGTTTTCATCTCTCTGTTGCGTGTCATAGCTAAAAAGTAATTAGGAACATGTTTAACACTAAACATTACCCTTTATAATTAAATTCAACACAAAATAGAAAGAAATTGACATGCAAGGGGTACAGAGAGACTTGTCTCACTGTAGCCCAACCTACTGTGTCTCATTCTGGCCCACATGTTTTAATAAAAAATTTCACTTTTAAAAACAAACCCATATTGCACACTGTGTTGGTATTTCTCACATTAATTCCACAATATATAGCCATTTTAAATATTTGTTATTATAAATATATTTAAATAGATATGCTTATAAGCACATTAACAACACAATAAGAAAAATTTACTTTCTTTACCTTAAAATCTGAACTTTTCATATTCTGTAAACAGCAAACTTCTTCCAAAGAGTATTAACAGCAAAATGGTCTTCATAGAGTGTGCCAACATTATACATTAAGAAACAAATTTCCCTCATGTAAGAAACTGATAAAATATAACTGTCTTACTGTGGCCCCTGTCTCACTGTGGCCCACTCTACCCTACCGAGTCGGGAAATCACAACACAGACCAGCGATATTAACGGGGCCACTATTTCAGAAAGGATTCTCGTAGCTAGATCACTTTCGAAGCCTTCAAAACCAAAACTGACATTTGCATCAACATCTAGCAAGTTCGTTACTGAAAATATGACTTCAGTAAAATAACCACCAGAAACCGTCTACTTAAACCAGTACGATTGGCAAGCCCGTAACGCATTATGCATCACCTATAAAATTCAGGACCAGCTATGACAGAACCGACTTCTTTAAAGTAAGTGAAGGGTTTGCACCCAGAACATCAAAGGGTAGAGTAAGTTCACGAGCATCTCCTCGGAGATCCACTTCTGAGGAATCTCTTAGGAGGGATTCAGATCGGCGAACTTCATCTAGTTCCAATCGTTTCCACGTTCTCGAGCCGTTGTTTTCTATTGGAATAGGGTTCCTTCCCGTGAATATGGAGCAGGAGAATTCTGCCCACACTGCTAGAAGACAAAAAATAAGAGACAGGATAAACACTCTATTAAAGGTGTTAGTCCGACACCAAAGAAAAAGAGTAAATTGATTCTACCACCGCTGTTCTCGATGTAGTGGACTATTACGATTGGGAACTTATGCAATTGTAACTACTAAGGCCTTCCTACAATGAAACATACGTGAATTAGAACACATCGACCAGAGCTGGAAATGTTGCTCAGCAAGAATGAGCTTTCGGTCGTATGTTTGCAACAGACTAAGCTCTGTCTGCAAGACAGCTTTCAAATCCGGCGGTATACCCATACGGTGTGATCTTACATTAAAAGAGGGTATTCTTGCGCACGGGGACACCATGATGCCCATCAGAGATGATGTGTTCATGTAATCTGTATCCGTACAGTCTGACATCCAGTCAGTTGCCGTAAGGCTTAAATTACCATCTCTTCAGTTTATCATTTGTAATATTTATCTGCCTCCATCTAACGACCTCTCGCTCATTGATTTAGAAGATCCAGTTTTCCAGTTACCAACACTTTTTCTGTTGGTGGGAAACACCAATGCCCATCACACACTTTGGGGCTCACCTCGGGCTTTTGCGAGGGGCAAAGTAATCGCCAGTTTTTTGGACAACTGTAACCTAGGTCTTCTGAACACCGGAACGCCTACATTTCTCTCAGACTCCTTCAACAGTTTTCACATCTTGAATTAGGAGATTCTTCACTATAGTTGGCAGTTTCCTTACAATGGAATGCCATCTCCGATTTACACTCTAGTGACCACTTTCCATGCCTTATTAGTCTCTTAGCACAAAAAATATGTTCCACACCCTGCCTAGATGGCGCTTAGATAAAGCCAATTGGTACCTTTACTCCCAGTTAGTTGAGTTTAATTACAACACTGAATGTTTGAGTCGATCACACAGAGGTGATTCTTCTTCTGAGCACTGTATTCCTCGGTGGGCAGTGGCCCACCCCCGTTGATTTTCGGCCCCCTTGTGGACGCATGAATGCCGAAATGACATTCGTGCTCGCAGGCGTGCTCTTGGGGCTTCCAGCGTCATCCTACACTGGATAATCTGATACAATATAAGAAAATACGTTTTCATGTAGCAAATGTGTAGCTTCATTTAATCGACATACAGCCTCCGCTGTCATATGGGATAAGTTATGGCGTGTGGCGGAAAATCCACCCACATGCCAACTGCCGGTCTTTTAAAAGCTGCAGGAGCTGTTGTTGATACATTTGGAAGTGCTTTTGCTCAAGTGTCTTAGTCATATAACGATTCGCCCAAGTTCCTTCCTGTTAAGACTCAGTTGGAATCTCAAGGCTGCTCGTTTCGTTCTGGAAACCTTGAAGATTGCAATCTCCGTTTCGCCATGGCGGAGTTAGAACATGCTCTTTCATCTTCACGACTGTCAGCAAGAGGCCCAGATGGTATCCACGTACGAATGTTGCAACAGGTCTCTCCTGAGGCTTTCCTACTCGAGGTCTCTAATCGTGTTTGGATTGATGCCACTTTCCCAGAAAAGTGGCGAGAGGCCACGTTCATTTCCATTTCGATAGCCGAAAGGACCGCCATATTCCGTCGAGATACCTCTATCAACAGTTGCGTTTCCAAGGCGGTGGAACGCATGATTAATGGACGGTTGATACCGTGGCTGGAAACTCTATTGACCAACACTCAGTGTGGCTTTCGACGACTTTTAACAACCTTAAATCATTATCGACGCAGATCATGAGCAGATTCATGAAGAATTGTGAAACCGCTGGAATATTTTTGACCTCGAGAAGGATTATGATACGTGATGGCGAGCAGGGATACTACTTTCTCTACACACCTGGAACCTAGTGGATGCTGCATTCAGGAGTTCAGATTACATTTTCCAAGTGAGGATCCGCTCGGTTTTTTTTTCCGAACCTTTTTGTTCAGGAGAATGGAGTGCTTCAGGGATCGATACTGTGTTATACTGTTTGATATAACAGTTAATTCTATCTCGAAATATGTTGCTCCAGAAGTATCATTGTGTTTATTCGTAGACGACTTTTCGGTGTACTGCACTTGTACTTCTCAGCGTACGACGTTTTTGTAACGCCGTATGCAGCAATGTTTAGACAATCTTCGAGAATGGAGTTCTAAAAACGTGTTTGTTTCTCTGAGAAGTCAATCTGCGTTAACTTCTGGCGCCGTAGGACAGAATTTCTGATTTGGTCCATATATACTTCCATTCGCAGATAAGACAAGATTTCTGGGATTGACGATTGATAGGAAACTTAGCTGGTAACCGCATACAGCACAGCTGAAAGCTCTCTGAATATCTTGGGGGTATTAAGTTGCTAATCTTGGGGGAGCGGATCATACAGTTCTGCTGCGAATGTATCGTGCAATGATCCGATCCAAATTGTCATGTTTAATACTGAAACATGTATTTATTCTTTCAAGCCAGTTGTAAAAGGGCGTTATTTGTGGTATCTTAGCTGCGCCTCTTAGGACTAAATTCAAGTTGTGGCCAGCACAATGTATTAATTGGCAGTCGGCTCCAGTCTGTTGATACGCTCTTGCACTTCCGAGTATACTCCACTCATCACTTTCACTCCATCGTAATCTTTATTTTTGCATTGTTGTACGGAAATTCCATTATTTTCAACGAATTCTAAAACTGTAGTAACCAATCCTTGTGCACTTGCATCCCCAAACTCCAAAAAGTCTTAGAAAACTTTCCTGTATCGTGAGTTCTATACGTGTGTTATTTGCTTTTACTAAGACGTATCACAAAATTAAACTTAACTGATCATGCTTAGTTACGTATTGGGTAGTATCCAATACTAAGGAATAGAACTAGCGTCATGTATTTCTGCAATTAGGTGCTTCTTTCTCTATGTGTTAAGATAGATAGAGACTGAATGAGTTCACGTTGTATTTGAGGACTTAAGTGGTTTTTTTTTTTTTTTTTTTTTTTTTTGCTTTTTGCCTTCTCATTCATTAAAGTTCAATAACAGCAAGAAAACTATCAGTGTGATTCACCTGGTCTTTCTCTATGCCCTCGAAAGACCATAGGTATTTCACATTGCTAAAGTCAGCGACACATCAATTACCCTTCTCACTATTTCTTACTATATAACTTTTTCTTTCTCTGTTTACCCCCCTCATGTGTAGGACTTACAAGCGGGTGCCTGGGGTCAGAGGGCTGTCGAGGAGCAGACACTCTGGATCAGATTCAGGAGGGTGATCAGTCCGATGCCGTCGTCCTCCGTGGTCTAGTGGTACCATGCTAGCTTCTGGTTCCCAAGGTTGCGGATTCAAACCCGGCAGAGGACGATGGATTTTTTCTTTAGCATGGCTTCCTTCGGAAGGGAAGTAAAGCCGGTGGTCCCGTGTCGCAGATTTACGACACGTAAAAGAACCTCAAGTCTGATAGAGGCCTCTGAGCTAAATTACCGGTCTTTCACGCCCAATATAGAATGGGACGCTAAGGCCCATAGTAGTTAAAAAGCGTCCATAAATAAAACACAATTTCATCTTGTTTAGTCCGATGCCTGGCATGAGCGCGAGGAAGCAGATAGTATAAAATGATGGTGAAATGGGTGGAAGGAAAGGTGGTGATGGAGAAATTTGTGGAATGAAGGGCGGAGGAAACCGGAGAACCCAGAGAAAACCCGCCAGACACCGCTTTGCCCACCACAAATCTCCCATGGGGGTCCATGGGATCGAACCCCAGGGCCGTCTTGGCGAGCGGTCTAACCACTCGCTCACGGCGCCGCCCTTATTTCTTACTATACCCTTCTAATTATCTGTAATTTATTTATTAAAATGACTTCTATCAGTGGGGTTCTTGAGAGATAAATTTATATAATTTTCTGACATTCGTTTTAGAGGTGGAAGTCAAGGGAAAATTTGTACTACTTTCACAATGTATTAACTCTTCATTATTATTAGAACCGTGGAAAAGCAAGTGCTATGTTCACTTTTTATGGACTCGCCCACGAAATTAGCGTAATCATCTATGTCAGAAACGCCACCATTTGCACATTTTTCATTTTCTGCAGTTTCTGTTGGAACACTTTGCCCATCTCCTTTTTATCAGTGAAAATTGCGATTTTGGTTTTTGAGTTTCGTTACCAAGGCATCCCTTTCTTTAGTTTGTTTTTTGTTTATCTTTTGTCACTCCACTAAGGTACTAGTCGGCCAAGATATGAGTGTGCTTGGAAGAGAGTGAAACTGTTTTTGTTGACAATGTGTCAACAAGGCTAGGGAACATAGGGGAGTGAGGGCCAAGGCGATAGAGGAATGTGCAGTTGCACAATCAAAGCAGTACTAAATTTGCAGGCCTCAGCCTTGCTATAATTAAGTGCAACTCAGAACTGCAGATGTTTTCTTTAGCTGACTGTCCTGATGTCTCACCCACTTGTTCTGTCCTCTTCCCACCACATGCACTCATATTGCGGCCGACTAATACACACGCTCAAGCTGCATAATACCATTAAAAAAAAAAAGAGTACTCAACTTTAGAAATTGAAATATTTTACCAGTGCATATGAAATACTGTCACAATCAAAATAAGGCCATTTTTCACTTTTCACAATATTATTGGTGAAGTCCTACACTCACTCCTGCTCTCACTATCGTAATAGATCAGAATGACACGAGGAACAGAGGAAAACGGTTTGAATTTGGTATTGCCCATTGCCCAGTAAATTCAAGTAACAGAATTGTGAAGAAAATAATTCTAATCACCTCATCCATCGTATTGTCCAGTGCGCTACCATTGTTTTGGCCAGTTAGGATTAGAGAATTCACAATGTTGTCATATTCCTTAATACTCCCAGAATCCCAAGAAAACTATTTTTCCCCTGAATTTACAGGGTGCTGCATGAGCTGCCTAAACATGCAAAAATACCGCATTTTGAACCTTTGCCGCCCCCTCCCCCCGATTTCGGAGGCAGTTGCTACACCAGTGGTGCACTTTCAGATGATTTAGTCAAAGTGATATGAAGTTTTTTTTGTACGTCCAGGCCTAGTTTTGTGTATTCATCTTTATCTCTGGCCTTTGCCATGATTTTTTATATTGATCTTTAACTCTCACCTTTGCAATGATTTTTTGTATTTATCTTTGTCTCTGGTCCTTGCTGTGATCTGTTTTCTAAAGATGCTAATGACCTTTTAGTTGAGCGCCCTTAAGAATGAGGGATATTTCAACTTACTTCGGTGTACTATGCCACAAATGTTACACCTAATGGGTTGATAAATGTTTGTATATTGAAGAAATCATAAATAATACCATAAATCCAACAAGTAAATTTGCCCCCAAAAAACTGATGTTAAACATAATCTAAACAGTTAGTCATCGATATTTCTACCACTTCTTCTCAAAGGGAAATGGCAGAAAAAGGAAAATAAGCCAAGAAATTATGAAAAAATGGTTATAAAAGGTTTTAAAAAAAAAGTACTTTTGAAAAAGCAAAATATTTCAAAAGCATCTGCAAAAAAAGAGCAGCAAAATAGAGTTAATATACACTGGTCCTTTGGTTATTGTAAAGCAATTATAAGAACAAACACACAGTTACAATAACTAAATGAAAAAATAATGCGAAGGCATCATAAACATAAAGTAAAACATGTTGGAATTTGACCAATTAATCAAGATAAAATGCTTTACAAGAAATGTTAAGCTTTCACAATCTATTAGAGATAAATAATCTTTTAAATATTAAATGCAATACAAGTGAGATTTAATTTTCTAATCAAATATTAAGTACACTTTTTATGAAAGTATGTTGGTCAAGAGTAATGACGAGGGATACAACTACAGCATGAGGATATAGAAGTCCTTCGTTAATGATAAAAGATTATGCAATGAATAAGAGATCATGACATACTACAAAGAAATAAAGTAAATCTATAATGGGAGATAAATAAAGAGAATGATAATAAAAGAAAATTAATTTTCTTGTGGGATTGTTATAGCGACAGGATCAATAACTAGAAGTTATTAAAAATAATGATAAGATATGTGAAAGGTATTGAACAAACGAACTAAGGATGGCACCTGACATAAAAATAATAGTCAATGTTAATAATTAATTGAATATATAATAGATAGCTTGGAATATTAATAAACGAACTGGTCTGAATTGGGAACTTACGCATATAATGGAGAAGTACATAAGAATGAACAGCTTATAGTTCTTATACAAACTATTTCTGACACAATAAATAAAAATTTCACCAATTACAATCCACATCTTATATGAAACACTAACCAAAGACAATATGATTATATATAAACATAACCTCCACATTGAACCAATTTCCACATTTGAAGGATGCCATGGTAACATATAGAAAAGCAACACAATCACAAACATCATATACACGAGATGGGTAAGAATAATGAGATATAATCATAAAACAAAAGGGATTACCGCATTCGGGAGGTCCCGGGTTCAAATTCCGTGGGCCGACCAATCTCTCTGAGGTTTTTTCATGGATTTCCTCAGTTGCCAAGGTAAATACTGGATTGGATATTTAATACCACGACCCAAAGTTCCACCTTAAGTCTAAAACAATAGTAAAATGAAAAATAAGTGGTAATAGCGAATGCTATGCCATATATCTACAGACAATGTAAGCAGTTAGACTGGACGGCACCCTAACGCCATCTGCATGGCATGAAGCAGAAGATTCGGCTACCATGTGCTGGGGGTCTCTGGGCACATGACGAAGCAGATTGGCATTTTCAGGGATGAGACCTAGAAGACTAACTTGTCCGCCTTTCTGTGTGGGGGTGGCAGTTAGACTGGACGGCATGAAGAAAGTGGTTACAGGGATGAGACCTAGAAGGCTAACTCTTTGCCTTTATATGGGGGCGGCGGTTGATCTGCACGGCATGAAGCAAGTGGTTGCAGGGATGAGACCTAGAAGGCTGTCTGCCTTTCTGTGTGAGGGCAGCGGTTAGACTGGATGGCACCTTAATGCCATCGGCACGGCATGAAGCAGGTGGTTATAGGGATGAGACCTAGAAGCCTAACTGTCCATCTTTATATGGGGACAGCGGTTGGACTGGACGGCACCCTAATGTCATCTGCACGTCACAAAGCAGAAAATTTGGTAGCTATGTGCTAGGGTCTCTGTGACGGAGTGGGTGGTTATAGGAATGAGACCTAGAAGGCTAACTGTCCATCACATATCGTTCTAAGAGTTATCCACCAACAGATCTGTTGCGATATGACCAAGGAGTTAAAGCGACGTAAAATAAAATAGAATTAAAAAAATAAGGGAATTATTACTTAAATTAAAAAAAATTTAAATTTAAGGAATAAGAAGCAATTGAAACAGTTATAATATCTGATGTTAACTCAACAAAGTTTATCTGATATATTGTGTGGCAGCAGGTTTGTTATTCACTTATAATTATCATGTTTCTTTATTTGTTAATAATTATGTTTATATATTTCAATCTGCATATATGTCCAGTATAATGAGGAAGAAAAGAAAAATATTGAAATTTAAAAGCTACATGGCCAACCCTAATACATAATATTAATAAGGAAAATATTTTGACTCTTGTTTATAACCATAGAAAGATAAACAAGAATGGTTGTCGACCAAGCATATTTTCAAGAGAAAAGCCATCAGTATCTCTCAGTATTCTGGACAGCTATCATTCTTAAGCATTCAGATATTCTTTTTAAGCATTCATCTATAATTAATTGGCCCGTTTTCAATTAAATAGATTAATTTCTCTGTTATTATTAATTTTGAAATAAAAACAAACCTCTAAATTAAAAGGAGATAAATTTTATTTCATATTACCTTTCCTGTACCATGCCCAAGAAATACAAGGGATCTCACTGCTCCAATATAAAAATGATTACTGAATCTACAATGCAGCGTAAAATAACCAACACAACTTAGACTTGAACTCAGCACTTAGTAAAAACTGCTGCAATTGGATGCAGAATGAGCAGCACTTAAAAAACTGCCACAGAGTGAAAGAAGTGAACTCCCACTGAAGTTTAACTAGGTAAGAACTTAGAAAAGTGACAGTGAAAACTGAGAGAAGTAACAGTTAAAAAATTAACAAAGTCACAATACCAATTTGTCAATAAAGTTGGTATTGAAACTGTTTAGCTCAGCAACATGATGTATATATGAGTATTCTTGTTTCATTCCAACTTAAGTTATCAGACATCTTTATAAAAAAAACAATTGTGGATACACATTTGAGTAACAAAAGAGATAGTATGTTCATTGGTATTTATTAAATTTGAGAAGGTATTTGGCGTTATAAATAGAGAAGCATTGTGGATTAAACTTAAAAGTAAAAGGAATAAGCATGTAATTATAGAACTGCTAAAAAACATATACCAAGAGAACCTGTTTGTATTACACTTGCAGGTGATAAGAGTAACAGAATATATGCAGAGCAAAACAGGACTGTAAATTAAGTCCAGCATTATTCAATCTCTATATTGATGAGATTCAAGGAGGAAATTCAACAATTCGATTCAAGGAAAAAAAAAATAACAACAAACAAGAAAAAACACATTTACCAGTAATTAATGATAAAGAAATACCCCGGCTGCTTTTTGCAGATGATTCCTTAATTTAATTGGATCAATTTCCTCTGGAGGACTGAGGACAATCGAGCAATAATTGTTCTAAAAAGTGAGGATTGGAAATAAATGAAAAGAAATCAAGTTCATGGTCTTCAAAAGAGGACACCGACTGTGAAAGGATGAAAAAATGGCAGATGAATGGAAGAGAAATAGAGGTGGTAAAAATTTGATTACTTAGGGACAAGACTAAGTTTTAATGAATAGAAAAAAAATCTGATGTGTTACACTCACATGACTTTCTCTACTCTTGTACAAACTATTTTTACAAACGCTTATTCTCCATCTACTTCATGTTAATCGAGATAAATATTTGCAGACTCTATCTTATTGCTAATTTTCTTGTAGATGTAAGGGGAATATATATTTACAAGGGCAATATAGAAATACAGTAGCCTTTAAGCACATATATATCTCTTGACAAAAAAATGAATAACGAATTCCCATTTGAGAAAATAAGTATTGAAAAATTTAAGGGAATGACAAGCAATATCTTGTAAATGGTTCACTCAACAAAACAAATGTATATGACATAAATTGTGTATTTTAACGAGATCTACATTTTGTGTGTAGTAAAATTTTGTCTATCTCTGATGGTTTACCAGTTATGCAAAAGTCGTTCACAATCAAGAATACTTTTGAAGACATTCCCAAAAAATTCGAGATATACATTTTATTTGTCATGAAAATATCTTAAACATATGATATTTTAATCAAAATCATTAGAGCCATTTTTGAGAAAATTAAAATTTTTGAAAAATCTTCCATGTAAAGGGTAATTTGGGGTGGGGGAATTTTCTTGAAAACCTTCATGTCGCATCTCTGGAAGATACTGAACCTAAATGCCAAGTTTGGTGTTTATCCGACTATTCGTTTCTGAGTTATGCTGTTCTCTCTCTCACACACACACACGCACGCACGCACACACACACATGTGGACATGTTTCTAAAAATGCTTTTTTTAGATTCAGGGGGTCTCAAAACATGTATTTCTGGTGAAATTTCGGTATCGAATTTTTGGGTGGAATACAATACTTCCCCTACTTACTATACGTAGTAGAGAAAGTAAAAAGATAGTAACAATATGGCTGTTACAAGAGCATGTTTAAGAAAAATATCAGATATTAAAGTCAACTGGCTTGAAAGAATTTAGACAGCCACAGCAGAAGCTAAAATGTCATATGTAGATGATGCCTGGAAAATGTTGATAAAATTAATAGAATCTTTTGTAAACAAGTCTTATATTTGCCAACAGCAACACCAAAGGTGCAGCACTAGGTAGACACTCCGTCAAGAACAAAATTGTCACAAGGCTTATGATATACATATAAATTACCATACTGGAAGAGAGCGACATTATTAAAGAATATTTTCATTCGCAAGAGAAATGTAAGCAGAAAGGGTCATGTTTTCTCAAAGTATAGAAAGTTCTGCAACAGATAGGTATGGGAGATGTGTGGATTAATAGAGAGCATGAAAACAAAGTTTCAGGAAAGAAGTAAAATTAAGACTGGAATATGTTGAAAGACAAAAAATATTTGGTAGTATGAGAGAAAAGAGCTCTCTGGTACTCTAATAGGAAATAAAAATAGCATGGGGCAGAAAAAAAAAAAAAAAAAAAATATATATATATATATATATATATATATATAATAAAACATGTACTAAGGATGTGCTTGGGCCAGTACTGGAGTCATGAATTTAAAAAGTGCAAGACATGACAACAATTATAAAAATGTCCAATGAGTGGGGAAACAAATGCCTACTATACAACAATCAAACAAAGGTATGGAGAGAACAGGCATGGCAACATAATTATAATTTAAATAGGGAAATACACTGCACAAAAAATGTAAACCTTTTTAGCTCTAAGAAATGAACATAGGTGATTTTAGTGAACTGCCCGGCACTAATTTTGAATCTGAAGTCGGTTTTTCTCTATTACCTAATGGTTTTTTGAGAGGATGTGTTGAATTTTTTGCAACATTTATGTACTGTGGTTTATTTGTACTCGGTTTTAGGATAATGTTTTTGCATTAATATTACTAGTATCAATCCATCCAGCTAAACCAAATCATAAATAAGTATTATAAGATTTTTATAATCTAAAATACCCTAAAAATATTTCTAATAATGATAAAATTGTATTTTATGCAACACAAGCCCGGAATATTGTAAAAACATTAATTTTTACTTTCTCTAATACATAGAGCAAGTAATGTATTCCACCAAAAAATTTGATGTTGAGATGTCACCGGAAATACGTTTTGAGGCACCTGGAATCCAAAAAAACATTTTTAGAAAAAGGTTAATGTGTATGTGTCTATCTGTGAAACGTATAACTCAAAAACGAAAAGTTGGATACATACAAAACTTGGTATTTAGATTCAATACCTTCCAAAGATGCGAAATTAAGATTTTCAAGAAAATCCCCTCACTCTAGACTAACCTTTCATGGAAGATTTTTCGAAATATTTGATTTTCTAAAAAAATGGCTCTAATGATTTTGATTAAAATACCATATATTAAACATAATTACATTACAAATAAAATGTATGCCTTGAATTTTCTAGGAATAACCTGTGAAGTCCACTTCATCTGGAAGAAGTTATGCATAATTTCATATAACTGATAAACGTTAAGTAATAGACAAAAACATACTACACAAAACTTGTAAATCTCTTTATAATACACAATTTATTTCAATTCAATTTTTTTGTAGCATCAGCCATTTCCAAGCTATCCACTATTAATGGTTTGATTTTTTCAATACTTTGTTACTCTTTTTAAGTCAAATTGATTTTCAGTTGTTTCTTACAATTGCAAGGAAACAGTTTGGAATTTTAAGGCCAGCTAAGAGCGTCCAGTTCTTAAACATTTTGGCTATCATCCCCTTTGTATTTATAACAAAATGTGTAATATAAATATTTCTGCAATTGTTTATCTGGATTAAATGTAGTATAGAAAAATAAACTTTAGTAAGAATAGTTTACATACCCACTAATAAAGATAGAGGGTAGAGAAAGTCATGTGAATATACCACATCAGATTATTTTTCCATCTACTTTAAGTTAATTGAGATAAACCTTTGCAGAAATGGTTTCATTACATATTTCATTGACTGCCAACCTCATGTCCACTTACATATGGCAGAGGTTGATGATCATCCCACCAATTTGGGGAGGTGATGGGAGTACCACACTTCCTGCAGCCAGAATTTGGCTTTTATGGCCTATCGCAGCTCCTCCATTTCTTGACTTTTTTGAAGATTTAGAAGCTAGTAACAATGATGTGTCATAATTTAAAATAAAGAGAGTTGAGGGTTGTTTCTTCACAATGCTGAGTGGGCAACAGTCTTTATGGTTTACCAGTTACACAAAATTATACAGAATTCCTTCCAAATGACTCTACAAGCCATTCACAGAAAATATTTTGAATTTTATTTAATGTTTAAATATCTTAAAACTTATGATATTTTAAACAAAATCATTAGAGCCATTTTTGAGAAAATCCAGAATTTTGAAAAGTCTTCCATGTTAAGGGTAGATTGGAGTGGGAGGAATTTTCTTGAAACTTCATGTTGCATCTTTGGAAGATTTTATTGTAAAAATCAATTTTTTTTATTGCGTCCCATTCTATATTGGGCATAAAAGACTGGTAATTTTGCTCAGAGGCCTCTTTATTAGGCTTGAGGTTCTTTTAAGTGCCGTAAATCTACATGAGACCACCGGCTTTACTTCCCTTCCTAGAAAGCCATGCTAAGTATTTTTACGCCCGAAAAAATCCATTGCCCTCCGCCGGATTTGACCCGCGACCTTAGGAACTAGACGCTAGCATGGTAACCACTACACTCTTTGGAAGATGTTGAACCTAAATACCAGGTTTGGTATTTATCAGACATTTCATTTTTGGTTATGCTGTTAAGAGACACACACATAATTTTCTAAAAATGCATTTTTGGTGAAATCCCAAAATCAAATTTTCGGGTGAAGTACAATACCTCCTCTTACCTACTATAAGCAGATAAAGTAAAAATAAGCATCAGTGGTCAGAGCTTATCATTTAGCTTATCATCTGGACAATTAAAGAGTAAGCTATACTATTAAAATTATCTTCAAGTACAGCACATACTGAAGTATTATTGAGTTAAGAAAAGTTTATGGGAGGGTTGATAATGGAGAGAGAACTAAAGTACTGGTATAGACTGAAGATTTTGCCAGATGTTCACTCTTTAGAAATTTTCTTAAAATATGAGATGCAGGATGGAAGTACATCAGATTGAGTTTCCTGGTTACAAAAATAATTCATTAGAAATGGCATGGAGGATGTTTGGACAGCTAGAAATATTGTAAAGTAAGACTTTGGAAAGGTGTTAGAAAATTATTTGACTGAATTTGTGGGAAATAATAAATAAGACAATCTCCACAATTGAAATGCATGAGAAAGACTGATTACAGGAGAAAAGTATGTGGATATTTGCAGTCTTTCAGACAGGGAAGATATTGCATACTTGAGCACTAGGAGTCAAATTTGGGACATGCTTAATTCACTTACTTTGTAATTATACAGCACATGTTTTAGAAGCCTCTTCTATCATTAGCTGTAGGTCAACTGACAGTACTGGTGTCTTCATTCTGATCTCTGGTAAATGGCATGATGAATTTGGTATACATGTCTGGAGGTGATATTTCAAAGTTCATAACTCTGTATTTGTGGATGAAAATCTTCTCCCATATGACAAGTTCTAATAGGTAGTTTACTTGTTTTAGCAATTCTGAGTTTGTGTCTATTTTGTATTAGGCTTCTCAAAAGTGTGCTGCAACAACTGATTTGTCTGTCTGTTTATATTTTATGTTCTGGTATGTTCTTTGGTGCAATGTTTATGTTGCTTGGTTTTTCCGCTGTATAACCTTGAAGCAGAAAGGTTAAATACTAATTATATCTGACTTACTCATCTTGAATAATAATACGAAATATACAGAATTGGTTCAATTTAATGCTACATTTATGTATGCATTATGCTATTTGCATATTTTTGATGTTATCATTATGATTATCATATTGTATTTATTATGGGATTGTGAATTATTTGTTAACCTATATTTGTATTTAGAAGTTAAATTTATTTATTTGGTTAGCAACCATGGCCCACTCAGTAAAAATTAGTAAAAAGTTTGTACACAGATACAACACATGGCAAACTTGTTTATTTCATAAAAATAAAAGTGAACAGCAATGAATGAATGAATGTTGCCAAAGAACCATAAATAACTTTCTTCTCCTTAGAAGCAATCAGTATCTCATCAATACTCAAACTAGGCAGCAATTTTACCATTGGTAATTAGTATCTCATTAGTACTAAAATGGAGCAGTTATGCCTTACCATTATATGGAAGAACACATCTAAATTTATATAAAAAGAAATATGTAAAGCAGAAGAGTGAGATAAATATATAAAGGAATCTGCACCGCATCCTGAGGATATTGAGATCTCATTGCTCAATTTTCACAAAACTACTTAAATTCCACTATATATATGGCTTCCAATATGGGACATATAATTAAGAGGAACATTTCGGGGGGGGGGGGGGAATCCCTGATAAAGAAAAGGATCAGGAAGGCATCACGGCAATGTGAGAGGACTGAAAAATAATTTGCAACTACAAGGCAATGGAATAATAGTGCACATCGACCAGAGGACAATGATGCAACAACAGGAGGAGGACACGACACAAAGAAAACCAAGGACTTCAACCATAAGAAGAGGATGGCAAGAGCAGAAAAATACGCATAGTAGGGTTTTATGTTGTTGAGAAATAAAAAAGTGATAGTATCTAAGATGAACGTTAAGCATATAACAACAGAGTCAGCTAGGGAAGAAACAGAAAATATACACATGGTAAGGGAAAAATCCAAAGAAACAGGATTAACAACAGAAGACTTACATAAATATATGAGGGAATCAGATACTAACAGAAAAATTGAGTTAACAGAATTAGAACAAAAGCTAAGACAGAAAATAGAGCAAAATAGAAAGGAAGGTTCCGAAAGTTGAGTTGAAAGAATTAAAACAAGAAATAGAAAGAAAGATTCAAGAGCAGAAAAATTGAGTTAACAGAATTAGACAACAAAAGCTAGGACAGAAAACAGAGCAAAATAAGAAGGAAGATTTGGAGAGTAGGAAAATAGAAGTAATGGAGTTAAAACAAGAAATAGAAAGAGGTAGAAAGGATGATTTAGAAAGTAGGAATATTGGAGTAATGGAATTGAAACATGAAATAGAAAAGGGAAGAACAGAATGCAAGGATAATGTGAAAATTATAAATAGTAACTTGAGTAAAGTAAAAAACAGCTTAGAAATTCAGATAAGTCAGTAATAAAAGAATGTTAAAGGAAGATATGATCAAACATTGGGAAGAAATGGTAGAATTTACAAATAACAAGAATAGAGTTAGCAGAGGAAATTAAAGTAATGAAAACATGCCAAAGTCATTTTGAGATGAAACAATTAGAGAGGGCAAAGAAATTATTATGTAGAGAGGTAGAAGTAGCAAGGGAAGAAATTTTAACTAGTGAAAATGCAAAACAAATAATAGTATCAGAAATAGGGGATGTATCATATGCAATGCAGTAAAACAAAAAGAAATAAATAATATAAAATATGTTAATAAGGAATTAGAAAGAGAAATAAATAAGCACCTTGGAGGTAAAATTTAAAAAAGAACAGGAAAACATAGAAAGAGTAAAGAGAATTGCAAATACATTGCAAAACAATACTGATAGTAGTGAATTAAATGAAAATGTTGATATGCATGATAGAGATGATGCTTGGCTAACCAATGAAAATAAAAAATATATAAACTAACCCATATACACAAACCATATTTTACATGAAATTACACTACCAAATTTCGACAAGGAGAAGGGAGATGATGACCTTAAATTATTTTAGAAAGAATTAGAAAAATACTTCAAAATTAAGAAAATACTCAATGAACTCAAGATGATGATGATGATGATGATGATGATGATAAGGAAAAGGCTAAAAAAACAAAGCCCTAGATTGATTGAGGTTAACTTTGGCAAGACACGAACCTTATTCATTGTTCAGAAATTTGTTTCTTGCAAGATACTGGGGACTGGCCAAACAAAATCAGCCATGAATAGAGCTAGCGACAGGAAAATACGATCCGATGAAAGGCTTATCTTAGCTATTTCATGAAGGTAGCGAACAAGGGAAAATTATTGGAGCCGAGCATGTCTGAATAAGAAGCCATTGCTAGTGTAATTAGGCATTTTCCTGATACTGTACAAACAGGATTGATTGTAGCAAAACCTATTGATTTCCTGGATGTTATATAACTATTAACTGCCTTTGAAACACAAAACACTAAACATACAGACAATGCAAATAAATGTGGAAACATAAATCACAACTTATCAGACATAAAAACACCAACACACTTTGAGAAGAAAAATTTTGAGGGGAAGGAAGCACATAAACAAAGGTGTGTATCAAATTGCGCAGTAGATTCCAAAACATAAGGGATAGATTACCATCATACTATACCAGAAATGAACATAATCACGGGAATCATGTTTCAAGGACATACATGCACAGACCATCACGCAGAGATAATCAGGTGAACTATATTAGATTCTGCAGAGAATATTTAGTGAATCAAAGAATCCATACAATAGAAATGTAAGATATAGGAATGACAGGTGCTGGAATGTGCGGGAAATAATGCAAAATGAAACAGATAATCATAACCAAATGGAGCAAGTGCAAACGTGGGAATATTTACAGAATAATAACATAGACAATGCAAATACCAACCAAGTGGAAAACTAGGTCCAGGTCAATTTCGTGTCTTGGAAGTTGATCAATGTTGAGACAATGAAATTAATACATATGTAGAAACTATAATTATACATAATGAAAGTGTAGTAAAGATATGACGAGTCCACCATTAGTAAAATTAAATGTTTGGGAGAAAGCATAAAACACAATGATTGATACAGGCGCTAGTACTTCTGTATGTGACGAAAATCTGTTTAGGAAAATAACCAATGAAAATCAAGCAGAATTATTACCAGTATGCAGGGTATACTGCAGTACAGTATTGGGGGAAAGAAAGAACATATAAAATATCAAGTAATGATACAGATAAAAATGGATGACTGGGAATTAGATTTAGTAGATTTGGTAATTCCTAAATTAACTACACCCTTTCTTGACCAATGCATATATATTGAAGAAATCATAAATAGTATTGTTAATACTACTACTAAATTTACTCCAGTAGAATGCTAAATATGAAACCTAAAAATTCAACTATTGAGTTTACTATGAACATGGCAATGCAAAGAGAACTAAGAGAAAAAGAAACACGCCAGCTTGCATTTAATAGATTGCAAGAAAACTAATAAAGGAAGAGAAAAAGTTAAAAAATAAATGGTTACCTAAGGGGGGAGATAATGTTCTTCTAAGGATACAACATTTCTAAAGCTTCAGATAAACGGAATGCAAAAATGGAAATACTGTATACAGGACTGTTGTTAAATGCAGAACAATTTGGAGACCACACTTTTGAATTGAAGAATTTAAATGGAAAAATCATAGGAAAATACCAGAAAAACAAATTAAAACCATTCAAAGAGTTACAAATTAAAATACAGACTAAAACTATTGACATATATTATGAAGCCGGACGCCATAATAATGAAACATAAATATTTGAAAACTTTATAATACGTATCCATGGTGATCTGATGGAAAAAAGTGTAAGGAAAGCTCATTAATATGAAATATAACATAAATAACTTATATAATATGCATAATTATTATCCCAAGTAACCATATAAATATAATACTTAATATAACCATTAATACTTGAAAACTGATTATTCAAAATGCATTGATTTTATTAGCATATTTATTGAAAGAATACTATTATCGCATAAAAATATAATGAATTAATATCACACAAGAATAAATAAGATATGAATTCGTTTTTCTGCAATGGGAAAAAGGAAAGTAAGCCATGATGAACTGTACGAAAATGAATGTATAAATTTTTTTCATTGTGCATATATAATTTGGCATGATTATAAATAAATATTAAAATGATGCTACAATGATATATGTAAATAAATATTAAAGTGATGTGATGAAATATAAATAAATATTAGGAGATGCTGCGATTATATATAAATAATAAGAAAAACAAAAAATTTGATTTTCTCACGTAAGAATTATAACCTTGGGATTTCAATAACGATGTAATTATAAATATTATGGCTGATATATAAATAAAATATATATTCGAGATTGACATTTATTTTGTAAAAATACTTGGGATATAATACATACGTAATTATGTGCATGTTAAAATATATCTACCATAATCGTATTTGCAAACAGAATAGAAGTTTTTAATGGCTACATATACCAAAAATTGACAAACTGAGTTTTTACTTATGGGCGCTCTTTAACTGCTATGGTTCTTAGGGTCCCACTTTACACTGGGCATGAAAGACCGGAAGTTTTGCCGAGGCCTCATAACAGGCTTGAGGTTCTTTTATGTGCTGTAAATCTATGACATGGTACCACCAGCTTTACTTCCCTTCCAAAAGAAGCCATGCTAAGGATTTTTACACCTTAAAAATCCTTCGCCCTCTGTTGGGTTTGAACCTGCAACCTCGGGAACTTGAGGTACCACTAGACCACAGAGGACATGCATACTGAGAAACGGACAAAGATGCACAAGTGGCATACAACACTTGGTTTCATTATTGCTACATACGATGTTTTGATTTCAGCACTATGTGAAAGAGTTGGTTCCTTATTAAGAACAATGTTCGATTTCTTCAATAATTCACACCAAAACCAAAACACAAACAAATGAGACATAAAATCATGGAGGGGTTGTGGTTTATTAAAATTTAAGTAATACCACGAGACGCGTTTGAAGCAGAAAGGTTAAATACTAACTAATGTTCAATTTAATGTTACATTTATGTATGCATTATGCTATTTGCATATTTTTGATATTGTATTTATTATGGGATTGTGAATTAGTTATTTATTAACCTATATTTGTATTTAGAAATTGAATTTATTTATTTTGTTAGCAAGCATGGCCCATTCAGTAAAAACTAGTAAGTAAAGAAACATTTGTACACAGAATAAAATACATGGCCACGGTATCAACAAACTTGTTCATTTCATTAACAAAAATGAAATAGCAATAGAGTATTGAATGTTGCCAAGGAACCATAAATAATGTTCTTCTCCTTAGAAGAAATCAGTATCTCATTAGTACTCAAACTAGGCAGTAGTGTTTTACATTGCTATTAGTATCTCATTAGCACTAAAATGGAGCAGTTGTATCTTACCATTATATGGAAGAACACATCTAAATTTACATAAAAAGAAATATGTAAAGTGAAAAGTGAGATAAATAAATAAAACAATTTAATTTGTGAAAAGTTGAATTATATTTCATACTGATAGTATATTAAAGTAAAAAGTCTTACCTGCACTGCACCCTGAGGATGTTGGAGATCCATTGCTCAATTATAAAATCTTTTCACAAAGCAACTCAAATTCTGCTACACCTTATTGCATTCCTGGCAGTTATAAATATCATATAAATCCCAGGTTTGGAAGTGTTTGGTACCTGATCTTTGGGGGGTGTCTCAACAGGTTTTTCAAGTTGAATTTATTTTGAGGGGTTAGGATTATGCTGCATTTTGAAAAGACCTTTTGGAACCTGTTGTGTAGAAGTGGGTGGAATGTTAATTTCTTAATTTTCTTCTTGCCTTCCACGGGTGTTAGGGTAGTAGTATTGTTGATTTCCTTGTTTTTTCTCAATTTGTTTATTTTCCTATCATTCTTGAGTTAAACCCATTAACAAGTGCTATTTTGACAATTTGCTGGTATACTTTGTTATATTCTTCTTTGCTTAAAGCAAAATTGATTAACCTGTGTACTAGACTGTTGTAAATTGCATGCTGATGTGACTTTGGGTTAAAACTATTGCATTTGATGTAGATATCAGTGTGGATAGGTTTTCTGTATATCACAAAGGAAAGTCTGCCTTCATATTCAACAACAGACAAAAGGAAATTATCAAACCACCATCAAACACAGATAATGTGATCAACCTATTGACATGTACTTTCTCTTAAAAAGAAACTGACTTTCTAAACAAAAGCTCGAAAATGTGTGTAGAGTTTTTCCAACAGAGTAGAGGACTATACAGATGATATAGAAGTAGCTAGTTTTGATTTACCAGATAACCATAAAATGATAAATCACAATGTGAAAACATATTAGATAAAATAGCCACACACAAACTTTAAAATCCTTAAATAGCAAAATGGTAGTGTATACAAAGGCAGATAAGGGTAACAAAATAGTGATGATGAAGTGGACTACATAGATAGGATGGAAAACCTATCTAAGCAAAGATGAATATATACAGATAAACAATAGCCCTCTTAAACAAGCTGCAGAATGCTAAACTCCACTCTGAAAGACGTCAGCTTCATAACAAACAAAGAGAAGCCCAAGGTTTAGACAACCCTACCTTAGCTAAAATGTATGGCCTTTCTAAAATTCTCAAGAAGGACAATAGTTTGAGACCAATAGTGAACAAAACTAGTGCTCCCATCTACCAAATGGCAAAATTACTCGCTCATCACTTCAGTTCATTCTCTATATTTGACAGTCTGAGCATTAGGTATTCATACAAATTAATAAGACAACCTGAAACATATCACATTGAGTCC
Organism: Deroplatys truncata; assembly: GCA_030765065.1. Classification (NCBI taxonomy): domain Eukaryota; kingdom Metazoa; phylum Arthropoda; class Insecta; order Mantodea; family Mantidae; genus Deroplatys; species Deroplatys truncata. The sequence goes on from CM060983.1 coordinate 205,108,112, forward strand.
AACTGATGCCATAGTATCCTTTGATATCACCTCCGTATTTCCCAACATCCCAACCAAGAAACTCTACCTACTCCTCAGAAAATGGCTTCAATCAAAACCAATATAAGAGTATACGAGACTCACAGAACTTTGTCATTTTTATGAGTAAGATTTACCAATAAAGGTTTGGTTTAGCTATGTGCAACCCACTCTCTCTCCTTCCTTGCAGATATGTTTATGAGCTCATTAGAAATTGCTCAAGTATTTAACCTTGCCTTCATTGTTACAAAGCTTCTAAATAAATTAAAAGATATTGCATGTTGGAGAATAAATGGTTTTAAGAAAACCGTTTAACAGGAAACATAACATATCTCTTGTGTAGAAGGGAGGAGGATATAATATTTTATTTGGTAGTAAATACTAAGAACTAGAATTGGAGAGAAAAGTTAACCGCAGACAACTGGTGTAATTTGAAAACAAAGAGAACATTTAACAATAAATAACAAATCAAGCAGTTTGGAGGATATCCAAACAAAGTCAAATTAAAATATTTTCTAATTGATAGGAGGCTAAAAGAACAATGTAAGCTAAAATATTTGCTAAAATTTTAATCCAAAGAGGGGAGGGGACTACTGTGAAATGTCTATGGCTGAAAGCAGTGGTCTCTCTCAATCTGGATGTATTTATCTTGATACTTTAAACATTTATATACAGGATGTTTCAGAAATACTTTTACAAACTTTGGGTATGGGTTCCTTACACCACAAGAAGGAAAAAAGTTCATATGAACATATGTCCCATAATCCTTTGTTTTCTCGTTAGGAGGTGTTCAACACAGTGGTACACTTATAACACAAAACTCATAATAAATGCTTCAAATGTCCTCCTCTTGCTTCTATGCATGCCTGTACTCGTCTTATCATGGCATGTCACACCCTGTCAAAAACTCCAGAATGGTGTCAAATGGTTTCGCAGCTTTCCATGACACGTCGATGAAGCGTTTCTGAATCCGGGATGGCTGCTCCATAAACCAATGATTTAAGATGCCCCCAGAGGTAAAAATCCACAGGGTTGAGGTCAGGAGAACGTGCAGGATGGAACTGTTCCTCCTCTGCCTATCCATCGGTCATGGTAGATACCAATCGGTGCATCTTGAACAATGCGACTAAAATGTGCCGGAGCTCCATCATGCATTAACCACATGTTTTTTCTTATTTGCAGGGGCACATCTTCGGGAAGTAAGGCGGGAAGAGTGTGCTGGATAAAGTCCCTGTAGATAGCACCAGTAAGACGTGCTGGTAAAACGTATGGACCTACCAGTCACCTACAATGCCAGCCTACACATTCAGACTAAAGTGTTGCTGATGTCTAGCCTGAAGTACAGCATGAGGATTATGATCTGCCCACATGTGTACGTTATGGAAATTAGTAACTACATCTCCCCCAAACATTGCCTCGTCTGTAAACAAAACTGACGAGACAAACAATGGATTGGCTGTTTGTGCTACAAACCATCGGCAAAAGTTACCCTGTGATGGATAATCGGCAGGTGAAAGGCCCTGCACATGTTAAATATGATATGGATGCAGAAGCTGCTCGTTAAGTACCCTCCATGCTGTCACGTGTGATGTACCAGATGCCACATCCAATTGTCTTGTACTGATACCTGGTTCGTCTTCGACACACTTTAACATCTGTTCTTCGCGTTCCGGCATACGAACAACTCTTGGTCTTCCTCGATCAATAGTCCGTGGTGCAACGGTTCCTGTCTCAGCAAGGCGACGATAAACAGCGACAAAGGTTGGATGACTCAGTTGTCTTCGGTCTGGAAGCTCTATCTGATAAGAGCCGTGCAGCCTCACGTCCATTACCATTTGCTGGACCATACATAAAAATCATGTCTGCCTGTTCACAAAATGAATAACCAGTCACGGTAGAACGAAACACGTGCAGTTAACTCACTACATATACACAATTGAAACGTTGAAGACAGACTAATGACAAATGTAAACAAGTCTCCATGGCAACATTTCGCCATCTACCGTATGTAGTACAATGGGCCAACGCCTTCTACGAATGCACAGAGAAATGAAGTTTTGAGGTTGGACACCGAAGGCCGTTGAACTCACACTTTCATTGTGACAGGAATAACGTGAAAACCAAGGATTATAGGACATATGTTCATATGAACTTTTTTCGTTCTTTTGGTGTGAGGTACCCATACCCGAAGTTTGTAAAAGTATTTCTGAAACACCTGGTATACATTCTGCACTAAAATTGCTGTCTATTTTTAATGTACAATCACTGAAAGATAAAGAATAAAACCCCACTCACCAATGTAACAACTATTCCCTATGAAAGCAGTTCTTGAATTGAGGCAGTTTATCTCCATATATTTTTTGGAATACATTTTTACATTACTTTAATAATGAAATCAGCAGCATCAGGCAGGAACATCTCTGGAGCTAAAACAAGTGGGTGGAGAGGTCTCTTTCTATTGATATTGGAATCTATGCAGGTTATTGCCATGTATTAAATCAAAGATATCTATAATGTAGTTTCCTGTTTAGCATTTATTTGTGGCACTGTTTATCACATGTTAAATATTAGTAAAATATATTTGTAAAATGTGACCTATGATACTTAAAGGAAAAAAGAAAAAACTAGTGAATGACAGATATAAAAGGAATTTATATACGGAATTTTAAATTAAAAGTGCTACTGTGAATACTGACTGTATACATTTGTATAGAGAGCATTGTGTTTTATAATAATGCCAATTCGTATGCAATAAACATTTGTACCAAGACAGTTTGCTAATGACATCTAGGCTTCTATCTTATAATTGCAAACCAGAATATATTCACATAAATAAAATATTCTGTACAATGGTAACAAAAAAGCACACAGTACACTTTGTAAGTTCAACAGAGAACATAAGCAAATTTATGTATATACATTCATTACATATGTATGTATTTTAAATTATTATTTTTTTTATTTATTTCTTTTACAGTTTCTTGTAGCTGCTGACTGAAAGTTTTCTGAGGTACATTCACCATACATTGTAATACTTTCAAATCCTTTCTGCAATACAACATTCATTATAGTTTCCATTCCATCATTTTTTCCCATTTCTGTGAAGGCAAAATCAAGGAGTTTCAACAAAAGTTATTCTCCTCATTCAGGAGCAACATAGCGTCTATAGGTAGCAACTTTACAGCTTAGGAAACTCAAGTTCAAAGCTTATTTAGTGCCATCTTCAGAAAAAAGCCAGTGTTCATTTAAGCTTGGAATGCATTCCATGTGTTTACTGCTTTGTGCACTGTTACTTTATGCTGCCTTAACTGAGGCAAATTTTCCACATTCACACCACTCAACAACTTTGTTGTACTAGCTACATCAAATTAAGTAGTGAGTAATACCTAGGAAGTTGATGTTAATTGAGAGATGGTGTGATACCAGACAACCATTGCACCTCTATGTTTGGCCACTTAGTCTGAAGGCAAGTGAGCATGGGATTACTTTCCAAAACACACTTCATATCACATTCTAACAACACTGCATTGCCTTCCTGATACACAACCTGTAACCAGAATCAACATTAACTTGTCAATAAAAACTACTGCACTTTACAGGTTTCATGTGCACATGCAAACTTGCACATCTCTGCTTCTTGAAAGCCAAATTACATGAATTATACAAGAACTATTTAAAAGATATGCTAGTAAGTGGATGGGTTTTGTTTAAAAGATATGCTATTAAGTGAATGGACTTATACTCTTTTATGTCCACATTGCCAGAATCCACATGTTTGATCCACTATGTACAACTGATGTAGATTCAATGAGCTTAAAAATATATAAATTCATAAGCTGCTGTTCAAATTATCTGATATAATTTTTTTAACAGACATTCTGCTCAAGACTAGAGCAGCCTACACAAATAAACTAGGTGAATTGGTCACCCTTAGCCTTCTATAATATGAAATTGCAAGTAAGTAATAGTCTTTAATAAAAATATTGCCATTTTTACAAATATATAATTTGCAAAACTAAGTAAATATCACTTCACTTATTCTTTTAATTAAATTTAAAAAGCAGACATGTTTTACAATTGAATGACTGTATCTACTTTTTACCTAAATTAATAATTTGTTGATTTGACACTGTTAAGGCTGCTGCAGCGGCTAGGTGATCAATTATCTGATATTAGTGCCATGTACTGGAAGTGAAAAAACTTAATAATAAATTTAGTTGATGGTATTTCAAAATTCATGAAACAATCTCTATTCTTTATAATAAATATTTCTTCTTAATCATTAATTCTATAGGTACATTTAATTGCTGTAATCAGGAATAGAAAGTAACTCGGTAAAAGTAAAGTGACTTACTGTAAGAATTGCTTTATAATTGAATTACCATAACAAATACTTTTAGTAATTTTTACTTGTAATTGTTACTTTTTACAAAATGTAATTCCTACTTGTAAACAATAAAAATAAAATGTTGTTAATTACATTTCAGTAACCAACATATGAAGGGTACAGGGGAAAAACAATCAAAGTCCACCTTTGGCAAAATTTGAGATTCTGGTACCAATGGATTCTATGTATGCAGTACTACATCCCAATAGCTTCATACAAGGAAAAAACCATGTGTAATCCATACAAAATCAGCACGGTTAAAAGGTGTCCAGGGGAAAACAATCAAAGTCCTTTGTGAAATGGAAAAACATAGTCCATACTCATTTTAAATGAGAGTAATTTTGTACTACTTCAGAAGAGTTTATTCTTTTAAATGTTGGTCAGCTTGGGTGTTTTAAATGTGTAACATACCTTCCTTGGAGTCCTATGTTATTGTTGACAAAAAGTGCCATGTGCAGGCTGAAAAGTAGTCAAAACCTTTCTATTCAAGTTTAATTCCATTCTCCAAGGCAAATTACGATGAACTACAATCCCTAAAGAAATTCTGTTCTGAAAATGCTCAGCTCTATTTTTCAAGATAACAGGTAGTCTACAATGTGTAATTTGGTGATGCTCAGCTCTATTTTTCAAGATTACCAGTAGTCAACAATCAGTAATTTGGTGTAGAGATAAAATAATTAATTTCATTGGAGTTTTATGTTACGTTATTCTAAGGCAAACAGTTATGTATAATATAATCCTATAAAGTGGACTGTTTTGTTCAAAATTACCCGTAGTCAACAATGAGTAATTTGGTGTAGATATTAAATAATTAATTTTATTGGTGTTTTATTGGTTACATTTTTCTAAGTCCAACAGTTTGTATAATCCATTCTATAAAGCAAGTGGACTGTGATTGTTTTCAAGATTACCCATAGTCAACAATGAGTAATTTGATGTGGAGATTGCATTAATTTCTTTGGTCTCCTATAGATATTATTAAATAATATCTCACAAATATTGTTTACATTTTTCTAAGGCAAACAGTGTATAATGTAAAACATTCTATAAAGTAGGTGGACTATGATTGTTTTTATTTGTAAACATGTGTACCTTGAGTTTTCATTGTTAATAAACAGGACCCTATAATACATGACACTAATTTTAAAAGAAGGGCCTGTTAGAAAAACACCTGAGAACTGTTCTAGATAAAAAAATGTTTTCTTTGTCTAATGTGCTTAATCTGCTGCATTTTTAAACTTCAAATTAAATTACTGCAAAAAATTAAAAAGTAAACTTTGACTGTCTTTCCCTTGTACCCTTCATATGTATTGAGAGTATAGCAATATTTGAACCCTAGCACTCACAAGGCACATGCCAAGGATATAATCACCAGCACCATTCCATAAAAATTATGGCTGCCACAATTTCCTTACCGGAATCAACTATAGTTTTATATTAACTTGAAGTTCAACAAACAATCTTTGATGCTGTCATCACAATACATCAATCAATCCCTTATATGCACCCTTGATCTAAGTGCTATCATCTATAACCACAATTATTGGAACCCTGAATTTGTCATAGGTTGTTGTGACTATCAGTAGAGATTTCAACAAATGATAACTTTGTGAGTTTGCACATGTTGACAATGAAACTGAAAGAAGCACGTGTCAGCAGAGAAATTAAAGACTTTGATTTTCCACTTAAAAAAAAAGAAAAGAATAGTGATTTTCTTAAGATTGGAATTTTATGAAGTAATTGAAGTTGTAACTGAATAACATACTTCTTAGGCAACGGTAAATCATCCACATTTACTTTTTGTACTACTGCCTATAGTAATTTAGATTCAGGGTTTATTTCGTGATCAGATGACCAAAAGTGATCTGCCACAGCTGACACCAAATTAAATTTACAGCTTTCTATGTAAATTTGGATAATTCATATTTAATTCATAAATGCCTGATTTTTTTATCTGAAATTTTATATTTTTAAAAATCAATAACATAAAGCATCACTCTGAAATTTCTCCTCTATCATAGCCTCCTAAATCACTGGTTCCACATTATGGTATATTAACAGGATTTCAGAGCAAATACAGTGTGTCCCAGAATTCAACCACTGAATTTCAAGCATTTTAGAAGGGTCCTACATAAGGATTTTGAAATATAGAGAACTTATGTTCAGTGTTTTTTCTAAATACAATGCAATAGCACAAAATCTGTTAATGTTCAGCATGCCTCTGATAAAAGCTTGACAGGACGTGGGGAAAGTGACAGATGTCTCACTAGCTGCTGTGTTTAAAGGTATACATCGATGTAAGATATCCTCGATGATGGAGGAGGTTCAAAGCTTATTAACCACCTTTTTTTGTTTTTGTTTTGTTGTTCAGATCCACTTGTTCACCCTTACCAATTATGCAAAATAAATGTACAATAAGGCTGTGGATAAACAAGTAACTCAATGAAACAGTACACAGGTGCAGTAGGTACATCAAGTGTTTATCACTTTGACCTGAAATTATATAAGCATGTAATCTATAAAAACACTAAGTGCATATTAAAAAAGTTCTCAGAGGAGAGGAAAAACTTATATCTCTTAAACCGCCATTTGTCGCTAAATGAGCATTTTGCTCACCCTTTTGATTTTGATTTTTTTTTTTTTACGGTAACGACTGCTGATAAAATCTTCTCGCTCAATCTAACTGACTTTTAAACTTTCCTGAAGCAGTTGTTTAAGTTATATTTAACAACAATCACATTGACGATGGTTTATGCAATCTTTGTCCAGTTGTGGCACAGCTGTGAACGGTTGGCTCATCAAGCGACAAACCACGCTATTCAATTGTTTTGCAGTCCGCAATCGTCCTGGCTTGAAGCTGAAATGTAGAAGCCCTATTTTGTGTTCATTAAAAATATTCCTTCATTTGAATTGTTTTCATTGATATTCAGTTAGGTTTTTATAATGATCGAACAAAAAAAAAAATCCTTCTGCTAGCCTTACAACAGGATGGAAGGGATTCTCAAGGTATGTTTATTTTTACTTTTTGTTATAATAAATGTGTATGTAATTACCATATTTTTAACGTTTCTTTCGACACAGGTTCGAGCACTGCTGTTGAGAATTGAATTTAGGTTAACATTAGATGTAATAATCAATAGTGAAACATTTTCTAACATGATTTCTAACTACTACTTATTTTATTATTATTTTATTTTAGGCATCCCTGCATGGTTGAGCGAAATTAGTACTTCTGTTGGCCTAGACAGTGGTGATTTGAACCAGGAAGAAAGATTAGATGAATGTGAATCTGATGCACTCTCTGAACATAGTGATCATATAACTGATTCAGAACAATCTGCAGGAGATGACTCAGAAACCGAAAGTGATTTTCAGTCGACAGGTCTCTCATATATCGGAAAAGATAAAATAACAGTATGGTCCATGCATCCACCACGCCCCAAGTTCGAAGCCCTAGACATAATATAATCAGAGCACATCGAGGCGGTAAAGGAGAGGCAAAAAATGCAACTTCAGTCGTAGATGCATGGACTTTATTCTTTCCTGAAGAGACAATTTTACACATTACAAACTGTACTAACATATATCTCCAAAGAATGCGTACTAAATATGCACGACCGAGGGACTGTCCTGATATAACGCCACACAAATTAACTACTCTAATTGGTATTCTATACATGGCAGGCTTGAAAAAGGCTGCTCATATCAACATCCAAGAGCTTTGGGCTGATGATTGCACATCTCCTGAATGTTTTCATGCCATGATGTCAAGTCACAGGTTCTATATTCTTCTCGAGGCTCTACGTTTTGATGACATCAACGATAGAGCTGATAGAAAGAATATCAATAATCTGGCACCCATTAGAAGAATATTTGAGGAATTTGTTGCCAGTTGCATGAATAATTATGAATTAGGAGAAAACACAACACTTGATGAAATGCTACCTGCTTTCCGAGGAAGATATAAATTCTGCCAGTACATTCCATCAAAACCATCAAAATATGGAATTAAAATTTATGCATTGGTAGAAACTGAAACATATTACGTTTCAAAACTAGAAATCTATCCAGGGAAGCAACCTGAAGGTCCATACCAGACCGATAATAAAGATCTAGTGTTGTGAATAGAGAGCAGCACCCAATTTGAATAGCGGAAGAAACATTACCATGGATTATTTTACATCTGTTCCGCTAGCCTTGGAGTTGCTACAGAAGAAAACTATGTGGTTGGAACACTAAAGAAGAACAAAAAAGAAATTCCACCCATTTTTGTAAATACTAAAGAGAGGGCAGCTTGTAGTTGTATGTTTGGTTTCCTCAAAATGGAGCTTCCAGTGTCATATGTGCCTAAAAGAAACAAAACTGTGCTGCTTCTTTCAACTCTACATTCTGGTGACATAATTACCTTCTACAACAAAACAAAAGGTGGAGTCGATATTGTCGACGAACTGATATCTCAATATTCAGTATCTAGAATTACCTGCAGGTGGCCAATGATGATATTTTTTTGGCTGTTGAACATTGGTGCAATAAATTCTCAGATAATTTATTTCACTAATACAGAGAAGAAATTAGCATGTCAAATATTTTTTAAACATTTGGCTCTAGAACTTATAAATCTGTTGACTACATTTAGTCAACCACAAGTTAATATTCTTTACTTTTTTTGTGAAGACAAATATTTTGTGATCACTTAAAAAAATTTCATTTGTAGTAGATTTAGAAAAATTATAATTTACGTGTTATTAAATTATTGACATAATGTGAGAGTACGTCTGTCTGTTTCAAATTTGTCAGACAACTTGCGAGTCTCAATGAAGAAAATTGTTGGTAATGAAGAGGAGAATGCAGAAACTGCAACTACTGTGACAACTCCTGGTGTATGTTCACTGTGCCCTCGGCGAAAGAACAAAAAAACCAAGAAAAGCTGTTGTAAATGTAACAAATATTTGTGCAACGAACATGCAAGAATTACCTGTGATAAGTGCCTTGAGCTGCCAGTGTTGTCACCACCATCACCATAATTTGTTTTTAGGAGTACATTGAATTTGTGCTATATTTAGGTATTGCATATAGTACCATATTTAACAAACACTAAACTCATAATTTTGTCAATGAAGACATTGGATTTGAATTTCTTTCAAATACCTACATATACTACATTTAGTCAACCACAAGTTAATATTCTTTACTTTTTTTGTGAAGACAAATATTTTGTGATTACATACAAATTCAAGAAGACCCATTAAAACTACATTTAAAAGCCTTCAATCAAACCATCCAGGAAAGCAAAACTATAACAGACACTGATAACTCTAGATTAAACCCAGACCACCCCATTTTACCAAGAATGTATGCTCTACCTAAAATACACAAACCAGGTAATAAGATGAGACCAATTGTCAGCAATATTGATTCTCCTACCTACAAACTGGCAAAATGGTTAGTTCAGAGATTCTCTTCACTACCAAAATTCAATAGCAAAAACATAATGAATTCAGAAGATTTAATACAGAAGATAAAATCCCTGGAACTCGAACCAGAAGACAGATTAGTTTCCTTTGATGTCACTGCACTATTTCCAAGTGTCCCTACAGATCAACTCCAGCATCAATTAAAGAAATGGCTACAGCAGACTAACAGGCCAGAAGAAGAAATAGAAGACCTCATACAACTTACCAATTTGTGCATTACACAAAATTGTTTTAGTTTCAATAAGAAGTTCTATCAACAACCAATGGGTTTAACCATGGGCAACCCACTTTCACCATTCCTTGCAGATTTATTTATGAGCTACTTAGAAACACACATAACAACTTCCTTTCCATAAATTTTTAAAGTTTGGCACAGATATGTCGACGACATCTTCGCTGTTGTACCTAATATGTTCATACAAGACTCCTTAGCCTTACTAAACCTACAGAACCAATCAATAAAATTCACCATGGAAATAGAAAAAGAAGGCATGCTACCATTTTTAGACCTAAAAATCATCAGAGAACAAAAGAACCTAACCTTTGGCATATACAGGAAGCCAAAACACTCTACTAATTACATAAAAATAAGAGTTTCAATCCAACCACACACAAACATGCAGTACTAAACAGCCTAACACATAGTCTGGTATATACCCCCTTAAATAAACAAGAATGCCAGTTAGAATACCAGCATATAGTAGACACAGCAATAAATAATGGGTACAACAAAACAACAACTGACAAAAAAAATTGCAAAATTCAAATGGCAGAAAGACATTAAAAACACAACAAATCTCAGCCAGCAAGATAAACAGCTAAAGTTCAAGAAATTCACATACCACCCAGGAACATTTCACAAATTTAAGAAGATTTTCATGAAACACAACATCAGCCTAGCTCCACAGAACAAATTTAACATAGAGAAATTACTTTGTAACAAGTTAAAAGACCCCATTCCACAAGACATAAAAGCTGGAATCTACAAAATCAATTATTCAGATTGCAATAAAGTATATATAGGTAAGACAAAAAGAAACCTAGAAACTAGGCTAAAGGAGCACATGAGATGTATCAAATACAAACAAATGGACAAATTTGCAGTTTCACACCATTTTTGGATCACTAATCACAACATCAAACCCAATATTACATTAGTCAAACCAGCCAAATTTGCAGCCGAATTAGATGCATGGGAGAAGATCACCATTCTAAAACACAACACACATTTAATGAATTTTGATTTGCCGCCACCAAATCCTCTCTGGAAGTACATTTCACCACCACAGTATCCAGTCCACAAAACGGAAACACCAACAACACAGGCCAGTCGGATTAGCTTCTGTTAATGCAGATTTTTACACTGATATATTCTTGCATGTTCTATCCTCTGCTCGTAGATTCATTATTTTACAATTGTCTTCGTATATGAATATAATTAATACCTGCTCTACAATGCAGGCGCAACCCAGTCGCCTTCGACACAGTTCTAGCACGTTTCCACGTGGTTGTGATGAGTGGCAACGTCACCTCTCTCTCTCTCTCTCTCTCTCACTCTCTCTGCGATATGTCAATCACCTTCTTGATTGGCGCCAAGTATAATATGCCTAATTAAATGTAAAATGTATAGCAAATAAAATGCTTAATAGTGGCTATGTTAGTGAATAAACGAACTTCACACCAGATCTTTGACCTCACACCAGGTCATTGACCTTAAAGTGTCGAACAAGTGAAAGAACAAAATGAAGTGTTCTGCTACACATGAGTGTAGTTAAAAAAAACCAGTGAGTGTTAAATAAAAGTGACAGTGTAAAATAGAAAGTGTAATAATAAAAAGATTATGTTTCTTTCTTTCAGGAGAATTTCAGAAAATATTTAAAAATTTAAAAGAACAAAACAAAAAGAAAATTTTTTAAATATTTCTAAAAGGGGCAATTTGAGGCAGTGTTTTTAACACTAAAATAATTTCAGTCTAGTTATATAATATGTAAATTCAATAACAGCCTGCCTTGAAGCAATATGTGAATGTAATAATTTGTAAAATGTATGTAACATTCATTGTATATGTTTGTATTATTGTATCCATGTGTAATAATGTTATGTGAATATGTTACGTAATCTAATAATGTAGGAGCTGTGAGAATAATAAGTTAAAAGTTGCTAACAATGAGGTAACCTTGAGGCAATAATGAATTTGAAAGTTTAAATGCTACTAGTCATTATTGGAGCAACAATAATGTAAATTTTGACAGTTTAAAAATAGCCAATCAACAACCAGAAAAAAGCTTTAGTTAAATGAAGGTATTCTATTGGAGTAGGAATAGCCAATCAGAGACTTGAAATATAGAAGTTTACAAGTTTAGGCGGTTGAAATCAGTTTAGTTGCCTGCAAACAGTGTTCCTAACCGGACGCGAGACACATTCTTGAGAGATTTAAATATGTATTCGTGTGAGACGAAAAATAGTTTACGTGTTAAAAAGTGCAAGTAATCATAAAAGAATCTCACAGTTCTCTATATCAGTGTTATTTAAATCGTATCAAGTATTAATAAAAGGAGTGAAGTAAAATTATAATCTGTGTAAGCCTACATTCTTGTCGCACCAAAACCCTGCTAAGAGAAACGTGTCTCTAACAAATACTGACACAGCCGAGGCAAACATAAATATAATATTTAAAGAAACAGTTAAATTACAAAGTTAATATTTTTTTTTAAACTTGGGGCAAAGCCCACCTGAAAGTACATTTGGGGCGAAGGCTACCGGAAAGTGGGTACCATGCGTGCGGTTGCAACTACTACAAGTTCAGCTCCCCAACAGTTGAAATACGATACAACTCCTTCTAAAATACTCCTTTCTCAGTATTAGATCAAGGTATAATATTGTGAAGCAGCTATGTGCTGAGCTATCAATTGGTTGGTGCTGACTGGCTGGCTGATAAGAGATAGGGAGAGTTAAGCCCCCTAGCCCAGCATAAACACCAAAAACACTATCGTGAGATGGTCAGAATCTTCTGGTTTCCCTTTTCTCCGATCCTCAAATGTTCTGGAACTCTGTGGAAAATTTAATTGGCTATATAAGCAAGTGAGCATTCTTGTGAGCGAGTAGGTGAGTGCATTTCTGATGTGATATCAAAGGTGTTCTACGAGTGCGTTTGTGACAACAGCTATAACGTATAGTGAAAACTGTTACTGTGAGGGATTAAAAATGTGTTGTGTTCAGTGAGTAAAACATCCAAAGAGGCTGTTTTGCACATATTTCATTATGCTGCTACGTCGCGAAGAAAAGTGAAGTGATAGGGAAAACGGAATAATTCACTTAGTGAAGTGACAAGTGAAACTTGCCCTAGATCACATTAGTGAAGTGAAGTGAGAATTTAGTGAAGTAACAGTGAAAACTGGACAAAGTCACAATATGGTGCATTAAATAAATGCATTGCAAGAGGTTGTTATAGAAAAGTTTGGCTGCGTTGAAATCAACAATGAGAAAAATCAATCTTAAATGCCATGTAGGTCATTAGGGGTGATATGGATGAAACTTTGGCCAAAATGTGAATGCATTAAAGCATACTAGACACCTCACTTTATATGTATGCTATGGCACTTGCAAGCTACCCTAATTATGTCATATTTAAGGTTTGCAGTACTAATGAACCATTTCCCAAAACTTTGATTTCCAATTACATTTGTATAGTTACAAAATTTGTTATCCACAAAATAGATGCTAGAGGACAGAAATTTTTACTGAATTTGTAAGCCACAGAAACAAAAGTATAGAATTTATAATTAAATATAAAACATGTGTGGAAATGATTAAAATTGTTGAATTTTGGGTATAAAGTTTATATAACAATGCCATCTGTAGTCAAGATATTACAAATTTAATGCGTAAAGTTTTTCAGAATTAAATGTTAATAACTGAAAAAATAATAGCTTAACACAAATGAAACTCTGCCAAGCCATTGCTTGTTACACACGTCATCCTCTGTGGTGTACTGGTTACCATGCTAGTCTCTAGTTCCCGAGGTCGCAGGTTCAAACCCAGGTGGAGGGTGGTGGATTTTTTCAGGATAAAAATCCTGAGCATGGCTTCCTTCAGAAGGAAAGCAAAGCCGGTGGTCCCGTGTTGTAGACTTATGGCACGTAAAAGAACCTCAAGCCTGATTAAGAGGCCTCTGAGCAAAATTTCTGGTCTTTCACGCCCAATATAAAATGGGATGCTAAGGACCACAGCAGTTAAACAGCGTCCATTAATAAAGCTCAATTTATTTTATTTCTTGTCAGATACCCTTCAAAAAAGAAGTTTCTGCTGTGTTGCACTCATATAACTTTCTCTGCTGTCTTACAAAATCTTATTCTTCTATGTACTACTTGATAATAAAAAATTATGCATTTCATTTCAAGTAAAAGAATACTGTAGACTAATGCGAGTCAGATTTTTAAAAAGTGGGTCACTATGTGATGGCTTTGGAATTCTATATTTTTTGCATTACCACGAGAAAAGACCTGATGTGTTGCATTCACATGACTTTCTCCAAGGGTAATTTGGGATGGAGACAATTTCTTGAAAATCTTTTGAGTTGCAACTTTCGAGGATTCTGAATCTAAATGTCAAGTTTGGTATTTATTGAACATTTCCTTTTTGAGTTATGCTGTTCACACAGACAGACACTACACCTTTTTCTAAAAATGCTTCTTTTTGATTCACTGGCCTCAAAACATGTGTTTATAGTGAAATCTTAATATGAGTGGAATGCAATATCTACTATGTACAGGATAGAGAAAGTAAAAAAAAAATAGTGCTTTTCAGTTGAGAAAAGTATAAAGTATCTGAAAATTATAACAAAAAGAATATCTCAGAGATGGTTAATGCCACAAACATTTGTATTTGACATAAATTGTGTGCTTCAACAAGATCTACATTTTTTTGTGTAGTAGGATTTTGTCCATTTCTTACAGTTTACCAACTTTACAAAAGTGATTCAGAAGAAAAGGGACTTTAGAGGCTATTCACAGAAAATTCAAGTTATACAGTTTGTCATCAAAATGGTTTAAACATATGTCATTTAAATCAAAATCTTTATGCACCATTTTTGAGAAAATGAAAAGTTTTTCATGTAAAGGGTAGTTTGGGGGGGGGGGTTCCTTCAAAATCTCTGTGTCATATCCTTGGAAGGTCCTGAACTTAAAGTACCAAGTTTCGTATTTGACCAACTTTTTGTTTTCAGTTATGCTGTTCACAGATGCACACATTGGACCTTTTCCTAAAAATGCTTCTTTTGGGTTCAGATGGCCTGAAAACATGCATTTCTAGTAAAGTCTCAACATAGAATTTTTGGTTGGAATACTTGCTTATTTATTGAAAGAATGTTTGTAAAACAAGGCTGTAGACCAAGGGTAGCAATCCTATGAGGAAAATAAAACAACATTTAACATGTGGGCATACACTATTTTTAGACAGCCCAAAACATGTAAAATAACAATAAAATAATACAATATTGATTCCTGGCCTTATGCAAGTAAGAGAAATAGCGTCTAAAGCAAGATCAACAGATGTGTGCAGTGAAAATACAGATGTTTTGTTGATTCATTAGCAGTGTTTACCTTACACCAGCCAATGATGCGATTATATGCTATATTATGCTGTTTTCTGGAGCTTTTGTTAGCAGCCCTTTCAGCAGCTTCCAGAACTTTATCCAGTTCTTCATCCACATTTGTACCTGTTGCCATTTTATCAATTATTCAGGTAACAGATAAAAGAATAACAGTTCAGATCAAAGAAAGTACAAGGCTGCCAACACAAGGAACCCAGTCACTGACGATGAGGACGAATACCCTCGAAAACTTTCCTGTTTTATATAACTTTTAATTAGTGAAGGTGAGTGTAAAAAAGTGTGACTCAATCTACATCACAAGGAACAGGTTAACAGGACAACACATTGCGATAAATTTAAGTATGAGGATTTGAATTGTGAACAGATAACGCAACTGCCAGAGAATTAATCATTTAAAAAGACATAATGAAATGTAAAAACTAATCAAACCAAGTCAATTTATTAAACATGTGCAAATACAAAGGGTAATTGTTATGTATTGGACCTGAAACCAAAGTTGATAGCAATGGATTGGCATAAAAATTTTATTGCAATAGTATGATAAAATACAACTTTTAATTAGTTTGGCTTGTGCTAAGAGTTCTTGTTTTAGTCCCAGCTATCTAAAAACATCTTTAGCATAACATGGTATTTTAATCAAAATTGATAACACATTTTTGGGAACGTGTGTGTGTGTGTGTGTGTATATGTATATATATATATATATATATATATATATATATATATATATATATATATATATATATAAAGTTTTCCATGTAAAGGATAGTATGCATTGGGGGATTTTCTTCAAAATCTTTGTATTGCATTCTTAAAAGATTCAGAACTTAAATACCATGTTTAGCTGATTCTTACTTGAGTCTCTCTCTCCCCTGCCTCTCTCTCTCTCCCTGCCTCTGCCTCTGCCTCTGCCTCTGCCTCTCTCTCTCTCTCTCTCTCTCTCTCTCTCTCTCATACATGCACAGACCTTTCTCTAAAAATGCTTTTTATGGATTCAGGGAGTCTCAAAATGTATATTTCTCTGAAATCTCAGTATGAAATTTTTGGGTGGAATGTAATACTTCCTAACTTCACTTACTTATTCACAATTAGGACATGTTTCAAGGGCAATAGCTATTTATTGTTACGTATTGAATAATTATTTGAAACTGAATACAAAAAAGGGTTTAAAAGTAATATTTAACTTTGTTTTAAATTTGTAGGCAGCAAACTTATGCAAATGGACATTACTTAAAAATACTAATAAGAAAAATTTCAGGGCAATATCCAAATTTAATTTTTGACATGTCAATGTCATTCATCACTCTTCTCAGCTCTTTCTCAAAATTTTCTACTGTTTTTTCTTCATATGTCTAAAAATTATTGTTTTACTAACTTTGTACTTAGCAGCACTCACTTGTGTACAAATAGCAATGTCGCTTATCACAGCTCACATCCTTTGCGTCAGCCTAATCTCCCAATCAAGAATTCTTTCCATGGTTGTGATTACATTCTTCTGCAGTCATGAGAATATCTGGCCTGTTCTTCAATAGCTGGGTTTCTCAGTAGCAATCCTAGTTCTCACAGATATACAGTGAAAGCTCGTTAGCATGTTCCTCATTAACATGTTTTCTGGTGTATGACATAGAATTATAAAAGTTCTGACATCAAATGCACGAAATGTAATAACTAACACTTGTTTAGTACGTTTTCTTGCTCTCGCTTACTATGTTTGAAGATTGACGTCCTCAATTGCTACTTTAGGCAATCCTTGGTCAGTCCAGTCAAGGTGGAGACAGGCAGCCAATGACATACATGTAAGTACATATTTGTGTGACACAATTTGTGTGGGCAGGATAGAGATAGCTTTAGCATGATGTGGTAAACGCCGACAATAGTTTCTACTGCTGAATGTTGACCAAACATTGTATTTTAACTTTTCGTTTGCAACGAAGAAAAAGAAAGTGTGGCAAATAACCAACAGTGAAAAACTGAAAATCCTTGAAGAAGTAGATTGCAATCCAAATATGAAACACGTGGATATAGCGCAGAAGTTAAACATTCCTCCGTCAAACTTAAACATGATTGTTAGCAAATGTAAATGGATTGAAACTGCTTTTGAGGAAGGGAAAAATGTTAAAAGAAAACTTAATCACCCTGGCCAGTTTCCAGAATTAGAAGATGTTCTATTAAAGTGGTTTACACAAGCAAGAGCTTCAAATGTGCCAATACATGTTACTGTGGTTCAAGATCAGATGACACATTTAGCACAGAAGATGGGACTGGATGATTTCAAAGCATCCAATGGTTGGATTGAAAAATTCAAGAATCAACATGGCTTAGTTTACAGATGTGTGTGAGGTGAAGCTGCTGCCCTAGATAATTGCTGCCACAATGCTACACTCTGTGAAAATATATGAGATGTGGAAAAATACAATGCTCTCGTCAATTTTGAAAGACTATAGCCCTGACAGTGTTTATAATGCAGATGAAACAGAACTGTTTTTTCATTTTTTGCCAGACAAAATCCTAGATTTTAAGAGCACTAAGTGTCATGGCGGGAAACTTAACAAGGAGAGGATTACAGTTTTGTTGTGCTTTAACGAAAACGGAATGGTAGCCTGGATAACTTCTGGGGTATTTGAAAATTTCTTATGAGCATGGGACGCAAGACTGGGCATAAGAAGCACAGGAAAATTGCACTGTTCATTCATCAGTGTGCCACTCATCCACCAACTGTTTCAAATTTAAGAAACATAAAGATCATTTTCCTCCCAACAAACTGCATGAATAAGCTACAACCTTTAGATCACGGTATAATTCGGTGCATGAAACAAACATATCGAAAGAGGCTGGTACAGAGAAGGTTGGCTTGCTGCACTGAAATCGACAAGAAAAATCACTGTCTTAGATGCCATGCATTTCATTAGAACTGCCTCGGATTCTGTGACGCAAGATACCATTAGGAACTGCTTTAATAAAGCTGACTTTTGCCGTGTTCTTGGTGATGACTTCACATTGGAAGATGGGTTTTTCCTGAGAGTGAAGAATGGTGCCAAATAGCATATGACGCCGGCTTGTCTTTTGAAACATATGTAAACGTTGACAATAAAATTCCAGTCTGTGAAACAGCGACAATAAATGACAATAGATGAAATACTCAAAGAACAAATGAAAACAACTTTCATCAGTGGGAGATGAAAGTGATGATGAGCCAGATCCTGAGCAAATTTCTAGTGTCAGAAGTGATGGAGACAATGGACGTAGTAAAGCGATATATTGTAGTTTCGAAGTTGATGATGTAATGACTTTATAAACAAGATGGGCAGTAAACTTTTGGCATTAAAACCAACAAAGCAATCAACATAGATAGTATTAACCAGTAAATAGTGTCATTATTTCACATTTGTTTGAGAGGTAAGATGTATTAGTAGATTTTATTACATAATTATGTTCTTAAATTGCAGATTTTGTTATTTTATTAACACTTTTCCTGTCTATGACATACAAATCGTTGTGTCCCTGCTAAAATGTACTAATGAGATTCTAATGTAGTTGTTTTTGATTTGGCTGCTGCTTATTCCAGCAAGGAAATTTCAAGAGAAATATTATATAACCTTTACAGTTAACAAGCATGTATAAAAGGACTCTGGCCATCTTCTGGTAGCTCTTTTAGCAGAATATTTTGTTTCTATTTGTTTGACAGTGTATATGCAGCTATTTGCTTCATTATAACTGTTTCTTGGGATCAGGCTATGAACCTATTGCATCATCATTATGCTGAATAAATAGCATAAGAAGACAACATATAGCCAATTTTCTTGAAGAGTACCTAGTCAAAGTCATTTCCAATGCTTGGCTGACTGTACAGTTGCTTTCTTGAATCTCCCATGCTCAAAGCTTCATTGATGACTTGGCTGTGTATCATGTGGGTTTGGCCACACTGCTCCCTCCTCATAGCAGGTCATCCAGATCAGCATTGTCATATCTGGCTATGTGGTCCACATGTACCACTAACATCTTCCTTAGGGACAGTCTTTGGATGTGGTAGACATTGTTAATCCTCTTCACTACACGGTATGGTCCTTGTAAGGATTGTTGAAGCTTGGGACAACTGGTAGAATGATACAGTCACACCAGGTCATCCTGCTGGAAACTTAAGCTGTTGGCTTGCTGGTCGTAATGGGTCTTCATGCAGTCGCACACTATCTGGATGTGCTGATGGCCCATCTTGTGCATGTCATGTAGGTGTTTCACAAGGTCTTCCACTTACTTGGCTGCTGCTGTTCTGCCCCAGAGTTGCATGGAAGACCCAGCTCCCTGCCAAACACCAAGCTTCTTTATTACGCGACATGTGCTACAAGCCTAGGTTTCCAGCTCTGACTTACAAATCACTCAGGACTTTCATCTTCTTATAGCTCCCTGTTGCTAGGGAGACACATTAATGCAATGTTCCAGAATTTACCAGAATGCAGACGGCAAACTTTCTCGAAGGGTAGCACCAGTTTGGTTGCTATTCAGTTGCAGAGAATTTACTCTATTGTAGTATGAATAAAACATGCATTATTCTCATCTGATAGGGTAATTGCTACTGAATTTTAGAATTACCCCATAGGTGACTTAGGTTCGAGGAGTAAATGTTGAAAACGTGAAGTGGCAGAGTATGTTTGCCGTACAGCATAGAATAATTTACAAACTCCACAGAGAATCTAGTTTTGTTAACTATAATAACTTTATCAGTTTAATTGATAAAACGTTCAGTGGCTAGTGCAGCATTTTTTTGGAGGACTCCAATGAAAGAAGGGCCAGAGTTCTGCACAGAGAATAAAAAATGTGAATATTTCTGTGTTATGTGGGTGTGTTTTCAACGTGGAATTGGGAAAGACATAAGAATGGATCAAAGCACTGTATCTCTAGTATTTACAGAGGTAATGAATGCCATCATAATAAAGGCAAATCTATGGATGCAATTTCCCATTAGTGTCAACGTTCTTAAAGCTGCAAAAGGAGAATGGCAACAAAAGTATAATTCCCTGCTCTAGATTGTACACATATGTTAATACAAAATCTTAGCATGCACAGAGATTATTAGTACAGTGCAAAAGAAGGATTTACAAGTGTAGATACTTCTTGGCCTGGATCTGTATGCGATTTGCGCATCTGAAGAAATTTTTATGTATGTGTAACACTCAGATAGAATCCAGCAAATGCACTGCTACTACGCAGTGCCTTGTGGCTCATGATACTATCAGAATCCTGCATCTCCAGAACAACCTAGCATTAAAAAGGGAATAATTTACAGATGCTTTGGCCAGATAAAACAGTGCTTCCCTATATTACAGAGCAAAATAAGGCTGGCCATAGAAAACGTCTCTTCAACCATTGTGTGCTGCTTCGTTTTACAAATATTGTTAAGCACTTAAATGATCAAGATTTTACTGTTCCGTAAGTGGATGAAAATGACAAGGAAATCATTGGCAGAGATTGGCAGAGATGTAGCTGCACATCAGCTTGCTTAAGAGGAGGGGACAATGAAAATGAGATGACACTGCAAGGATTATACATAGATTTCAGTCAGAATATGTAAGTAGGCAACATCTGATACTCACTTGTCACTATATTGAGACACTTCTGCAACTTATAAAAACTAAACTGTAATCAGAATCATATAACTTAAATGTGTTGAGATTTCTCAATAAAAGAGAACAGTGTAAAGTAAATTAAATTACTATTGTCAAGATAACACTTTCAACATAATGCTTTCTTGGGCTGGTTTTTCTCTCAGGTGCATTTCGTTTTTTAGTCTCAGTACATATAACACTTTATCCTGGTTTTCCAATACTATCTTCTTGTTCCCAGTCTTTTTAAGTCTGTCCTCCTTTTCAGTCTGGCTCGCAAATTAAACATCATCTTGGATAACTGCACCTCTGTAATTATTGCGCCAAATGTTGAGTGATATATGGAAACAACTGTTTTAAAGCTGCAGCTTTCTACCTTTGAAACTCTGGTAGCTGTAACTTTTCAAATAAAACTGGGAAATTCTTAATAGTTGACACACATGTACCTTGGATGCCGCACAGTTTTATCCTCCAAGCTGCTGTCCATGTTCATAATTATAGAATGTTTAAACTTTGCCAGAAAGCAAAGCTTCTATTGTGTTTACGGGCATTAATCCGTGGTTTATGCACCTCAAGTTAAAAAGGAGTAGATGATGGTGTTATATGCGAGCAGTGCCTAGGTTAATTGCTTAAGTCATGGAGCGAAATATCTGTTGATTGCTTGCAACTTTTATTCATACGAAATGCAGTAACTTCTCGTTCGTGTGAACCACTGCTCCATTCCTCCTGAGTGTCTCCTGTGTAGTGTCTTCCAATTATCTTTAATTAATTCAATAAGAGACATATATACTATTAATTATATTATTATAAACAGCTGTATTTCATTCCTACAATGATATATTCAGTAAATTTATTTGTTATTAATGATAAGATTATGTAATCTAGTGTTATTCCAATTCGCTACCTTAGGATCAGACTGACGTAACTACACTTTTTGCTGTTTTTGAGTTACGACTACTTCCATAATCAGAAAATTGCGCCCTATCTTAGGATCAAAC
This sequence comes from Deroplatys truncata, assembly GCA_030765065.1. NCBI lineage: Eukaryota > Metazoa > Arthropoda > Insecta > Mantodea > Mantidae > Deroplatys > Deroplatys truncata. The sequence goes on from CM060983.1 coordinate 205,130,197, forward strand.
AATCGTTTCTCTAGCTATAATAGTGTCGAAGTTAAGCGTTGACGTAACTACAATGTCATACTTTTTGTAAGGGTCAAAGGAACATAAAAGCCATTACGTTTGACTGACCCTAACGCTATCTGCAAAATAATAATTTTGGTAAGGATCAGAGGATGGTAACAGCTGATATGTTTGTCTGATCCTAACGCTTCGTTTTATTATTGACACCTGATAAACTCTTAGGTTTGTCTCATCCTTCCTGCCTACGTGACCGACCACTGTAATTTTCCTGTTATTTTTTAATTATTGCCTTTACATACACAATTCCACATTTGAAGGAGTGCACATCACCAAATCGCGCATGAAAGTACATGTATTTAAAGGCAATTTATTATTTAGTGCAATATTGCTTAGCAGTGTGTTTTTAGCTCACAAGCATTACATTTGTAGATTTAAAAATTAGTGAAACTCTATTATGGAATCCAGAGGGAGAAGAATGGTTCAGTTAGTAAGTGAACAGAATAATAATGAAAATAATGATAAATGTAAGTATAAAATACATTGGAACAAAATGTAAATAAATATATGCTTATGTTAGTTATTAAACTTGTATATACAATATTGAAATAATAATTGAATTATATATGAACTGTCATTTAAACGTTGTAACTTAAAGCATTCAGTACTTTGTTATTTTATAGTTTATGACAGTGGGACATCAGAAGATGAGGAAGGAGAAGCATTGTTTAAAGAACTTATAGCAGCAGCTGACTCAGATATTGATCCTGATTATGAGCCAAAAAGTGATCTAAATGAAAATGGTGAGTAATAATTGTGATATTATGGCTTTGGACTAGTTACTAGTTACTCCACCTTGTTATCATTGTTGTTGTGGTTGTTATTATTGTGTTTTGGAGATCTACACTATAGACACATTATTCATTTATTACAGATTCTAATGATGAACCTCTAATAGAGGGGCGTTGTCAATCCTAATGTGAAAGCCAGAGTTGTGGTGGCACAATCTATGGAAATTAATAGTCCTGAGATAGTTAATGAACCCAGTAACGATTCTAATTATCTGGATGAGAAGGGTGATGATCTTATAACCTTCTGAGAGTTCTTCTGATTAACATAGGTACTACATTTTGGAATATAATGTATTACAGATTCTAATGAGGAGACGCAGAGAGGCAGTATTACTGTAAACATGGTTCAGGTTGCAGAATCCATGGAAATGGATGATACTAATTCAGACAAAGAGCCTGTGCTAGATGATATCTGTGTGAAAGAGTGAGTCATCATAGAACCTAGGGAACTATCTTTTTATTAAATCATATTTATTCCTATATTTACGAATAGGCCTATTTATAGCTACCATTTATTATTAATTTATTACAGATTCCAACTATGATGAACAAACAGGAAGGGATGTCAATTAAAATGTAGAGAGCAGGTTGCAGAATCTAAAGCAACTAATGGTAAAATCAGTGAAGATCTGTTACAAGGAAAAGAAAGAAGAGGGTTGTTATGGAAGAATGGAAAAGAAACAAAAAAACACTTAATAGGCAGTTGGGGAAAGCATACACTTCTACCACAAATCAAGATGTTCCAGCTCCAAGAGTGCATGAAAAAAGTTGTACAAGGTGTATTCGAAAATGTAATGATAATTTCAGTAACGATGATGGACAAAAACTCCATCAAGCTTTCTGGGACCTTGGGTATACTGAACTTCAGAGACAATATTTGAGTTCATTAGTTGATGAATATGAAAAGGAAAGTATCCGAACACAATCAGAACATTCTAGAAGAAAAAATAGTAAACATCTTTTCCTAGTCAAAGGATTTGATAAAATTCAGGTATACAAGCAATTTTTCCTCACTATCTTTGACATATCGAAAAGGTTTGTGAGGACAACCATTAAGAAAAGAGGTGATCACAATGTAATAGAGAAGTAGAAAAGAGGTCACCATGCACCTGGTTGGAAACCACCGGAAGATAAGGAGGAGGAAATCTGAAATCATATCCAGAAATTTCCAGTTCTCCCATTACATTATTCCAGGAAGAAGTTTAACAAGGAATACCTACCTGCATATTTAAATATTCGGATCACGTATAACAATGAACATTTCAAATATTCTAATCTTACACAGATGGAAAGGAAGATGAAAATACAAAGAAACACCATGATGATCACATCAGGAAGAAAGAATTGGCACGAGAAATGAAGAATAAGAAAAAGGATGAAGCAAAAAAAGGTGAATGTGTTATGGCAGAATATGAGTTGGAGGCAGTACTGTACTGTCCTAAGACAAATTCCAAGTCTTTGTTTTATAAAAGGCAATTTTTTGTCTATAACTTGGCAATTTTGCATTTATCAAACAACCAAGCCAACATGTGAGATGAGTCAACAGCTAAAAGGAGTTCAACAAAAGGGCACCGTGTGTTTTGGACTTTCTGAGAGATGTTGCAAATGGAAAGGAAATAACACTATTTTCAGATACATGTGGACAAAACCGAAATATTAACATGTGTGTGATGTTATATGCCGTCCAGAATATGAACATTCTAGTAATCAATCAGCGGTTTTTCGAACCAGGCCACTCACAGATGGAAGTGGACTCTGTACACGCCTGCATAGAAAATTAGAGCAAGCACGTAGATGTGTTCGATCCCATAGGATGGTTCATTGTAGTACGCATGGCATCAAAGAGACACACTGTCATAGAGATGGATTCTAGAAATTCGTAAACTTTACTGAACTTCAAAAAGAAACAATTAGGAATAGAAAGATGGATGAAAAAGGAGAAGCAGTGAGCTTGTTGAAAATTGTATGGATGCAATAAGTAAGGGTGAACCATACAAAATATATTTCAAGTATTGTTACGATCAGGCAGAATTTCATGAGTTGCAGACCACAAGAGCTGGGCACAGTAGAAGAAATCAAGCAGAGTAGTTAGCATTACAACCTGTCTATGATGGTTCCCTGCCAGTCACCAAAGAGAAACTATCCGATCTGAAAGAGTTATGCCAGAAAGGGATAATTCCACAGAAGTACTATCAGTTTTATTCCTCACTTCACTTCCATTACAACAGTGTAATATTAATGTAATTTTGTTTATCATTTATTTTATGCTTTAATAAAAATGTCTTACAACAACAAAGCGTGTGCAGTTTCATTATAAGATTGCAATACCCATAGAGTCGCAGCAGGAAATCGTAATTTATTTAGGATCAAAGAGACGTAACTACAGCGTGTTTTATTAAAATATTAAATATCTACTTAATAAATGATTATTACAAACTACACATCAATCCAATCATTGGGCAAATGAACTAGGTTATCGAATTTCATAACAAAGTTTGTGTTCAGCAATGCTAATATACATATAGCATCATCACAAAATTAAAAACTTAAATATCTCAAAACATGCATTCATGTAGTTACGTTAGTCTGATCCTAAGGTAGCGAATTACTCCAGAGAAGAACAGGGCAACCTAATACGGATGGCATCGATGGGCTCTACGAAGGGGTGGGGATCCTGAGGTTCATTGGCTGTTACCTGGCAAAGGGAGCCCTGATTGTAGTCTGCCAAGACGAGGCTTCCTTGCAGTGGCTGAAATCAAGCATACCTTCTTTGCAGACAGGGAGAGGTCCAAGTTCAAAACTGGGATTGAATGAATGCTCTCCTGATATATAAAAGATTCCTGGTGCCAGAGGTGGAGAGTGAAGTTCTCTTCCAAAGGCTGGGGAGGCAGAATGCAGGAATAAACACCAAGTAATGGAAGATCTATGAGCGCAAGGTGGAACTGAAGGGATATGCTTTGTGGTCAGTGTGGATACAGACTCAGCTGATTTTATCTTCAATAGGGGCTCTAAACTGGTCTAGGCCTCTTTTACAGTGATCGGGACCACTGCTCAAGAGGGGAAGGAGGAGGCAGGAATCCATTAATAGAATGGTTACATATTTATTATGGAATTCTTTGCTGGAAGGGGATCTATATCTTTCATTAATAACAAAGGTGGACCGAATTTCCTTAGGAGAACTAGCCTCTAATAGAAAGGGATTAAGTGGGTATTAAGGTAAGCTACAATGATTTCATTCATTCAGGCTAACTTACAATGAAGCATTGCTATGTGATCTATGCAGCAATATAACAAGGCAGGATTTATAAGTCGCCATAATACAAGAACCTTGGCTTCAGCAGGGTCATATTGTGGGAATAAATATAAAGGGTTTCTCTATTTTCAGTGCTCCAGCTAATGTAAAACCCAGAGCATGTGTCTTGACCAAGAAACAGTGACACTTGTTGGGCTTTCTTATGAGAGATCTAGTGGCGATTCTGATAAGATATGAGGTAGATGGACTGCCATGTTGGTGGTAGTCTGCTTGGCTTATTTCCCTTATGACTCTGAGGAACTCCCCCTCTTCAAGAGTTCAGAATCTTGTGTTGTATACTGCAAGGATAGAAACCTCAACTTATCGATTGGTTGTGACTCCAATACCCACCGTAGTGTTTGGGGTGGTGCAGACATCAATAGGAGGGGGAGGCATTGCTTGCGTTTTTGAACATACTGGATCTTGAGTCAAGGGGACATTCCAACTTTTATGAATTATCAAAGGGAGCAGGTCCTAGATTTGATACGACGGCACTACGAAAGTTTTAAGATATGCATAAACTAAGGTTGATCAATTTAAACAGATTGCACCATTGGATAGCCACATTCTTTGTGAGTGTAAACATGTATGAGTTTGCATCCTTCCTCCCCCCTCGCAGTCTATAGAGCAAGATTAACAACCTCTAGTGTGACGTCAGTTGCTTGACAGCATGGAGGTGGCAAGAGAGCATTTTCATGCAATGATTTTGCATGATTTTAAAATGGGTTTAAATGAAACCCAAAGTCTTGAGCACTTACAACAGGTTTTCAGACATTGCTCCGTCCCGTGCCACAGTTTTTTGGTTTCAAGAGTTTAAAAGAGGCGGAACTTCATTAAAGGACTCCGTCTACAGCAGTGACTGAAGAAAACGTAGCTGTTGTGGAAAGAATGGTCCGCGAAAACAATCGTGTGACATTTAAACAAATTGAGGCAAATATGCAGATTGAAAATATTGCATGACTATCTTTGCATGAGGAAGGTGTCATCCCGTTGGGTGCCCCACAATTTAACTGATCTGTAAAAGTGCACCTGTGTTGAATGGTGTGAAGAAATGCTGGCCAGATTCGATGGAGGCAATTCTCGACGGGTTTCTGACATTGTCACTGGTGATGAAACTTGGATTTGCCAGTTTGACCCTGAGACTAAGCATCAGTCGGCTTTGTGGATCTTTCCGAATGACCATCTTCCAATGAAAGTGAAGCAGCCACGCAACATAGTGAAGAAAATGGTGGCCACTTTCTTCTTTATATCTCATCATGTGGCTACCATTCCTTTTGTGGAAAAAGGACAGTTACTGATACACAACAGTTTGCTTACCACAAGTTTTTGAGAAGCTTCGTGAATTGCGGCCAAGAACAGGACTGCGAGGAATCCTGCTCCACCACAACAACGCCTCTGCACACACAGCCAATGCAACGATCCAGTTTCTGGAGTCCACAGATGTGAAGTTGATGACTCATCCCCCCTACAGTCCAGATTTGGCTCCATGTGACTTCTATTTGTTCCCCACAGTGAAAAATTGCATGCATGGAACAAGGTTTTCAAGCCTTGAAGAAGTTGTTGCAGCATTCGAAAGTGAACTTTTACACCTACATGAAAATGAGTGACAGAGCGCTTTCAAAAGTGGTTTGAGAGAATGAGAAAGTGCATACAGTGTTGTGGTGAATACTTTGAAAAGCTCCAGCAGTCAAAGTGATTTTATCCAGTTTAGTTTTTGTGTATGTCAAAACTTTCGTAGTGATCCTCATATTAGTATCCTTTGGAAAGAGGAAGTTAAAGATTACAAGATTAGTTTGGAACCTTCCCAATCCGATCATAGACACATCTGCTTTGATCTTGAGGGAAAAGTAAAGGACTGCCTGTTCAGTAACCCTAGGAGAACCAATGGGGTCTCTTACAGGGGACCTGGATGGCAGGCTTAAGAATTGATCCCAGATCAGGCTAAGGAATGCGAATGACCTGGAGTGGTACATGGAGATTTTCACAAACACCCTAGTCTCTTCTTAAAAAAGAAATTGCCACCTCATACACGCGGTTTGGGTGAAGACAAATTGAGATGGAATTCCTTTTTAAGATTCATCAAGAAAAAGACAACTTGGGACTCCTACAAGGAATCCCAGAGGAAATACAAAAGAGAGATCAAGAGGGCCTCCAAGAACCTTGGAGGCACTTTTGTGATAATATTCAGAAGCTGTTGAGTGCTGCTTGCTTGCAGAAATTGGTCTTGGGAGGTAGGGCCAGGTTGGCATCTCTGGAGGACACCTCTGGTGCAATGATGCAATCAGAGGGGGGGGGGGGGTGAGAACTTGAGGCTGTTGCTTGAAACCCACTTCCCACAGTCCTGTATAACAGATCAAGAATCATCTTCAGTTCGGGCACGCAGGCCTTCGCGTGAAGGCTAGCAATTGGCCTCCAAGATTGTGGCTTTTAAAAAAGTTAAATGAGCTGTCTTTTACTTTCTCTACCACATACATAGTAGGTAGAGAAGGTACAGTATTCCACCCAAAAATCTCATATCCAGATTTCAGCGAAAATACATGTTTTGAGGCCCCTGAATAAAATAAAAATTAGAAAAAGGCTCATATATGCATCTGTGAACAGTTTAACTCCTCAAAAATGAAAAGTTGGACAAGTTCCAAACTTGGAATTTAAGTTTAGTATCTTCCAAGGATGTGACATGAAAATTTTCAAGAAAATCTCCCCATCTCAACTACCCTTTACATGGAATATTTTTCAAAATTTCGTTTTTTTAAAAAATGGCTTTAACAATTTTGATTAAAACACCATGTATTAAAAATATTTTACATGACAAATAAAATGTTTATCTTAAATTTTCTGGAAGTAGTCTGTGAAGTCCTCTTCCTTCAGAAGGGTTTTGTATAATCTTGTATAACTGGAAATGTTAAGCGATAAACGATAATGTACTACACAAAAAATGTAGATCTCTTTAAAACACACAATTTATTTCAAATAAGTTTTTTTTTGTGGCATAAGTCATTTCTAAGATATCCATTAGTAATGGTCAGAATCCTTTATTATTAGCTATTCTCTTAAAGTCCTGTCAACATTCAGTTATTTCTTGCGATTGCATGGAAACAGTATGAATTTTAAGGCCAGCTTATAGTATCCAGTTTTTAAACATTTGACTATCACTGTTCCCTTTGTATCTATAACATGTGTAATGCAACTATTTTTGCAAAGGTTTATTTGGATTAAAATGTAGTAGATAGAAAAATAAGCTTTAGTAAGAATAGTTTGTGTATCCACTAATACACGATAGAGGGTAGGGAAAGTCATGCGAATGTATCACATAAGAATTTTTTCCTTTGAGCCCTATAAAAGTGCGGATGAGGATAGGATCTTCCCAGTTCTGCAGGAGGATTTTCAGGGCCTGTCTTGCTATGAGGCATGTTTTTCGCCTCTGGAGGTAGGCCAAAGTGGTGTTTATACCTAAGCCAAGTAGCCAATCCTGCTGCAGGCCTATGGATTTTTGTCCTCTCAATCTAACATCCTTTTTGTTGAAGGCTCTACAAGGACTGGTATTGATGGCTCCATATTTGAGGGATAGGGTGCTGGTTCACAGACCCATACATCCTCATCAGTATGTCTACTGGTCAAGTAAATCCACAGAATCAGCCTTCACCAGCTCTTGGTAAGACTGGAGAGGGTGCTGGACTGTGGAGAACTAGCCGTGGAAGTTTTCTTGGACAGCCTAAAGAGTAGAGGAGTCATCCAGTGGCTATGGACTGAATTATTACCTCCTTGGAAGGCTATCTGGCTCTGATGGCTCTTGGTAATGAGATCTTGAGGGCATCAAGACACCAGGGACGTCCACAAGGGGGAGTTTAGTCACCCACTCTGTGGTGTCTGGTGGGGATGATCTGCTAAAGATGACATGCCTTGTAGCAAGTAGAAAATTCCCCGATTACTGTCTCAGAGCTCCCTGCATATTCTAGAGAAGTGGTGTAAAGAAACAGACTTGTCCGTCAACCCTAATAAGACTGAAATATCTTCGCAAGGAGGAGGTCACCAAGGTTGGTGGAGCCCTTCTGTTTAGTAAGAAGTTGAAGCTATCAGCTGGAACGATTAAGTATCTAGGTGTTATCCTGGATGTTGGGCTGAACTAGAAAAAGCATGTGGATGACAAAGTAAAGAAGGCCCATTGGGGCCTAACACCAAAGGTGGTTCAAATATCTATATACCTCGGTATTAAGGTCCTCGATATCCTACGCAATGTTGGTAAAGGCAGGCACTGCCAAGCTAGGTTCACTGCAAAGATTGACATGTTTGATGATAACAAGGGCAGATCAGACTAACCCACAGTCTGCCTTAAAGGTCCTGGTGGACCTTCCTCCTTTGCTTGTTTGTGAAGAAGGTTGCAAGGATGAATGTGCATCACCTCTAGACAGTAGGGGGGTGGTGTTTCAAGCTACTCTACAAGGGGCACTCACTGATTGTAACTAAACTTCAGGAGATATGTCCCATTATCCTAATGGTAGAGGATCTGATGGGACAAGGTATAATCTAAGCCCAACTTACACAGTCTTAATACCTTCCACGGAGGAGTGGGACCCAGAGATGGGGTCCCTCCTAAAGGCTGGGAGCAGGACATGGTTCTCCAATGACTCCTACTTCGGGGACAGAATGGGGACTGGGGTCCTAGGACCAGGCTTGCCATTCCCCTTGGAAATCTTGTCACACTGACATATATGCAAATTTTAGCCTGTGTTTTGCATATTTTTACTTTGCCAGGCATATGGGTAGAGGTGAATATCTGCTCAGATACCCCAGCAGCTTTGAATGCCCTTAGAGTGGTGAAAACTACCTCCAAATTGGTGTGGCAATGCCAAAGGATGTTGGATAGACTCTGTGCAAGCTGTCAGGTTACCCTTTTTTTGGGTTCCCGGGCATCCTGGTATTAGAAGAAATGAGATGGTGGACACTCTTGTTAAGAAGGGAGTGGGGTTTGGGTTAATTGACCCCAGGCCCTTCTGTGGTGTGTCTCCCTAAGCATCAAATATGAGATAACCCAGCTTACTTCAAGGGCTCATCTTGAGATATGGAGTAAACAAAGTACCACTGGGCAAGCCCATGATTTCATTTTGGGGTCTGGCATAAAAGAGAACGAGCTTCTCCTGAATTTAACTGGATCTAAGCTCAGAGGACTTGTTGGTTATCTTACAGGCCACAACACTTTGCATAGACATTTATACATAATGGGACTTACTAAACACTATGCAAGAAATGTGGGAGGGAACTTGCAACCTCATAGCCAGCCCCATATTTACGCATGGGCCACATGGGCCTGGGCAGTAACTTTGAGAAAATCAACTGGCAACACTGTCTTCCTGCATGCTACCTGTGCTGTTTTTGAGTGACGCGTGAATTGGGGGAAGAAAAATTGGTGGGCCCAAGGGTGTAATATTACCTAAATACAGAGCTGCAAATATACTATGCGAAGGTTTTGCTATGCATAGTTATGTATCCCTAGGCGCCAATTTCTTGGTAACTGAGGATATAAGAAGGGCAGATATCAAGGACGCGGTCCATGTTATCTAGACCATCAGACTTGATTAATGCCCAGGACAAGAGGCACTAAGAGCTCCAAGAGCTCTATTGAGGCCACTCAAGTTTCTTCATTATCGTTACCATCAATCATCATCATCATCATCATCATCATCATCATCATCATCATCATCCCCCCTGGTTTGAGTGATTCAAATTTAAAAGGAATATTCATTGGATCTCAGATTAAGAAAATCTGATGTGTTACATTCACATGAATTTCTCTACACTCTCGCTTAATAGTGCATATACAAATTATTCTTACAAAAGTTTATTTTCATTTTAATTGAGATAAACCTTTCCGGAAATAGCTACATTGCACATTTTGTTATAGATGCAAAGGGAATAGCGATAGTCAAATGTTTTAGAACTGGACACCATGTGCTGGCCTTAAAATTCAGTACACCTTCCATGACACACGAGAAACAACTGAAAACCGACAGGACTTGTCTATAGCTAATGTTTACCAGCTATTTGAGATTATACAAAATTTCTTCCGAATGAAGAGGACTTCACAGGCTATTCACAGACAATTCAAGATATGCATTTCATTTCTCATGTAAATATTCTTAATGCATAGCATTTTAATAAAAATTTATAGCCATTTTTGAGAAAATAAAAAACTTCGAAAAATGTTGCACATAAAGGGTAGTTGGAGGTGGGGAATTTTCTTGAAAAACTTTGTATCGCATCTTTAGAAGATACTGAACCTAAATGCCAAGTTTGGTATTTATCGCTTTTTGTTTTTTAGTTATGCTGTTCACACACATGCACGCACGCGCGCACACGCACACACACACACATAGTACCTTTATCTAAAAATTATGTTTTTTGGGGGTTCAAAGGTCTAAACATATATTTCCTGTGAAATTTCGACATTGAATTTTTGGGTGGAATACAATACTTCCCCTACTCTCTATACCTAGTAGAGAAAGTAAAAAGTGATGGGGTGACAACATCTTTTAGAAAAATTAACTCCAAACTTATTTGCAGCATGGGAGTCATTTTCAAAAGTATTAGTGTGGATTCCTTGGCAGCAGAAAATTATGAAGAACTAACTTGAGTGATTACTGTTGCTTCCTATAAAGAGAGGATACCACAACACATAAGAATGATGTCTCCTTCCACTACATAAATGTAAGCGGCCATTTGCATCATATAACATGAATGGTACTTTATTTCTAGTATTCCACTTTTCAGATGTGTAAAAAATGTAATAGCTGAAAAATCTGCACCACTATCACTACCAAAAATGCTGTAGTTCTGAAGTAAGCTGTGTAATGAGATATGATAAATAAACAAACTGGAAGTGGTAGACATGAAGCGGAATAATGACTTATTTAAGTAACATTGAGTCAAAATTAATACTTAATACTTCACTAACTTTTACTTACACATAGTACATATGTTTCACAGATGTCTGCATCATCAGCTACTAATAGTAAAAAAAGTCATGTGAGATACATCAGATTTTTATGGTTTTATTCTTTGGCATTTGTTTGTTTCTCTATTACAGTTTGGTTAAAATTGACCACTTTTCCTATACCACACATCGAGCATTTCTACAATATCTATACACAGAGCTATGAAGACATTATAGGTAAGATTTTGAATGTTATGGCTGTGACAATGACCACAATATGACAACCACATGATTTATCATTGCCATTTGTTTTTCAGAAATGTTGGACTTGGCCGAATCCTACTTTGAGACAAGTTTGAAAAAGAAATGTCAGGACATTATTAGAAATGGAGTCACTGTTGAAAACATAATCGTTTTGTACAACACTTCCTTAAAATATGATATGAAGGTAAGTTCATACTAGAGTTCAAAACATTGCTTTACTCACAAACTATTCTTACAAAAGTCCATTCTTCTATCCACTTCTTGATAATCACTTCGCTGCAGGTATAAGAAGAATACAGGAGACTAAAGTGATAGTCAGATTTTTAAAAAGCAGACCGCCATGTAGGCCCTCTCCCCCATTCACCTGACCCGGGAAAACACCCGAAAAAACCCATGGGTAAGAGGGGATTCTCGCTGGGGATTGATGTCGGGACCTCCCGAATGTGGGCCATAGACGTTGCTGTTTGAGTCATCCTGCTCGGTTTTCAAGTGGTAAGTTGCTATTTGTTTTTTCTCATGGTCATGCAAAGAACACGGAATTTCAAAACTAACATGGCAGCCCTCTTTTTAAAAATCTCACCATCATTTAGTCTCCTGTATTCTTCTTATATCTGCAGTGAAGTGTGTAAATGAGGGTTTGTCTTGATTAACAAGAAGTGGATAAAAGAATGGACTTTTGTAAGAAGAGTTTGTGAGCAAAGCAATGTTTTGAACTCTAGTATAAGTTACTTCATCTCATATTTTAAGGAAAGGAACTGTTGTACATAAAGGTTATGGTTTCAACAGCAACTCCATTTCTAATTTCTTTTTCAAACTTGTCTCAAACTAGGACCAAACTGCAATAGAGAAACAAACATAAATGCCAAAGAATAAAACTTAAAAAAAATTTTGGCATGTCACATTCACATGACTTTCTCTACTATTAATAGCTGATGATGCAGACGTGTGTAAAACATATCTACTACATGTAAGTAAAAGTTAGTAAAGCATTAAGTGCTAGTTTTGACTCAATGTTACTTATATAAGTCATGTACCTAGTCTTATCATAAATACTGTCCCAACCTTTGAGGGTATGTGTACTTCTGTCCATTCAAGGTTGTGACTGCAACAGTGGTTTGGTGAAGCATCAGTCATTGTTGGATGAGCTGGAGAAGTGTAAAGTTGTCAGTTTTAGGTTTTCAAGATGGAATGGGGGACTATGAAAATCCTGTGGCCGTGATAGCATTGTAAAAGGTAGGCAAATCAACGGGGGAGATTTTCAAAACCCTCCAGAAGCTCAAAATCAGCAAGAAATTTGTTTACTGCACTATCTTGCGCTTTGTTGAGACTGGAACTGTGAAAGGTCGCCTGCGGCAAGGAAGACCACGCACAGTACGAATACCAGAGCTTGTGAAAGCAGTGGTGGCGCATGTGCGACGAAATCCAATAAGGAGACAGTCAGTTATGGCTCATGAGCTAAAGATATCGAAAATGTCCATGTCTCGCACATTAAGCAGTGACCTGGGACTCCATGCTTACAAACGATGCAAAGGACATCTGACAAATGAACTGGAAGTGCCAGAGGCTCCTAAAATCAAAGCGCCTTCTTAAGTGTTACACAGCAAATGGGCACTGTTGAATTCTTTCCAATGATGAAAAGATTTTCAGTATTGAGGGGGCTTTCAATGCCCAAAATGACAGGATATACGCCAAATCCTCTAGAGAAGCTGGTGAAAAAGCTCCAAGGGTCCAGAGGGGTCATCATCCTGCATCAGTCATGGTGTGGTGGGGTGTGAGCTACGAGGGCATAATGCAGCTCCATTTTTGTGAAAAGGGGGTCAAAACTTCAGCCAAAGTATACCAAGAGACAGTGCTTGAGGGCCTAGTCAAGAATCTCAACAACACCCTCTTCCAAAGACAGAACTGGAGTTTTCAGCAGGACTCAGCCCCTACACACAAGGCACGGACAACCCAGCAGTGGCTGGAGGCAAATGTTCCAGACTTCATTTCCACTTCCGATTGGCCTTCTGCAAGTCTGGATTTAAACCCTTTGGGCTATAAATTGTGGTCCAAGCTTCAGGAGATGGCTTGCAAGAAGAGACATCCCAATATTGAAAGTTTAAAGCGGTCTCTTCGGAAGGCAGCTGCAGATTTTCCATGTGATGTGTTGCGCAATTCAATTGATGAGTGGTCACAAAGACTTAGGGACTGTGTGCGTGCTAATGGTGACCATTTTGAATAATTATTTATGATTTTGATTCATAATTCATCCACATAATTCATATTATTAGGATATTAAAATATCTCTAACCATTTTGTGTCAATTTACTTAAAACTTTGGAACAATATTTATGGTAAGACTAGGTATAATGGGAGTTCATCGTTCTAGATCACATGTTACATAGAATTAGTAATTTGGCCAATAAGAAGCAGAGGATTCATTATGCTGTCTAAAGGTCTCACATTCCTTACCCTTCCATCTGGACACGAGCGAGGGAGGCCATTATAATGAAAAAGTGTAAATGTGTCAGGAGTCGATTGCTTTTCCTCTGGAAAAAATTCTTCCATGAATGCATTCAGAAGTATGATGCCCAGATTCTCCGCATCTAGTTTCTTGGTCATGATATCAACACTGTTAACAGAAAAGAATCTCAAGTTATTATTTTTTCCAAATATAATAATAATAATAATAATAATAATAATAATAATAATAATAATAATAATAATAATAAGAAGAAGAAGAAGAAGAAGAAGAAGAAGAAGAAGAAGAAGAAGAAGAAGAAGAAGAAGAAGAAGAAGAAGAAGAAGAAGAAGAAGAAGAAGAGAATTAAAAATTCACACAGACCCACCAATTAATAAAAGGCATGCAAAATTACCGAGCAAATTTATTTGTTAAAATAGCATTTCAAGATATTCTCCATCTCAATTGAAATCAGAAAAAAATTATACCAAATTTCCAAAATTCATTATGTTTACTTTATTCTGCATTTTCTATATGCTAAATTTTTAAGTAGTTTTTCCATATTTAATTTTTCACAGTGGTTTTTATGCATTCAAATCTAAATTGAATTCCCAAATTAAATGTTAAAGGATTGAAAGGTTTACTATATGTCCTCTTTAACAAGACAAGAAAATAAGGTATAAAATGTGTGATCAAAATAGTATGTTTTTAAATTTAAAAAAAAAAAAAAAATGTATGAAGAAAAAATTATTTCTGACTGCTGACATGTGGAGACAATTGTTTTTTCTTCTTTGGTAATCAAATGTGGTATGATGTTTACATATTCAGTCCTGTAAATAGAACTACAAAATAGATTGCTCTGCCCTAAATAAGTATGCAAAAAATCAGTATATAGCTTCATGCTTAAAGAGAAAGTATTCTTGTAGTAACCACAAATTTAAAGCTGGACATATTAAGTTACAAATAAGAATACTGGACCTAAATTTGCAAAATAAATAACTTACTATTCTGGTTCTGAAACCAAACCCAAAGTTCTTAAAACATCTTGTAGTAGCACAGCAGAAATGAAATTGTTTCCCTCAGGATCAAAGCTCTTGAAAACACGTCTAGCCACTTCACTTGGGGTTTCAGGACTAACTAAGCGCTTTTCTAATGAAAACAACACTGAAACATAAAGTATTGCACAAGTTAGTAATGAAAACTTTAACTACTATAGCACATATACTGAAAAACAGCACAGTTCTGCTAGAATTATCTTTCTGGAAGATAAGCAATCTGTTAAGCTAAATATTAAGAGATGATCAACATTATCTTGTTGCCTCCTCAATCATAAGAGCCTTAAGCTCCATGCCATAAGAATGGGACTGTTTTGAAAATATCCTGTTTATTCACAGTTACAGATAGTTTCAATAAGTTTAAATGAGCGAAAAATCTGGAGATGGTTACTTCAGTGGAGTGTTAGAATCTGCATAATGTCCTGAAGTTAATGTCCTAAGCAAAAATATGATCCTTTTTGTATGTACAGAGCTCTGTGTTTATAATGAAATATTTTGCAGAGAAACTTTTAAAAGTATACACAATGTCCTACTCAAAGTTGACAATAATTTCCATACATTGAGTAATGGTGCATTCATATCCTGTTTTTTGTTAACTTTCTTAATAAGCACTCTTAAAAAAATAAGTCCATGAACATTTTTTATTGTTCATAAACAAAATAATGTAATGATAAACTTTTTGGTCATATTTATGAACAAAGTTTTGTAACTTCTATGAATGAAATGATTCACTAATTTTTTGTGCTTTTATTAACATTTGACATCATCATGCACATTTCTTACCTATGCAGAATATCATAAGACTTTTGTTTCTTGCTTTGTGTCTGAATTTAGCACATGGTGGTTGTCAAGTTGAATATATGATGGTGGATTGACAAGTCTGATAAATTTCAAGGAAAGGACATTTTGTTAACCAGCATGGTTGTGGTAAGCATAATTCTTTGAAAGGTTTTGGTTAAAATTTCAAACAGTCAGCCCCTAGTTCTTTGTTGGCAGCTATGTTTGGTTCAACAGGTTTCATAGAGCAGGGTATCATGCTGCGATAAAACATTTTTATTTAAAAAAGTGGACTGCACCGTAGATACAAACTGAACTTAAGGAAGTTCATGAGGACTCTGCAACAAGAGTATTTACAACTGGCTATATGAACTTAAACGTTGCCATATGAACACTACAGATGCTGCACATTCTGGATGTCTGATTGAGGTTTATTCTGAAAAATGGTGGATAAAATTCATGGTATCATGATAGAAAATTACCTTTGCGAGATTGCTGAAATGGTAGGCATATTGTATATCACGGGTACATAATGAAAATCTGCACATGAAGAAGCGGACTGCACAATTGTTACCATGTTTGACTCCAGACCAAAAACACTTTAGGAAGGACATCTCAAAATCATGTTTGGAAAAGTTGCAGGATAAATCAAAGGACTTCTAGTGTCATTTTGCAACTGTAGGTGACCTCTGGATTCACCATTATACCTTGAGGCATAAAACAGAGTCCAAACAGTGGTTTGGAGAAGGTGAAAATGTACCAAAGAAAGTGACAACTATTTTGTTGGCAAGAAAAGTGATGGCAACAGTGTTTTGGGACTTGTAGGATATCATCTGACTATTTGGAAAAAGGTAAAACAGTGACAGGCTGATATTATGTAACATTATTGGACCATCTACAAGATCAGTTAAAGCAGAAGCGACCAAGATTATAATGCAAAAAGTGCTCCTTCATCACGACAATGCACCAGCTCACACATTGGCCATTGTGATGGCAAAAGTGTCACAATTTGGGCTTTGAATTACTTCCCCACCCACCCTATTCTCCAGATTTGGCACCATCTGACTTTTTTCTGTTTCCCAACCTCAAAATAAGAGAGAGGAAATTTTCATTGATTGAGGTAATTTGTGCTGTAAATGAGTATTATGCATAGATGATTTTATTTTCCCTGAGAGAATAAAAAAATTAGGTCTCACTCAACACCAGCACTCAACAGTTTGCACCATAAACATGGTTGATTTTGCGATGAATTTTTGCTGCATCTTTCGCTTCTACCCGTAGAAAATGAATGATACTTCACAACTTGTACTTGGCAGGAGAATCAATGATGCCAGCCATGTTTAAGGGCCTGTAGCTCAGCTCCAACTGATATATTGAACTCATCCTTTGTAGATGTTATAACTGGGGTAGCTGTGCAGCAGCACAGTTTGGGGACATGTATTAGGTTGTTATTAAGCTGGATACAGGTTAGAATTGACATATACTCCCATTAGAACCAATATTAAAATACATAACATGCACTTTGCACCTACTGCTGCCAAAAGGACAATGCTGTATGTGCTTTGTAACTGTAGTAGCGACTATCAATATTTGGAGGTGTATCACACGTTTTCCATAAATTGCTCCAATACAGCAACTGAAAATGCATATTCCAGAAAATCCTATCTATTCCTAGACAATAATTTTCAATTTGTAGAATCTGGAATTACAAAAATGTTTTACAGCCATTAACTACACATGTGAACATATTTATTACAGATTGCTTAAATTCAAAGAAAGAAGAAAGAGAGAGAAAAAATAAATATATACAGAATATTTGCAAGCAACACATCACTATAATGTTGAATGAATTCATAACAAACTGTGATTCCTCAAAGGATGACTTTCAGGTTAAGTTATGATTAGGTTATTTGATTATGATCTAATTTGAAAATTCTGGTAAAGCAGCAACAAACATGAGCTACAATTATATTGATATACTTGTGAACTCATTCCAGTGACTGCATTTGGTTTAATGATAGTGAAATTTAGCTATTTTTACCTTGGTAAATATATATACTTTATATACCTTACCTATACTATACACACAATCACATTTCCATTGCTTTCTTTGTAAAGATAATCAATGTAATCTAAGTAATTCATGAATACGTCAAAATAGCTTCCTCAAAATACAATATGGTATTCTAGGTAGTTCAATAGATGGGTTAGTTACTCTGCCCAGGTCGCAAGAGTAAATTCTAACTTATATTTGTGCTCTATTGCTTCTGTAGTAACATACTACTTGAAGGTGTTCTTTGACATTTACTTCTGTGGTAATATACTCTGTGAATATCTGAAAGGAGTAAAAATACTTTGGAAGTAGTTTACTTTGGCATGGAAGTCGCTGAGTGTTGACCTGAACAGTAGTTTAACTATAACAGTAGAGCTTACTCTAGGTTGATATATGCCTCCACAGTGTATTGAAATCACTCTTACAATCCGTAACTAAATCCAATAAGGCAATGGACAATGTGAAGAACTGGATTGCAAACAAAAACATTACATTTAAAATGAAAGATGATATTTGTCTGGCAGATGAAAAATTTGCATCCATTTCTCAAAAAGACTGGAAAAGAGTTTGTGAGCATTTAAAAAACATAGAACAATACATCATGATTAAAGGAATCTTATATGAACTTTTGGAAATGGTGACTCATATTGGAAATGATACAAAAAGTAGCAGTGAAAGCAACATAAGATAGTGGTGGAGAAGACTTTGAGAATGGTGAAACATAAGTGTACACTTAATTATGTGGTTCCATGTGTTGCAAGTGACTAAGTGATCACAAAAACAGTTATTTTTCTGTGCTTATCTACCTATAATTTTAGGAACTTTAGGTTCAGATCATAGAGCTATGACTGTTACAATCACCTCAACCACTAAACATACCAAGGTAAAAACAAGGTGGAACATTAAAAGAACACTGGGAAGGATGTAAAGATGAATTAGAAAAAAAGTTATCAAACATGATAGAAACTGGCTTATACTCACCAGATAATATTAATAACAACATATGTAAAACTTTAATAAAAACAGCAAAGAAATTTATACCTAAAGGAAAAGAGGGGAAAATGTATAAGCCATTTTAGTCTAAAGAAGTAGAACTGAAAAACGAAGGAGAAGAGACTAGAAAAAAAAAGCTAAACTTAACATAAATGTAGTATACTTGAATGGAAAAATAAAGCTGCAAAATTTAAAAAAAAAACCTCATTAATGATAAAAGAAATATATTCAACAAATCTGCAGAAAGGTTAAACTACGGAGATGATGGTATTAAAGCACACAAATTTATATCATCAGTGCAACAGGAACGTTTTCCAAAATAACCAATGCAATATAACAGTAATATAATAACATGAATTTAAAATACCATCAAGATTTAATAAAATCTATACTTCAACTAAGATACCAAACTCCCAAGAGTTTGGGTGCTCTATCAGGATTTAAGGAATTTGTCCCTTAATTTAATCCTTTTCGTGGTGAGAGGGATTAAGTACATACAACTTGGACCAACAGTTGGATTCACTGACTCCATGAGAGGGAACAAGTGGGAGGAAACCAAAACACCCACCCAACCCAAAGATGTTATGCATTCCATGCCAAGGGGGTGTGTGGCAAAGGATAGGCTGTGTTGCGAACGGAGCCTCAGGGATATCAGGCAATCTTCCTGAGCAGTGTAGCCATGCACTGGTGTTGACATACTTTTCCCTGGTACTCGTGGGACCAAAATGGAAACCATAAGTAAGGGGTCTTTCAACAAGAGTGTCCTATTTTTAACATGTGATAGCTACCGTTGTTATTGATTTACAGCAGTCATTTTTTTCATGTGGTTACAGTTGTTATTGACAAATAGTCATGGAACGTTACAGCATTAAGCAAGGCGTAGAAATTGTCAAAATTTATTATCAAAATGGATCATCCGTTCACCAAACCTTCCGTGTATTGCGTAAAGTTTATGGTGTGCATAATCGTCCCTGCGAGAACGATTCGGCGTTTGATCGATAAATTTGAAAGAAGTGGTTCTGTCAGCGATCAAAGAATGCCTGTACGTAATTGACGTAAGCGCTCCAATGAAAAATAGGTGCCGTTCGTGAGAGTGTATGTGAGAATGGAAAGAAATCAATTGCTCGTTGAGCGCAAGAATTGGGGCTTTCGCCAACCATAACTTGGCAAATTCTGATCTGGACTTGAAGTTTCACGCTTACAAAATGGTGTTAACTCAAGAATTAAAGCCCAACAACCATAGGTTGCTCCGTATATTCGCTGACTGGGCTATGGAGCAATTGGAAGCTGAGCCGGATTTTTGTCAAAAAATCATCTTCAGCAACGAAGCGCACTTTTGGATGGATGGTTGTGTTAACAAACAAAATCACAATCCAATGCAGATTCAAGAACGACCACTTCATCCCCAAAAGATTACTGTATGGTGTGGATTTTGGTATGGTGGAATCATTGGTCCATATTTTTCCAAGATGAAAATGGAGAAGCTCTGTCAATGGATCTCAGAAACATCTGGTTCCAGCAAAGTGGTGCAACATGTCATACTGCTCTTGAAACAATCGATCTTTTGAAGGAGAAGTTCAGAGGTTTCATCATTTCCCGTGGTGGTGATGTTATCTGGCCCCCGAGGTCATGTGATTTAAAGCCGTTGGATTACTTTTGTGGGGCTATGTTAAATCTCAAGTTTATGTCAACAAGCCAGAAACAGTAAATGATCTTATGAATAACATCACGCATGTTATTCGTGAAGTTGGACCTAATTTACGTTCTTCTGTCATTGAAAATTGGGTCAACCACATACGAGCAACCCAACGAAGTCGCGGTGGTCACTTAACTGATGTTCTTTTCCACACGTAATGACATTAATTATGTTCCAAAATAAAAAAAGAAATAAACCTCTATCATTTATAGAACATGTTTTATTTAAATTCAAAGATAGGACACACTTGTTGAAAGACCCTATACATCAATAACGATGGAAGAGGGACTTGAGGTGCAAGACACCTCTGAAAATACAGCTGTAACATCAGACACTGTACTGATGGAAATGCAAACCACCTCAATCTCTATGGAGGAAAATACTGAAGTGGAAAATGTAGCTGAGCAAATGTAGCTTGGTAAAGATCAACGCTATGTCAGGAGCTCAGAGGAGAAAACTCCTTAGACTTAAGGGCAAAGAATGCCTTTCTAAGATCAAATGGAGGGTAACAATAGGGCTTGAACCTAAGACCTCCAAAGCTCCAAAAAGTCTAAATCTAAAGTAGAGGGAAAGTCAACTTCCTCTACATCTCATGGGAGGAAAAGATCAAGGGAAGAAATGACCCCTGGCACTCCTAGCAAAGACGACAAGCCAAACTTGAAAAAGCCAAGGCAGGAAATAGGAAAACAGACCTACAGTGCTGCAGTCTTGACCTTTTGAATGGCAGTCATTCAACAAGGGTATCCCCTAGTAAATTTGACTTCTGAACAGGAGGAAATGATCCGGATGGCCCTATCTGAAAAGATTGGAGAAGATCTAAGTCCCAAATTCAAAAGGGTGTATTTGGATAAAGGTGCTCTGATCTTTGTTTGCAAAGGTGCAGAGATGGTTACATGGCTAAAGGACAAGGTACCCAGGATAGCACCATGGGAAGAGGCCAAGCTGCTGGTTAAGATTGCAGCAGAGCTATTCAAGATCGCAAAGCTATCCATGTGGGTGCCTAAGTTCCTGAAGGATGTGGCACCAAAAACTCTGTTGGAGAAAATCCAGGCTCAAAACTGGACAATCCGGACAGAAAATTGGCATGTCATCAACTGAAAGGTGGAGGAGAATGGTCAAACCATTGTGCTTGAGGTTGATGAAAAGTCCCTGAATGTACTGTGGGTGCACTAAAACTATATTTGGGGTTCTCACAAGTGCAGGTCAGTGTGATAAAAGACATCAGGAAGACTGATGGCGCCGAACCTGTACCTGAGTGTGCTGCAAATAGTAAGGGAGGAACAGCTGTATTGAGCAGACTTCTGAAAATTCAAGAGGTGGACATGGCACTGACACAAGAATCTTATTTATATAAGGGAGGTATATCGGGCCTCGGAGGTACTGGAGGTAAGTTAACATAGCTAGAAATGTGAAAAAGCCCAGAACTTGCATTTATGTAACAAATGGTATCTCATTTCTGCCTATGGTTGAATTTTGTTCAAGGGATTTAGCGACCATCAGAACAAATCAATATATGGGAGGGAGAAACAGGGAAATTGTCCTGGCTTCTGCACACTTCCCATATGAAGACAGCTTTCCTCCTTCACAAGAAATGAGGAAGCTGGTAGATAACTGAATGAACAAATACTGGGTGCAACACGAATGTCCACAATGTGGTGTAGTGTAGCTGAGACACCAACATTAGAGGTGTCTTTCTATTGGAAAAGAATTTAAGACCTTAAATAGGGGGCCAAGAACCTACTTTCCAAAACTTCAGGAGAGAGGAAGTGATAGACATTACAATAAGTACCATCAGATGAGGAAATGTGTCAGAAGATGGCATGTAACAAAAGAACCATCAGTTTCTAATCAGATGTACATCAGATTTGAAATAGAGGTGGCTTATAGAATTTGAGGAACAAAGATTGGGATTCTTATAAGAAAGACCTTGATTGTTTACCTAACTGAGGTTAAATACTCAATTAGGGACACTAATGATATAGAGGATGTAGCGGATCAAATTACATCTGCTATGACCACCTCATAACTCAACAGCATCCAGTCACCAAGAAAGCCACTAACAGGGCAGTATCGTGATGGAATCAGAATCTGGAAGAACTGAGGAAACGGGTCAGGAGACTGTTAAACTCCGCTAAAAGAACTGGATGCTGGGTGGAATATCGTGTAGCCCTTGGCAACTGCAACACAGCTATTAAGTATGCCAAAAGCGCATCCTGGAATACTTTTTGTGTGGAAGTGGAGGGAGTCACTTCTAGTGCAGGACTCCACAAAATACCAACCAATACAGGGGGAATGCTAAGAAATGGGACAGGGGATACATGCAGACAGCTCCTGGAATACTGAAGGTCCTCCTAGATACTCATTCCCCCAATGCACTGTAATGGCTGACTTAGACCACAGCAATGACCCAGAGGGGGATATAATCTTTTAGGTCCCTCCGTGGTGATTGGGAACTAGCCAAACAGAGCATTGATTATTCGAAAATCCAGTGGACAGTGAGGAATTTTCAGCCATTCAAGTCACCTGGTCCAAATGGATTTTCCCTGCTCTCCTCAAAAAGGCAGGAAATGAACTAACCAGACATCTGTGCAGACTCTTCAGAGCCAGGTTATATACCCAGTCTGGAGATCAGTAAGGGTAGTCTTTATTCCTAAGCCAAGGAGATTATATCATACCTCGGCAAAGGATTTGAGATCTATTAGTCCTACATCATTTTTCCTCAAGACACTGGAAAAAATGATAGATATGTATATTAGGGAAGACATTACCAATAGTACTCCTACACTGGAACCAACATGCAAATCTACCAGGCAGGTCATGCGAAACGGCTCTCCACCAACTTGTGAGGATAGAGAAAGCATTGAACTTTCATGAGATATTGCATTAGGCATTTTCCTGGATATCGAAAGGGCTTTCAGCAATACGAGCTTTGAATCCATATTAGTGCAGCAAAACAACATGGAATAGATACCACTATTTGTAAATGGATCAAATCCATGCTGGTAACCAGGAAGATGGAAGCTACTATCCTGAAAGAAGAAGTACTGATCACAACCACAAGAGGTTGTCCACAGGTGAGATTCTGTCCCCACTACTATGAAACCTTGTGGTGAATGATCTCATTCAACAAATAAATGTTACTGCCAGGGCTAAACTGACGATCTAGTCATTGAAATACTTGGCAGGTTTGAGAGTGCAGTTACAGCTTTAGTACAAAAAGTCCTCGATATTGTTCAGGGATGGTGCCAAAAGCAGGATCTTGGTGTTAATCCCAAGACGACTCTGGCAGTACCATTCACCAGGAAACATATCCAAGAAAGCTACTGTAAACTTAATCTCTTTGGGGAGAAGACACCAGTAAAGTGGGAAGTTAAGTAGCTAGGAGTGATGTTAGACTCTAGGCTAACTTGGACCCCTCATCTTAAATATGCATGTTCCAAGGCCAAGAAAACTCTTATGAGCTCGAGAAGGGCTTATGGTAAAAATTGGGGGTTAAGTCCCAAGAGTATGCACTGGATTTACACCACTGTTGTAAGACCCACAGTCTCCTATGGAGCTATGGTATGGTGGCATACAGCAGAGCTAGCTATGGCTGTTAAACAGCTAGGGAGAGTACAGTGATTGGCCTGTTTGACTACTGCGGTATTAACAGCAACACCTACAGCAGGGATGGAGACTATGCTAAGCTTACCTCCTCTTCACCTGTGGGTCAAAATGGGCATGTAGCATGGTGCTGGGGCATGTAGACTCAGAGGTAACAGCAATGGATACCCAGGTCTCACACTAACATCTTTGATAAAGTAAATCCAGGTCTGAAGCTCTAATGCTATTGGACTATACAAAACCTTTCCACTATTCAGATAAAGATCAAAAGTAAAGAACAGTGGGAAGAGAAACATTAACACCAATCAGGGGACATTATTTGGTTTACTGATGGGTCAAAGATGAACAACCATACTGGTGCTGGAGTATTTGGGGATCAGCCAAGACTAGAGAAATCCTACTCTCTAAGGGAACTGACCACAGTATTTCAAGCAGAAGTATATGCGATCAGGGCCTGCATGGAGGAGAATCTATGTAGATAATACAGGAATGGTAGAGTCTACATTTATTTCGACAGCCAAAATTAAATTGGTTTTATTTATGGACGCTCTTTAACTGCTGTGGTCCTTAGCATCCCATTCTATATTGGGCATGAAAGATTGGAAATTTTGCTCAGAGGCCTCTTTATCAGGCTTGAGGTTCTTTTATGTGCCATAAATCTATGACATGGGACCACTGGCTTTACTTTCCATCCGAAGGAAGACATGCTAAGGATTTTTATGGCTAAAAAAATCCATCACCCTCTGCCGGGTTTGAACCCGCGACCTCAGGAACTAGAGGCTAGCATGGTAACCACTACACCACGGAGGACAAC
The DNA here is from genome assembly GCA_030765065.1 of Deroplatys truncata. Classification (NCBI taxonomy): domain Eukaryota; kingdom Metazoa; phylum Arthropoda; class Insecta; order Mantodea; family Mantidae; genus Deroplatys; species Deroplatys truncata. Next base: position 205,154,960 of record CM060983.1, read on the forward strand.
TTTCCGACAGCCAGACAGTGCTAAAAGCATTATCTGCATGAAAAATGAGATCAAAGATCATTCAAGATCGCCAAGAAGCCCTGAAAAGGCTGGTGAAGTGCAACAAGGTTACCTTGGCATGGGTTCCCAGCCACTCAGGTATAGTTGGCAATGAAAATGCAAATAAATTAGCCAAGACACGTGCTACAACTCGGTTTGTTGGACCTGAACCTGCCTTGGGAATCACCAAAGGACCATCAGAACCAAACTGCTAAACTGGATCTATAGACAGCATACAAATTACTGGGTAAGTATTCCTAAACAAAAACATGGTTAACTTATGATGTCTCTATCATGTTTAAATAGAAGCACTGTGATCCTGAACTTGGACAGGAAGCAGATGACATCCATGGTCAGCCTAATAACTGGCCATGGGAACTTCAAAAATGCCTGCAAACCATGGGGATTAAAAACAGATCCCCTAAATGCAGGCTGTGCAACAGGGATGATGAAACCGCCCTGCACCTTATTTTCCACTGTGACACATTGGAAAATCAATACAACTTATTGGGGAACTCAGACCCCAAGGCAATTGTATCTAACAAACATTTAGTTTAGGGACTCCAAAAACTATTTAGGACGACAGGTTGGCCAAAATAATAACAACCGGGAGATATACTGCACATTAAGAGATTAGTTTCGGTGTGGGCACGTTTGGATTACACCATCTTATTTTGTCTCCCAGATTCCATCAATCAATCAAGATACCAAAGGAATACAAAAAGAAAGATAAGTTAAATTAGAAATCAAGAATAACAAAAAGAATGATAATTCTCACCTCTCAGCTGTTAACAAAATATTTTGCAGTCCTTTCACACAAATAGAACTAAATACAACAATAAAAAGACTTAATAACAATAAAGCTCCTGGACCTGACAAAATCCATTCTGAATTTTTAAAACAACTAGATCTAAGGCTAGAAATGCATTATTAAAATTTTATAACTTTGTTTGGCAAACTTCTTATCATTCCTGTACTTAAACCAGGAAAATCTGCACATGATTTTAATAGTTATAAACCTATATCATTAACTAGTACATAGCAAAAACTATGGAGCAAATGGTCTCAGATAGACTAAATTGGTAAAACATAAGTTATTATCTCCATTTTAAGCAGGATTCAGAAGAAATCATTCTACAAATGAACAAGTAATTTTACTCAGTCAGGATATTAAAGAGGCATTTAATAAGAAAGTTATGGTAGCAGTATTTGTGGATTTGAAATCGGCATACATAAAGAAACATTAAGCATTAAAGATTAACATGCTACAATGGATTTCTGAGTTTGTAACTCAAAGATACTGTGTCACAGGATGTGGATCAGCTATCTCTAAACAATTGCATTTAGGAGTCCCTCAAGGTGCTGTGTTAAGCACAACTTTAATACGTACATAACTGACCTACTGCAACAAGTGGAAAGTCTAGGTGCTGAAACTGCTCTCTTTGCTGATGACTTAGTAATATGGTATTCACTGAAATTCAGCAAAATACAAAATTTAACGTCAGTTCTTCCAGGCAGCATTAAAACAACTCCAAATATGGTGCACAAATAATCTAGTGACTGTGAATACTACAAAAACAAACTTGCAACACTTCTCAGGAAGAAAGCTAATGGAAATAAAACTATGATATGAAGACATACTATTGCTGAGAACAGAAAATACCAAATACTTAGGAGTACATTTTGATAAAAAAAATTGAGAACCATATGGAAAACATAACTGAGAAACCCATTAAAAGATTCAAACTGTTGAAAAGTTTGGCATGACTACATGGGGTAGTTGAACAATACTTAACACAGCATACAACACATACATAAAATCTGTTTTAAAATACTGTGGTGAAATCTTATTAAGTGTCAGAATCCAACAAAATAGATTTGGAGTGAACACAAAATCAAGCTTTGCGATTAATTACTGGAGTAGTCAAAACAACTCCAATTGAAGCCCTATATATTGTTTCTTCCAATAAACCAATCATTTTATAACTTGAACAAGCAATACTTATGAAAAATTAACAAGACTCTCCGACTCTGATAAATGGGAAAAATATAAAAAATCTAATCACAATTTGAAGACCGAATTGGATTTATGCAAGAAGTAGCAAAACTTGCAAAACACTTAGGAGTGTCGTCCTCCATGGCCTAGGGGTACATCTAGTACCAGAGGTTGCAGGTTCAAACCCAGCGGAGGGCGATGAATTTTTTCGGGTGTAAAAATCCTTAGCATAGCTTCCTTCGGAAGGGAAGTAAACAGGTGTTTCCATGTCCTAGATTTATGGCATGTAAAAGAACCTCAAGCCTGATAAAAAGGCCTCTTAGCAAAATTTCCGGTCTTTCACGCCTAATACAGAAGGAGACGCTAAACACCATAGCAGTTAAAGAGCGTCCAGAAAAAAAAAAACTCAAATTCAACCTCATGAGGCAAAGGCTTTGGCACCATACACACAAATTACCCATCTGACAACTGGACACATATTTATACAGATGAATCTCTTTTGGATAAGAGTGGATTGGAGCGGGTGGATCATGTCAGTTTTTCTCTTTCTATAAAAATGTTGGAAGACATGCAACAAATTTTGACAGTGAGATTCACGCAATTTATTCTTCCCTTCAAAACGTTTTTAACTGTCTATATCAGTGTAAAAATACTGTCATCTTGACAGACAGTAAAGCTGCAATTCAAGCAATAGTTACAACTACTTGACCAAAAATGGAAAAAAATTATAGAAGTAAAAACATGATTCAACAAATTGAAAGATTTAATATTTAGTGGTCTTACAATGGATCCCAACTCATTGTGGTATACAGGGAAATGAAAGGGCAGATATATTACCAAAAAATGGTTGCAAAGTTAAGCTAACAGTATGCAAGCTATCTGATGAATCAATAAAAATAATAATAATGCGCATAGTTAATTGCAACAATTACAAACAGAAAATTAAAAATACGGTATTACCCTGCATTTACGTTCCCGTCTTTTGCATTTTCCCATCATTTATGGCATTTTTTGTTGGTCTCTTCAGATTTCCTATGTTCACAATGTGTTAAAATTCTCAGACTTATGCTTTTGAAATTTATATTTCCTGCTGTTTACATCATGCCAGGCAGTTTTTAGTAGGAAAAAAATTGAAGTACAATGGCCAATCAGAAATGCTTAACCTTCAGAATAAAGCTTCCGCATTACCACACAGCCAGTGGTGATGATGCACTCACCCATGTTTTGCAATTGCAGAGCACAGTTATTGTTCATTCCTTGAGAAGCTACATTAATGCATTAACATGAGATTATTAAGCGAATCTACATTCATGGTGCTAAAGTTTTTAGTTTCGTGTTTACTGATTTTGTTGCTGTATGCAGTTGCTGAAGTAGTTATTTTTACATTTTCCTGGTTGATTATTTGTTATTTTCAACCTAGGATGACATTTTGTTGGTGTTGTTCATATCTTACAGCAAGACTTTGACTTCATGACCTAAATATACTCTCTGCGACTTATGTTTATGAACATCAGCTGTTAAAAGATCACCTCTGTAACCTGGTACAATAATTCTCCAAACGAGCCCGCTCATTAATAAAACATCATTTACCAACTGACATTCTTCCAAATAAGGTTTCAGAAAAGTGAGGTAAATTTTATGTCATCACTCTACGTATTATAAAGAATTTGAGCAGTATAGCATTTCTTATCAAGTGCTGTTATTTCAAAGTGCATTTTTAGTTCAAGCCACTGAGACAGAACACGAGCGACAGCCTCTAAAATAGACATCCAACGTGTGTTGCACTTCTGAACTATTTTAAGTGGATTAGCTCCATCATTTATTGCACTGAATAACTTTCTGTAAGAAATTTAACGAGATGGAGACTTGGAAAAACAAGAATACGTTTCCCACAACAAGAACTCCAAATTTCGGGGCAAAGATTCAGCTGCCGCAGAAGATACCACCAGCTGCACGGAATGACAGACACAAGAAATTAAGACAAGTTGAGGAACTTCTCTTTTCAAATTCTGATACACACCATTATTGATGCCTACCATAACTGCTGCATTGTCAGTGCCCGAACCGCACATTAAAAGAATGTTCTAACCATACTCATTAAGTAAAGATTTCAAACCATTGGTTATTGCCACTGTGTTGCCGTCTTCTAACTCTACCATTCCCAAGATTGTAGAAACAATGCGACCTTGGCCTTCAGAAAAAAAATGCACGCACGCACACACAAACACACACACAACTAACAATTTGCTGATGTCCATAGGTACGTCTAAAAGTACACTGAAATGTCAGTCTCCTATGTCTTTTTTCAGACTGGCCTTGAAGTGTGGATAAAGAATGTTTTTAATCACACCACTACACTTACTTCTATGCAAACGTATCTGAGAGACATGGTCAGCGCCCTTAAAATACTTTTTGAGATACTACAGAGGTGATCCACAGATCTTATTGCGCAATGGTTAGCCACAAATAACTTAATGTCGCTTCTACAATAGAAACTTCATTGGTATGCCTGAGTACGTGTGAATCCAATTTTAACTGTTCCTGTGAAGAAAATGGTGCTTCAGCTTTTACATGTTGTTTGCTGTTTGAATGATTCAATAAATCCGACAGACGCGAATTTAAATTGCACTGACAAAATCAACAACGTGCACTAGCAGGTTCAGCGGAAATCTCAACAAGCCAGGCTTTCAATTGTTTGTTGCTAAGCCACTCTTTTCTAAACTTTTGGGTGTATTTTTTGTCCTTTTGTTTTGACATTTTGATGCAACTAATAACAAAATAAAGAAAACCACTGATTTCACCACGGTCAACTGCAACATACAGATAAACAGTTTAACAGTATGTACTGTACCGACAGACTAGGAAAGATTGTTCTGTTGAGGCAGGGGAAACACTACATCGAAATCTGATTATTAAGCATCACCCATGTCAATAAACACATAATGATATGGAAATAGGGAGGATGCTGAATTGCATTCTCACAACTTACTCGTAAGAGGTAATCGGAGGGTGAAACAAAAGCAGCACTGATTCATTTGTTATATTCTGGCTTTATGGACTGTCGTGGTTTGTGGAAGTGGGAGAGAAAAGTATAGGTAATGGTGTCTTAGAAAATATACAACAAGGTTGGGCACAAGTGATAACACCGTAAAGCAAAAACATCTACTCAGATACACGTTATTTTTCAATAGCATTATAACTTTGGCCAACCCATATTGCAATAATCATGTGTATATGTTTGTCTCATTACATATAAACACATTTCTCATAGAGCATGAAGGTATACATAGATATCATGTTTCATATGGTATTGTGCAATGTGCACGTTTCATCACTTAGACTGAAATGGGTGTGTGGGAAGAGGGAAGTTTAACTTGCAGTTTCATCTAGGATTTTTCTCACTAACTCTGGTCTGTAATTATATAATTGAAACATTGAATTAAACAGAAAAACATTATTGTAGACAACAGTCCATATATCCATTAAAAAATCTGTTGACCGCTAAATGCAAAATTTTATCCGTTGGTGATGTGTAAAATCCGTAAAATTTAGCAGAAATTCCACCAACTTGGCAACCCTGTTGCCCAGTAAAACTTTAGCATTCAAATGTGATAACTGCCATGGAGGGAAGCATAGTAAAATGAGGTTAACAGTTTTGTTGGGAGCCAATGCTCAAGGCTCTGAGAAGCTCCACCCTTTAGTGGTAGGGAAGGCCAGGAAGCCTAGTTGCTTCAAAAATCAGCGATCATTACCAATCTCTTACGATACCAATCAAAAAGTTTGGACGACTTCTGATCTTTTTAGACAGCAGTTGGCTGCTCTGGATGCAAGAATGGGGGCACAAAATATGAAAGTCCTGTTTTTCATTGACCATTACCCTGCACATCTTACAGATGTGTACCTAAGGAATGTTCAATTGGAGTTCCTTCTAGGTAACTGTACTAGTAAGCTGCAGCCAATGGATTTACTTGGTTTATACACTCTTTCAAGTCTCTTTATAGAAAGAGCTTGATTCGATGAGTTTTGTGCTTGATGGGTGCTGTAAAGGTCTTTCAAGGTGTCAATCTTGGATGCACTCCATTTCATTGCCAAGTTGTGGAAGGCTGTGAAGCAGTCTAGCATCTCAAACTGCATTTTGAAAGCAGGATTTTTTAAAAACTGCACAAACTCTCAGCTGCCGGCAGAGGAGGAAGAAGATGGCCTGCTACCTGGGAAATGTTGCAGCCAAACTGCACTTTTCAAGACTCTGTAATTACTACTGAGGAAAAACATGTGGAGGAGTTGAAAGGCAGCCAAATCCACCATCATGGATGAAGAAGATGAATGCGAAAGTGAAATGATACCTACCAGTGCTGAGGCATGTGCAGTGGTAGAAGTTTTGCATATATATTTATCATCTGTTGCAGAGGGTGCAAATAATTTTGACAATCTGTACGAACTTGAAAGACAAATAGAAGATTAAGAAATAAAAGGTCCAAATAGAAATCCATTTTGGATTATTTTGATACAAAACAGTAATTGTTTTCATTCTGGTACAAAAGTTCATTAATTTTGTTATTTCTATACCATGCACATAGCTATTAAAGTTTAAATGTTTCATGAAGAGAGAGAATATTTATTACACTTTAAATTCCATATCCATACTATAAAAGGTAAAAAAAATTAAAAGAATGAAGGTTATTACACAGTACTTAACTGCCGTTCTCCTAGCCAGTGATTAAGCAGAATTACAAAGGCAGTGTAGTATCAGCAATTAGTTTACACTGTTGATATTTGAGGTAAGTACTAGGAATAAGAACAAAACAATCTATAATATTAACAATGTGCATTTGGGAAACATTAACCTCTTTCTCAAGACATTTTTACCTATGTAAGTGGTTTCCCAAGATTTACACTTTACCCCGTTTACACCACCATTTCCCTGCTCCCTTGAAAAGTATAAAACAGGGGTAATACTGTACTTTTGGATGATCCCTCTATCATTCCTAATTACCACGCAAAACCACAGTTGCTATGTTTAAGCATATTATGGACATGATTGTCTGACTAAACAAAATTGGCATATTACCATCTCCAGATTGCCTACTCTGCTGCCACAATATAGAAATGGACATGACACATCTATCAACATGTACAGCTCTTAAAAGTTATCAAGAATTCAAATATTGGGAAGCAACATGGAGAATGACTTCATTGTTAACTCTAGAGCATCAGCTACAAACATATATCTATAATTTCATGAACTGTATATGCAGTGTAATGAAGTGTTTTTAATCATTAAATAGCTCTGATATGTACTTGTGTTTTACTTGAACAGTATTTTATCTGCTAGGATGATGATGTAAGCACCTTCTCCTACTCCTTCCCCTAACGAAAAACATTGCAGGACAAGTCCATTCATTGCCTAGCAGTTCAATACAGTACATTCTTGATGCCTGCAGCTTATAGGTTTTTGTTCAGATCAGTGCAGTTGGTAGGTGGTTGGTATCCATTCTACTGTTGGGTTGTCTGCATATTGTACATGCTTTAGTTGGGTAGATACCAATTTTGTACAGGGAGCACCCAGAGAAGTGTGTTCTATGACTAGTCTGAAGGCAGCATGACTTCTTTTCCATGTTTGCTTTTGTAGTTTTCCTTCAGCTGATTAATGTCATTAAAAGATTTTTCTTTGGTTTGTTTCTCTAGTTCAGGCATGGGGAAAAGGAACACACTGTGTTTCTTTCCCCTCCAGGGTAGACTAACCTCTTCCACTGCTAGATAACCACATACTCGCCCTCTGCATGCCTATCCATTTCCTTCCACAGTTAGGCCACTCTTTAACAACAAGTTTGAGGGCAATGCGTATTATGGCGTAATTATGTCCCACAGCAAAGCTAAGAGGTACATTTATAAAGACGAATAGGAGTATAAATACTTTTGTGTTCCTCTAAATAATAAAGCATTGTGTCTATTGTACCGAAAGGACTTGTGCTGTTCCTTGTTTAGTGTGTGTGTCAGCATTTTGAAGTGATATCCATAAACAGGACCGTAGGGAGAAAGTTTTGGCAGGTAATTATTTGAATTTATATTTTTATATCTTTGCAACACTGTTATAACAGTAATCCTGATATTGCAGCGAGGTGACAGATTTTATAGTAACTTGAATGATTAAACACTAATTATTTCCTTATTCATTTTGAATAGCGCCATCCCACCAATTAAAATTGGAGCAGTTAAAATACACATTAAAAACCAGAGAGAAACCAGCTTTGGTTTGTTTAGCAACAAACATACCGTGAGTTAGTTATCTCCTCTCAAAACCTATAGCAGAGAAATTAAGGTGTTTCAAGGAAGGAGAATTTATTCAAGAATAAAAGTACATTTTTCCAGAAAAGCTAGAAATGTTCCAATCAATACATCTCTCTTGTAGAACAGTAACAGACAGAATTACCAAACTGGCTAATGATGTCGAAGATCAGTTAATATATAAATGAAAACAGCCGGAGTGATATTTTCTTTAGCCGCTGATGAGAGCACTGACATGAATGATACAGCTCAATTAGCCTTTTTATATGGGATGTAGATTCTGAATCTATATACACTATGTGATCAAAAGTATCCGGACACCTGGCTGAAAATGACGTACAAGTTTGTGGCGCCCTCCATCGGTAATGTTGGAATCAATATGGTTTTGGCCCACCCTTAGCCTTATTGATATCGTTCACTCTCGCAGGCATACTTTCAATCAGGTGCTGGAAGTTTTCTTGGGGAATGGCAGCCCATTCTTCACTGAGTGCGGAACTCAGGAGAGGTATCGATGTAGGTTGGTGAGGCCTGGCACGAAGTCGCAATTCCAAAACATCCCAAAGGTGTTCAAGTCAGGATTCTGTGCAGGCCAGTCCATTACAGGGATGTTATTGTCATGTAACCACTCCGCCACAGCCCGTGCAGTATGAACAGGTGCTCGATCATGTTGAAAGATGCAATTGCCATCCCCGAATTGGTCTTCAGCAGTGGGAAGCAAGAAGTGCTTAAAATATCAATGTAGGTTTGCGCTGTGATCCTGCCATGCAAACAACAAGGGGTGTAAGCCCCCTCCAGGAAAAATACAACCACACCATAATACCACCACCTCCAAATTTCACTGTTGGCACTACACACGCTGGCAGATAACATTCACTGGGCATTCGCCATACCCACACCCTGCCATCGGATCGCCACATTGTGTAACGTGATTCGTCACTCCACACAATGTTTTGCCGCTGTTCAATCGTGTAATGTTGATGCTCCTTACACCAAGCGAGGCGTCGTTTGGCATTTTCCTGCATGATGTGTGGCTTATGAGCAGCCGCTCGGCCATGGAATCCAAGGTTTCTCACCTCACGCCAAACTGTATAGTACTTGGAGTGGATCCTGATGCAGTTTGGAATTCCTGTGTGATGGTCTGGATAGATGTCTGCATATTACTCTTTACAACCCTCTTCAAATGTCGGCGGTCTCTGTCAGTCAACAGACGAGGTCGGCCTATACGCTTTTGTGCTGTACATGTCCCTTCACGTTTCCACTTCACTATCACATCAGAAACAGTGAACCTAGGGATGTTTAGGAGTGTGGAAATCTCGTGTACAGACTTCTGACACAAGTGACACCCAGTCACCTGACCACGTTCGAAGTCCGCGAGTTCCACAGAGCGCCCCATTCTGCTGTTTCACGATATCTAATGACTACTGAGGTCGCAGATAATGAGTACCAGGCAGTAGGTGGCAGCACAATGCACCTAAGATGAAAAACATATGTTTGATCACATAGTGTATTTGAAGAGTTCCTTTATTTTGTTCCTTTGGTAAACACCACCAGGAGGAAAGACATTTTTGAGGCTGTGCTTCATTTAAAATAGAGAGTTGAGGGTTGTTACACTACATCACTATGATATTCTTACTTGAAAGTAAGAATATCATAGTGATGTAGTGTAACAACCCTCAACTCTCTATTTTAAATTATGACACATCACTGTTACAAGCTTCTAAATCTTCAAAAATTGAGCTGTGCTTCATAATTGTGACAAAATACAAATTGCCTTGGGGGGAAATTGGTCTGTGTTGCTACAGATGGCACCCTCTCAATGGGAGGAGAGCACAGAGTTTCACTGAAGTCTTTAAAGACAATTCTTAAAATTAATTAATGAGAAGTCAAATGAACTAGTGATAATTCACTGTTTCATCTACCGAGAGGCATTGTGTGCCAAATATGCATCTGTAAATCACGTAATGCAGATAGTCGTAAAAGTAGCTAATGCTATTAAAGGTTGTCACCCCATGATCAATTTCAGACATATTTAGGCGACATTGGAGCTGATTTCACAGATATTCCCTACTATTGTCAGGTGTGATGGTTGAATAGAGAAGCAATCTTGAGGCATTTCATTGTTTTAAGAGGCGAAATAGACCATTTTTGAAATCAGAAGGTATGGGCATACCAGAACTAATGAATGAAGAATGGATATGTGATCTTGCATTTCCCACAGATTTAACAACTCATTCAGCTAATTTAAACACTACATTACAGGGACCGAACCATGCAATCATAGATCTAATGGATGCTGTAAAGTCTTTCATGTCAAAACTTCAATTGTTTTCACAACAAATTAAAATTAATAATTTTGTTTACTTCTCTAACCTAAAAAAATGCTATTGCGTCTCTGGAAAGCTGGCACAATACAATAATATTTTAAGCACTATATAAAGGAATTTCGAAGATAGTTTTTGTGAAGTAAGATCTATGGATTTGGAATGGTGATTGTTCATTGACATTTTCTCCATTCAAGCTATTGAAGCACCTGCCTCATTGCAATTAGAAATAACATAGTTGCAAAACAACACAGGTATACAATGTTGACAGAAGGCTGGTATCAAATTCTTTAAAGGACTACCTGAAAATAAGCTTCCTAACCTTCACAAGTTTGCTGATCGATTGTTAGCTCTTTTTGGATCTATTTATGCATGTGAACAGATGTTTTTGAAAATTAACCTTGTGAAGTCAAAGAAGAGGTCAAGAATAACAGAATTGCATCTTGTATCTGTGCTACAATCAAGTTAAAAAAACTTCACACTTGACAGACACATTAATGTCATAAAAAGCTCACATGGGTACATGAACATCTAGTGAAGATATACTGTTGTGTTTTTATAAAGAATGTATGAATATTTGTTAAGTATTCATGCTATCCATCAATTCCTTTGATGGAATTTGCATTCAACTTATTTTGTTCATTACTCATTTGATCTGTTTACCAATGAAACAAGAATTATTTTCATTCCATTGCTGTAAATACATTTGAATTACTATAATGTAAGTGCCTGTTTTGTTCTATAAGCATTTGTCAGCACCCTATTGGTTCAGGAGCACACAACTAATACATTGTTGAGTTATGCCACTGTACGTTGCAGATTCAGCTTGAACACAAACAACCCCAAAAGAGGTACGTCTGACCTTGCTCCGGCTGTGAATTAAGTGGAGTGAATAAAATGCACATTACATTTGTCCCATCCCATTTCCCCCATTGCTGCTCTAGTTCTTTAAAGTATTGTTTATCTGCTTTTGCTATTACAAGTTTTATTTTTGAGTGTTTGTCATGGTTTTGGATGGTGGTGGTTGTTGTTTAGTCCCATTCTTCTTGTCTTATATGGGCTTGATTCATTCGTGCAAATCTGACATAAGATAGTATACAATGAAACTTTATTTTCATTTGTTGAATGTTTAACAAATGTAAGTGCTACATATGTTTGTGTCATTTCTATTCATATCATCTATGTGCTCACAACAATATCATCACTCCTTGTCTTTTCCCCCATTCTAAGTGCTACACATCAGAGTGTTCTTGTCTATTTGCACCTGGAGTATCACTTCTATCCTGTGGTGAGGAACTTATCATCTGCTCTGGCATGTAGCATGTTATCAAGGTGCCTACTGGTCACCTGAATCTGCTTTCCCTCCCTGTATTTAACATGTAATGCCCAATTTCCCTGCATTATATTTAGCTGACCTAGGTACTCATAACCTGAAGTACATTTAACAATATAAAAATGTTATTTTAAATTATTATCAATTCAACAGCAAGGGAAAGCATTAGCATCTCTGTGTTATGCAACTACACATTTCTGTATGCATTGATGCTATAACTTGTTATATATTTGTAGAAAATAAACTAAATATTTCACAGTTACACTTTTTGTAAATTACATAGGTATCACATAACAATTTCACATGATACCATAAAAGGAGCTTGAATAGCAAAACCTAGCCATATTTAAAAGGTACTTGAGTGGAAAAATTTAACTTAATAAATACCTATATTTTATTTTATACACTTAAGCTATTTTACTTCAACCTTTTAATCCTTAGATTTTCACTTCTTAAATTTTCTTTATCTTCTCTTCCAACTCACTTAACTTGATTCACAACTCCTCTGTTTCTTTTTTCAACTAATACAGTTCCACAGATTTTCTCTTTTTCTCATCCCTCTCATATCAGCTCAGCTTCTCCAATTCTGTTTCTCTTCACTTTTGTTCTGCAATTGCTTCTTTCTGCTTAGCAGTGGCTCCATGAATATATCAAACATTTCTTCATATATAACTATGACATCCTCTCCGCAGTATTCTTGTAGACATCCCATGCTTTTCTCAAAGCTACCAGAGATTCTTCATGAAGGTTTTTCACTAGCATTTCCTTATTAATGTAAAAACCTCCTTCAACAAAGGCAATGCAACGTGAGAATACAAGGATAATTTTGACAATTCACCACAAATTTCAGTTGACATAAGAAACTTCTAAATACACGTTTTCTTTGGTCAAATTTTGAAAGCTCAGTCTTGTCAGTGTGAGACATAAAGCGACTATACTAAAGGATAACTCAGTCAGAAATGCAGTAACGCGATGTTTCACCAAAAGCATTCTAAGGCATGTTTTGATGTCGGTCCTGCATTGTTCTGGTTTAGTCAATATCTTTTTTGGGATATCAAGACAGGTGGATGCTTTAACAAATCTGTGATAAGTTTCTCTACAATTTTCATTACACAGCTTTTCACCTTTAAGATCACATTTACCCATTTTGATCTCTTTAAAACAAGTTTCACTGAGGAATTGCAGCCAATCCAATAATGACTTGCCGTAATCTAAACTTTCAACACTTATATTAATGAGCTTGTGTGAAGTATACGTGCTTTTCAGAAAACCAAGTTTAAGGAACCTTTCTATTAGCTCTTGGATAAGGTTTTCTAAAGCTGAATGCAGAAAAGGGAACATTGGCCTTGTGTTTTGAACTTCCCCAGGAAAAACTCTCCAAGAAAAAATGTTTAGGAAGAAGAAGATAGTCTTGAGGACTCTCCAACTTCACTGAGTAAGCATCTGGCAGCTACGCATACTTTCTGTTGAAATAAGTCTTCAGGTATGGTGATAACTCTTTCACAGGTATCATTTTCAAGCCATTGACAATTGCCAAATTTTAAAGGAAAATCCTTACAATTTGCTTCAGACAAAAACTCAGCTTGATGCACAGCAGAATCTTGGACATGCATATAGAGTTCAGGAACTTGTCAATTTTGCAGCCAGTTTTCCTGAATGCTACCTGAAATTTGTCACATGACTCAGTCTCAATTATTTCTTAATCCTTTTCATGGGTCTTCAAAACTTTCTGAGGAGTTCAAGAAAGACCTAGTTTACATTTGGTCCATACATCGATACTTGTAACACCCTACTCTATTTTCTTCCCAAGACCCTCTTTAAAGCCCCTCAACAAATAAACCACGGACGAATGCCCCAGAAAAGAAGAATTCCAATACCTCGATGATACTTTATTCTTACTCTCATCCCAAAAGAGAACAGCCAAGTCATTTGCAGAAGCTTTGATATCCTGTTGAAGGACTCATCAAAACGCACGACCTTGTGCTTTGCAAATCTCAATTCATGAGTAAGCTTTGCACTCCCCGTATCATACACAGTGTATGGAATAACAAAGGTTTGATGAGATAAGAACAATGAACTTCATGAACGCACTCTTTGAGAAGAGGGGGAAGCCTGCTGAAGAGTGCATCAAGACCTTCTGCGCCGATCTCCTAAGGTGATGTCAGCGCCATACCTCTCCTACCAGCCAGGACCGTCTCGCATCAAGAACAGGCTGGCAGATAGATGGCGCAAATAGTAGTGCTTTTTCACAGTGAGCATGTCGATAGAAATGAACCTTTAAAAATTCTTGTTTTGGACTTATATCAGATTGTATCATTTTCTAAATTAATAATTTCGGCTGCCTACATGTTAGGAGGAGGTTTAGGAAAGTTTATATTGAAGCACTGTAACTCTAATTGTGTGAACTTAAAACTTGTAACAGAAAGCAATAATTTTTAATGTGTTTGTGTTCATGTAGTTATAGTCGAATGCAGAAAGACATATTGTAACTTAACTATTTGCAAGTATATTCGTGCCATGTTGAATATATTATCAGTTGTTTGGGTGATTAATGTTACGAAGTAAAGTTTGCGATGGTTAATGTTATTGATGGTATTATTTGCCAGTGATTATTTTATAGTATCCCACATTAAGATATCAACCTCTGGGGCATTTGGCTTAGCATGTGGTGAAGTTAATTGTTGAAAGAGAAAAATATTTAAACATTTTGATGACTATTGTATGATTTAGCCTTCAACAGGTGAAAAAAAAAAAAGGTGTCGGTACTCTACTATGAAATGAAATATAAGTACAATACAAAAATGGTAGCACGCATGGTAGGATAAAGCAGCTTTAGTATTTTATGTGTTATAATTACTTTTCATATGCCAGTTAATTGGCAAGTTATGTCAAGAGTGTCAAATGGTGCCCATAGAACGAGAACACGTTTTACCATTTTGATATTTCAAAATTTCTTGTAGTATTACAGAATTGTTAACAAGGGTTCAAACCTGGCGGAGGGTGATGGATTTTTTTTTGGGCGTAAAAATCCTTAGCATGGCTTCCTTTGGAAGGGAAGTAAAGCTGGAGGTCCCGTGTCTTAGATTTATGGCATGTAAAAGAACCTCAAGCCTGATTAAGGGGCTTCTGAGCAAAATTACCAAAATTACCTGAGCCCAATGTAGAGACGTTAAGGACCATCGGCTAATGAGCGTCCATAAATAAATAAATAATAATAATAATAATAAAAAAAGTATTGGAATTATACTACGAATATACTAACGGTTTGCTAAAGGTTAATGGTTCTGATTTGGAATTGTCATTTGCATTTGATGACTATAATGATATATGCTTTTTGTTTGTATTATTGCTTTCTGTTTAACGTTTCATAAGCGAACTCCTGATTAATTTGCGGCGTGGTCCATAATGGTGTTACAAAATGTTGAATTCTTGTGTAAAGATGAACTTGTGTTTCATTTGAAGATTCAAGCTTTATAATTTGAAAAGTCGGACAGTTTAATTACAATGTTACACCTTTTGAAAGATGCAGGGAATGCTATAGTAAATGTGAATCAGGATTCAACTTAAAGAGTTTCAAAATTGTTTAGCAGAGCAACAGTGATTTCCTTCATCAGCTACATTACAATGCTTGAAGGCACGCATCTTGTACCACCTACAAGGATTCAACTGTTGCAATTGTCAAAATAAGTCATCCTCCGTGGTGTAGTGGTCACCATGCGAGCCTCTAGTTCATGGGTTCAAATCCAATGGAGGATGATGGATTTTTTCGGGCATAAAAATCCCTAGCATGGCTTCCTTTGGAAGGAAAGTAAAACCGGTGGTACCGTGTTGTAGATTTATGGCACATAAAAGAACCTTGAGCCTGATAAAGAGGCCTGCAAAATTTCCGGTATTTCATATCCTATATAGAAGGGACACTAAGGACCACAGCAGGTAAAAAGCGTCCATAAATAAAATTAAATTTCATTTTTTTCGTTGAAGTATACTTTGGATGATAAATTATAGGTACAAGAATTTTAAATCAATATATTTAATTTTTTTGTCTCTTGCTGACAGTTCCAGAGTTGCATCAACTTTACCATCTATGCAAGCAGTACAATGGGGCAAGGATACACAAATTGATTCACCAGTAGTTGTGGAACCAATGTTAACTCAGCTGCTATTACAAGTTAACCATCCCATACAAAGACTGTTAAATACCACACATTTTCTGGTGAACAGTCACAACAAGCCTTAGAATTTTTACAATTCTTCATTCAGTTTTCAGACGTTTACAACATCTTGGAATAATGGGATCAGATGTGTATACCTTACTAGTAAATATTGTGGAAGGTAAATAAATTGCTTTCCCTTATTACAACCGCACACATAATTGAAAACACTTCAACAATTTCATGAGCACATCTTGGAATTCTTCTTTCTGCATAGAGTATGTATGGAGTTTCTCACATAATATTATTATGTGCTACAAAAAGTATTGGAGGATTTTCTTTCTTTTATGCAAAGGGTTAAAAAGTTTGCATGAGTTTTTTAACTTCGAGATTCCGAACTGGAAGTTTGTAAACTTATGGTATAGGGGTTAAATAAGGCAATGCGGTTAAACTGCACATTTGCTAACTTGCCACAATCGTATGCAGATTTAGATCACATGGTTAATTCTACCTTTAGAATCTTTAGATCTTAATGGAGTAATGGTCACTAAGAAACCACAACAGACGGGCAATTTTATACCACCTTCGAGTAATGTTAGGGTACATTCCTTACACCTGTGTCAGAACGTTCATATTGTGGTAAAACGGGACATTCACAACAGTTTTGTTTTAAATGATGTAGACAAATGCGCTTGTTGTGACTAACAACCTGTTGTTTAACTAGAATACTGTATCGTATTTGGAGGAAGATATTTTTGACGTGTTCATGGATTATTTAGAAAACATTGATGATCTGGATGAAGAAAACAGTGATTACTTAGGTTACATTGATGATCTCGATGGAAAAAAAAAAAAAAAAAAACAAACAAACAACAGAAATGCGATAGTGCTATGCAAGAACCATATGATACTTATACAGAGAGAGAGAAAGTTCAATGAACATTTCGGTATTAAGAAAGAAACTTATACACGCCTTTTGAATCTTCTTGGAGAACATTTCAACAAAACTCAGACACAAATTCAGCTCTATAATCCAAATTGTAATTATTGTTATGTGTCCTATAAGTGTTTCTTACCGGAATATTTCAAAAGCTTGAGCCGGCATTATGATGAATTTAACGTAATGTGACAGTCTTACACTGTATTAAATGGAGATATTTAAAACCAATCAGTACTAGCTCGAAGTAATAAAAGAACTATGAATTAAGAGTCATTTCCATTACGTTAAGTGCATGCCAATTATACCTTTAGTTTACCAGCATTTTCATGTCACGTTAAGTTCATCGTAATCCCAATATTACAGGTGATCTTATAAATAAACGTTCACCACGCGTCTGCTGGCCGTGTATTTCACTACATTGTTACACGAGTATTAAGAAAATAAAAGGCAATTCTTCTTCACTTTCACAGATTTCCCACACATTGTGTGTGGAATTGACTGCACGTATGTTACTATTTTGTACCCATCCGTTAATATGGTGAACTTTTCCGAAATCAGAAAGGATATTCTCTATCAACACACAAGTGATCTGTGGTGCAAAATGAAGATTAGAAATATTGTTTCCAGAATTTTAAGCTGCTCTTCGGTACGTTTCCTGTCGCTAGAATAAACTCGTCAATCACAACTTTCCAGCATCTTTATAACACGTTTTGGCTTTTTTGAATTACTTGGGTCTTCATTGAAAACGTTAATAAAGTAACTTCCTATGAATCAGGAACCTAAGCTTATATATATATAAACCTAACCTAACCTCCCATAAATCAGAAACATAAAAAACTAATCAACCTAAAATAAAAAATAATTAAGAATGCACGTTGCGAGTGTTGGCGGTATCTCACTGGCTTTGAAGACCAACATAATGCAGGTTATTGCACGTTTTTTACACTCATGTTGTTTAAATGGATTTTCTTTATTTCTACCAACAAACACTTATCTCTTTCACTGACGTTTCTCCCCTTTTCCTATCACACATAACCTTGTTCATGATTGCATCAAGTAAATTGCGCAAACAAAACAATACCTTCAGGAGTAATTAGCTCTTACTTCCGTAGTCATAACTAAAAGACTAAATTGTAATTGAGCTCTCCAACGTTACTTTCGGAGTAAATTGCTCCCATAGTAATCTACTTCCGTAGTGGGGACTTCTTTAGTAAACGTTACTTCCGAAGCAATTTACTCCAAAATGGTGCACGCCAGCCTTAGTGGCACCAATACATGGAGTTCAATTTCTACCGTTACCTACTATTGATGTATCCTGCTTACCTAATCTTACACAAGCGTTAAATGATTCAGGGTCTTCATTAAATCTTACAGACAGGCAGTTTTTTGATACACTGTTTAAAGATAGTGCTTGGGTGTTGCATTAAACAACACTTAAAGCAATTACTATTTCCAGGTCAATGTTACACATAATGGGTATTGCAACATTTCATATTAAAATCCACAATTTTTCTTGGGATGTACAGTTTCATGTGGTGGAGAGCCTTCCAGTTACTTTGATCTTGGGCTGTCCTTTCTTGCTTAAGTCACAGTTACTTTTAAATTTTTCCAACTTTATAATTACTTTCCTTTTGCGCAATTACAAAAGATAGGCTTTCTTTAGGATCAGTTATTATTGCACCTAATCTACCACTTGTTGCTTTGAGAAATACAGTTATAAATTCACAATTATTGCATTTATCTCATGAAGTTCATGCTGAAATTACTGAATTAGTAGAGCAGTTCCCTGATGTTGTTACTGAAAGGTTGGGGACTGTAAAGGATTTCGAATATCATATTCAATTATTGACAGATAAACCTGTTCGTTCACCACCATATCGATTACACCACTGAAGATTGACATGCTTCGTGTGAAAATTGATGAGCTTTTACGTCAAGATATCACTGAACCTTCGCAGAGTTCTTATTCAAGTACGTGCTTTCTGATACTCACAGCAAATGGAGAGGTGGGATTGGTGGTAGATTATGGTAAATTGAATCAACACATTCAAATTGATGCTCTGCCACTACCAGAGTTACATACTTTGGTACATTATTTTTGACATGTATGAGTGTTCATCTTAAGCTTATTGTCAAATTTTGCTTGATATGCAGTCTCGACCATCAACTGCCTTTGCCACTCCATGGAATTTATATCAATTCAATCGCATCCCGTTTAGGCTGTCTATTGGAGCTTAAGTGTTGTCACGATTGTTAGACAAAACACTGCAGAAATATAAATTTAAATTCATCTTTAATTATTTAGATGACTTAGTTTACTTGGCTGATCTGAAAACACATTTGCATAATTTTAAATTGGGTTTTCAATGTTTATGTACTGCAGGCTTGATGGTTAGTCCATCTACACTAAAATTTGCAGTGAACCAAATTTCATTTTTGGGTCATATAGTCTCCCCACAAGATATTTCTGTTGATCCTGAAAGAACATTAGCATTGCGCCGTTATCAAATTCCTACTTGATGAAATGGTATGCTTCATTTCTGGAAATGGCAAACTTTTTTGCTAAGTTATACCAATTTTGAGGTAGCTGAACCCTAAAATGCTCTTCAGCACAAAGGTGCAAAATTTCAGTGGACACCTATACATCAATAGGCATTCGAGACGTTAAAAACCACAATCATGAATCCTCTGGTTTTAACTATGCCAGACTTTAATGAACCCTTTGTCGTACAAACGAACTCCTCACGCTGTGCAGCTTCCACAGCATTACTGCATGGATCTGAAGGAGCTAGGAGACCCATTTATTATACGTCTCGTCTCTCTAAAATGGAGCGTAATTATTCAGTATATGAACTAGAAACACTGGCAGTTCTTATAGTGCGTGACAATTTTTGCCCCTTTTTGGAGCATAGAACTTTTGTTTGGAATGTGATAACCAGGCTTTGGCCTGGGTACTTTCACAGGTCCGTAAAATGGGGAAACTGGCGCAACGGGCGATTAACTTTGTGCCTTTCATTTTACAGTCAAACATATCCGAAGTACCCAAAATGCACTGCCAGATGCCCTTTCACGGATAATCCCCTTCGATCGAGTCAGAAATGGTCACACCAGTCTTGGGGATTTCCAATTTTTCACGTGACTTTACTTCGGTGTTCACGTCTATTCCAGAACATCAATGGAAGGATGAGGTGTTAGGCCTGGTTTGGGAGCAATGCAACTTGGGTAACATTTTGCAAGGATATCAGTTTTGAGGCACTGCTTTTAACACTTAATGATTTCAGTCAAATTATATAATATATAAATTCAATATATTACCTTGAAGCAATATGTGTATGTAATAATTTGTAAAATGTATGTAACCGTCATTGTATGTGTTTATATTATTGTAAACATGTTCAATAATGTTATGTGAATGCATTACGTAATTTAATAATGTAGGAGCTGTGAGAAATAGGTTTAAAGTTGCTAACAATGAGCTAACAATGAGGTAACCTTGAGGCAATGAGTAAGGAAGTTTAAAGGCTACTAATCATTATTAGAGCAGCAATAATGTAAATTTTAGTGACAGTTTATAAAAATAGCCAATCAACAACCAGAAAAAGCTTTAGTTAAATGCAGGTATTCTATTGGAGTAGGATTAGCCAATAAGAAACTGAAAAGGAGAAACATTTACAAGTTTAGACAGTTGAAATCAACTTAGCTGCCTGCAGACAGAGTTACTAACTAGACGCAAAAAGTGTCCTCAAGAAATATAATATGTCTTCGTGTGAGACGAAAATTAAGTTTACGTGTTAAAAAGTGTAATTAATTAATAAATAAGAAGAATCTCACAGCTCTCTATATCAGTGAAATGTTATTTAAATCTTATCAAGCATTAATAAAAGGAGTGAAGTAAAATTATAATCTGTATAAGCCTACATTCTTGTCGCATCACGCCCTGCCAAGATATCGATGTCTCTAAAACAATACTGACGCAGCCGAGGCAAACATAAATATTAAATATTTAAAGATACAGCTTAATTACAAAGTTAATATTTTTTTAAACTTGGGGCAAAGGCCACCTGAAAATACATTTGGGGCGAAGGCTACCGGAAACTGTTTACTATATGTGCGGTTGCAACTACTAGAAGTTCAGCTCCCCAACAGTTGAAATATAATACAACTCCTTCAATACAAACTACTACAAATTGACGCCCAAAGCGTGGTGCAAACAACGTAAAGACAATACCTACTTCAGTTTAAAGAAGGGTTATTGTATGCCAAACTTCCCTGTTCTAATATGTCGAACATTCTTCATCCACAAAATCTGTAATACCCGTTGTACTCCAATATTTTCATACTTCTCTGTATGGAGCACATTTAGGTATATTTAAAACAAAGAACAAGTCTAGAACTTTTGTATGGAGTCATATGTATAAAGATATCGCCGACTTCGTAAAACATTGCTCAGTTTGTTTACATTCCAAACCAGCATAGAATATGCATTTGGGATTGTTAAATTCTAAACTGCTGCATTACTCCATGGAACAGGTTCTTCTTGATTTTGTGGGTCCGTTACCGTGGTCATCCCGCGGTAACATCTATCTCTTGGTTTTGGTAGATGTGTTTTCAAAATTGATGTGGTTATGCCCAGTGTGAGCAGCAATGGCTTTTGCCACAATTTCAGTTTTGTCTAGTATTTTTGCTTCTTTGAGTAATCCGCAAATTATGGTGTCTCATAATGCCTTGTATTTTCATACAAATACATTTTGTACATTTTTGTTTGAAAGAGGCATCAAATTTATATGTACATTCCCTTATTATCCGTGGCCTTCATTGGCAGAATGGGTTAAACAGAATTTAAAAAGCATTCCGATTGCATTCTATTCAGCAGACCATTCGCAGTGAGACACTTTATGTTCAGAATTTCAATTTCAATCAGTTTGTCCCTTGGTGAAACAATGGAACTTGGCTGAGTTATTTCTGGAGACTTCTAATCCTGAAGAGGATCATGAACATTGGAAAATTGTGGTAAATAATTTACACAGTGATTACAGACACCACAAGATACATTATAATAAATCCTGTAAAAGTCCATCCTTTGAAATGGGAGATTTAGTCTTGTTGTAAGCACATCCATTTAGTAATGCCGGGAAAGGATTTGCGCCAAAGTTAGCACCTTGACCAAAGCGGACCTTTTAGAATTGTGGAAGTGGTTTATTGTGAAAGTTTAAGGATTTGGTTATGACATTTTCATGCACACATATTCACTTTTTCATTTTTAACAAGATTAAATATAGCTGTTACAGCACAATTATGTGAATGAAAAAAAAAAGTTATCTATATATCAAGGTGCTGAAGTACATTCACGCTTTTAATATGTAAAATGGATATATTGCAATGTTTTAATTATATGTATAATTTTATTCTATTGTTACTCTTCTCTTGTATGTTCTTGGGACTTCCTCCTACATAGGTGGGGTTGAAATTAAGTTTCAATGCCTTTGATTTATGTATGTTGTGTTCTGATTTTCATGTGGCCACGATGTGGGGGTGGAATCCTGAGCTGGAGGAGCTTCAAGGTCACATGTGGTCCGCAGTCAGTATAACGCAGTTACCTGCTATGGTAGTATGGTGCTCCGAGATGTTACAGCTTCAACTGGAGGAGGAGGAGGAGTATTGTACTATCTGGTTCTCCCGTATAACATGAGGGCCCATGGAACATCAAAGGTTTGACAAGATAAAAACAATGAACTTCATAAACGCACTCTTCGAGAAATGGGGAAAGCCTTCTGAAGAGTGTATCAAGACCTTCTGCGACGATCTCCTGAGGTAACGTCAGCATTACACCTCTCCTACCAGCCAGGACCATCTTGCATAAAGAACAGGCTGGCAGATAGATAGTGACAACCGGCGCGAATAGTGGTGTTTTTCAGAGCAAGCATGTCACGTGGAAACAAACCTTTGAAAATTCCTATTTCGGACTGAATTCACTTATGTCAGATTGTAAGATTTTCTAAATTGATTGTTTCAACTACATACATGATGTTAGGAGGAGGTTTAAGAACTCTAATTGTAACTGTAATTGTGTGAACTTAAAACTTGTAACAAAGCAATAATTTTTAATGTGTTTAATTGTGTTCAAGTAAAGCAGAAGTTACAGTCGAATGCAGAAAGACACGTTCCAACATAACCATTTGCAAGTATATTCGTGGTATGTTATATATATTATCAGTTGTTTGGGCGATTAATGCTATGAAGTAAAGTTTGTGATGGTTAATGTTATTGATGGTATTATTTTCCAGTGATTCCTTTATTATATCCCAGATTAAGTCTGTAAGATATCACACCTTTGGGACGTTTGGCTTAGCATTGGTGGTGAAGTTAGTTGTTGAAAGAGAGAAATACTTTAAACACTTTGATAACTATTGTATGATTTAGCCTTCAACAGGTGAAAAAAGGTCAGTCAGTGCTCTACTACGAAATGAAATATAAGCACGGTATGGCTTGTGATGCAAGTATGGTGCTAGTCCAAAGCAGGACCCCTTTTTTTTTTCAACTAGGTTGCATATCCAACGCTATGCAGCTATCTTTAAACATCTTCTTAAAGGTACTGCTGACACTCTCTGAAGTTTGCTTTTGTCCTGATGAATGGATAACCCAAATAAGTTTCACTGCTCTGATATTATTGTAAGGAAAGAATCCTAGTTTGGAGATACATGCAACACTGGTAGTCACAGATGATGTCACCTGAAGAAACAAATTTTGACTAGGTTTATACTTACACTAGGTGAGAATTGCTTAACGAACAAAATATTTGTCATTTACAAAAAAATTGCTGGATAAAATTACTATTTATATAAATATAAGAGATCACCTGTTTGCAAGTTGGACGCAAAAAATAAGAAATATCAGCTGTACTCTTTGCTGCAGTGATCCTTGCTTTATGTACTTCTCTAGACATGTGGTTGGTTACAGCCATCTTGCCCATGTTGCTTAAGGTGAACATTTTTTTCCACACATTGCAAAAAATACTTTTTGAGTCATTGTTAACTTCTTGCAACCAATTCCTGGTGCAATGTTGGCATTAATCATGCTGGATTAAATTTCAACCACACTCCCATAATGTACAGTACACACTACATTCAATAAAAATACAGCTCAATTCCACCATGTGTGTGTGGTTTTTTTTTTGTTTTTTTTTTTTACAAATTTTTCCTTATACATTATTTTGAGTTGCTATTTTTATCTATTTGTTCCCATATATTTCAACTCTGTGATTATTTATGTAGTGGATCTTAAATTGGATCATGTTCTTGTTATTTTTCTGTAATATTTTTCTCTTGCTCTCACCATGAGCTCTCCTAAACCTTTTTATGTCCCTTTCCTTCTTTACCTTTATTATCCTAAGCTTTATAACTTCTGTATTAGTATCCCCCCATTTTTTTTTGGTATATTGTTTATGCACAACCTCGTTTCTTCACATTCTACTATATAATGCCAGTCATTTCTGCCCCCTCACATAAAGTGCATATATCTAAGCTCATTCCCTTCCTATCTCCTCTGAACCAATGTACTCCTAATCTATTCCATGGCCAACGTTCTCTCTCTAATTTGTTACATACTTCTCACTGTCTCAAACCATCTTCATTTGTCTATATATTCTTAAACTTTTCTTATCTCTAGACTTTGAAATAATTCTTATCAATTTTTACACTTTTCTTAGTGTCTACACTACAGCAAATAAGCCCACAACATTTTTAACAGCTGCTTGATTTCATCACCACTCATCTTATCCAATAGACCCTCAACATTCCAAAATAATGCCACCAAAGATTTGTCTTATATGGAATCTTTTCTTTTGAAGCGAAACTGTCTAGCTTAGCCCTGCTATATGTCATTTGTTTTTCTCCTTCACCTCCTACAATTCCTTCACTAACATTATATTGACACAATACTAAGATCACCTTGATGCTAAACATCTAAATCCTTCCACTGTCCCCTTGGGTTAACCTTGAGTCATGCCTCAACTACTGTGATGAGGAAACCTGTTTTGCCACTGATGCCATCAGCTGATCTCGCTGCTGTCCATGCTTGTACATCACCCCTCTCCTCTCTCTACTTCTGATATCACTCCCTCCTTTGTAATCACTTGTCTCCCTCCCCTTCTCCCTTACATCATCTCCCATATCTCGGCAATTTGAATCCCTTCTCTCCCTGCTTCCAATGTTCCTTGTACTTCCATCCAATGTTTCCTGCACACAAGTCTCTCTTGTTGAAATCTGCTGACCAATATCCTGTCTGATATTGTTTATCCATAGTGAGAGGCACCTCATAACCTTTTTTTCCTTGTTCATCTCTCGTATTAAAATGCTTCTAAATTCCCTTTCTTTTTGGTGTAATCATGCTCAATAAAAATTCTTGACCCTCTCAACTTTGATGTTTTTTTTTTTTTAAATTCTCCATTTGAAGTTAATTATTGCGAGCTTTACTATTATCAGTTTTGGGCCTGTGTCTTTCTACTCCAAATGAGTTGACTACTCCTATCCTAATAGTTCTATATTCATTTATTCTTAACGAGGCCATCCACTTGTTCCCAGCACTCTTTTTTCCAAGCATCCAAAAATGATTACATTCCTCTTTGTTGGCTTGTTCACACCTTTCCAAGCGGGTTATTCTTTGGTTCACTTCTGAGAACATCTTTCCTATCATACCTTCAAAATTTGTCATTTCCTTTTTCATTTCTTCCATGTTTCTGACCAGTCTATTGTCTAGTCTTCTGTCCATGTGTTTTATATGTATCATGTCTTACGCATTCCTTTTAACATTGTCATTACACCTTCCATCTCTGGCCCAGGGTTCAGCTCAACTCCACCGATGATTAGTAAGAATGTCATAAGTAAAGCTGCCCAAAACCATGTGAAATTACCTCTCTGCTCTTATTTCAGTTTTTCATCCATTTCAGTCCGTTAAATGCATTGATTCGCACTCGGTAATTCTCTAGCAACACACCCATCACAGAGCTCACCTGTCACACATCTTCCTCTATCGCTTCTTACCAGCAACCCATCACTTATGGAGAGTGATTAACAAAAGATTGGCAGCGAATACAGCACTGTAACCAACACATTACTGTAACATTTGCTAACTCTAATGTTATAAAATAACTAATCACTGTTTTAAGTGTATCTGGCAAGAGGGTTTTATGTGATTTTATACTTTTCTCTCAGAGCAGCTTGAAGCAGCTCCCTAGATTAGTGAAAAAATGTCTAAGTTGGCAAAATGCAGATGAGCCATACCAACACAGTATTGCCAACATTTTTTGGCAATCTGCAGAGGTCTGTTTATTTTTCTTATTCTCTCCTTCTCTTCTTCACTACAATGCATTCTTTCTCTAGATAAAACTCGCTGCATATAACCTGCATCCCATTTATGCACATCATTCCTTCATTCTGCTCAGATACAGTGTCACATCAACATTATCTGAGATGACATATCACTTCTGTATATATTTTCTGGGCTGTAATTTCCCTGTTTTCCCCAAAAACAGTCACCCTGGTTATGGTTGAGTGCAAAGAAAGTGACAGCTTTTTAAATGCAAGCAACTAATCACTGTTGATAATTTACCTGTTAAATGTGTTTCACTGCCCAGAACCCAAATAGGATGTTTTGGATTCTTAAGGAATGAACCAACCTCACAGTACCGAAGATGCTCTAGAAGTGCAAGAAATCCTACTTCACTCTGCTTGTCAATACCACGCAATTCTGCAACACCAAAACAATGCCTCTGTAAAGTAGCACATTACAGCCTTAGGAAAGCTTAAAGCAGAAAAAATGCAAAAAGGAAGAATATGTTTTGCAGATGTTTAAATACAAGGCTCTACTTCCATAGGCCTAAAATACCTTCAAATTATTTAGCAGAGTTCATTCCAATATGCATGTACATGCTTCCTCAAAAAAATTAATGATAATGTGCACATTTCGACCAAGTTTCCTATAGCTGATAACACATGTAACGGTAAAAAGGTGGGGAGGGGATGGAGTGTATTTAAACAAAACCGTGCAATCAACATTCTCTATTAAATCATGTCCATGTGGTAAAATGTAACTTTCTTATCCCAGCTGTTATAGAAAGTTATGAATTCAAATCTCAATTCCTTTATTTCTCAATTTATCTTATATAATTAATTTATCCATACTCATCTTATTTTGTATCACTAGAGTTTATATTGAAGTAAGGGAGGTATAATCCAATCTATAGATAGTGGATTTTTGTAATTGCTGTTTTCTTAAGCTTTATAATTTAACTTCCATACTTGAGATAGTAAAAGGAGTATGCATAAACAATAGTTTGTTATAATTTCATCATGACTTTATGCTGCAATACATTTGAATATTTAAAGGCTGGTTCACAATCAAATGAGAACGATAACCAAAATGGAAATGAGAACAGCAAGCAAGACAGCATACAAAATATTGGTTCACAACAGCCCGGTAACGAGAACGGGAATGCATATTCGTGATCATGTCGATCACAAAGTGAAATTCGATTTTGCGCATTGGGATTTCATTTGTTTTTAACTGACCAATGATATTTATTCATACTTCCAATTTAGCCAACATAATGTGGTTATACAACGTGAAAACTCAATAGAGTAAACATTTAAATGCATATCTATTACATTTCCGATCTCTGTAGTTGTACCAAGCTTGCATTCCTTAATTTAAAGGCATACATTAAAGTTGTTTATTGTTCTTGTTAATTTCCACCAGTTTTTGCTATTGTTTGTAGCTTTTGCCATTGTTTTGAGGCAATAGCCAATTTTGAGTTAAATATAAACAAACTACAGATGACCCTTTCACCAGAGGAACCAACGCTCAATGGATATGCGGGTGTCAGGATCTGAGGTTAGGAAGCACATTTACTACTAATTTCTTCCAATTTCATGTTTCCAGCTTGTGACTACAGAGAGCACTAGCAGCTGTTTCATGTCACAACCGCTAAAATAACCTCTACAGTGAAGAGTCTAATATGCACAATATGGATCTAATATGCCGTGTCCGAGAACGAGAAAGTTAAAACTTGGGCAAGTCTTCTTTCCTGTTCCCGGGGCCTAGGAAGGCTTCCCGTTGATTGTGAACACTCCCATTTCAATACATGTATTTCAACTTTGTAATTCTCATTCTGGTTACCGTTCTCGTTGGCTGAGAACCAACCTTAACACATTTAAGGTTATGGACTGCTGAAAACAAACAAGAGTTTTTCTCTGTACCTTTTTTGAAAAATCTATTGATTTCATCCAATTTACAATTGAAGTGTCTGCAAATATCCTGCTACATCATGATGTAAAACTCTACAATAAACCTTGCCAGGATCTATCAACATTAAATTAAAGGAAGACCAAGATGGTGGACAGTGCAAGAGAGCTGAGCTCTGTAAAAAGTATAAAAAAATACTGTGAAAGATTCAAGAATACAAAAGGAAAATATGTCATAAACATTTGCAGAAACAGTCAGCTGTGCTGTAAATAAAATATCACCAAGTGAACAAATGGATAAGAATTCAAATCAAAACTTGGATGATACAGGAAGAGATGCTAAAAGTGATGCAATGAATCAGTTAGTATCACTACATAAGGTTATTGAAATTGTAAGGACTTAAAGGATGCTAATAATGAAATAAAAAGATTAACCATTGTAATTAAAGAAGTACAAGAACAAGTTATAAAAGAATCACAATGAAAGAGAAACAGGAAAGCAACACTATCCATTGACATGGATACAGACCACATGCGAAAAGAAGCAACCACCAGCTACATACCAATCCCAACTGAAAATAGATTTGCCATATTAAGTGAATTAGAAGAGGTAGACCCAAACAGTGAAATTAGAGTTTGGATGAAGAACCCAGAAGTGAATATGGATAAACATAATCTCAATACAATGATTCGATGAAATGCAATGAAGAGCAGAAAAGAAGTGGCAAAAAGAAATAAGAAATGAATACATATGTTTGGAGATAGCCATGGAAGAGGGATTGCCAGTTGTCTACAGGAAAAAGACCATGAAATTGCAGCAAAGAGCAAGGTGCTCAGCTTAAGGATGTGGTAAAGGAAATCCACAAGCAGTGTAAAGACTTAAACAAAAGTGAAACAGTAGTAATAGTACGTAGTGCAAATGATGTGCACAAAAATCAATTAAATGTAATGCTCAAAGGATAAAGAAAACTGGCTTCCTTAACTTGTACAAATGTGATTATGCAGAAACAGTGAAGAAGCTTCGTACGGCTCTTGGTCGTCATAATGCACCTTCAGACAGAACTGCTCTTCATTTTGGACAATGACATTTCGAATCTCTTCCTTCACTTGTGGTATTGTTTGGTGATTATTTTTATAAACTTGCGATCTTAAATACCTCCAAAGGAAGAAGTCACAGGGTGTTAGGTCACATGAACTTCCTGGCTAGTTCTGATCACCGTTTCTTGAAAGAACTTGGGCTGGAAATTTATTCCTCAACAAGGCTATCGTATCGAGTGAGGTGTAGCTGGTAGCGCCATCCTGTTGGAACCATAATTGCTCAATATTTACATCATTAAGGTAAGACCATAAAATGTTTCAACCATATTCTGGTAGCGTTGTCCAGTCACTGTCATGGCATTTCTATTCTCTTCTTCAAAGAAGTAAGGCCCGATGACCCCACCAATCCAAAATCCACAACACACAGTTACTCTTTCGAGATACATGTTCTTTGAATGGGTTACATTTATATGTTACATGCACGAAGATCCTTTGTGAGAATTTGCTGGAGGGAGCTTTTCGCAATGCCCAACTGTTGTGAACGATGACGAATTGATTTTTGTGGACTCATGGCAACACAATCATACACAATTGTGATGTTCTCATCAGACCCACTGGAACAAGAGCGCAATGGAGTTTTAATGTCTGCAATCAAAGCTGTTGTCTCAAATTTTGTCATAAGCCTAGTTGACTCACTAGGTGCATTATGATAACCGAGAGCTGTACGAAGCTTCCGCACAGTTTCTGTGTAACATTCAACAGATTTGTAATGTGTTTTCAAAGTCAATATTCATTGTTCCATTGTAGTGTTCCATGATAACTACCGCAAGAAATACTAATTACAAAACATGTAAACAAAATGCTCCTATGCCAACAATGCAACAATAGCACACAATTAAAAACTGGCGTTCTTAATGGTCCACTCTATATAGCACATTGAAGTTATCTACAAAAGAAATTACTGTAAGCAAAATATTCACTACTTTAAGTATTCTCTTAAGCATCAAATCATGGTTTACTTTAGATAACACTGGTCAACATTGATTCTGCAGTATAAAGGAAAATATATGATTTTAACCGAAATAGTGCCCTGATTTATAAAATGAAGTCCATTTTTGGCTATCACATCTAGTTTTTAGATATGTGCATATATGTCTATGGTGCAAAATTCACTTAGCTTATACAGCTTACTGCTACGTTATTCTAAATTGATTTTCTTCCTAATTGACTCACTTTTGTCCTCCTTTATCACCCAGATATTTATGTTTATATTCCCAGCACTTATCAGTTTTGTTCTATGGGTCAGGTCTGTCTTCTTGTGAGGTATTTATGTTTACATTTACAGCTATCATAGATCTCAACTTCAGCTGAGCTGAAAACTTGTGTTAATATGCATGTTCATCTTCTATATGTGTAGCGCTGAAATAAAAGTTTCAGTGTAACTTTTACATCAGGATTACACAGGAGACAGGTCTACAAGGTCCTCAGAAGTTTTGTTACATTTGTGGATGCTACGTGTTTGATGGGAAAGTACATAAAATAGACTCACAAAGAAACTATATTACTCATATTTCAAAGAGAAAGTTGGTGATTAGAATAAATCGTTCATGCCTCATATTGCATGTAACAGTTGTGTTGAGGGATTACGTTATTGGTATGAAGGAAAACGGAAGGCAATGCCATTTGCCAAACCAATGATATGGAGAGAGTATCAAAATCACTATGATGATTGTTATCTTTGCATGTGCAAAGTTGCTGGCTACAAAAAAAAATAATAAATAAATAAAAACAATAAAAATAAATAAAGCAGAATTAAATATGCAAATCTGAACTCAGCTACACAGCCTATTCCTCATGGATCTGAACTATCCATATCTACACCACCAGCAGGCCTCAATTTTAGTGAATCTGACAGCAGTTTCATAACTTCAGACAATGAGTTGATTTCTGATCCAGAAGTATTTAACAATTCACCACAACAGTTTAATCAATTTGAGTTAAATGTTAGTGAGGGATTTAGTCCTCATAAAACAAAAAGGTGAATTACTGAGCTCAAGACTATAGCAGAAGAATTTGTTATTGCCTGGCATTACATTTTTGTGGTATAGGAATCGCAAAATACAGTTCAAATACTATGCAGAAGATCAACTTCAGTATTAGCAGTATTAGCTTCAATACTGCTTGCACATTCTACGAACCTAAGAGTGTCTTATGAAACTCTGAAACATGTTCTTGAGAAAATTAAGTACTGCTGCCATGAGTGGCAAATATGTGGTGACTTGAAGGTCATTGGTCTGTTACTAGAACAACAGGGAGGATACTCAAAATTCCCTTGTTTTCTTTGCAAATGGGATAGCAGGGCAAGGGATAAACATTGGAAAACTAACCAATGGCCTGAGAGGCAGCAACTGGAACTTGGATGAAAAAATGTTACTAATGTGCCTCTTGTTGATCGTCAAAATATTTTACTCCCTCCATTACACACAAAACTTGGCATAATGAAACAATTTGTGAAAGCACTTGACAAAGTTGCTTTGTTTCCAGTACTTATGCACAAAGTTTCTATCATTGTTATAAAGACTAAAATCAGAGAGGGAGTATTTGATGGACCACAGATAAGGAAATGGATGAAGGATGTTAATTTAACCAGCTCTATGAATGAAATTGAAAAAGATGCATAGAATGGATATAGAGAGGTTGTTAAGAAATTTCTGGGCAACGTGACAGACTTTCAATACAAAGAAATTGTCAGAAATATGCTGGAAAATTTCAGAATGCTTGAAGCTTCATTTCCTCTAGTCACATCTTGACTACTTCCTGTTGAATTTAGAAGCTGTCAGTGAAGAGCAAAGGCTTCACCAGGACTTGAAAGATGTAGAACGACGTTATCACGGACGTTGGGGTACACATATGATGGCCGGTTACTGCTGGTGTCTTGCACGCAATGATTCTATCAGAGAACATTTGAGAAAATCACGTTCTGAAGTTTCATGGGAAAAGAAAAAGAGGTACACAAGATAACTAACATACATTCTCAAATTCTGGGGCGAGCCTTTAGCTTCTTCTATTGCCACCTTTAATATTGAGTGTCAGCTGCTGAATATGTGCTGACAGCTGAGCAGTTATAAGCAGATATGTAATAATGAGGCCTACAGAGGTTCACTTCCCAAGCATATTTTATTATTATTATTATTATTTTTTTTTTTTTGTATCCAAAGCAATTGCAACGCAATGCTTGTTACACATGTTGTAATATAATTCCCAATTGTTAAGACTTGGATTTCAAGGCATTTATGCTCACACATAAAAACTGAAACACTCTCCTTTTTGTTTTCAAACTAAACACAAAATAAGTAAATATTATATTCCTAAATGAAAAAGCAAATAAAAATAGGCATTAACATAATATCAGATGTGTAAATCCTTTGCTTCTATTATTGCCCACATTCCACGGAGCATAGATGATGTCAAATGACTAGTCAAATTTTCATGAGAGGATACTTCCTCCCAAGCATCCTGTATTTAATCCCACAATACCTCTTTTGTCTTACGTTGTCTTGCAGGCTAATTTAACTACAAATCTTTCTTCATCTCTGCCCACACATTTTCAATAGGATTCAAATCTGGTGAGCAAAGGGCCAATCAATCACTGCGATATCTTGCCTTTGTGAGAACCGGTTTGAAATCTGCTGACTTGTGTGGACAGGGTGTTTATCCTGTTGGAATTCAATGACTCTATCGGGATAAATAGTCCTTACAGAAGGAACCATGATGTTTTCGAGGATGTCTTTATTTAATGTGCCATCAAGCTGCCACAACATACCTAGACAATCTTGTGAAATTAAACCCCAACACAACACAGATACGTGACCTTGGCAATTCATTTGTGCCCTGTACTTTACGTTGTAATGTTATCCTCTGGGGCAGTAAACAAAGACTTCCCCCCCCCTTTATAGATGAAAATGTCGCCTCATTTGTGAATATAACCCTATTCCAGTTATGGTTGGCATTTTCTTCTGCAAATGCGAGGAGACATAACCTGTGATCATTTGGAAGATGTTGCTTCTTAGCTGCTGATCGAGCAGAGCCCTGCAATGGTCAAAAGACGCAAGGCTGTATGGTTCGACCCAGGGAAATTAGAATTACTTCTAATCATAGACATATGCTGGAAGCGATTGCTGTATGCCTCTTTTAGAAGTGCAGTGTCCTGCTGAGGAGTGGACAAACGTTTCTGACCCAAACGAGATTGAAGCGAACAATCGCTTCCCTGGATAACTGCACCCATCTCATAGCCATAGATACAGGGACTTCAAAAGCTCTTGCAGACTGAGACATAAGAGTATCTAGCAATGTTCACTAATGTAAAGAGAGATCTCCTTGTAGCTTTGTCTTTATGTGTGCGCTCAGCCATAGCAAAAATCAGTATGACTGCTAACATATCATGCAGAACTCCAAGGTTAGGAAGTGCGCATGCATGATCATGCTAACGCTATTCATAGCTGAAGAATGAGCCAAAGAGTTTGCACATCCAATATTAAGTCAATTAAATATTTGGTTTAGTTTTTTATTTTAGAATTCTTACTAATATGGCATTTACTTTGAAATGAAAAGAGTAATTAGTTTATTTTTAGTTTAGTTTAGTAGTTGAGAGAGAATGCTGACGATGGGGACAAGCCGTCTCCCGAAACGCGTTCAAGTAAGATTATCATAGTGATGTAGTGTAACAACCCTCAACTCTCTATTTTAAATTATGACACATCACTGTTACAAGCTTCTAAATCTTCAAAAATTGAGCTTAATTAGTTTATGTTTCTATGCATGAATGTCTTAAAATTAATGATATTTTATGCATGGAAAGCATATAGCTCTGCCATATATTTAACAAATTAAAATTTAAATAATAAAAACATACACCAAGGATTGAAACCCAGGTTGTTCCAATTATGAGGCACATGCATTTCACCACTCGGTTACCATGAATACAATCCAACTGAAACAGCTTCCTACTTATCACATAGCTTGAAATGAGTGCATTAAGTCATGTATTATGAATGCAGCATCAGCGAATGCTTCCAATATTTTCTGAATTGAACTCCCTCTCTGGCTGTTGCTCATTTATTTTGTCTTAGGCTGTACAAATTCAGTTGATCTCTTTAAAATAATAAAAAAACTCTGTAGTAAGTAGTCGACTGCAACATTTTTAGGTATTGTAGTCGACATTTCATTGCCATGAAGAGAGCATATTTTAGGACTATGTGACAAACTAAGTACATTAAGTTATGCTTTTGCAATAAGAATTCTAAGTCCAATGGGAAGCAAAGAAATGTTAAGAACTGTGTATTTTGGATATATTTACTCGACAATTTTATATGGAATATCCTTCTGGGGGAATACAAACTTTCTGCTATGGTTTTCAGACTCCAAAAGAAAATACTGAGACTAATAAACAGGTTCCAAATAGTACTCCGAATAAACCAACTTTTGAAGAATTTAATGGATTACCTTCGCCATGCATATATATTTTAGAACAATCTCCTTGATTCGTAATAACAGACATTGTTTTATGCAAAATAAGGACTATTCATACAACACTAGAAGAATCGAAGCATTACATCTACAACATTCAGACTCATTCACAGAACACTAATAGCATATTTTCCACAAAGGAGTTACTCTATACAACAAATTACCTATATCATTCAGAATATTCCTGAAAAAAAAAAGGTTCAATTCCAAGGTACAAAAATTGCTGCCAACTTACAAATTCTGTGATGTTATGGAATTTATAAAATTAAGACTAAAACCCACTGTTATTTGTTTGGAGCAATATTGTTATATGAATGAATAGCAATGACTTCTGGATAACAGTAAGAAACAGAGTGGAGGATACAGAAAGACAAGAGATTTGGGGAAGCTTAGAGAATAAAAAGTCACTAGAGTTTTATAGATTAGTAAAATGGAAATGGGGAAGAGAAGGGTATGTAGAGTATTGCAATAGAGCGAAAAAAGAAGCGTTTGCAAGGATGAGAACAGGATCATTGTATCTGAGAGGGCTAAGAGGTAGGAAAAACGGAATTTGTGAATTTTGTGGAGGTAGTGAAAGCACAGAGCATCATATGATAGAATGTAAAGAATTGGCAGAATGGAGAAGAGAGGTATGGGAGGATAAATGGGAAAAAATGGATGGAAAAATAGTAGCAATTAAAATGTTAACAAGAAGAGAAGAAAAGAAAAATAAGAGTATGGGGGAGTTTCTAAAGAAAGTAAAAGAGAAATGGATTAGGAAAGTAAGAGAGATAAGAAAGGCAGAAGGGCAAACGGAGGAGGAAGTGGATGGGCAATAGGGATAAAAGGCAGCAAGGGATGGTTAGATGAGCCAGAAGGCCAGGGTGCCAGGCAAAAGAAGTAGTATAGCCGGCAAGAACATTTGAACAAATAGATTAAGTTAGTTTATAAGTGAAATACTGTAAAAAAAAAAGATTGTGTATGAAAAAAAAATGTACAAATAAAGTATCTATCTACAGTTATATGAATGATCAGCTTTTTATGTGATACTTTTTGTCATTCATTTTAAAATCTATTACTGTAACTATTTAATATTGAAAATGAAATATGGAGGAAGAAAACAAGTTTACTGTACTTCCATTACTTTGAAATACAAGCTGCACAACTACATGTAAAATTGAAAACACACCCAAGCAAACATCAATGGTTTCAACAACTACCTAGAGAATACAAGCTAAAAACACAGATTACAAACAAATCCCTTTTAGAGAAGAATTATAATTACCTAAATTTATCAGAAAAATGCACTCCTCATCCTCCTAGAACTAATCCAATGGATTTTATTAAGATAATAACAAATAAAGAGCTGACAGTACAACTAAATAAACAAGAAGACTCACCAGAAGTATGCAGAGTTGCTACACTTGAACATCAACATAATAAATTCCCCAAAACAGAGTGGCTTAGAATTTATACAGATGGTTCCGCAGATAAATTGAGAAATAATGTGGGAGGTGGTATATACTGTGAATATTTTTCACATTATTTTACATTGCCTAGACAATCTACAAATTTTGATGGTGAAGTTGTTGCAATACAGTGAGCATTAGAACAGATATACTACAGAACTGATATAAAAGAAAATAAAGTAGTTGTTCTCACAGACTTAGTTTCTGCCATAGAACGATTTGATAGTCCAGATGAATCTTAAATATTAAGGATGCAAGATCTTATTATGGATTACTCCAAACAAAATTTCAACAGATAAAATTACAGTGGATACCAGCACATGTAGGAGTGAATGGTAACGAGACTACAGACTTTCTGGCCAAAAAGGGTGCAGTGTTATACTCAAAACCTATAAAGTCTTGTGGACTAGATATGAAACTAAAAAATGTCAAAATTAATATAGAACAAAAATACCAACATAATATTTAAAAGGAAATTACTAATAAAAATTACCCCAATAAAAGAAGTAGTACAAAAAATAAAAAATGTTCCAAGGAAAGAAGCCATTGCTCATTTCAGATTAGCCACTAGACATGATTGTCTGGCGGAACATCTACATAGGTTTGGTTTTATGAATGACAAAGCATCCAAGATTTGCAATGCTGACAAGATTTTAAATGGAGAACACCTATTAGAATGCCCAGAATTGAGGAAAGGTGTACCAGATGGGAAGATACACATTTTATATTGGCTAGCTAGGGAAAAATTGATGGATCAAAATCCTGCACATTAGATCAACAACACATTACTTTATAAATGTTTATATAGGTACTGTTATTTTGTACTTTCATTTATTTCTAATAGTGTTATTTTGATTTCAAATGTTTGACAAAGCTTATCTTATTAAGATTCATATGAGACCAACAATGTCTCATGGTTTTTGTAATTTCTACAGACAATAAATAAACAAATACAAATATAATATAAAACTATTAGGAAAGAAAAATTAAATTGAGTTTTATTTATGGACGCTCTTTAACTACTATGGTCCTTAGCGTCCCATTCTATATTGGGTGTGAAAGATCGGTAATTTTGCTCAGAGGCCTCTTTATCAGGCTTGAGGTTCTTTTACGTGCCGCAAATCTACGACATGGGACCACCGGCTTTACTTCCCTTCCAAAGGAA
The DNA here is from genome assembly GCA_030765065.1 of Deroplatys truncata. Taxonomy (NCBI): domain Eukaryota; kingdom Metazoa; phylum Arthropoda; class Insecta; order Mantodea; family Mantidae; genus Deroplatys; species Deroplatys truncata. Next base: position 205,192,439 of record CM060983.1, read on the forward strand.
ACCATGCTAAGGATTTTTACACCCGAAAAAATCCATCATCCTCTGCCGGGTTCAAACCCGCAACCTCGGGAACTAGAGGCCAGCATGGTAACCACTACACCATGGAGGACGACATTAGGAAAGAAGAAAACAATATATTAGGCAATAATTTTTCTGTCAGAAGCATTAGGTAAATAGCACACGATTGTATATCTGTTCATGTGTTATTAGTAGTATTATTATCATTATTATTGTAATAAAAAGCCATTAGTCTGTTCATCCATCTGTCCATCCATCCATAAATAAATAAATAATTTGCATTTATTTATGGACACTCTTTAACTGCTATGGTCCTTAGTGTCCCATTCCAAATTTTGCTTAGAGGCCTCTTTATTAGGCTTAAGGTTCTTTTATGTGGTGTAAATCTATGACGTGGGACCACCGGCTTAACTTCCCTTCTGAAGGAAGCCATGCTAAGGATGTTTACACTTGAAAAAATCCATCGTCCTCCGCCGGGTTTGAACCTACAACCTCGGGAACTAGAGGTACCCCTAGACCATCTGTCCATCGATCCATCCATCCATTACATACAATCATAATTTTCACGGTGCAGTGTATCTTACAATGGCATACAATCTGCTTGCATCATGTCATGCACCCTGACCTTTCTTCAGTTGGGTATGCAAGTTGCAATTGATGAAGGGTTGCATAAAAATGAGCTGTGGAAGCCTTCACAAATTGGGATCAGCTAAGAATGATTTGAATTTACTAGCATCTACAATGCAGCACTAGAAATGCAATTGAAACTTCAGTAGAGGATTTTTCTACATACTCGCTACATCATCACATGAACCAGATACTCATGTGACTGTTTAGGCATCTTTTAAAGAACACATTCTTAACAATATGTGTGGCCAAAATTGTGAATGTCTAAGGAAGTGCATTTTCGAGAAAAGTGTTGTTTTATGTGAATATTGTTTTACATCAAACCTGTGATTTGTTTTGTATTAATGTACACATTTGGTGTAGCGCTGCTTTTTCACTTATCAATTTATGAAAAATACAAACACTTTGTGCTAACAAGCCTACTTCTATCCCAGTCAAGAGGAGGAAGGAAGTAATTGGAAAAATATCTGTAACAATAGCAATGTTTACCATTCTCATTCTACTTGCAAATGCAATAATAGTAAAAACTGTCAATGTTATGCATACTTTGTTTCCTTCTGATTTGCTTGATGGTTGATCGAGTAATAGACAAGGCTAGGGATATGACATAGATTGATACACATACATGGTTCACATTATTTTTCACATATTCATTTCCATAACTATATTCAGAAATTTTCCTTGACAATGGAGATTTTTTATTATGGTACTGTAAAATTTTTCTAAATATTATTAAATATATCAAAATCAGGTGATAATTTTTTACGTTTAAAGAAAATAACTATGCAACAGAATTTCAACAGTATTTATATATTATAGTTAACCCCAATCAAGAAAGGGATTGACAGTTACTAAGCACGTGACAGAAAGCTTTAAATGAATGGGAGGGGATGGATACGTCATAGTGGTCGTCATAGCAATGATTAGAAGGATCAATTACAACTAAGACATTTCCATAGCAACAATAGATGCAAAAACCTTGTTGCCGATATTCTAGCATGTGCTTACCATGACTTGCCTGGGGAGCGACCATTGAAGTAAAATGAACTGCACGTCTTATCTTCTGCTGATGCTGCAGTTATAAACACTGCCTTCCTTAGCCAGAGCTTGCAATGTATTTGTATCAGAAAGAGATTGCCTGTGTACTGACAAGTTATTTTGCATCATCCTATTTGTACGGTTATTTGCTTTGTGTTTATGTGTGTTTGAGTCCATGTATCTGTGTGTGTGTTAGAGAGCATTTGTAATTGTGTTAATACTTAATGGATTTAATATCCAAATATAGTAAAAAAGACAGTGAGCCAAATGAAAAACTGAGCATACTCGATAACTGAATAAAACTGTATTTGGTAAAGGCATCCCAATTAACGGACAAGCGCAGGAAATAATATGCTCTGTAAGAGAATCAGCAGCATTTTTCCATTAGAATTAATTATTTCACAGGTATGTCTCTTTTGTTAACACAGATCTTTACACTGATATATTCTTGCATATAGATTCATTATTTTATAATTGTCTTCATATACGAATATAAACAATACACGCCCTATAATGCAGGTGCAACCCAATCACCTACGTACACATAATTCTAACACGCTCTCCAGTAGTTGCGATAAGCAGCAACATTGCCTCTCTCCACAAAATGTTAATCCCTTTCTTCTTTGGCAGCAAGTATAGTTTCAGTATTTATACAGACACTAATGATAGGTAAAAGACTCCTCTTCTTTGGAAGACTTTCTTCCAAATTCAAGGATTGGACTAATTTTTTTTTATTCAAAAAACTGTATCAATGCATATTATAATAGTACCATGGCATAGCATACTTAACAATCTAGTATTCCAATCCAGCTGATGTCTCAAGACAATTAAAAATAATCAACACCTCCAATGAATTCATACTGCGCTTTTCTCAATTTTGCAATACCCACATAAGAGAATTCTTGTGAAATATTTATATGTACAAATTGAGATTTTACTCTAGCTTCACTTTCTACACCAGAACTTACTGAGACATGTTTCGGAGACTGCTGTCTCCATCAGCAGCCTAAATTCATGCTGTGCTTCTACCTTTGACTTATAGATGGCGTTTTCTTACTGCACATACTGTACAATGAGATCCTTTTCATATGAGACATCAAAGTTTAATATATTGTCCTTCTTCTTAAATATGAACAATTTTTTTCCAAATGGAGAGTTCTACTTATTTTCTTAGGGCCTTTAAAAGCTTTGGTTTCTCTTTCAGTTGATGATCTGTGAACCAAAAATGTGCTTTGCAATTACTGATTTCTACGTTTGTTTATATTTCACATTTTTTATGTTCTTTAATCCTTCTGTCTTTGTTTCTCTTTGTCTTCCCTATGCATACTTTCTTGCAATCTTGACATCCAATTTCCTGTGTCTCCATCACATAATATCCTCTCAGACAATAATTATATTAATTTATTTCTCTTTACAAACCTAAATGCAAGTTCTAGCATTATTTATGAAAGGTGGATCGCTTGAAAGAAGGCAATGTACGATCATTATTGACAGAATTTAAAGACTTTTTCTAACAGCGTTTGTTATTACAGAAAACTCATGCAGACTCCTCTGTGGTCAGCAACGGTCAGCATTATCGCTTCTTCACCCAGAAGTCCAGCTGGGGTGGGGAATTTTCCTTTATCCAGAACCATTTCTCTATCCTCCGTAGAATCTGGTAGTATGAATATCAGGAGGGGGGTGTGCATGCGTGTGTGTGTGTTGAATGTGGAAGTTAATAAAACCATACAATTTAGAAAGTAAAAAAAAAACACCATCAGTAAGTTGTAAGTCAAAGCCCCCCGATGTGACCAAAAAAATTGAAGGGGCTATGTAACTGAAGCAATTAAAACGAAACAAAACAAAACCTAGTGTACTTTCCTGCGAATACCACATTTGGCAAAGTCATCTGTTTTTTCTAATTCTGGTATACCATCTATTTCTTTTCTTCCTTGGTGTTTGCAATGCTCATTTCCACTCAGAAACACTAGCATAATTTGCTATCCATTTAACAATGTTATTCATGACAGTTGGATTCTCCTGCATTAGTTTCTTAAAAACATTCAACACAATTCATTCTTGCCACTTTTAATGGTTAATCTTTAAAATGCTCCATTATTGTCACTCACCAAACTAACAGTAGTTGTAAAAGCAGCCATGTTTATAGCCTTACTGACTGCTTATCATTATCATATGAATGCAGAAGAGGGATGAAAACTACCGCACAGAATTAAGCAGAAGCTACACCTTATTTTTAGTTTGTTTACAAATCTGATCTTATAGTAAAGTTATGCTCACAGATTGTTTTTTTAAATTACACCCCAAAAAGTGTTAACAAAAGTGTAAATAAATAAATATCAGGTAATTAGTTGTGAATTTTGACAATAAAAGTTATACTAGCTCGGGATTTAAAGTACTTACGACATTGTAAGTTGCAATTGGGGTATGTTATCACAAATATGATTTGAGATCTCCTTATGGTTTACTGGAAGAAAAAATGTGGGTCAGTTGGGGAATTTAATGTTGTTCCAGCATGTTACCATGGTAGCTCAGATGGTTAAAGCAATCACGCATACAGCAGAAGACACATGGTTCAAATCCCAGCTATGGCATTGAATTTTTCAGCTTGATTCTACCTTTCAAAGGTTACTCTTGAATATTAAAGGATAATAATTATATTGTATACAGACTCAACTTATTTATGCTGTACCATGTTTACTGTACAAATAATTTAGGCAAATAGCCATGAGTGTTTTATTATAATCAGGATGATGATGTACTGTAGCTGTTTGGGGATCTTATATTATTGTCTCCATTGTAGTGCACATGATTTTGATACTATGCCCATGGCTCCGAAAAATATGCAGATGTTCATATTGTATACGGCACTGAAGAATGGACTTGTCTGTTCATATATGGTTTTTTCTTTATCCACTTCTGCTGGCTGATTTAAGGATGTCTCAAACCTGATTGTAGGATCTAAGATCTCAGCTGATCATTTCTTTCTGTCAATAGCAATTATATCAATATAATGGTTACTGCCACAGTCAGTCACACAGTGTACTTCTTCATGGACTTCCAATCTTGTGTTACATGAAGCATTCGCGAGCAGCGTTCTTACATTGTTGTGATGCTTTATTTGTAGCAGCTCTCCCTGGAGAAAATTCCCAAGTATTGTGGTAAGATTTCTATCTCACTGCAGTGGCTTGTATTTGTGGAACATTCTGGAAGGGAACACACTGGAATCGCCATAGCTGTCATTTTCAACATATGCCATTCCTAGCTGGATAAACCATCTCATTTCAGGACCCAAAAATTGGCTGATGAAATTTCACCAAAAAGTGGCACTTCTTTTCCTTTCACCATGCTTCAAATTTCTGGCATCTTAGTTTCTCTCCAAGTTGTTTGACAGAGCTTATGGGGGAGTCTCTGGTATCCATAACTCTGTAAGGCAATGAGTTCTTATGGCTGCAAAATCATGAACAGCATCTACATGATCATCATTTAGGTTTTCAAGTTTGGTGTTGATGTTCAGTTGTTGTAAACAAGCTTCCCATGTTACTTTTATTATTGATAGCCCTTTAATTTTGTGTTGATATATAACATTCCATTTGGGGTATCATTTGGAACTTGGAGGATATCCCTCACAGCACTTTTGATCAACTTATCTGCTTTCAAGAGCCATGTTTTTGGAATTTTCTTTATTGGAACCAACTGGGAAGGATATGTCAGAGTGGACCCAATAAATTGATTTATAATAATAAGTTTTTGTCTAGGTTGAAGCGAATCGCAGTAAGCTTTTCAACATTTAATTTTTATAACACCTGCATTTCATTAAATACTATTATCTCTCTAAATGTTGCACCAAGGTATTTAATCCCATCTGCTCCAATACTCATAATTGATCCTTTAGTGGTTATCAGCTCCTCCTGTAAAACCTTTCCGTTTTTCATTATAATTGCACCAAGGATAGTAAAAAGGTAGGAGAGTACCTGTCCAAAGTAAAAAGAAATGGTTATGGACAATAAAAAGAGATGTGAATTAGTTTCATCATGTGATGTTAAGTTATCTAATTATATTATCATTATTATAATATTAGTATTATTAGATTATTATTTTGGTATTACTACTATTATTTTATTATTATTGTTATTGTTATTATCATTTTTATGTATAATTAAAGAATGTAATATGGGTAGAATATGGCAAGATAACAGCTTGGGCTGATGTATAGCCATATTCTAAGGAAGATTGCTAGCACAAATAAATAAATAAATAAATAAATAAATAAATAAATAAACAAATAAATAAATAAATAATTGCACTGGATTTTCCTGCATTGACACTCCTTGAAGCTGATGGATAGCACTAGTTGCAAGGGGAGATGCTGCTTGTTGATCTTTTCTTACAATCACAAGAACATCAGCAAAATATAAGGCTGTGAATGACTCAGTGTTAGAAGTTAGCTGAAAACCATATTTTTGAAACATTTCTGTCAGTCATTCGTTTAGGATATTGTACGCACTTAAGTTCCTATGGACCAATGGTGTGTCTCCAGCTTATGGCCAGTCCTCCCCTAAAACAATGGGCACATGAAACAATAGCCATTGTGTGCTGTGCACCAGAGGATTCCTTTTGGCCCTTTCAAGTAGGTTCTGCCTCTAGAAAGTTCCAATTTGCATGCAAACCTATGTAAGGGGTGCTCTCACCTGGGAGAGTAGTTCAGTTGAGTTGAGTTCTGTTAGAAGTGAACTCAGCAGTCAGTTGCGAGACATGCAGTTCGGTTGAGTTGTATTTTGAATGCGTGCCAAGGTGACTCTAGTGTAATGTTTGTGCTACGCTGGGTGCCTAGTGATAAATCAAATGTTTTCGCAGTAATTGGTGCTCTCATTTGTTATGCTGGTACTAGAAGTGGGATATAAAAGCCAAGAGGAAGTTACAAATTGTTAGGGAAAATGGAATCCAGAATAGAAAAGATAGAGACAAAAATGGAATCTGGGATGGGGAAGATAGTGAAATGAAGAACATAAAAATTGGAATGGACAAGATGTAAAGTGAAATAACAACAGACAATAGAGAAGACAGACAGAAGTGAAGAGTATAAAGGAAGAAATGAAGACTGAGTTACAGACTAAATTAATGAACAACTGACCAGCATGAAGGAGGACGTGGAAGAGCTCGGTAGGAAGGTGAAAGACCTTGGCCAACGTGTTAACCAATGGTGGAGGACTTTGGGGGATGGCTTACCATTCTAGAGGAGGTTTACATAACGACATTTAGCAAGACAATGTTATGTTTAACTCCACCATATTACTATGCAGTTGTGCCAGGAATATTTTACTGGAAATGTGGTAGATCTTCGAGTAAGTGTAATTCAGTATATGTGCTTGTGCTGACAGGAAATAGCTGTGATCGCTGAATTATACTGCAGAGTAATTGTTTGCATTTTGTGAGAAATTCACAATTAGTTAATTGTAACATTGTTTTGAGGTAAACATAATGTCATGGTGGGAGTCAATTAATGTTACAATTGATTATTTCATATTACCTCTCAATTTTCGTAGCATATTTTGCAGACAACTTAGTTAAAATTAAGCTGAGTTTTATTCTTGGAGGCTCTTTCACTACCATGGTTCTTAGCATCCCATTCTATACTGGGTGTGAAAGACCAGAAATTTTGTTCAGAGGCTTCTTTATCAGGCTTGAGGTACTTTTACGTGCCGTAAATCTACGAAACAGTGCCACTGAATTTACTTCCCTTCTGAAGGAAGCCATGCTAAAGATTTTTACAGCCGAAAAAATTTGAATTCGGTCCATTGTTATTGTGTATGGAGATATACAATCTCTGTCAGTGTAAACTGAGAGTTATTTATAATTATTAAGTGAACATTCTGGGTTTGCTTTTCTTGGTGTGAACTTTATCATCGGTGAGCCTGCCAATATACTTGTTCTCCCCAAAGTTGCTTTGTGTGCATTGTTTTAATTGTTTTACTTCAAAGGCATTGTATGAATAGTACATTCATAGGTGTAGTACATTCATAGGTGTGTCTAATAGTAAATAAAATTAGTGCTAAATATATGGGGCTTGGGTACTTTCCTGATCCCTCACTTTCTATTTCCGAGCCAGGCCAAACACCAAACTATAGGACGTATGCGTGGCCAAACCGGCTCAACTTTATAACATGGATTATAAACAAAAACGAACCACAAAAAATGGAAGTATATCTCAAAGCCATTGAATGCAAATTAGAATAACAATTTACATGAGGGAGTTAACTTTGCACTTGACGCTATCCATTACGGAATGACCACGTCCATTGGAGGTTATAGAGGTCACTAGTGGTACAATCAAATTTTAATTCTGGACACTATTAATTTTGTTGCAGCCCAGTGGAAGGGGACCAGGATCATGATGAAGATTAGACCACAGAAAACCTATGGCCTACCATAGTACTCTACAGGTGCACACAAAGTCTGTATACCCCTAGGTTAAATTCAAACTGACATGACATTAAAGTGCATATACGCATTATTTATTTATTTCAAAGTTTTCCCTTATATCTTAGGAATCAAAAATATTTGGGTCCCTCCATGGTCTCTCATAGCTGATAATTCCTTAACATTTCAATGAATGCCTAACCTTGAATTTCAGGTACATTTCATGTGTTTCTGTATGGATGATCCTGATATTCCAAATCAGCAGCATGTTTCCTTGTTGATTTTACCAGAGATTGTTCCATATCAGCACAAAATTCATTTCTGGTGGATGGTCTTCCACTTCTCAGTGCATTGCAAACATTGCCTGCTGTAAAATTTTGTTTTCCTTTTTTTCTTTTCTTTTCCCATGCTAAAAAGGTCTTTGTTAGTGCTGCCTTCTCAAACCGCACAATGAAATCGTGGAAAAATGAAGACATTTTTCATTGATTTTCCTTTAATTAGACATGGACCCACATGGTGGCCACCAAAAATCCCTCGTGTGATCACTTGTGTCAGCCATTCCTCCAGTATCTTGCATTCTACTAACACACTGCAGTCACTAAATTCTTAGTATCAACAATGAAAGTCAAAAACAATTAATAGTTAAAAATAGCAAGAAATAACAGGAGAATATATAGTAACCTCAGCATATATACCAACACAGCATGATTACTCACATCAGTTTGATTTTATTGTAGAAGTATACAGATTTTGTGCACACACTGTATATCAATTAACCACATACATTCAGTCTGTAATCGCAAGTTACAATATAATGCCATAAAATTTAATGTTTTGTCATGTTCGTAATGAAAATGTGTAACACTTTGATGAATCTGCCCACAAAGCCATAAAAATTCCTCCTTTACCATAGTCATAAAAAGGCCTCTGTTCATGTACATTTTACGGGAAAACCATTAAAGTTGGCAAGTATATTTGCTGATCATTTTGTAGGGCTTATTCTATTAAGTTTTTACAAAGTTTTGAATTAATAAATGCTTACATTTAATTTTCATAGCTAATTACGTAAAATAAATCTTACTTAGACCACCAATATCTTGATCGTGATCCCAAACATGGCCTACAGCTCGTCCTGTCAGCATCAGATTTATTAGACTCTGGCTACCATATCCATATGTTCCATCAATTAGAGGCTCAGTTGCGTCATTCATCTCGCTTCGAATTTGCTCCAAACCCTGCAAAAACAGAAATATTTCCTTAAGCAAATATGATATTATTCATTATAGCATGTTTGTGCACTTATACATCAGTATTTTGACTATTTGACTCATCTTCAAATGACCATTCAAATCTAAGTATTTGTAGTTTGAGCTACCAAGATCATCTGTTGCTGAAACTAAAATTAACAGAACCTGCACATCTGCTTGCATTTCTCTCTAACATTTCAGAACAAACAGTAGATGGCTGTAAAAAATATATTTTGTTTGCTAGCAACGCTGTCAATTGCCATGATCATATCAACAACCTGGTGTGCCGGAATTTCATCCTGCAGGATTCTTTTACATGCCAGTAAATCTACCAATCGGTCTGGGGTTTGAACCAACGACCTTGGGATCAGAAGGCCAACACCTAACCAACTGAGCCACCTAGACCAACATATTGTTGGCTGTGATATAGTAGAAGTTTATATTTGGGATTTTTCTAAATTTCTTGCATATTTATCAATTAGCTATTACTTTCATTTTTGAGAATGTTCTGAATGGATTATCTGTGAATATTAGCAATTTTTAACAAGTTTTGAAAGCCTATATCTTCATACCCAAAGCATACTCAGATTTCACTTCCCTAGCTATTTCATTTCCCTAGCACTTCCCATGCTATCCTAGCATGTTCTTGAAATGCAAAGAGAATTACATTTTACACATAGCAACCAGTTGTAAAAATATTTGACTATTGCTTAAGGTGCACTATGTTCCCCTTGTTTTGTATTTGCAAGGGCAATATAGAAATACAGTAGCCTTTAAGCATAGACATTATCTCCTAATAGGTGGTTGCTATGCGCAGCACCATTCTCTTTGCAACAGATTAATACTCTTTGCATATCCAAGACAAAAAAAATGAATAACGAATTCCCATTTGAGAAAAAGTAAAAGTATTGGAAAATTTAAGGGAATAACAAGCAATATCTCAAAAATGGTTAAAACAAAAAAAAAAATGTATAGACATAAATTGTGTATTTTAACGCGATCTACATTTTTTGTGTAGTAAAATTTTGTCTATCTCTTGTGGTTTACCAATTATGCAAAAGTCGTTCAGAATGAAGAGGACTTTTGGGGACATCCCCAGAAAATTCAAGATATACATTTCATTTGTCATGAAAATAACTTAAACATATGATATTTTAATCAAAATCGTTAGAGCCATTTTTGAGAAAATTAAAATTTTCGAAAAACGTTCCATGTAAAGGGTAATCTGGGGTGGGGGTATTTTCTTGAAAACTTTTGTGTCGCATCTCTAGAAGATACTGAACCTAAATACCAAGTTTGGTGTTTATGCGACTGTTCATTTCTGAGTTATGCTGTTCTCACACCCCCCCCCCACACACACACACACACACACACACACACACACACGCACGTTTCCAAAAATGCTTTTTTTTTGATTCAGGAGATCTCAAAACATGTATTTCTGGTGAAATCTCGGTATCAAATTTTTGGGTGGAATACAATACTTCCCCTACTTACTGTACGTAGTAGAGAAAGTAAAAAGACCTGATGATACATTCACATGACCTTCTCCACTCTCTTCGTTTATTAGTGGGCATACAAACTAGTCTTACTAAAGCTTATTTTTATATCTACTTCATTTTAATCCAAATAAAGCTTTTACAGAAATGGCTACATTACACATTTTGTTATAGATACAAAGGGGATAGTGATAGTAAAATATTAAAGAACTGTATGCTATACGCTGGCCTTAAAATTCCATATTGTTTCAATGGAATCATGAGAAACAACTGAATATTGACAGGACCTTAAAAGAATGGCTAAATATTGAACAATTTGAACCATTAATAACAGATATCTCGGAAATGGCTGATGCCACAAAAAAAGTTATTTGAAATGAACTGTGTCTTTTAAAGATTTTAAAAAACATTTCTTGTGTAGTATGTTTCTGTCTATCGCTTAACGACCAGTTATAGAAAATTATACAAAATTGCTTCTGAATGAAGAGGACACGGGTGAGCGCGCGCGTGCACATGCACACACACCTCCCATCTTTATCTAAAAATTTTTTTGCATTCAGAGGGGCCTCAAAACATGCATTTCCTGAAAAAATTTTGGGTGAAATGCAATATCTTCTCTACTAGTACGTTGTAGAGAAAGGAATATGAAAGAAAAAGGAATGGGAAATTTTGAAGGAGAAATAGGAGAAAAGATTCCAGAACTGAATGAACGTTATATTTAGAAAAAAAAAGTTAACAGAAAGTACAGAAATATCATTACTTTTGGATAAGAGGAAAATGCGTGTGGCCACAAGTGGAAGAACCCCTGAAAGAAAAGTTGAAATTGGAACTAACAAATGGGAAATAAGCGTTACTTTTAGTATAGGAAGATGCACATTGAACCCAAGATCAATATTAATAAAACTTGTAACAGTAAATTTCAATTGGAAAATTCTAAGTAATACTTCAAAACTAAGAGGTCTTTATTTAACATGATCACGGTAAAAGAAAAAGAGAACTTAAGATACATTTTAATATGAGAAATGAAGCTAAAGTATAAGATAAAAGGTCCTTGGATGAACATTTTGGATTGAAGTTATCAAACAAGATATTAGCCCCGGAAAACTAGACATGTGAGGTGGTACAGGAAATGACAATAGATGATGCAAGAGAAAAGAAGAAAAGATAGGTGATTACAGAGCAAATGGTGATGTCAGAAGAAGAGAGACAAGAGAGGAAATATATGACCAACATAAGCAGATAATGATTTCACCTTTAAAATGAGTTTCATCACCACACCAGCTGAGTAGTGATCCCAAAAGGCTGGAAGAGGAGCAGTGGCTGGAAGGCAACCTTAGTGTTGTGTCAATCCCGAGTGGCAGTTTAATGCAAGTGCAAAGAGCTTACAGAATGGAAGTGGAAGAAAGGATGATGCGTAGTGTGGCAAAGTTACAATAATATAAATTTGGAAGAAAAGATTCTGCACCACCTTTGGTGGTGCTATTTTGGAATGTTGAGGTTCTATTGGGTAAGGTAGCGCTTCTGAAATGAAGCAATTGTTAAATACAGCTAGTATAATTGCAGTAGTGTGGACTTGGATATGGAAGCCTGTAAAACTGGACCTTGAAGGTTATGATTATTATAGTGTAATGGGAAACAGAAGTAAACATAAAGGGAAAATTTATTTAAAGGTGAGTCGAAATTGTAACACTAACATCACTTTAGTTTACTCACTTAACATGTTTCGGGAAACCGTTGTTCCCATCCTCAGAAGGTTAATAATTCGACTGAAGTCGAATAATTCAGTCGAATTATTAACCTTCTGAGGATGGGAACAACGGTTTCCCGAAACATGTTAAGTGAGTAAACTAAAGTGATGTTAGTGTTACAATTTCGACTCACCTTTAAATAAATTCAATACACATCACTGTTTCTAGCTTCTTTTCATTACAATACATACATAAAGGGAAAACTTCAGCTGGTATAGGAATTTTCATAAAGAAATTAGAGAAATTTTCAGGTTATGGTGAGAGAAGTTATATGGCACAAACTTGTGGATATTAGCAATAGAGCTTGTAGGACAAAGAAGCAGTGTGGCTTTATGTATCATTAGGGGTGGTGATTTTTAGCATTTTGAAATCAGAAATTTCACATTTTGATTTGTACATTTAGCATTTTATAGCATTTATGAATTTGCAATTTAGCATTTTATATCATTTTGAAGAAAAAGCACATAATTTGAGTCAATTGTCATAAATAAGATATGCCTTTTGAAATAACATTAATGTAAAGTTAAAATCACATTGTAAAGGGTTGATAGATAAAACTGCATTAATTACATTTTGAGTTTATTTTTTACTAAAATAAGCTAAAGCAACACAGAGAAAAATAGCCTAAATTAATACAGGCTAAAGCATAACAGAAAAATAAGAGAAATTTGTTCCTATACAAAACCAAAAAAGGAAAACTAAAATACACAAATTAACTTAAGTCATTCAAGTTGCAGTGTTGAATGAAATCATAGAACATACATCAACATTTTGTTCTGCCATTCGTGTTCTCCTGTCACTTATAATTAAGTTGTGGTTACTGAAGTACATCTCAACATCTACACAGAACTTCTTGGGAAAATTCTGGGTATTTGAGCTTAACAGGAGTTTGCATAATTTGTAACAGCTGGGAATGAAAATATCCTCAACAAAACTATCCACTTTAACAGCCCAAAAAATGCCATCGTTCTTTTATTCTTACTTAAATCTTTTAATTCTACTAACAACACTCAGCCAAGGGTATCACGATTAAAAAGCTTAGAAACCCCCAGTCAAATTTTCCTCCATGTGACTGCTCAGCTTTTTGTGGTACTTAAGCATTCACTCCAGTAAACACTTTTTTTTCTTTTTTTTTTCATTTTGCTTTTTATAGTCTCATTTGAAAAAATAGTCCAAAAACTGCATTATATATGCAACCACCCCATCCTCTAATTTACTTTTTAGCACTGTGCCTAAAGTTAGCAACTCATCCCACAACTAATGTGCAAAAGGGTAGAAAGAGCTCTTGAACTGGGTAATGAATTTACGTTGTTGTACACCAATGGCACTGGGGATTAATTGATCTGCATCATTTTCCCTCTGGCTTCCCAATATAAAGTCTGTAAATTATCACTTTTAAGGCCTTTGCATTTGACGAGATTGGTAGGGTAATGAATTTATTGTGACTGATAACCCGAGTCACAAATTCAGCCTGACACTACACTTAAAAACAATTACATTTTCATTAGGATCACAGCTCTGATTGCATTCTCTACTAAAAATTCATATTTCAAATGGATTTAATTGGTTTTACATGTCATAATGGAATAATAAAAATTTATGAATTATGCTAATTTCACCAAATAAAGGAAACTGCTCCCTTTTTCACATTACCATTCCGCATCAACTGCTCAGGTGCATAATAAATATTCCAAGAGTGTACAAATTCCACAGCTGAAGTGTCCAGAAGAAAGAAAAAGAAGTTTTATTTGTAAAAAGTAATGGATTTTGCATTTATATAACATTTTCAAAACACATTAAAATATGGTAAAAATTGAAAATAGAAGAGTACAAGCCTTTATTAGCATTTTGCATTATATTGCATCACATTGTATCATTTATAATCCACCACGTTTGTCAGAATTATATTACTTCAAACTATTTGTCAAAGTAAATCAAGATATGGAAGTGATAAAAATAAACACCTGGAAACAAAATTTGTACTGTAGGCAACTTTATTGTAATAACAGGATGTGAACAACCCCAGGTAGAGACAGAGAAAGATGAAAGTGTAGGTTAAGAAATAGAACACAAGGATACAACATTTTAAATAAAGAAGGTATTAAATTACTGGAATTTTGTGAAGAAAATAGTCTGGACATTTCTAATTGGTTAAAAAGAAAGGATAAGGGGGGGTGGGAATATAGCATTAGTAAAATGTTCTGGAGTTTTTAATTTATCATCATTTGCTTTCAGGCTTTCCAATGGTATTTGCTTATTTTGAATTCTTCTGTTTTAAGCATTGTCCGGGGATTTCAAATTGAAAGAAGTTAGTAATAGCAAAGTTTATAATTAAAAAATTACTTGAGTTGATTTTGTCACATAACTTCAATTACACTTTTTAAAACTTGGATGATTCGAGAGCTATCACTCTCATCCTCAGCTAAAGTTTGAGTGGTGTTGGTAGCAGGACTGGATCCAGAGGTAGGTGTCTCAAGATGGCAACATCTGTAGGATTGGAGTCAGAAGTACACATGATGAATATGCTGAAACTATCTATTGGCAGGATTTCAATATTGATAATTTGGTGTTTGTATGTGGAGATTTAGATTTTCTCCCATGGCTAGTTCGTGGATGGTTGGCATGCTTTTTATCTATCTCATGATTGGAGTTCCAGAAATATGTGGCAATTACAGATTTACCCGTTTATATTTTATATGGGGAAAATGTTCTTTAGTGCGGATTTAAAGGTTCCTTTTTGTCTTGCTTATATACAAGTATACTTTATTGGAATCTTTGGAGTTGATTTTGTATTTTTAGATTTGGAACTTTGTGATATCTGTTCTCTTTGGGGGCTTTTAGTAGGTTCCTTAGGTTATATTTTTTCTGAGGGGTTAGAGTGATGTTCTGTTTTTAGAAATTGTAGTGTAGCTATGGGTGGTAGGTAAATTCTTTGCTTTCAGAGTTTACAGGTGGTGGAATTGTTTGTTTATTTTTTCCTTTTATACTTATAGACCTTTTTGTCAATTAATTGTGGATTGAAGCCATTGATAATACCATCATATCATCAATACAGCTCTTATCAATGGCTACTGCATTTGATTTATGGCTATCCGGTACAATATTACTTTTAGCAGGATTTTCCATTTTTTTTTTGTTTCAGTTTGTTGTGTGAGCTCAACATGATTTCTTATTTCTAGTTTAAGAGTTTTGCTATTTTAAAAGCTAGAGGATTTATCTTCTGTTGTTTTATTGAAGTTCCTTTTTTGGCCAGCATGTCAGCTTTCAATTATCTTTCAAAACATAATGAGTCGGAATCCATTGAAAAAAGATGTTCTTATTTAACTTTTTAAGCATTCTATTGCAGTTATTGCAGATAAGGGAACATACTTTCATAAACAATAATGGTCAGAGGTGTAGCGGATTGTTTACACCATTCAATAGATTTTGAAGAGGTATAAAAGGATGAAATCTAATATAAAGAGTTTGTTACAAGAAAAGAGATTGGAAAAGGTTATGAAGAGAATAGAGGGGATAGTTAAAAAAAATTTCTGCTATATTCACATGACTCTCTCTACCCACTATCATTTATTAGTGAGTATACAATCTATTCTCACTGAAGCTTATGTTTTTGTCTACTTCATTTTAATCTAAATAAAGCTTTGCAGAAATAGCTACATTGTACATTTCAGTATAGATTAAAAGGGAACAGTAATAGTAACATGTTTAAGAATTGAACACTATATGCTGGCCTTAAAATTCCATCCTGTTTGCATGCAATCATGGAAACAACTGAAAATCAATGGGACTTAATATACATTTTATTTGTAATGTAAATATCTTTAATATTTTAATCAAAATCATTAGCCATGTTTTAGCAAATCAAAAATTTTGAAAAATCTTCCATGTAAAGGGTAGTCTGGGATGGGGGGATTTTCTTGAAAATCTTTATGTCATCTTTGGAAAGTATTGAACCTAAATACCAAATTTAGTATTTATCTGACTTTTCATTTTTGAGTACGCTGTTCACAGATGCATATGCAAACCTTTTTCTAATTTTTTTTTTTTTTTGGATTCAGGGGCCTCTAAACATGTATTTTCAGTGAATTCTCAATGTTAGATTTTTGGGTAGAATACAATACTTCCCCTACTTACTATACGTAGTAGAGAAAGTAAAAAGCAAGTTTTAGTATGAAACAAAAATAGAATAGCCCACCTCTACGCTGTGGTAGTGTAGCATGCCTGCCTCGCATTTAAGAGGTACTAAGTTTGAAACTCAGTTAGGGTGATTTACCTCGATAAGGTTTATTCCAGGGCTTTCCCTTATTCTGAGGAAGAATGTCAGGTAACTGTTAACCTCTGGCGACCCCAGGCCCATTTGAGCATCATGATAAGAATTTCATTTATTCACCGTCCAATATGACTTACCCGGTTAAGGATGTTAAACTGTAAGCAAAGAAAAGTGAACAGGAATCAAGGAGATGGAAGGTATGTGAGTATCAAGAAACAAGGAAAAACTATATAATATTAAAATGGAGTTATAAAAGTTCAATAGAATGGGTAGCAACTTACTTGAAGCAGTCAATAAAAATGATAATTGCAGCTACTTGGCCACATCTTGGGAGAAGTCCTGTACAACTCATATCATCATACAATAAGAACTTAAATAATTGAGAAACTACATAACAAGAACTTCAGTGTGTACGAAGCGGTACATGAATTGCATCAAATGGTAATACAAGGAGGATAGATATTGATCCTACCATTCAATTTGAGCATCATTCTGGGCAACCTGAAGAAGTTCACAGACAAAAGCAAGAGATCTACAAACCCACCATTTCTTTATAAAGAAAAATATCATCTAGAAGACATAGAAATCACTGGACTAATGGTGGGCACTCATGGAACAATTCCTACAATTTCTGTTTAGGACATGGAAAACTTTTGGTCTGCTGACAAGCAGTATACACAGTATAGTCGACACTGCAATATGTGGATCACACTCGTAGATAATTTTAAGAAACTACATGTATAGCAATTGAACTATGTTTATTTTATACCGATAGTAAATTTTTACTCATACGATATTAACTAAAACTGATTTTATGGAGAATTTTCTTTGTCTCATAACTTTAATATATTCCAACAGCTCATAGTTTCTCATTTTTTTTAAAAATTAATTTCTACTTTATCCACTAAGACAGCTGGCAAATGCCGGAGCTGAATAGCTACTGAGTTATATTTCTTTTAAGACTGTCTTAAAAATAAGTCTGTTTCTGTCGAACCATAAAAATTAAAAGCTGGTAGATTTAAAATACTTTTAATGCTGGGTAAACATAACAAAGTAAATATTAAAAAAAGTGGAGATTAGTTTCATATTTAAAGGTGACAGAATTTTCTTGAAGTATAAGGGATACTCAAGAGAGATTCTGGACATGGGCAATGTATTAATAACATTAGCCAGCAAATTTACACTTTGTGATTGTTGTCTAAAATAATTATAGTTATATAACCTCAATGTTTTAAATCTGAATTTTCAATCTGTTTTCTTCTATCACGACAGGATTTTTTTACAAAATCACTTTAAATGTACTGTATAATTACTGGTTTCATCACAAATTTTTTCATTTCCTTTTTTATTTCAAATGCAAAAACAATATTCAAAAAGCACAACTTGAAATTATGTGTATGGTTGTTCATACATCACTAGTGTTTTTGCTTTGTGTTGTCTTGTTTTCTTCATTGTTAGATGTATAAATTAATATATCACACAAAAATTACACCCATTACTTATTTGAATAAGTCCTCCTGCTCCTCTTTCTTTTATGTTTGTCTTCAGGTATTTCATGCCTTAATATCCAACAACAGTCAGCAAGCATAATGATGCTCCAACATCACTGATACCTCCTTTCAAACTCCTACAGATCCTTGTGAAATCATTTGCCTTGCTCTTCAGTAAAAGATAGCAGATTTTTGGGGAAATAATCTTGGTGAGAAAATAGAAAGTGAATTTTGAGACTCATGTTATGACCATGTATGCTTCAAGCACATTAGACACAGTGTTTCAGTAATTAGGGTCCTTGTTACCAAGAAATTTTGAAACTTCACGGAAAGATATCCATGCTGCTTTCTCCTTTTCAACCATAGAGTTTTTATATGCTGCATCAGAAATCAGTTTTCTTATATCCTGACCATTACCTTCTTTTAATGTTACTTCAGATAATAGTGAAAAATTTCCCACATATGTACTTAAAATAGTCTTTGTCCTTATTTACAGTCTTTACAAACCGTTTCATTAAGCCAAACTTAATGTGGAGAGGTGGCAGCACAACTTTAGAAAGAACTCACAAGGCTTTGGTGCACAACATTCCAAATTTTCTTGATGTGCCCAGTCTTTATTAGTCCAGTAATCAACTTGTGCCCTACTAACCCATATACAAAGAAAGCATAGAAATTTAGTAAAACCAGATTATTGACCCAGCAGCATAGTAAGAGCTTTAAAATCACCATGCATGTGCCAGCTGTGTTCACTGCAGTTCAGTCACAAAAACAAAAGTAAAGCCGCAATAACAGCAGCTCCAAATTTCCATTCCATGAGAATCATTCAATACGCACTGAACTAAAAACCTTTCCACTATGAAGGAGGACAGACAACCTTTAAACTTTGCTTGGAAGCATCAGTGAACAGTCTCCATTCACTTGGGTCATAGTTTGGAAGTCCAAATTTTGGTGTAAGTTCTTTGATATTACTGCAATACACAAGATGGCCATCTTTGGAAAAAAACAATTTAAAATCTAGTTTGCATTGTTGGTGTCAATAGAATGTTTTTTAGCGCAACAGATTTTTTTTTTTTCCTTGGAGTCTAGAACCTAAGAACTCGACTATCGCTTTAGGGTGGGCAAAATCATTCACAAAGTCATTTAATTCTCTCTGGTTAAAACACACACATTCTACAGCAACTTGTCAAAATTTCTCTCAGTTCTACATCAGACTCAGAGGAAAATTGTTCAAGCTATTTTGGTCACACAGGGATTGGTACATCAGACCCATGGGGTACAGGTAAAACGGTTGACCAAACAACAGGATACACAATTTGTTTTTTATTTTTAGCATTATATCCCTTCACATCACACAAACAGATGCAGAGTCATTACTATGGTTCAACTGTTCTCTCCAAACCATGTGTGTTCCAAAAGATAGCAACGGACTTCTGCTGTTGGCCCAATAACGAAATTCTTCATACCTTAGGTGATGCCAAAGCTTTACTTCAGTTCCCTAGTTTGATTCCAAAATAGGCATGATATGACTTTTTCATAAAATCTAAAATATTACGCCTCTGCTTAGGCAATGTGTATTTCCTCACACATATAAGAAAAGTGGTCTGGATTATTTATACATCCTCAATGTGACATGGTAAATACTTTCTTCTTATTTTTTTATTGTTATTCTATAAATTAATTATACTTTTAGTAGACCTTAGCCTGGTCTAGGCAAGTTTTTTGTTTTTAATATAGAGTCAACTGTGGCATTGAATTCAAAATAAAACTTCAAATTGGTTTCATTTCCAGATGAAACACAAACTAATGAAAGGAGAGAAGAACCACATGGGATATGCTTACAAATGAGATCTCTCTCTCACCGAAGAGTGGTTCCTATCTCCCACAAATAAACATAATGACAAGGTTGCATCACTTGCACCCCCTATCAGATAAGAAACTTGGTTTTTACTATTAACGCTTTAAAATATTTTTAATGAATTTGGTTTTCATATCCTGACATACTAAAACAAACATATAGCTTAAACAATTATATTGTAATTTTCAAAATATATTATAAGAAAATTAAAATAAAAAGTGGTACATGATAAGAACTGTCTTGCTTTGAATTTAATTTTAGCATTCCTAAAAACATTCAAATTTTGGAAGCAAGAATTTCATCACATTCTTCTCAAAGTAGTCCCACCCAGCGATCATATTTAGCAACTTATTGTCCTAATTGGCATTACATTCTTCTTTGTATGTTTGCTATAGCAACTATCAGGCTTGAAAACCACTTTCCAGTTCTTAACAAAAGAGAATAGGAACGAAATCAAGGCAATAAGAGTGACAGTTTCACAGAAAGTTTAGTATTGGCAGTGGGAAAGTGCAGCCTGATACCTCTAGGATCAGTTCTCTTGGACATGCTTAATCCTTTTGTTTCTCTAAAACTTGAGCAACAACAAAAGTTGCACTCTAGGCTACTAAAAAATACAAATACAGTTCCAAACTTGAAACCCGGGAAGACATCCTCATTTCTAAAAATTTCAAGATTCCACCCAATGACACACAATTCATAAGTTCATCTATTCACTGCCAGAGAGCAGCACATCTACATCAGCTGATATCGGTGGTCAGTCTAAAGTGAAATAAAAAGCTTCTTAAATATGCATTATAATATGCCTGTGCAGACCTTCACACACAAGTTTTATTTCTTGGCTTCTAGTACTGGCTGTTACATTTAGTTTCCTATTGGGCTGTTACCACCATTTCAGATCTGCCTATAGGTATATGTACCTTGCTGTTCAGTACTCTGCACTTGCTTAATCACTCCTTACTGGTTACCATTCCCCTCAATCATTGCCGATTTTGTTAACAATACATAGATGCATTGAATTGAATTGAAATACTTCAAGAAAATTGTAGTTTAATCTGAGACAATGACCAAGTCAAATTAGCTTGTGTAATATTATTTGCCACTTTATTCATGTTTTCCTGCAAAATTACGTGTGGCACTTGTCCGGACAGTAATGCAGCAGTTTTTCCCACGTCAGAACAGACTCACTTGTGGACTGTATTTTTCTCATTGATCCTAAGTTATTACAAAATTTGTTCAAGACATCCTAAATACATAAAAACACAAAATATTAAACTCGGACTTGTCACAGTGGCAGAAATTAAATTCTATACATAGGGAAATATGGTCATTACATTACACACTGCTTATCTGTGTTTGGGGATCCATTTGATGTAAAAAGAAAACAATCTCATAGTAGATCTTGCTATAAACTTTGCAAAGATAAAGCTGCCAATTATTTTAGGAGTCATGGTACTTCTCAATAGGCAAAAGTAAATAAACAAAAGCATCTCTGCCTGTTTCATTAAGATAAAAAATAACAAAAAGATCAGAATGCTACAAGGCAAAGTTGAAAAGTAACCTTAATTTAGCAATCAAAATTAAAAATAATGCAGTAGAGGTCTGCATGGGCCAAAGTTCTTAAGTTCAGACCAGCCAACTGAGAGCGAGCCCAGCTCAAGAATAAGTTATACTGTACCATCCAGCCCAAGACTAGCTGTGTAATTTTGTTTTAAACAAAATGATACCACCGCCGCCACCTCCACCACCACCACCACCACCACCACCACCACCACCACCACCACCACCACCACCACCAAAGTAATTTTTTTCTTCTTTATTTTCCCTTTATATGGCTATTTTTTATTTCCTCAAAAATGTACTAATGTTTTTAAATAAAATACTAGAAATTTAAGATATTTATATGACAAACACATATGCTGAATATGATAAGTGCATTGTTTTCATCTTCATTTTCAAGTCTGAGCCACACAAACCAATTTTTCAAATTAAGCCAAAACTGGCCCATGAGCCAGGTCGGGCCTAGGCCCAAGCCCATGCAGACCTCTATAATGCAGTAGTGTGTCATGCTACACATATCTATACCCTTCTGCTGGAAGAACAAGCATGCACACCATCTTGAGAAACATAACAAGACGGCAGCCCACTTGGAAAGGTTGGTGAAGATGGAAAATCAACAGACATTCATTACAGAGACAATATGTAAACTTGTGTGTATCACTTGAGCAGGTCTATGAGTGGCAGAGAATTGCAAGCAACTGTAAGCAAGTTGACCACAGCCAAACACTAATTGCTGTGATACTAGACAGCTATAGAACTGAACATCAGTCATGGTTCTGTGCACCACATTAGGTGGTACCAAAAACAACTCATCCCTCAACTAAAAGAGGGTTTGTAAAACACTGCTATAACATTATGGTTTCTTAAAGTGTAGTCACTGTGATTAATACTGAGCCCAATACTTTCAGCAACTGACCAAAGACTAAACAAACTAATGAAGTATTTAAAGTTTGAGTTGGAAAATGTTAATTCACATCACATACATGCGCTAGTTGTTACCGTAGGAGCGCTTTCGAGAGATTTGTTTCTCCCATCTTCAGCTGAGACCCAACTAACTGGATCTCCCTCACCCCTCACCCCAAGAAATGTTTCATTGGACGTTATTTCTGCTCTCTGTTGAGAAAAATTGGAACCTGGTGATATTGCTGCCCTCTGTGTTGTCGGTTGGTCATTCATCATACTTCTTTCTTCTATCTTGTGATCTAATTGGTCTACATTCTGTTGAGGAGACTTGGAAACAATTAATCTTGAATTTGTTGCCATCTGTGGAGAACATTGGGAACTTTTATTTTCTCTCTTGTTACTTGAATGGATCAACTGCATTAAGTGGTCTGTCGGTGGTATTTCAAAATTCAAAGCATTCTTAATGTTGAAATGGATGAAGATCTTTTCCCATATTTCCAAATGTGAAGGTATCTGAATGAATTTAAGTAGTTTTATCTCTTGTCCAATTTCATGATTACTATTCCAAAAGTGATTAGCTACTGCTGATCTGTCTGTTTGTTTCAGTTTTATATTTCTTTGATGTTCACTTAATCTTATTTTTAAATTTCTTTTAGTTCTTCCTATATATAAGCCTTGACAGTCCTGACATGGAATCTGGTAAATTCCTGATTTTTTTAAATTGTCAGTTATATTAATCAAAGGTGTGTTCAACATGTTTTTTAAACTGAAAGCATTCTGAGGTGCTAATTGAATCTGGTGTTTTCTAAACAATTTTTCAAAAGTTTTAAACATTACTGGATGATATTTGAACCTCTTATATATCACATCCTTTTTATTTGGGTTTTGTAAAGTACTAATACTATGTAAGTTTTGTTTCTTTTTGTATTTAGTAAGTAAGTTATTAATAAGTTGAGGTTTATAACCATTTTCAATGGCTACATTCTTTATATAATTTAATTCCATGATATATAAAGAATGTAGCCATTGAAAATGGTTATAAACCTCAACTTATTAATAACCTACTTACTAAATACAAAAAGAAACAAAACTTACATAGCATTAGTACTTTACAAAACCCAAATAAAAAGGATGTGATATATAAGAGGTTCAAATATCATCCAGTAATGTTTAAAACTTTTGAAAAATTGTTTAGAAAATACCAGATTCAATTAGCACCTCAGAATGCTTTCAGTTTAAAAAACATGTTGAACACACCTTTGATTAATATAACTGACAATTTAAAAAAATCAGGAATTTACCAGATTCCATGTCAGGACTGTCAAGGCTTATATATAGGAAGAACTAAAAGAAATTTAAAAATAAGATTAAGTGAACATCAAAGAAATATAAAACTGAAACAAACAGACAGATCAGCAGTAGCTAATCACTTTTGGAATAGTAATCATGAAATTGGACAAGAGATAAAACTACTTAAATTCATTCAGATACCTTCACATTTGGAAATACGGGAAAAGATCTTCATCCATTTCAACATTAAGAATGCTTTGAATTTTGAAATACCACCGACAGACCACTTAATGCAGTTGATCCATTCAAGTAACAAGAGAGAAAATAAAAGTTCCCAATGTTCTCCACAGATGGCAACAAATTCAAGATTAATTGTTTCCAAGTCTCCTCAACAGAATGTAGACCAATTAGATCACAAGATAGAAGAAAGAAGTATGATGAATGACCAACCGACAACACAGAGGGCAGCAATATCACCAGGTTCCAATTTTTCTCAACAGAGAGCAGAAATAACGTCCAATGAAACATTTCTTGGGGTGAGGGGTGAGGGAGATCCAGTTAGTTGGGTCTCAGCTGAAGATGGGAGAAACAAATCTCTCGAAAGCGCTCCTACGGTAACAACTAGCGCATGTATGTGATGTGAATCAACATTTTCCAACTCAAACTTTAAATACTACACAACATCACAATAAACAATACTTCTGGTTTATTATAAAAAAACTAATGAAGAGTGTCAGCATGCTTCATCACCAAAACAAAAAATCTTATATTACATTCACATGACTTTCACTACTACCACTATCATAATGTTATTTTTCTACCTACTTCATGTTAATTGAGATAAGCTTTTGCAGAAATAGATTCATTACAAATTTTGTTGAAGGTAGAGGAAACCTAGTTGATGGTCAGAAGTTTAAAAGCAATCGCTATATACTGGCCTAGAAATTCCATTGAAAAAAATGACAAAGAATTGAAAATTCAAACCAATAACAACGGATATTTCAGAAATGGCTGATGCCACAAAGAAGGTTATTTGAAATAAATGGTATATTTTAAAGAGTATATCTTTTGTGTAGAAAGTTTTTGTCTTACTCTTGTGGTTTATCCACTAAACAAAATTACACAAAATTTACACGTGTGCACGCACACACATGGACCTTTTTTCTAAAAGGACTTTTTTTGGGATTCAGGAGGCCTCAAAACATATATTTTTGATAAAATCTTGATATGGAATTTTTCAGTGGACTGCAGTACTTTCTCTACCCACTAGGTACATGGTAGAGAAAGTAAAAAAGGCCCATATGCTATGTAAGCCAGTAAAGTGACGGTCATGCTTTTCTAGGTTTCTAAAGGTGCAATCAAGGAACATTACATGGCCCAATTTTGACAGCCAGTCGTATTATGATCCACTTGAAAACTATTGGAAACCTGCACAGGTCAAAGCATTGCAGTTTACCCACCAGCATGACAGCTTATGTAACAGCACAAAAAATTGTACATCTTCATCCTGGTAATTCACCAGATCTGGCACATACCAATTATTGTGTCTTTAGACCATTGAAAAAGGCACTAAGCGGCATAATGTTCCACACTGATGATAAGGTTATGCAGTCAGTAATAGAATGTTTTTCTCATGGAATCCAGCCAGCCGTTGATGAAATGCTGGAATACATACATGATGGAGACTATGTTGAAAAATCTGATGTGTTACACTCACATGACTTTCCCTACTTTTGTACAAACTATTTTTACGAATGCTCATTCTCCAAGTATTTCATGTTAATTGATACAAAAATTTGCAGAAACTATAGTATTGGTAATTTTCTTATAGGTGCAAGGGGGATATGGTAGGCTTTAAGCGATAGTCAAATCTTTTAAGAGCTGGTTGCTATGTGGAGCATTGCATTCTCTTTGCACATCCAGGACATAAATAAAACGAATAACAAATTCCCATTTGAGAAAAAGTGTAAGTATTCAAAAATTAAACAAATAACAAGGAATATCTCAAAAATGGTTCACTTGACAAAAAAAAAAAAAAAGTATAAGACATAAATTGTGTGTTTTAATGACATCTAGATTTTTTGTATAGTAAAATCTTGTCTATCTCTTACGGTTTACCAGTTATGCAAAATTCATTCAGAATGAAGAGGACTTTTGGGGACATTCCCAAAAATTCTAGATATACATTTCATTTGCCATGAAAGTATCTCAAACATATGCTATTTTAATTAAAATCGTTAAGAGCCATTTTTGAGAAAATCAAAATTTTTTATAAATATTCCATGTAAAGGGAATTGGGGTGGAGGGATTTCCCCTACTTACTATATGTAGTAGAGAAAGTAAAAATGAAGCTTTCTCAAACCCAATGAATTACACATTATTAAGGTTGCTTTTTGACTCCATCTGATAGCAGGCAGCTTGGTTTATGACATTTTTTTTTCGCTTTATGGTGCTTACCGATGCAAAAAAGTAAAATCCTTCTGTAATCACATACTACAACTTAAGGACATGAACAAATAAACTGTTCACATCACTTTCTCTACCCATTTGTAAAACTATTCTTAACACAAGCTTATTCTTCTATCTTTGCTAGTCAAGATAAACATTTACAGAAATGGTTTTATTACACACCAGCTGGCTTAACCAATGTTACATGGTTAAGCCTTTTAAACCTGAATGACTAATTAATTTAATTTACCTCCCACCTTCTTTATGCAAGTATGTTACAATGACCTAGACAATTTTTATGGTGAAGCCTCCTCTTTAACCTTATAATTTAATTCCTCACAACCCAAGCTATTCATAATAACAGATGTAAAGTCCCCTGATATTCATGCAAAAGGATGTGAAACATTCAACTTCCTTAACCTTGCATGACAATCTTCCAAGTTCTGAAAATGCTGCATAGACCTTTGGTGGTGAAGGTATCATTAATCAGAATGGTCAAGTAATTTCTTAGATAATTACAGTATGTGAAAGTTTAAACCTCTTACCTTCTCTTTGGTCCATAGTTATTTAATAATATGAAAGATACATAGTTTTTATATAATGCAGAAACTCTAACATATACAAAGAAATAGAGGTGAAGCTGGTGAATACAAAGATTCTGCACTCCCAGACACATAGTCTGTGACCATCATGAAAAATAATCTTATTAGTTGTTAATATTAAATATTGGTTCACTAATTTCTAATGTTAGCAATTTTCTCTCTCTACACAGTTATTTAGCATGCCCCGCTAACAAAATTGACTACAACATAACTACAAAGGAAATATAGCAAAACTTTCTTACATGAGGGTTATAATAAGGTTTTGGCATCCAGAAACTTCGGTACATACATCTATACAGGGTGTTAAGAAGTGTTTAAGTCGCAGCTGTACAATATCTCCAAAACTAAGTGTTGTATAAAGAAATGTCTTTATTAAAAGTTGTTTAATATTATGGGGGAAAGTAAAGGCCATTAGTCGTGTTTTGTTTGGAGGACATTATGATAGTTACTTTACAGTCAATTTAATTTTTTTTTAAATGTGGACCTACAATTAGGGTCAAATTAAATTGACCCTAAAATGACCATCACAACATCCTCCAAATAAAACACAACTAATGGCATTTACTTTCCCCCATAATATCAAGCAACTTTTATTCAACACATTTCTTTCTACAACGTTTAGTTTTGGAGATATTGTACAGTCTCAACTTAAATGGTCCACACTGTAGAATTAGATTAAAGGTTATTAAAAGGTTTTGGCACTATTTCATTTGACACTGTTTCATTATGCACACATCTGCAGTAATTCTTAAATGGTAATTAAAGAAATAAATATAACATACACTTCGTACTGTTATAAACACAATCAAGCGTTGCTTTTTAAGCTACGTTTTCTGTTTGCTTAAAAAGTTTTATATCATGGCCGCCAATGTATGTTGCTTGTAAACAGCTTTTGTTTTTAAAACGATTCTCTGCAGAGTACAGCAACTAATCGGCTTTTGTTCTACACACATTCTATATGGAGTACAGCAACTATTTCTCCATTCCACTCTCAATGAAGGCTTTTTGTATCCCTTTTTAGGCTTTTAGTACTTTATGAACTGAATGTGGATCAGAAAGAATAGGGCTTCTAATGGTGAAAGGATTATCTTTTTGAAATTACTCTACATATACACACATATATAAAAAATTTTCTCTATTTGTAATATTAGTATAGATTTCACTGTAAGTAAAAGAAGAATACAAAAGGCTGAAGCAATAGTCAAATGTTTAAAAGCAGATCACTATGTGATGGCTTTAAAATTCCATACTCTTTGTATGACCACAATAGGGGGGGGGGAAGGAAGACTTAAAACTTGAAATAGACATGAAGCATTTGAAAATTCTAACGAATAACCCTGAATGACTCAGAAATGGTTAATGGCATAAAAAAAACCATCTCACATAAGTGTGTGTTTTAACGAGATCTAGATGTTTGTGCAATAAGTTCTTGTATTTCTCTCATGGTTTACAAGTTACAAAATTATACAAAATTCAAGATATGCATTTTATTACGCATTTGGTATTTTAATTAAAATTATTAGAGCCATTTTTGAGGAAATAAAAAATAACACATTTTTTTCTACATAAAGGGTAGTTTGTGGTGGAAGGATTTCTTGAAAATGTTAACTTTTTTTTATTTATTTATTCTGGGAGCCTCAAAATATGTGCTTCCAGTGACATTTCTATATAAAATTTTTTGGTGGAATGCAATACTTCCTCTACTTAGTATAGGTAAGTAGAGAGAAAGTAAAACTGGCTGAACATTACAGCTAAAAGGGAGGGGAAAGGAGAAAAATAAACATAACATACATCTGTTACTCAATTGAGTCCAACAGGAGATGCTGCTAATAAGTTTTATATTGACATAAATTAAGAACCTGAGTAGAACCAGCTTTTTGTTTTGTTATCCCTTTAAATATGCATAGCTGTGGTAAAAATGTTACTATTCCAGTGAAGTATTTCTTTATAATCATAATGAATATTTCCTTCTCTGAAACTCCATTTCCTATTATGGGAAATGACCAACTTGTAGGCTGAGAAATTCACTTTACCTTTGTAGATATAACTGAGTACAGTAGAAGCAATACACCAAATGTTTCTCGTAATGTTTCTATTCTTTCAAAATAAAATGCTTCCACATCTTCAACACGTTCCAGGGCAAGTGTCCTGGAAAAAAGAAATAGAAGCCAGTAACATTAACAACAGGAGCCATATATTCTACTTTAACTTAAAGGATTGGAACTATTATCATTCTGCAATTCTCGTTCTCAACTGAAGCATACATAATTTTAGCACTCCTAGGAGGCATATGACGTGAAGAAATAAACAGTAAAATCTAAACCTTATAAACCCTTTGTTGGTAATGATTTCATATTTACACTTTACATAAGAGATAAAAACTCAAATGCACAGACAAAATTAGAACAGAGATAAGAACTTGATGATGCTTCTTATATTCTTTGTAAGTTAAATATCCCTTGTCAGACATAAGAAAGCAACAAAGCTCAAGCTCTATACAGTATACCAACAAAATCTTTGTTGGACATATGACCTTGCCTTTCTCAAGGTGATATTCCTGCATCCTTTCATACACCCTTCTCTACACAGGCAATTGGGATCTTTTCACATAACTGTAATGCTGTATGTATCAAACTGTGATTGGAAATACTAGTTTCAAACAAACATGAAAAATGTAAGTCTGAAGAAGCATGGGGAGGAGCAGATTTTTCTTTTGCACTATTAACATTAGGTGCTTTTTAACGCAAGTTGTCCATGAGACCAAGGAGAATATTTTCACATTAATACAATATCTGACAATTGTTTCCAAAAAGCTATCTCCTCAGCACCTTTAAGTGGGTATAAAAGGAGTCATTTGGTATGGTGTACCAGATATTTCAACACCAGAACTTCTGGTCAGTTTATGACAAATAATTCTAGGGTATCACAACCAACTGCATGCAGTGGTGTCAGCTTGTTAGCTCCACTTTGTTATTCCCATGTGCATATGTATGCAGTATTGGCTTTGTTTGGTGTTAGAATACACACAGTGGTCCAAAACCCCTCCCAAAAAAAGCGGACAAAAATACTTTCCCTGTAAAATTGAAAGAGTTTGGCACAAAAATTTAATTCAAGTGTTAATTTTAAGTTACTTTGTTATTTTAGTTCATAAAATTATTTACAGTTAAACATTTATTCATGCTCTGATCCAGATGTGTCACTGTCAGCTTGTTCCACTTCCTGTTCCGTTTCTTCCTCCGGTATTGACAATAAATTACATACTTCTGGAGGCAGCTGTCTTTTCTTCTTCGGAAGACCTCCTGTGGTAGAAACTACTGGATCAGAGCTTACCAACAGTCTATAGAACAAGTCAAAATTATTGGAAATTCTTGAGGACTTTCTGGAATGGTCTTGTCTATATTTTCTTGCATCCTTATTTCTTGACTCTAAGGCTTCTTCTGAAAGTTACCCAATTGACTAAATAGCAGCTTCTATAATGGAAGAACCATGGATAAGTAGTTTATGGAGTGTTGGTGACATGTGATACCAGGGATATTAGGCGTACATATAAATTTGCTGCTTCACTGCAGTAGGAGTTGAACTCTCAACATTAATCTCATGACCAGATGAAATTCTTTTTAAAATTATTCCAAAATGAGTTGTTAACTCACAATCCAGTTATTTCAGAAGCTACCTGTGGATTTTCAAAAAAACCTACGACCAGTGTTGGTATCATCGGTGTTTCCATACCCAGACTTCGGAATATCAACTAGAAGACCTAATCTGGTTTTGAATGAGTCTTGCACTACTCTACTTTTTTCTTTTTTTCGAATAAGTCTCAATTGCTATCTTTCATGATAACTTTCCACTTTTTA
Source organism: Deroplatys truncata (assembly GCA_030765065.1). Taxonomy (NCBI): domain Eukaryota; kingdom Metazoa; phylum Arthropoda; class Insecta; order Mantodea; family Mantidae; genus Deroplatys; species Deroplatys truncata. Next base: position 205,223,302 of record CM060983.1, read on the forward strand.
AAATGTACACGGTATGATATAAAGGAGACTTTAACAAAATCTGATATGGGCATGCAAAACTGAAAACCCAAACTGAAGCTGTGAATTGTCAACAGGTTTTTGAGTCATTTTCTGTAGATTGTTCATTTCTGAAATTTTGACACAAGTACCACTTCATACTTCAAGATTCTGCTATGGTATTGCATATTTTTCCATCTATCATTGATACTATTAATGAATACTGCATTTTGGTGTTATTTAGGATCAAATTATGTAAACTCTCAACTTGATGATTTACATAATCTCTTTCCACCTGAGCAATTTCTGTTGTTTCATGAACCCGATGCATTCGAATAGGCCTGCAGAATCATGTAGATGAGGTTCTTGGAGTTTTCCATGCAATAATTCCTGTTGTATTGTCAACAAGGTGCAAAGGCACAAACTGATGACATAAACAAGCTCTGTCACTCCTTCCAGCTTCTGACCAGGTTTGTTTATACTGAGAATGGCCAGAGCTTCCATCAAAGCCGCACTTACAATGTAATGTGTAGTGCTTATCACTCTTCTCTGACAACATTATTAAAATTCTGGAGGCAGTGTGGTCCAGCAAGTCCTGTATTTTCACTTCTCATTCATTTTCTTTAATTATTACATTCTGGGGGTAAATAGCCCTTTTAGCATTCAAAATAGCATAGTAAATGGGCTATAAGTTGTGGTTGTGTTTATTTGCTAATCTTCTCATTGTCACATACTGGTGCTTGCACAACTTCGTTCTAATTATGAGTGATAAGGATTCTTCAACTATCATTTCTTCGGCTCCTCTTTCACCATGCATCGCGCATTCTTTTGCTCCTTGTTAATGTAGTTGTTGTCGCTTCTCTTAGTAGTTGGGCTGATGAATCACCTCCTTCTGCTCTTAAATTCATAGTGGTTGCATAGGCCAGTTTTGTCAATGTAGCACTCTGCCTTAGGTCTTTAGTTTTTCTTCTTTAGCTTCTCTCCATTAGCTCTTCAAATTGTTTTGAAGGACAACCTTAATCTTCTAATTTTGAGGAGTCTGGCACATTCAGAATGTAAATAATTTTCTTTTCCAACCAGTCTGAATATTTCTTCAGGAAAGCCTTTTCTAAGGAGTGACACTTTCTCCACTGGTAATAATCAGGCAGAAGAAAGCATTTTTTATATCACTATATGTCATTTTCTCGACACTCTCATCAACATTTAACTGGAATTTGTTAATGAGGTACATATCCTGTATCTCCACGCTCACTGAAAGAAGTGAGATATTCACAAAGAGATATGTCACTTTAGCGGTATTATATTTGACAAACCCAGAAGCAATTTCCAAAGAAAAAGTGAAATTTATGTTTGTTGGTAAACATACCTTACTTGGAAAGAGGTTTGGTTTTTCTAAAGAACTTAAAAAATAAACTTTTGCCCTCTTTTTTTCGATTTCGGACCACTGTGGGGCATTTCCTCACCTTATTTTAGTATCTTGTAAGTACTGCAACTGCATCATTGATATTCTTACGAGGCAGAAGAGGAGAGAATTATGCAATTGTATGAAGAAGTATTGCTTGAAAGAGAAGCTGATGATTCCGAAGATGGAGAATTCAATTTTGAAGAATTCTAGGACCCAACAATGACTCTGACATTGAACAAGAAGCATTTGCAAACATGTTCTCATAACACTGTAATGCATTTATCAGGTGAAAAGGTCTACAAAAAGTGCTATAAATCCTCTGTGGAACTATTTTTTGAAAAACAAATTATGCACATACTCGTTAACTGTATTAATAGGTAATTCAAAGTATCTACGGAAACAATAAATGAAGGCTTTCGTGGCCGGAGTCATGATGAGTAAAAGGATATAATTCTGGCTGAAAGGCCATGGTGCATTGGGCTTCTTCTCTTCAAATTTTTCTAGGGAAAGAGATACCCAACCAACTAATCTAGATGAAAAGATGGCTTTATTATATTGTATAACAAAAGTGTTAACTGAACATCACAAATAAAAATTAGTTACTTGTTAGTTACCTACTGTCACTATAGAAGGAGCATTCTTAATGTGTTGTTGGCCAAGAAAGTGGTCCTATGAACATTTTTATTCATTTGCAATGCATATAATCCACTGCTCTTTAAAATCATCCAAAAAGAAAAGAACAAAGACAAGAAAGCCCTGTAACTCAGTCGGTAGAGCACCTGCATACTGCGCGAGGGGTCTCGGGTTCGATACCTGGCTGGGGGGGGGGTGGAAATATGTCTCTAGCCGAGATTCCCTATCCTCCCCAGAGTCTGGAAGTATGAATGAGAGTGTGAATGTGTGTGTGTAATCTAATGATTAAAAACCCAAAAGTGCAAGAAACCCAAAGATAAGAGAGTACGAGTTAACACCATTGCCAATAGGCAATAAGTTCCACTGGAAAGGCCGCCAATAAGATCAATGTAGTTAAAGGCAGGTTATAAATGGAACTAAAAAAAATCTGATGTGTTACACTCATATGACTTTCTCTACTCTTGTACAAACTATTTTTACAAACACTTATTCTCCATATGCTTCATGTTAATCGAGATGTTAATCTTATTGCTAATTATCTTGTAGATGCAAGGGGAATTGGTAGGCCTTAAGCGATAGTTAAATATTTTAAGAGCTGGTTGCTATGTGCAGTATTCCATTCTCTTTATTACCAGGACAAAAAAAAAATAAAAAAAAAATCCCATTTGAGAAAAAGTATTAAGTATTGGAAAATTTAAGGGAATAACAAGCAATATCTCGAAAATGGTTCACTCAACAAAAAAAATGTATATGACATAAATTGTGTATTTTAACGCGATCTACATTTTTTGTGTAGTAAAATTTTGTCTATCTCTTATGGTTTACCAGTTATGCAAAAGTCGTTCACAATGAAGAATACTTTTGGAGACATTCCCAGAAAATTCGAGATATACATTTCATTTGTTATGAAAATATCTTAAACATATGATATTTTAATCAAAATCGTTAAGAGCCATTTTTGAGAAAATTAAAATTTTCGAAAAATGTTCCATGTAAAGGGTAAACTGGGGTGGGGGGATTTTCTGGAAAACTTTCGTGTCACATCTCTGGAAGATACTGAACCTAAATACCAAGTTTGGTGTTTATCCAACTGTTCGTTTCTGAGTTATGCTGTTCACAGACACACACATGGACATGTTTCCAAAAATGCTTTTTTGGGATTCAGGGGGCCTCAAAACATATATTTCCGGTGAAATCTTGGTATCAAATTTTTGGGTGGAATACAATACTTCCCCTACTTACTATACCTAGTAGAGAAAGTAAAACAAAAGACAAGAAACATAAAACAAATTAAACACTTCATAATTAGTATGCCCAATGGAATTGAAACATAAATTAAAGCACTTTTAAGCAGATTTTAAAAAACAAATTCTATTATACAAAATGAAAAGAATTGAAAGTCAAAGATTTGAAACAGTAAAGGAAGTGCAAAAATGGAATTTTTACTTACGTTTCTTACAAGTAAATCATAAAAATGAAGACCTACATTATATTATGTAAATCTATATGCCAACTTGTTCTTTAGGAGCTTCAGTTTTTGTGCTATTAGACTGTCTAGAAATAAATTCAACTGTGGTAGTAACAGCACATACTGACATATTTAATATAACATATGAGCTGAGCAAAGAATTTCTGCCATTGCTACATTGCTAGAACTTAGATAACTCAGTAAATTGCCTGTAAGGCTACCTGTAATTGCAAGGTTTGTATCTTTAGAAGATGATGCAACAAAATATTTGGTTTTTCTTTGTAGTCCATCGCACTGAACTGTAACTTAATTTGTGCACCTGATGCGACAGTCTGGGATAATGCAGTGAGCTTTTTCCGATTGGATATAAATAGGATTATATAGCGTGTAGTAAAAGTTAACTGAAATTCAACTTTTGCCACATGGATTTTGTGGCATTCATGCTAAATTCCTAATGGTCAATAGTCATTGTGTCGTCACCATCGCTCCACATCAGGTTCCATTTATACAAGCGATTTTGTGTCGTGCAACAAGATCTGAAAGTACATAGGGTTCAATGGAAGTATTTATACCATGCGACATGATAGTCACACAAGATTCTTTGTTGCATGGTCTTTCAGCACACGTGACATGGGTGGCAGCCACATGACCTAAATATACAAGTACATAGGTGTGCATAGGTCTGTTTATGCATGTCGTGTTCTCCCATTGTCGAGAGAGTTGAGTCAGTTAATTTGGGAAACACAGAGCTGTTGTTTTCACATTTCAGTGTGGTTTGCACTTTTACATGTTGCGAGAGTGTTCTGACTTTTCTTGTTCAGACTTTTATCAAGTATGGTAATGGAACATTTTATAGACAAAATTCGTATTAGGAGTTCAACTTGGAATGTCACATCAGAAAACAACAAGGATTGTGACAAGAAGAAGCAATTTCCCACACAGGTTCCTAAACACACTGTCCATGAACCCTGCCTTGTTTATCACCTGTACACTCTGTCATTTTATTCTGTTTTTCTTGAGTTAAGAGTTTGTAGCAATAGTGTAGCAAACACAGATCCACACTAGCTGTTGAACCAAATATAGAAACACGCTGGTAGATTGGTATCCCAACAGCACACAGAGTGCTTATGACAGTGACGTCGCATGCATAAATAGACTACTAAAAGTCCTGCCACGTCACATTATTCATTGTCGCGCAGCATGAAATTGTTTGCATAAATGAAGCCTTGCAGTATGCACCATTTTTCTGTCCTTCTACAGTCCTAGGGCAGATCTTGAATTCATTCTGTTCCAAACAACAGTTTTCAAACTAATCGTTTTCTCGGATGACAATCTAAGGCAATCATAAAAACATACAACTAAAATTGTCCCAAGTAGATATTTACTGCAATCACACATTCACATTTCAGCCACAAAACCCTCAAACTCGTTCACTTTTATTCCTGCATATAACTTTTTAGCCATGTGTATTTCTGGTTATCTATATGTGCCTCATTTTCGTTTGTTTCTCATTCTTTTTATTGCCAGTGCAGCCAATAAATGCCTTAACAAATGCACTTGCTATTAAAGTTCTCTTTACAAATAAAGAACTTTCTGCCATAATAAACATCTAATTGCACTCGAAGAAACATATGATGTTCATAAATGCATTACATTTTGTTATGAAGTTAATTCAGCCAGATTTTTGGCTTTGACGGTGCCAGAGGTGGGGTTGTGGAAGTGCCTGCCACATCATTGCCAAGGACGGGGTCTGTTCTCAAACCCAAGCCAGGAAAGGGGTTCTCGGATGCCAAAGGTAGGGTTTTAGTTAGGAAATAGTCATGCTAGGGGCATCAGAGATAGACTCCAGGTGAAATTGGGTGAGAAATGTACTGTTAGCAGTGTTTTCAATCCCAAAGCTGGTCTTAGCCATGTGTGGGGAATCTTAGGATATGTCAAAGGAGCTCACTAAAGAAGATTATATAATAAGAGTGGGGGGACCTGGAAACAGTTTGGGTAGGAATCTCAATTATTCAGTTGAGATGGCCATGAACTACATTGCTGAAGCTAGTAGCCACACAGATGTGAGCCTTGTGAATCTCTTCTGGACACACGATGAGCCTTGGATCAATAAGAAGGTGAGGGCAGTTAATTGGAGACTTGATCAGTTTCTTACAGAGAGGGAACATGCCACATTACAGTTATAGATGTGTCATCCATTGAGAGATACGGTTACACTGCACTTGCATTTATGCGCTCATGACAAGGATATGCTGACGCATTTCATTGCTGAAAGCATTTCGTGTACATCCAAGAGTAGTATCCGTAATATTCCTGCAACAGTTAACAGTAGAATCTGCCCTTTTTAGGCTAAATCAGAGATGTGGAAGGACCTTACAAATAATTGAAACAAAGGAAGTAAACAAATATTGTACAAAATCAACAATAAGATATTAGTCATTAACAGTATTTCATTAAAATATTCGAAGTTTAAGAAATAAAACTACTGAATTGCTGATTAGTTTAAAAAATGATAGTATGTTATGCATAACAGAAAATCAATGGACAAACAGGAAATATTATATATTTCAATGGATGGCTATAACAGAGCAGCTTATAATTGTAGACAAAAGCTTACTATTGTATCTTTGTCAAGAAAAACGTAGAATTTGGCATTACTGATCTGGATAAATACTGTCTAGGACAAACCTTTGAGTGTTGCACGGTTCATATAAAAAAGACGGATGAAGAACTAATTGTAATAACATTATACAGAGCTCCATCTGCAAATTTTGAAAACTTTCTATATAATCTAGATGCTGGAAAGGTAGAATCAGAAGACTGAAAAATTCAATGCCATAGCCAGGATTTGAACCCGGCTATGGCATTGAATTTTTCAGTTGTCTGATTCTACCTTTCCAACCCTGTCCAACACACAGCTTGTGTGAAAGAACAATTATTTCCAATCTAGATGCTGTTCTTGAATGCCTATTCAAACCTAAGATTTGTACTCTGGGGACTTAAATACAGATTTCATGAAAGACAGCAACCAAAAGAAACAAATTTGCTCACTATTAAGAACATACAATCTTATGCATACAGTAAATCTTCTAACTAGAATTCAAAAAAATTCTGAAACAGCTATTAATAATATTTTCATAGATATGTCTAAAAAGGAGTACCATGAAATCCAACCCTTAATTAATGGACTTTCAGACCATGATAGACAGTTACTTAAAATTATTATGTTCCTCATTTCAAAATAGTGAACCATGTAACCAACTACTGAATCATTAACAGTGAAAGCATAAAACTTTTTAATAACCAGCTTTCAGAGCAATCATTGGAAGAAATATACAAGAACAACAATGTGAATAACAAGTTTAACATCTTTCTAAATGTCTACAATATATGAATAAGCTAGTAACAGTGATGTGAATTTGAAATTATTTGGAAAAATTGAGTCGGAGTTGAAACACTAACATACTTACACGTTTTTTGTCTTGACCAGTTTCAAGAGCCATTACTCCCATCACCAGAAGTGACCGATTGGTTCCTTGTGGTGTCCAGTTTGTGTTTGGTGGCAGCAATTCAAAATTCATTACACAGTGTTTATGTTTTGTGATTAACAACTTCTCCCAAGTATCTAACTCTGCTGTGTATTTAGGCGGATTTAGGAGTGTTATATTTGCTGTGATGTGATTTGTCTCCAAGTGATATGCAACTGCAGATTTATCCATCTCTTTGTATTTGATGTGTCTCATATGCTCTTTTAATTTGGTCTCTAAATTTCTTTTTCTTTTATCTTGGTAAACTTGGTCACATACTGGGCAATTATGGTTCCTCAAGGAACCAGTCGGCCACTTCCAATGATGGGAGCAATAGCTCTTTAAACTGGTCAAGACAAAAAACATGTAAATGATGTTAAGTGTTTCAACTCCGACTCAATTTTTCTAAATAATTCCTTTCTAAATACTTTCATAAGGATTCACAACTCAAGTTTTCCATCTCATGTAAAGAAAATTAATAATATTCCCAGAAATGACTGGTTAACACAATGTATCAAAATATCCTGCAAACACAAATGAGAACCCTAAATAACTACTAGAAAAAGCAACTGTGCTAAATATAGACATTATAAAGAAAACATTGTAAAATTCTAAAATAAAAGTTATAAATACAGCTATAAAATGCTGCTATGAAAGACAAATACAGCCCTCACATAACAAACCTAATACAATATGGAAAATTATGAAAAAAGAGACTGATAAACATAACTCAAAAAATGAAATAAAAGAAATTACAGTAAATCAAATCACCAAAAAAGAACCATAACCAATAGCAACATTATAATGAGTATTACATACAGGTAGCAGAAAATTTACTATTACAGTACAAACAACATGGGAAGACCCTATTTCATTTTAAAGAAAACAAACTTAGAAAAGTTTACGTGCATAGAAATAGTACCCTTGAGCACAAGAGAAGTAAATAAGCAATAAAATCCCTCAAAAGCAAGAATTCATCGAGTTATGATGAAATAATTATGAAAATATTAAAACTTTGTGCTGACAAGATTAGCAAACCTTTAAATCGTATATGTAATCTCTCCTTTTTAACAGGGACATTTCCAGACAGGCTCTTAAACCACTGTACAAGAAAGGTCTAAAGTCACAAATGTCGAACTACTGCCCAGTATCATTACTAACCGCTTTCTCCAGAGTATTTGAAAAACTACTGTTTAAACGAATATGTCACATCTAAATAAGAATATTTTAGCAAAGGAACAGTTTGAATTTAGGAAAAGCGTATCAACCAATGATGCCACTTTCAACTTAACAAATTAAGTTCTGAAATTGCTTGATAATAAATGTAACACACTAGGAATATTCTGTGATCTATCAAAAGCATTCGACTGTGTAAATCATCATATCAAAATTATCCTATTGTGGCATTAATGGTAAAGCATATCAATGGATTGCATCACACTTATCAAACAGATAGTGAAAGGTCATAAATTCTGCAGAAAACTGCAAAACATACTCCGAATGGTCTGAAATAAGGCATGGTATTCCACAAGGTTCAATTCTGCATCCATTATTGTTTCAAATATACGAGGGTGAGTAAAAAAATAATGGGAATTATCTTTTTCTGTTTAAACATGCACGTGTAAAATTTCAACAATCATGGTAATGGAGAGGTCTAACCTTGACTGACGCTGGGATATGCGCAACATTGTCCATGTGCTGTTCTGTTATCTGAGGGAGCCATTGTGTAAGCATGTGTTTCAGTGACCAGACATGGATTTCAAGTTAGAAAGAGTGTCAATTCAGTTTGTATTCTTCTGAAAAAAATCAGGAACAGCAACGCTGCAAATGATGCAAGAAGTATATGGAGACCAAGCTTTATCAAAAAAATGTGTTTCTGAATGGCATAAAACATTTCAAGATGGTGAAAAAAGTCTTGAAGATGCTACACATCCAGGATGGCCCCCACATCAAAAACTGAGGTGAACTGCAACACCATTGACGTCATGTTTAAGGAACATCGAAACAAGCGCCGAGGACGTGGACAAGAAAAACACTGTGCAGCCGGTTCAAGTTTTATGGCTCTCTCTGTAATAGGATATCATTAGATTGGTTTCACATGTTGGTGTCATAAACTTAATCTCAGGGGGAAATATGTTAGAAAAATCTGAAGGATGTTAATTGTGTCATTTCAGGCCTAAAAGTGTTTTTTAATTTTTTAATCAAATCACTAACATCTCATGGTGAAAACCTAGTTGTAATTCAAACAAATGCAAAACTCTGGGAATCCAGACTTCCTTCATTACTTTGAATTGTAAGTTATCACAAAAGCTATATTAGAATTTCAGACATGTAAGGAACCTTTAGCTGATGTGACATCATACTGATGTGATGAATTGAATCTTTAAAAAGCAAATGTGAGCAATTTGATGATAAAATAATTCATTGCAGATGTTGATTCTAAGAATCGACCTCCAGTCCAGAATTCATTACAAGTGTGTACTGAATTAACACTTAGAAAACTAGAAGCTATGCTGTTAAATGATGAACCTAACATTGAAATATTTCAAGTTTTAGATTATATTTTTGAGCCAACAAAATTGCTTTCCAAGGAAGAAGTAAATAATTTTGATAGAGTAAATCAATGTTCAGTAAATTATCAGTTTGTAAATGCTGGTGAAGAAAGTGATTTGCTTTAAGGTATGCAGAGTTATGTAAATTGGGTGTGTATTCAATGAGAAATCTGATCTCAATATAATCGTATACAGAAGTACTAAAAGCAAGAGGTGATGTGTTTAAAGAATTTGTTGATAAATGTATGCAGTCATTGTGGTTACCTGTTTCAAAAGCACACAGCAAACAGTTTGTTTTCACAATATAATCTTGTAGTATCAGATATGAGAAGCAGGTCATCCTCCGTGGACTAGTGGTACCGTGCTGGCCTTGAGTTCCCAAGATCGCGGGTTCAAACCCGGCAGAGGGCGATGGATTTTTTCGGGTGTAAAAATCCTTAGCATAGCTTCCTTCAAAAGGGAAGTAAAGCTGGTGGTCCTGTGTCGTAGATTTACGGCATGTAAAAGAACCTCAAACCTGATAAAGAGGCCTCTGAGCAAAATTTCCAGTCTTTCACGCCCTATATAGAATGGAACGCTAAGGACCATAGTAGTTATAGAGCATCCATAAATAAAACTCAATTTTTTTTCATGAGAAGCAGCATGAAGGAGGAAAATGTCACATGTATGTTGATGCTTGATGTATGAAAATAAATGAGAAAAACTATTATACTGATAGTATAAGAAGTGTAAATACATTTTATATATTTTTCATTAATTTTTTTAAAAAATAAACATCAAAAAAGTCTGGCTCTGATTATCTGAAATAAATAAATAGTAATAATAATAATAATAATAATAATAATAATAATAATAATAATAAGTTATTATTATTCTTTTTAGATTTATTCAGATAAGTTATTATTATTATTATTATTATTATTATTATTATTATTATTATTATTATTATTATTATTATTGGGGCAAAGAAGATTTTACCCTTTAACCTAAGAAAACCATATGACTTTTGTTCCAGATATGCAAATATGAACTATTAGCGAAAGAGGGGTCACACAGTTTTGAAGCTTCCCCCATATTCCTTTTACTTTCTCTACCATGTACATAGTAGGTAGAGAAGGTTTTAATATTCCACCCAAAAATTCTGTACCGAGATTTCATTAGAAATATGTTTTGAAATCCTTAAGATTCAAGAAAAGCATTTTTATAGAAAGATTTGTGTGCGTGCGTGTATGTGGGGGGGGGGGTGCATGAAAAAACATAATGTACCTAATACTTACAGTGACTTTACTTCAACAATATTCAAGCATATTCCTTGACTAGTTTTTAGGGTACTAAGCAATGTCTATTCTTAATTCGTAACCCAAAGTTACTTAAATATTTCCAGGTGTATTCAAGAAAAAAGTTCTCAACTTTGGTAAATTCTTAACATTTTTTACACAATTTTGTTTTTAATTTTATGTTTTGGATTTTTCTAATAATAATAGATTAAGTTTGTAGAAAACACTTTGGCAACTACAGTAAAAGTTTCATTAAAATAGGTTCAGTAGTTTTGAAGAAAAGTGCACCTAAATTTGAAAAATTTGAAGTCCTGTCAACATTCAGTTGTTTCCCGCAATTGCAGAGAAACAGTATGGAATTTTAAGGCCAGCATATAGCTTCCAGTTCTTAAACATTTTGAACATAACGAAAATGTAATATAGCTATTTCTGCAAAGGTTTATTTGGATTAAAATACATAGAAGGAAAAATAAGTTTTAGTAATAGTTTGTATACCCACTAATACAAATGGAGGGTAGAGAAAGTCATGTGAATGTATAACATCCGATATTTTCAATGCCATTGAACTTGTCACAAAGAACTGTTGTAGCAATACAATGACTTCTGTTCAGGAAACAGTTTGAAGTGAACTAAGTCTGTATGGGAGAAAGTACTAAAATTAGGTATCCAAGTAGGCGAAGCTGTTTTTCAACAGTATGTTCATGTAGATGTGCCACAATCAAGTTAGACATACACAGAAAATTACTCTGAAGCATGTGAGAAAGTGAAAAAGCACAAGAATTTATTATATACCTGAGGGACACTGATAAGCAGGAAGTAGATGACATTCCATTAGAGGCTGTTGTCAAACTCATTTTGTATTTAAAGATGTTGACAAATAGGAAAAAAAATTAGAATCATTACTGTAAATGCTTTAATCACCTTTTACCCATTATCATGTTGCATCAATAAATGTTTTAATTACAAAAGGTTATTTTGGTTTGTCTATTTGCTAACCTGTAACCATTAGACAGGAATTCTCCCAATGACTAGACATTATTTTTTCTTACTGTTGAAATGTTGATAAGTTAGTGCTGTAAGTTCTCCAGAACATGTAAAATGTTACTTTAATGCCAGAAATATTCAATCTTAAGTACCTATAAGAGTGAGGTGCTTTATTTATGAATGCTGCTAACCTGATGCTAGTTCACATACAGCTGTGACTGGCAGTTGAAAGTAAATTCTGAGGACCACATATATGTTTACTAGAAATTGAAGCAAGCATTAATTTGAATTTTAAGTTGCTTGCTTTTGTTGTGGGTAAATACTAATCAAGGTGAAATAAGATTGTTGGCAACAGAGAAAGTTACATTAGGCAAGGTTACATAGCAAAATATAATTTCTACTCATATTCAACACAACTAAACATACTTTTTTGTTTATCCCATTAGAAAATATAGTAAATACTATAAAATGAGCTGCTATATACCCAGAGGAATTAAATAAAACATCATATTTACATATTACTGCATTCCAACCAAAAAATTTGTACTGACATTTCACTCAAATGCACGTTTAAAGACTCCCTGAATCCAAAAAAGTCACTTTTAGTCTGTGTATATGAACCACATAACCCAAAAATGAAAATTTGGTTAAATACAAAACTTGTATTTAATTTAGTTTTGGGATTTAGAAGCTAGTAAGTGATGTGTCATAATTTGTAAGAACATTTTAGTGATGTAGTGTAACAACCTTCAACTCTCTTTATTTTAAACTTGTATTTAAGTTTGGCATCTTCCAAGGATGTGATACAAACATTTCTAAGAAAATCCCCCATCATAAGCTACCCTTCACATGGAAACTTTTTGTTAGTTTTGATTTTCTCAAAAATGGATCTTAATGGTTCTGATTAAAATATCATAAGTTTAAAATAGTTTCACGAAAAAAATGCATATCTTGAATTTTCTGGGAATAGCCTATAAAGTGCTCTTCATTATGAATGACTTTTGTTTAGTTGGCAAACCATAACAGAGAGACAAAAACTTACTACACAAAAAAAGTGATATTTTAAAGCACATATTTTATGTCAAAGTTTTTCTGGCATTGCAATTTCCAGATATTTTTTGTTATTGGTTTAAATTTCTAAATACTTACGCTTTATTCAAATGGTCACTGTTGTGGTCTGTGATGTGTCCATTGTTGTGTGTTGTCACTACAAGAGGTTCAAGGTCTGAGGATGTTTGTTCGGCCAACTGGAGAAGGCATAGCCTGCTTGAACCCGGGTGCTTCCTCAGCTGAGGTGGCTCTAGGCGATCAAGCCAAATTCATCATCTCAGCTCGGCTGAATGTGGACATCCCGGTAGGGAGCACAAGGCTCCTCTTGGCAGTGTGAGGCACACTAGTGGTAAGACCACTGAGCTCAAACACTCCCGGGATCATCAAGTCATCACTACGAGGTCCCCATGGATAAGAGGAGATGGGAGATGGTCAGAAAGGGTATAGGATTTACTCTACTGGTGATGAACCAACTTTCCTTCTGGTTTAAAGGACGCCACTTTGATAGGTAGCGAGAATCAGTTAAGACTAATTGCCTGCCGCACCTCTCGGTTACCATGCTAGCCTCTAGTTCCTGAGGTTGCAGGTTCAAATCTGGCCAAGGACGATGGATTTTTTCGGGCATAAAAATCCTTAGCATGGCTTCCTTTGTAAGGGAAATAAAGCCGGTGGTCCCGTGTCATAGATTTACGACATGTAAAAGAACCTCAAGCCTGATAAAGAGACCTCTGAGCAAAATTACCGGTCTGTTATGACCAATATAGAATGGATGCAAAGGACCACAGCAGTTAAAGGGCGCCCATAAATAAAACTCAATTTAATTTTAATTTTTACAAAACCACGGACATTAGGTTGTAACTCCTGTGCTGATTACCCATGGTACTTTAAGTTTATTGAGCTCGACTTAATATACATCAGCACCGCTGTGGAGCACGTGTGAACTATTTACATATCATTTACTATTTAACAGTATACTAGTGCTTATGTGGTATGCATCGAGTCTGTGGTGAACTTATCTATCTTTTGAGGCAGTGTTTTTAACACAAATGATTTCAGTCTAATTATATAATATAAAATTCAATAACAGCCCACCTTAAAGCAATATGTGTACAAATAACATATAAAATATATGTAACAGTCATTGTATTATGTTTATATTATTATGTACATGTTTAATAATGTTATGTGAATGTATTATGTAATTTAATAATGTAGGAGCTGTGAGAATATAAGTCAAAAGTTGCTAACAATGAGGTAACCTTGAGGCAATAATGAATTGGAAAGTTTAATAATGGTACTAGCAATTCTTGGAAACAATAATGTAATTTTTTAGACAGTTTATAAATAGCCAATCAACAACCAGTAAAAGCTTAAGTAAAATGAAGGTTATTGGAGTAGGATTAGCCAATCAGAAATTGAAATACAGAAATTTACAAATTCAGGCAGTAGAATTCAGTTGCTAGTAGACAGCATTCCTAACTGGACGTGAGACGCATTCTTGAGAATTTTAATACGTATTCAGTGTGAGATGAAAATTCAATACAGCGAGAAAATTATAAAGACGTGTTTAAAAGTGCAATTAATAAATAGTCTCACAGCTCTCTATATCAGTGGTGTTATTTAATCGCATCAAGGATTAATAAAAGGAGTGAAATAAAAAATTATAATTTGTGTAAGCCTACATTCTTTAGCCGTATCACATCCTGTTAAGAAAAACATGCTTCTACAAAATTAATACTGACGCAGCCAAGGCAAACTTAAATATATATAATATATAAAGAAAACTAACTTGGGGCGAAGGCCACCGGAAAGTAACGTTGGGGCAAAGGCCACCGGAAAGTGAACGTTGGGGCAAAGGCTACCAGAAACTTTGTACAATATGTGGTTGCAACTACTTCAAGTTTGGCTCCCCAACATTTGAACTACAATACAACACCTAAAAAATAAACCTCCTTCAAATTGTCACCTAAACATGGGGCCAGAACAGGCGAGAATAGCTGAAAAGAAGATATCAACGAACATCATAGAACTACCAGAATCGACGAAATTACAAGACTTTACTTCAGAGAACTTCAAAATCACCAACATCATCATCCAAGGACAGCAACAATTCTTTCAGGAGTACGGGGCACGCAGTCAACAATTCAACAAGAATCTACGAGGGAATACCAAAATAAAAAGGTTTACAAAACAGCCAGAACAAAAGGTCAGAAAATTCCAATACATTATATGTATAATAATTGTCAAGATAGCTAAGAAAATATATATTGTTATTAAGATAATTTCATGCTGTTAGGAAGTGATAAATTAAAATTGAGCAATTCTAAACCAAATATAACAAAAGAAAATATACAGAATAAAATGGAAACAGAAAACAATGAAAATATGGAATTAGGAGAGGATAGGTCAGCCATTACAGATTATAATGTAAATTTATAATCAGAGCTAGAGAAAACAAATAGGTTAGAAGTAGAAGAACAATCATCTGTAAATTCACAGTTAGGTATAGAAAGAGATACTATCCCTCCCACATCTAGGACACAAGAGCAAGAAGACTTCTCACAACAAAATATTATGTGCATTCTAAAAGTATTAACTGAAATGAGAGTAGAATTTAATAATAAGTTAACTGAGCAAAGTAATAAGCTAACTGAATCTAGTACAGACTTAAGTTAACTGAATTGGATAATAATATAACTGAAAGTTATACAGAGCTGAGAGTAGGGTTAAGTAATATGTTAACTGAAACCAGTAAAGAGTTAAATAATAAGCTGAATGAAACTAGCACAGAGTTAAATAAACTACAAGAAACTAGTCAGGAAAGAAAATCCATTGTTAGTAAGAAAAACATAAGAAATCTGAATAGCAACTGCATGTATATTGTATAAGATATAAGTTGTTAGAAATTGTAAGAAATACAAAAATGCTTAAGAAATAAGTTGTAAAGAAAGGGTAACAAGTGTTAATTGTGTTAGTGAATACACAAAGTTCACTCAGGTCACTGAACACCAGATCATTGACCTTAAAAGTGCCGAGCATGTGGCAGAACAAAATAAATATGAAGTAATCTACTATATATGAGTGTAGTGAAAAACCAGTGAGTGTTAAATAAAAGTGACAGTGAAAAATAGCAAGTGTTATAATAAAAAGGTTGTGTTTCTTTCTTTCAGGATACTTTCAGAAAATATTTAAAAATTAAAAAAAATAAAAAGAACTAACAAAAAGAACAATTTTTAAATATTTCTAAAAGGGGGCAATTTGAGGCAGTGCTTTTAACACTTAAATGATTTCAGTCTAATTATATAATATAAAATTCAGTAACTGCCCGCCTTAAAGTAATATGTGTATAAATAACATATAAAATATATGTAACAGTCATTGTATTATGTTTATATTATTATGAACATGTTTAATAATGTTATGTGAATGTATTACGTAATTTAATAATGTAGGAGCTGTGAGAATATAGGTCAAATGTTGCTAACAATGAGGTAACCTTGAGGCAATAATGAATTGGAAAGTTTAATAATGGTACTAGTAATTCTTGGAAACAATAATGTAATTTTTTAGACAGTTTATAAATAGCCAATCAACGACCAGAAAAAGCTTAAGTAAAATAAAGGTTATTGGAGTAGGATTAGCCAATCAGAAATTGAAATACAGAAATTTACAAATTCAGGCAGTAGAATTCAGTTGCTAGTAGACAATGTTCCTAACTGGAAGCGAGACGCGTCCTTGAGAAGTTAAATACGCATTCAGTGAGAGATGAAAATTCAATACAGCGAGAATATTATAAAGATTACGTGTTTAAAAGTGCAATTAATAAATAATCTCACAGCTCTCTATATCAGTGGTGTTATTTAATCGTATCAAGGATTAATAAAAGGAGTGAAACAAAAAATTATAATTTGTGTAAGCCTACATTCTTTAGACGTATCACACCTGTTAAGAAAAACATGTTTCTACAAAATTAATACTGACGCAGCTGAGGCAAACTTAAACATATATAATATATATATTTAAAGAAAACAAACTTGGGGCAAAGGCCACCGGAAAGTAAAGTTAGAGCAAAGGCCACCGGAAAGTGAACGTTGGGGCGAAGGCTACCGGAAACTTTGTACAATACATGGTTGCAACTACTTCCAAGTTCGGCTTTCCAACTGCAGCAATACAATACAACTCCTCCTACAAACAATACTCCTTCACTTTGTGGCGGAGTGTCGCTACAGTCACTATTTATTTTTTCCCATCATGTGAAAAACATAGAATTTCAAAGTTATCATTAGGACTCAGACTTTTAGTTACTTATAAATAAAAACATATTTATTTCTTATGTGCTTAAAAAGTGGAAAAAATGTTTCAAAACTACACAAATATTTTAAGTTATCTAAACAATATATAAAAAAAGGACATGCCTAATATACTAGTCTGCAATAAAAGAAGAGCTATTGCAGTGAGCCACGAAAGTAGAGCTTAAGTTGGGCATTTTAAAGCTGTGACGATTGTCCTGGAACAGCAACCTGTACCTTTAAAATGTTAGTCTTGCATATTTGTAACTCGCAATGGCTGACACTCAGTATTCCATCTTTTTAAAGTTCTCCACATTTTACCCTTTAAAATATCTGAAAGTTTGCACATAACTTGTAATTTTTTATTCTTATTTAAGCATGAGAGGAATTTTTCTTTTATTTTGTTTGCTTTTAAGCTGGTGATCTCGTTAAGTTTGTTTTCAATGCTGATTTCTTTTATTGTTTCTGTTAATAATTGATTTTTCCAGCTTAGTAATGCAGTGTGAGAGAAAACAGAAAATTGCACTAATGAAGGCCTATCAGCTTTAAGTGCAGTTAGCTCAGTTGAAGTTTGAAATATGTCCTGCTGTATTGCAATGGAAGATGTATCTTCTCTGTCAAATTCATTTATCGTAGAATAAATCTGTCCAAAATGAGTTGCATAATACATAACAGCACCTACTCAAATACCCCAATGGGCTATGACGGGCATGGGAGGAAGTGGAGCATTTACTGCCCTACTTTAAATAGTTGTATTCTATTTGATGATTTCAGGAAAACGTATTTTACATTAGCAATCAATTTATCCATGAATTGTTTCAGTCTTTATGCAGAGCATGCACCAAACAAGTAATATGGATCATAATAGAGTAGCTCAATGAAAGTTCCTCTCCACCTTTAATCATGTTAAGGGGCAGCGTTAATAAGTAGTAACAACATATTGTCATATTTTACATCCCCAGGGAAGACAATGTGTACAGCATCATTGAAAGCATGTGCTACAGTTGTGTGATTCACTGCAGAAATTTCTTCACATGCTAAAAGAAAAAATTTAACTGACAGAGCATCATTGCCTTTCGGAACTCCAATTACAACATTCACAACTTTCTTTCTACTACTGTTACTTGTTTCATCTAACGACACCCATATTTTTTCATTCTCAAAGTTTTCTAATTTTATTTAGCATTTCCTCGTAGCACTTAGGCAAGCAGTACTTATATTTTTGTGCATGTCAACAATGGACAGGATTGCAAGAATCAAACACAGAAGCTAAGTTGACACACATTTTGATTAGTCAATATGGGTTCATTGTTGGATATTTAGCAAGCAGGTTACATGTGAATGTTTGCTTTTAAAATGTGTTGTTATTAAAGAAGTTTTAAGGAGTTATGGCGAACCCACAAGAACATAGTTGGTGTGTTTTGGAATATTATAGCATGCAGAGTCTGGTGCAGGCTCAGCATACTTTTAGGCAAAGGTTTCAACATCAAGCTCCTACATACATGTCAATTTTGAAGTGGTACCATGATTTTGTGGATCGTGGCTGTATATGTCATCAAAGGAAAGGCCATTCAGGGAGACCATCTGCCAATGCAGGAATTGCGGAACAAGTGCAGGAGGCATTTGTACAGTTCTAAGAAGTCTGTCCGTAGAGCTAGTCGGCAGTTAAACATCCCTAAATCCACCGTATCTAAGATCATGCATACACGACTGAAGTTTCACCCCTAAAAACTGCAATTATTGCATAAGTTGAAACCTGATGACCCGCAAAAGATTTCTCTGAACATTTATTGGTACTAATGGAGGATAATGAAAATCTGTCAGAAAAAGTAATTTTCAGTGATGAAGGCAACATTCCACGTTAGTGGAAAAGTGAACAGGCATAATGTTAGGATTTGGGGGAGCCAGAATCTACATGCCATTTTGGAAGTTGAAAGAGATTCTCATAAAGTGAATGTCTTTTATGCTATATCGAAACATAAAGTCTATGGCCCATTTTTCTTTCGAGAGGCCACTGTCAAGGATCAACTTATTTTGACATGCTCACTGAATGGTTATTTCCACAATTGGAGGAAGAAGAAGGCAACGAATTTATTTTCCAACAAGATGGAGCATCCCTCACTGGCATTTACATATTCGGGAACATCTGAATGAGCAGCTTCCAGGAAGATGGATTGGACATGCCGGAAATGATGTATTCTACAAGTGATACCAAGGTTGTCTGACTTGACAGTCTGTGACTTCTTTTTATGGGGTTACATAAAGGATTGTGTCTATGTACTCCCATTGCCTCAAAACCTGCAAGAAGTGCAACTTCGTATCACTGCTGCCATCCAGTCCATTTCATCAGATATGTTGGAGTGTGTGTGGCGTGAATGGGGTCATTGCCTTGAGTCTGCAGCATGACTTGTGGGTGCCACATTCAATGTCTATGTGGTACTGTAAAAAATATTTGAGTTTTTCTTTTGAATGTTACCAATGTCACCCAAATACAACTATCCAAAGCGATGCAATACCAGTTCAAAGTATGGCAGTATTTTTATGGACATATTTGTGAAGAGAACACCTAAATACAGGATTATTTATTTTTGAGAGTGGAATGTCTGCTGAAATAAATGTATTGTACATATCTGTTGAATATTTTTCAAATTCTGATGGTTCTGAATATGTGGAGGAAGAATAAGCAAATGATTAGCAAGAGGCTTTTGCCTAGTTGGTTGATTTTTTAAGCAGTTTACCACAGCTATATACTTATGTCTACTTAAGTGCTAAGTCACTTGAGAATGTTGATCTGCCTTCACACTCCTTACAGAAAAGAATCTTATTGTCTATTGTGAATACATCTTTAAATTCTGTTACATATTGGCGTAAACGAACAGCATCACTACTCTTTACGTTTCCCCATTGTTCTTATCTGAACCATAATGTAACACTACCACTTTAATCTACTGAGAAGTGCAAAACAAATGAACACAAATAACAAGTAGTCTGTAGAGCAATGCAGAGAGATATGCTTACTCCAGAGCCTCCGGGGAAGATGCAAGTATTGCATCATTAGTACAGGCGTTGATCTGATGTATTGCCTGACTCATATTAACTACACCTGAAAGCACATTTCAGGTTAATCCAAATTTGCTGCAACGTAATTAATAAGCAGTCAAAATGTTCATTTTTAAACATTTTATGTGGTATAATATGTAAAATTATTTACATTAGCAAAAATATTTATTGAAATAAAAATATGGAGAATATATTTTTTTATGTGATATGCAACTCTGAATTTTGAATCCAAAGATCTCAACTGGAACTTTGACTTAAGTTTGGATATATAAGTAATAGCAAAAAATGAAAAATATTTATTTACCTAGAAATCGAGCCCTAGTCATCACATAATGATCCATTTTTTAAAAATCAGAATATCACATTCGCCTACTGTATATTCTTATACCCACAACAAAATCTGTAAATGTATAATGAAACTTTAGCCAGATTAACAAGAAATAGAGGCAAAGCTTTTGTATGAAAAGTAAAAGAGTGAGTAGAGAATGTCATGTAAATACAATAAATCCTTTTTCTTTTTCTCATTTTGCCAGGAGTCAATAACTCTCAAGAAGATCACAAACAATGCACGAGGTAGTAAATTTTGATATTCTTTACCTATAATTGAGCTGTTGAATAAAAAATGCATTATGTTTTAAGTTGAAGTACAGAAAATGAGAGTAAGCTACATCATAAAATGTAAAAATCTGATGTGTTACATTCACATGACTTTCTCTAACCTCTATTGCTTATTAGTGGGTATATGAACCATTTTTTAAAGCTCATTTTTCTATCTACTTCATTTTAATCCAAACAAACCATTGCAGAAATAGCTACATTACACATTTTGTTATTGATAAAAGGGAACAGTGATAGTCAAATGTTTAAGAACTGGATGCTATATGCTGTACTTAAAATTTCATTTGTTTCCATGCAATCACAAGAAACCACTGAATGTTGAAGGGACTTTAAAGAATGACCAAGTAATAAACAATTTGAACCATTAATAACAAATCTCAAAAAATGGCTGATACTGTATAAAAAGTTATTTGAAATAAGTTGTGTGTTTTAATGAGATCTACATTTCTTGTGTAGTATGTTTTTGCCTATTGCTTAACATTTACTAGTTACACAAAATTATACTAAATTCTTTCCAAATGAAGAAGACTTCAAAGGCTAATTCCAGAAAATTCAAGATATATATTTATATGTCATGTAAATATCATTAATATATGGTATTTTAATAAAAATAGTTAGTCATATTTTAGAAAAATAAAAAATTTCATAATATGTTTCATGTAAAGGATAGTTTAGGATGGGATATTTTCTTGAAAATCTTCATGTTGCATCTTTAGAAGGTGCTAAACCTAAATACTAAGTTTGGTGTTTATCTGACTTTCGTTTTCGAGTTATGCTGTTCTCTCCTCTCAAACACACATGCACACATTGATGTAAAGCATGTGGTACACAATGTGATGGGGCATGCTATTTTGGGGAGGAAAAAAAAAGCACACAGACTTTTTTTTTCCAAAAATGCTTTCTTTTTTATGCAGGGTGCTTCAAAAGAAGTATTTCTGGTGAAATCTCAGTAGCAAATTTTTGAGTAGAATGCAAAACCTTCTCTACTTACAATGTACGTGGTAGAGAAAGTAAGGGGGGGCAGCAATGCAATAGGCCAGCATCCAATGCCCATAAACACTGGTTGACAATAGCCAAGAATGGAAACCAGAAAGAGGATGACAAAAGTTAAAATAGCTGTATTATAATCTGAGCATTTACAATTAATGGGAAGTTTTCCTGGGGCCCAGAAATAGGAAAGAAGACTTGGTAAAATTTAAACGTTCTCGGGCACAGCATATTAGACTCTTCACTGTAGAAATCATTCAAGATGGCTGTGATATGAAACAGTTGCCAGAGCTCTAACTAGTGGCAAGCAGAAAATAAAGCTGGAGAAGAGATTCCAGCAAATATGCATCCTGACTCCATCAGATCCATTGAGTGTTGGCTCTTCTAGCAAAGGCATCATATGTAATTTGTTTATATGCAACTTAATGCCTCATAAACAATAGCAAAATTTACAAACAACAACAAAAAACAACAAACAACTTTAATGTATGTTAATAATACAGAATTTAATATTTATCGTAACCGTTAATACATTTTCATAAATATACAAACACAAGCAAAACAACAGAAACATTTTTATAATTACAACTAAAGTGCTAAACCAAAATTTACAATCTAATAAGTCTAACATCCATCTATACAAGGCTTCCTTACACACAACCCCAAGGTTATCTGTATGATGAAGGCTCCCCTCCACTATTTACATTACCCTACTTGACTATTTTATGAATTTATATCTGAATTCTCTCATCTTTCTTAACTGCTCTAATCCATGTGTCCCTTACTTTTTGCAAATATTCTCCCATCATTTAATTCCTGTTTTCCTTTTAAGTGCTATAATTTCTTTCTGTAAATTGTCCGATTTTATTTTCCACATATCCTCCCTCCATTTCTTCACCCTATCACATGAAATATTCCTTCTATCTCCCCACACAAAATGCACCCTTCCCCTTTATCTCCTCTCAAACCTTTTAAACATAGTGCTGCTGATTGCATCAATGTAAATTCTTCCCTTGCAAATTTATCACAACAATCCACATATTTCCTGCTTCCCCAATTATTTTTAATTATTCTATATAATTTTAAAGAACTATTTATCTCTAAAACTATCAACACCAATTCCTTGTCTAACTTCCTTCCAAAACCCCACTTTACATCAATCTCCAAATTTCCACAACTCCTCCATTCCAATTTCTTGTAAAATTTCCTATGCTTCACCCACCAATCTGTTACTTCTTATTACTTGTATTTGGAATTTTATATACTTTTTTAAAACATTGTGATCCCCTAATTTCAAAATCCTGTGCCAATATTTTAAAACTCTATCACCAAACCCTTGCTCACTAGGTTTCCTAACTCACCAATCCATCATCCCTTTCAATGAAGCTTTAGGCAATGTAAATATCTGGACGGGGGAGAATCAGAACTGAAAAATTTAATGCCATAGCAAGGACTTGAACCATGGATCTTCCAGTTTCCATCTGCTTGCTGTAACCAACTGAGGTACCATTGCAACACACTGGTACAACATTAAATTTCCCAACTGACTCGCATTTTTCCCAGTAAACTACAAGGAAATCTCAAATTATTTTGAGATGACATACCCCAATAGCCACTTACGTCATAAGCACTTTAAGTCCCAGGTTTAAAACATTTGAATCAACAAACTCCAACAAATTTGCAAAATCGTGCACCAAAATACTCCCAACTATACTGAATCGTTAACAAATTCCTGGTTAACTAATCTACAATTACCTAGCATTTGTAATAATGGTGCACTCCATTTAACCAACAGTTAGCCATAATCACAGTAAACCTTATCTTTTAACTGGAGATCATAATACAAGGCCTTTGTTACGTAAGTTGTTGGTATTTGTAGCTTGAAAAGAACTCTTCTGTTCCTGAAGTACTGAGTTAACAGACATGTTTTAATGTATATTCTTAGGCTATTTTCCCAAAATTTAGAATACTGTAATGCCTTAGTCCCTAATAATCCATTGCTAAAGTGTGGATAAAGTAACACTGAAAAAATGAAAGGAAGCAAATGAGTAGTGTATTATAGGGAATGCACCCTTGGGCACTTTCAAGATGGCGACTGGTGGTGATCACATGTTAGGTTGGTTAATTCAAGTTTAGTAAAATCAACTCAAGTGGAAGCATTATCAAAAAAAGACTGCAGAAGGATTAATTGGTGATAGATGCGGCTGTACAAATGGAGATGTAAACACATATGCAAGTAATTTTGCAAAAACTGTGAATGTGGTAAATGGAGCGGTGTACCATGTGAATCATGATAAAGAACGGTTGGCATCTCTGCAAAAGATAATTGAAGTCTTGCAATAGGACTTAAAGAACCTGCAGATGGAAAGAGATCTACTACAAGAAGAAAACAGAAAACTGAGTGAGCAAAGGAATGAGCCCAATAAATTGTTAAAAGAAATACCATGGAACATACCACACAAAATGGTGAAGTGTACACCTGTGAATACGGCATTCACTCTAACAACAAAAAACAAGTATGATCCAATAAAGCAGCCTGATTATCAGCCAACTACAGAACAAAAGCGGAATGAGGCACAAGAAAGGAGTCAACAAAAAGGAACCTGCATTTAATCAAGATAAAGCTAAACTTAAAATTGCAATACATGGGGACAGTCACGCGCGCAATGTTGCAGTTGAAGTGTGTAACCGTGTGAATAATGTGAGTGTTACAGGTTATGTACAACCTAGTGCAAAATTTGTGCAGGCGACAAAGGATGTGTTAAAAGATTCTGGTGTACAGATGGATATTATAATAGCAGGTGCAAATGATGTCTACAAAAACGAAGCTAATGATATGGTAAATAAGTTAGAGCACTTACTTGTAGCATACCCTAAAGATAGGCAAATCATTGTCACAAATGTACCTCATAGATATGATTTATTACCAAATTATTGTTATTAATAAGGCAATAAGGAAAACTAATCTGAAACTGAAATTGTTATGCATGCAATTTACTAATATCACTGTATTGAATATAGGCAAACTGGAAAAAAATCAATATTTCAAACATGGGTTCCATCAAAATTCTATTAGGAAAGCGTACATAGCTCAGGAGGTTATTAATATGATTGAGCTCATGCTAATTAAGCCTAGGAAATCACTAGTCATATCCTCTAATGGGGAAATAAGTGTCTCTCAGTCGGAAAACTTAATGTTACTAAGGAAGCTAGATCAAACTTAACTAACAGAACACTTAGAATCATGCACCAAAATGTGCAGTATATGTCCAACAAAATTGACATGTGTCGTCCTCCATGGCGTAGTGGCTACCATGCTAGCCTCTAGTTCCCGAGGTCGCGGGTTCAAACCCGGCGGAGGGCGATGGATTTTTTCGGGCATGGCTTCCTCCGGCAGGGAAGTAAAGCCGGTGGTCCCCTGTCATGGATTTACGGCATGTAAAAGAACCTCAAGCCTGATAAAGAGGCCTCTGAGCAACATTACCGGTCTTTCACACCCAATATAGAATGGGACGCTAAGGACCATAAATAAAACTGAAAGAAGGAAAGAAAGAAAGAAAGAAAGAAAGAAAGAAAGAAAGAAAGAAAAAATTGACACGTTAAATGTGGTGCTCAATCCTAATATTGCTGTCATTACAGAACATGGCTTCACAAACACAGAATTACATTTAACTAAGCTAAATAATTATACCCTAGCATCCAAGTACTGTAGGACAAATCATAAAGCTGGAGGATTGGCCATATATGTAAAAAATAATTGTGCTTTTAATGAATATCAAATTATATGTAATTGTAGCAAGGAATTGATAATGGAATGTTGTGCAATTAAAATAACAATTGACACTGGTAAGATAGCAATAGTTGGTATGTATAAATCACCTAATGCTAGCGTCACTGAGTTTTATGTGGGTATAGACAATCTCGTTGCTAAGCGAATGGATGAAGTGCAAAAAATTATAATTCTAGGCGATATTAATATTAATGCAAATAATAACTCTAAGGAATATAAACTTTTATATGATATTTTAGACAGCTACAATATATACAATGTAATAAGCACCCCCACTAGAATTACAAATATAGCTGCAACTGCAATTGACTATATAATAACTAACATTGAACCTACTCAACACACTACTTTTGTAAATGATTTTCACATGTCGTCCTCCGTGGACTAGTGGTACCATGCTAGCCTCTAGTTCTCAAGGTCGTGGGTTCAAACCCGGCGGAGGGCAATGGATTTTTTCGGCATAAAAATCCTTAGAACGGCTTCCTTCGGAAGGGAAGTAAAGCCAGTGGTCCCGTGTCGTAGATTTATGGCACGTAACAGAACCTCAAGCCTGATAAAGAGGCCTCTGAGCAAAATTACCGGTGTTTCACGCCCAATATAGAATGGGACGCTAAGAACCATAGTAGTTAAAGAGCGTCCATAAATAAAACTCAATTTAATTTTTAGACCATTGTGCAGAAGTTATGGATATACACAACTGTAAATGTGATTTAATGAAGGAAACATGGATTCATAAAAGATCAATTAATGATGGCAACTTAGGTAGGCTACAAGATATGCTAAAATTAGAACACTGGGAATCTGTGTATACTACAGCTGATATTAATGGAAAATGGAATATGTTTTTTAACATATTATTAGCTCATTTTAACACTGCTTGCCCTATCAAGACTAAGCAAGTAAACAACAAGGCTAAACACAAAATACAGCTGACAAAAGAAATAATAAATTTATGTGAGAGAATGAAATCCATGTAAGAATTTTACCAATTGACCAAATTAGAAATACTACAAAACACTAAAAAAAGAATATGCTAAGGCCCTCTCTTTGCAAGTATCTCAAGTCTATAATTCTTCTATTAATCAAGCTACTAATAAGTCAAAGATGGCATGGAACTTAATAAATAATTATAGGAAAACAGCAAACAGTGATTGCAATGTAACCTTATTCATAGATGGGCAAATGATAAAAAAATCCAAATGATGTATGCAATAAATTTAATCATTACTTTATAAATGAGATTAAGACATGGCATAAACCTTCAAGTAAGTATAAGCATAATAGTACTGTCGAACACACTATTTATCTTGAGCCTACTGAAGAAACACAAATAATTAAAATAATTAATGACAAAGAAACAAACCTCTTGTGGCTGGAATGATATTTCTTCCTGTGTATTAAAATACTGTAAAAATGAATTGAATGGTATAATTGTCTACTTGATAAATACTTCGATTGAATACACTATATTTTTTGAATGCTTGAAGATTAGCACTATAATACCAATTTTTAAAAAGGTTGACAAGTGTAATATAAATAATTATAGACCTATAACACTTACCTCTGTATTTAATAAGTGTTCAAAAAAGTTTTAAATTCCAGACTGGTTAAATTTATTGATAAATATGATATACTAACTAATGCTCAACATGGCTTTAGGAAGAATTGTTCCACAATTACCGCAATTACGGATTTAGCACTTGAATTATACTCACAATTAGATAAAGGTAACAAAGCTGCTGATCTTTTCATTGATTTCACTAAAGCGTTTGATAGTGTCACTATAAACTTATTACTGGATAAGTTGGAAAATTATGGAGTAAGAGGCAAAATGCACAACCTATTAAGATCTATCTAACAAACCGCAAACAAACTACAATGATACCTTATAAACATAATGGTAGTATCAAGCATTATAAGTCTACATATGACATAGTTAAATTTGGAGTACCACAGGGAGTACCACTTGGGACCCTTTTATTTCTTTTGTACATTAATGACATACCCTCCTATGAAAATAGTAAAAATATATCTTATGCAGATGATACCACGCTATTACACTGGCACAAAACTGTAAATATCTTGGAAAATATGATTAATGATAAATTAAAAAATATTTCTGTATATTTGGAACAAAATAACTTAAAAATGAATATAGATAAAACAAAACTACTGCATTTCAAGTATGGAAGAGGTAAAACAGATTGCCCCTAAATGTAAAAGTGAACAATAATACTATTGAGCATCACAACATGTAAAATTGTTAGGCATAATTTTGGATAAAAACCTCTCATTCGATCAACATATTGATTTTGTCTGCAAAAAAATAAGTTCAGGTTTATATTTGTTAAGGAGATTGTCGAAATACCTAGATACCTCAACAATGAGAATGACTTATTTTGGTGTAATTTACCATTACCTACAATATGGGATTGAAGTGTGTGGAAGTACTAGTTTGAATAATATGAATAGATTATTTGTATTGCAGAAGAAATGTATTAGAACTATTATGGGCTAGGTAAAATGACCTCGTGTCATGACACGTTTAAGGATAATAATTTGTTTACTGTATATTCCTTATAAGTTTACAAAGTTATATTGTTTATTGTAAATAAGAATATGCATATATGCCATTGTAATAGTCAATTGCATAATCATAACACACGTTGCAAAGACAACATACACAGAGCAAGCATCAATAAAAGCACAACTATGCATGACCCACTTATATGTGGGGTGAAGTATTATAATAAGCTCCCTAGTTATATAAAAGTCAAACAGGATACAAAATTCAATAAGGAACTAAAGAAGTACATAATAGGCAAATGTTTATACAGAATAGATGAACTATAAATATTGTAATTAGACATACTTGAATTGTGAATATTGAAAGTTGATGATCTTGTATTTGCAAATATTGTAACTTGACAATGTCTGAAACATCCTGTATAATGTCTATAGGCGAATAAACATATTATTATTATTAAGGTTACCAAAAAACAAATATGGCTGATGCCGCATGCCACATTTAAACTCGTGTCACTAGGTATATGATCGGAGAAATTACTTGACAACCAGTGGCCGCTGGTGCCTAAAATGACAGGGGGTTCACCACTTTTACTGCATTATGATATTTACCTTTTCAAATGATTTTATTTTCTAAATTGTTTCAAATATACTGTAGTTCTAAAATTACCTTAAAATGATCCTGAAGACGTTGATGGGGTTTGAATCTCCTATAGAGGTATGTTTTTTAATAAGTCCATCCTGCTTTCCTTTTTCGTGGCAAATCTGTCTATGACTCTCTCGTTGAAATCTGGAAGCTTGTGGATCATTTCGTTTTCAATGGATAGCATGGCAAGAGCAGACAACCTATCTTCATCCATGGTGCTTCTAAGAAACATTTTGATCCGCTTCAAAGTGGAGAAACACCTCTCTGTTTCACACGTTGTCATTGGGATAGTAGCTACCAATTTCAACAATTTCATAACCTCTCCAAAGGGTTCTTGAAGGTTATTTTCAATTAAAAACTTCAGAAATGCTATTGAACTTTTCATTTCTTGAAAATCATCTTGAGAATAAATGATCTGCAGTTCTGTTTTTAACTTAGATTTATTTAAAAATGGATAAGACTGCACAACAGCAGAAAGCATTTTTTCAGGAAATTTATTCTTCAGTGAAGGGAAGAATTGCTGGTCAAGTAAATTAGAGGCCAATAGGTGGCTGTAGAATTCAAACCTTTGTTTGCTCTGCTGAACTATTATATCACATACTTCCTTTCCTGCTCACTTCCTTGTTATATACACATCTTCGCATCTTCTTTTTGTTACATTTGGTTCTTCCTCAATTATGATGTTATCAACGTTGTCTCTAATTTTCAAAATTTCACATTCAAATGATGCTATTGCTTGCTTTATTGATACAGGATCCATGGTACGCTTTTGTAATTGACTGTACAAGATATCCATGGGGGGCATTATTTTATAAAATAGCTCAAACCAAAAGGAAAATTTTGGCTGTTACAGTTTCAGCCTTAGTCCATAAGCTTGATTCACAGTTATCTGTTTGCTGGTGTCTTTAATTTGTTGGAGACATTCCAGAATGGCCTCTTTATTTTCATGAACTGTAAGAACCATTCTGGATTTAAAGTTCCATCTTGTGGCTGATCCCTGAGGGACTTTTCACTTCACAATTGCATCTAAAACAGCCAGTCTTTGAGGTGAATGAGAAAGAATATTGGAATCTCTGCAATAGTATTGAAAAACAGTTTTACTTGTTTATTTTGACTGGTGGCTTGGGCAAGAATCAAGTTCAATTGGTGAGCATAACAATGCACATAATACGCGAAATGATACTCTTCTCTTACGATTGTTTGTACTCTTGCATGCTGGCCGCACATGACATTGGCGCCATCATAACCTTGAGATGTTACTTTTCCTTTCTGTTCTTGTACAACATTGACGAGGACATTTTTAATACAAGCTGCTAAGGAGGAAGCGTCAATACCAGGTGGATTTAAAAATGTCCAAAATCTTTCAACAGGCTCTCCAGTAGATAACAGATAACGAAATACTAAAACCAATTGAAATTTAGAAGATACATCAGAAGTTTCATCTGCTATCACAGACACGAAATCTGCCTTGGCTATTTCAGCATTAATTTCCTCATGACACACATATAACATACCCTCTAGCAAATCATTTTGTATATCTTTGGATGTGCCCTTAAAGACTGTTCGTGTGCTCTTTTACAACTGCATCTAAAGCTGAAGTAAAATTTATTAGCCCTCTGAATATTCCAGGATTGTTAGATTCTGCTGTTTCATCAGGTCCATGTAAGGCAAGTTCAAACTCACCGCAGAACTTAATACAATCAATTATTTTCGAAAGAACATAGCAATTTTTCCTTACGTTGTCATTGTGCCTTTCTATGTTCTGTCTGAAAGCTGAGCTAAGCTGTTGCCTAATTTCTGTTTTCCCAAGGACTGATAAATCTAAATGAGCATTCTTATGTGCAATAGATTCCTCGTGCTTGTTAATTTTCTGTGTTAGATGACTTAGATCTGACACACCATGGCATGTCCAGTTTGTATCTTTACCCTTAGCAAACAGTAAGCACGGAAAACAAAATAGCGTATTTGTAGAAATGCAACCGTAAATCCAACTATTTCTATTGTATATATTTACATTGAAAGACCTGCAGAATGTCTTACCTCGGCTGGTTTGCGCTTGTTTTAATTCAATTAATTCTTAATTTTACACTTCTCTTCCAAGCTTAAAGCTGTGAGGTTTGTTTTTAAAAGATATTGAATGTTGTTCATTCTTCTTTGAAAACAAACTCGAACAGATGAATATGCATATGAACACTAAAGCACAAGTATATAACCAAATACACTTTTAAATGTATTATTCAGTAAACAATGGTTTAACGATTGTAAGAAAATCACTCTGTTACAATGAAAACACACGTGCTAATGCTTCGGTTCTGTAGCCCTTTCAGTTCAGATTAATTCGTGCATTTCCACTCGAGTCCGACTCGCAGTGGAGCTGGTTGTCCCACCAGCTCAAATTCACATTGTTAGCGACGTTTCCCCTTACCCCTCCCTGCTGCAAGAAACACCTATAAACTTATCCTCGGAGGTTCAGAAGAGAGATTGAACCTGGGCAGTGTACTGGAACATATGCACGCTATCTCAAAGACTTGAATGTTTTTTATACGATAGAATAATTTAAAAATGCAAATAAAATAAGCTAATACGAGAAAGAAATGAAGAACGAGTATGTAAATTATAAGTTTATATATTTTAAAATGCAACTTTTTATCCAGGGGTTCGCTGAACCATTAAACACATAGGATATGCGCCATGCCTGCAGACAACCTGTTTACAAAAAATGTACTGCTTCGGTTTTCTGTTAGTATTATGAGGCATTATCATATTGTATTTCACATCATTATGTTAGAATTGTAAATGTATAATTGTAATAGGTTATTTGGCATATCGGTGTAAATAAAACTTGCCCGATGCCATGTTTATTTTGTTTCGTTTTTCTAGAGCATGACTTGAGGTGCATTTTGAAACTTTACAACTGCATACATGTCAGTGCAACACAAATGACCTTAGTTTTTTAGTCTCCTTCCTATACTATCTGCTGAAAATTGGCAAATGCTGTATAGTTGACTATGTGTATCATGTATTTTATGGCCATTGATTTCACTGTAGTGGTAAAACTTTGGATCTTGGCACTGAAATATCAGCTCCACATTTACGTGGGAGAAACCATATTTGCTGGTGCATGGTATTTGAACCTGAGAGCTCCCAAATGTGATCTATAGGTACTACCTGCCTGAAATAATTAGGGAAGGGGATATCAAATTGCTCTATTATGCATGGAAAATACGTTCTCTTTGAATTTATCTCCAATAAGTGTACAAATAAATAGATACAAAAATTTAGAAACAATCATACGCTACACTGTTACCAATTTCTTTCAATTTGAAATTGACATATAACACACTTAATTCTAGCACAACTAAAGCTTGGCTCTTCCATACTTAACCATCTATAGTGTCACTATAATGTATTTCAGTTTTCCAAACTGTACCCACACTCTTGTTCTTTCTTAAAACCCTTATTCTTCCTAAAAATATCCATACCATTTTAATTTTCTCCATCCTCTTATTTGCCATTATTTTAATTGCTACTGTATCTTTGGATAAGTTATTCCATATGCTATCCCTCCATTTTTTCACCATTTTGTACTCTATTAGACAAGCAGAAAATGTCATGTCAGCAGAGCAGCAGTAGTAGTGATGATGTGATTTTCCAAGCAATATTTGTGAAGTATAATTTTTTAAATAGGAGGTATTGTTTTTCTCAATTACCCTGGATATAGATACTTTCATTGTACTTGTCAGTCAACCCATCAAGTGTCACATATAACTGAGAATATCATTCTCAAAACAGAACCACCAGCTAGTTGACGATGTCTGAATTAGGGATTCAAAAGTGTCACATCACTTTCTTTAATAAACCTATGGCTGGAAAGGAAATTTACAGAAATATATATACCATGTGAGTCTTCTCATCCAGCGGTAACTAGGCAACCTTACATTTTACAGATGATGCAAAATGCAGGCGCTGACACCGCATTCACCAGCCTACTATGTTTGGTGGTGCTCGTTAATGTGCTCTAGTAACACAATGGTTAACATACTGGAAAGTCAAGGTGAAGTTCAGAAGTTAAATCACACCTGCAAATAAATGAGTTTTTTATTCATTTCCATTCATGTTTTGAGAACGTTCTAGCAAATCATGATTTCTTTCCAAATGCACTAGAAAGCGGATTTGCCTATAAATATGAAGTTCCAGCCATCCTGCTCACTGTGGAACAATGTTTTCAAACAGAGTGTATCTGAACATGCTGTTAGTATACGGAGAAGTACAGCAGAATGCAATGGAGGCATGTCGTCTATACCAATAAAGGTTTCCACAGAGAGAATTTCCTACAGATCACATGTCTTTGCGAGTTGCAAACCACCTTCTGGAATTAGGAACAGTGCATAAGACACTACATCCAAAAAGAGATCACCCTGCCTGTGATCAAGCAATGGCAGATCGTGTGACTGTCTGTGCCATTCAGCATCCGCATTATAGTATGAGGGACATTCATAGGTATTTCAATATTAGCCAACCTTCCACGTGAAGAATACTACATCATGCAAAGCTTCACCCTTATCATCTTTAACTACACCAGGAGCTACTTCATCCGTACCATGGACGGAGAGTGGCGTTCGCTAGGCGGATCATATGACAAACTGAACAAGATCCACATTTTTTGGCAATTGTGTTATTTACAGACGAAGCGGGTTCCATAACACAGGCCTGTAAATCGCCACAATATGCATTACTGGAGCACTGTAAACCCACTTTGGATGTGAGAGGTGGCCTTACAAGTCCAATGAGGTTTCAATGTTTGGGCTAGTATATTCAATGATCATCTAATAGGCCCGTATTTTAATGATGGCCAACTCAATAGGAATCGTTATATCCACTTCCTACAACACCAGCTACCTAATCTACTGGATGAAGTGTCATTGCAGAACCAACTAACTATGTGGTACCAACATGATGGGGCACCAGCTCATTCAGCCCATTGTGTAACAGTTTATCTCGATGCCACCTACCCTGAGCAATGGATCGGATGGCATGGACCAATAGGGTGGCCAGCATGCTCATCAGATCTAACTCCATTAGATTTCTTCTTATGGGGTTATCTTAAAGATATCGTGTACCAGGAGCAGCCAATGACCCCTCAACAGCTCAGGGAATGTATATCTTAGCTTGCCGCGATATCACACTGGCTCTGCCGTGTTAGGCTGATGATGGTTAGACAGAGGTCTTGCATCTGCCAGTTCAAACACCTATTACAACCACATGGAGGATACAGGTAAACAGTAATTTTTTTTTTGTGTGATGGTCCAGGATGATGTCATAGTCACTGTTAAATGCACTACTGTAGGAACCAGAGAGGTTCACAATGATCATAATATGGGGTTGCAAACATTATCTACTTTGTATGTACATACTGCATTTTGTAAACTCTCAGAAAAATTTATTGGCTTTCTTTTGTATGAAAGAATAGCTTTAAATAGTAAAATATTATTTAATGATGCCTTATATTTGTAAGTTATAAGTGCAATGTTATATGCATTTATTTATGATATTCAGTAAAGCATATTCTAACAAGTAACTATTTATTTTAATGAAATTCACATAATTAAACTAATTAAGTGAAATGACGCTTCCATGCCATACTATCAGTTCTCGTTAAATTTACTAAAAAATAAAAAGTATCTTGAACCTGGAACCTTCACCACTGAAGGCCAACGCGCACACTGTTGCGCTATGAGTGCACATCACTGCACGCACAGCAGTGCAAAGCACTCATTTTGGCCAAAATTCATACAATGCGATGCAGTGGACAGCGCTTACAGGCAATAGCCTGCACAATGCTGAGACTGCATAACTTCTAAATCCTCAGGCTGAGAAGGCTCACCCGGTGTGTGTATATATATTATAGCATGCATTTTGCACCACATCTAATATGAAAAAATCTGATGTGTTACACTCACATGACTTTCTCTACTCTTGTACAAACTATTTTTATAAGTGCTTATTCTCCATATGCTTCATGTTAATCGAGATGTTAATCTTATTGCTAATTTTCTTGTAGATGCAAGGGGAATTGGTAGGCTTTAAGCTATAGTCAAACATTTTAAGAGCTGGTTGCTATGTTGAGTATTCTATTCCCTTTGTATTACCAGGACAAAAAAAAGAATGAATAACGAATTTCCATTTGAGAAAAAGTATAAGTATTGGAAAATTTAAGGGAATAACAAGCAATATCTCGAAAATCGTTCACTTAACAAAAAAAATGTATATGACATAAATTGTGTATTTTAACGCAATCTACATTTTTTGTGTAGTAAAATTTTGTCTATCTCTTATGGTTTACCAGTTATGCAAAAGTCGTTCACAATGAAGAATACTTTTGGAGACATTCCCAGAAAATTTGAGATATACATTTCATTTGTCATGAAAATATCTTAAACATATGATATTTTCATCAAAATTGTTAAGAGCCATTTTTGAGAAAATTCAAATTTTTGAAAAATGTTCCATGTAAAGGGTAATCTGGGGTGGGGGGTTTTTTTTTTCTTGAAAACCTTCGTGTCGCATCTCTGGAAGATACTGAACCTAAATACTGTGGCAGTAATTTGTATCACAATAATGTAAATGCCAGAGTGATTGTAGTGTAAATAAGCATTATTGTATGACATTGATTTGAGATTTTTGTTAATTATATGCATTGTTAGGAAATAAGTTTACACGACCTCACTGAAACTGACAATAGGAGCGGGTAACTATGTAACGAGGGGGTGAGTTGTTTATCAATTATTAGAGACAAACAAATGACGTCAGATTGGCGCGCTTTTCTGTAGAAATGGAGGGAATATCTTCCTTAGAGCATATGGGTTCGTAATTTTGATTGGATATAAAAATAGATGCTAATGTTGGCGCGTTTTATTAACCAATAGCAGCTCGGTTATAATCTTTAGGCATATTAGGGTGTGGGAGTATAAAAAGCTAAAGCCAGAGGCAAGTATCGCCCAGTTCAACAAAATCATCCACACGTTACACATCGCTGAGTCCAACAGAATCATTCAGAAGTTAAATGTCGCTTAGTTCATCAGAATCGTTTGCGAGTTACACGTCGCAATTCTACAGAATCTCTCGCGTCTTAAAGTTTGTTATAAATGTGAAACACGCAAATTAATAATGTGCAGTAAAATAAGTGATTATAGTGATATTAGAAAATATAACAGTTTCAGTCTGGCGTGTATCACAAGTCAATATGTGAACTTAATTAATTGTGACGATAATAAAAGTGTAAAAACAAATTCTTTTATCAGTGTTATCTGTGAGTAACAAATCCTTTCCGTTTACACACCTTGTTCAAGAGATGTGCTCGACTGAATAATAATAATAATAATAATAATAATAATAATAATAATAATAATAATAATAATAATAATAATAGCTAGCCGGAAGACAATGAACCCAACATTCAAAGGTAAAACAATAACGGGCACTCAGAAATAAGATAACACGAAGTGACCGCGACAAATTGGCTTCCATACACTGTGCATATAAACATAAAGCATCTTTCAACTTCCAACAAATATCACACTTCAATACCAAGTTTGGTGTTTATCCGACTGTTTATTTCTGAATTATGCTGTTCACAGACACACATGGACATGTTTCAAAAAATGCTTTTTTTTTTGGATTCAGGGGGCCTCAAAACATATATTTCCGGTGAAATCTTGGTATCAAATTTCTGGGTGGAATACAATACTTCCCCTACTTACTATACGTAGTAGAGAAAGTAATAAAGAGTTCAGTCCTTTGAATGAAATTCTTTGCCACATCAATTGCCCAGGAACATACTTAGCATTGCATTACATTATTCATTACATAAGGTGTGGTATTTGTAACAATTCCTATAAATATTAAATCACAACTACAAAAGTTATCAAATGTACAATTTAATATACATGGATTATGGGTATGGGTTGAATTAGGTAACAAGAAGTGACCCAACATTTGTTGTCTTAGGTCAGCTGAGGGAAAACTTTTGCCAGGTATTTTACAATCATGTATAAATAGTAGTTAACAGGATAAACTAAAATTCTATGTTCACACATGCTTTTCATAGTACTTAATTACAACACACATTAAGGATGGTTCATACTAACTCAAGAACAGGAAGCAAAACACTACAACATCAGAGACTTGAAGCTCTCCCGCCGTTGGATATTAATGATTTGTTCTTGAAAATCGTTACTATACAACTTTTTGGTTTACGATACCCCAGGAACAGAACAGGAATGTAAATTGATCACCATATTGATAAAGTGGAAAGTCAATTTTGCGCATTGGGATAACATTTGTTTGTAATTTACCAACGATATTTTTTCACCCAACACCAAAATTCCACAGAGTAACCATTTTCTACATGCAGAGTCATTACTATTTCTAATTCCTCTAGTTGTATCAATTCCTTTATTGATAGTATGCTGGTCTAACACAAGTAGTGGTGTACAGCAGATGTGATTGCACAGTACTCCATTGTGTTATAAAGGGGAGACGATTTGGAAGTTTACCGAGCGAGAATTGGAAGATTTAGGGGAGGAAATTTGTGAATGAAGGAGAGAGTAAAGTGATTACAAAAGAGCAGAAGGTTAGGTTGGTAATAGCCGTATTGCTAATAATTGGGGGAATATAGTTGAATCCTGGACCAAAGGATTCAAATCAAATGTTTGTGATGTTAAAAATAATTTCAGGAGATGTGACACAGCTAAAGAAGATTGAAGGAGTTGATAACACGATGGAGGAGGTTAAAGGAACTTTGCAAAATTTAATGAGCGAGATTAATAATAAACTGATGGTTTGTAAGAAAAGAACGAATAAATTGGAAAGTAATATCATGGAAGATCAAAGAAAAAGGAATTTGATTATATCTGAAGTCAAAGAAGATAAAGAAAGGTGGTTAATTCCTCTAATAGAAGAAATTTGAGAGAAAATTGGAATTAAAACTAGATGGATGGGAAATAGTGAACTGTTTTATGAAAGGAAGAAGAGCAATGACTTAGCAGTGCACATGGAGAGCAGAGTTATGGAAAAGATGGCGGACACCAGCGAGATCAGCAGAAGAAAATGCATATGTGGATCAGGAGAGGCGTGTGGTGTGAGGTCATCTAGAAGTGTAACCAGACAGCTGAGGTGGGATGTGTAAATGTAGGCAGGCTGAGTGTTGTCTCAACACCAGAGGGCAGCATATTAGAGGTGCTTGACAGGAGAGAGGATTTACAAGCAGGAGATAAAGTAATAACCAGATATACAGCAAACTAGAAAAATTTAAGGTAGGGAGGAGTGCAACAAGATAGGGAATGGGATTGAATGTAGCTTTTGGAAAGTGAACTGTTTTATGAAAGGAAGACGAGAAGACAAATGCAGGCCTGTAATCGTAAACTTAGCTACAATTAGTTTTAAATGGCAAGTTTTGAGAAATGCGATGAAATTGAAGGAAACAAAGATTTTTGTAAAGACTTTGCCAAAGAAGAATAAGACCAAGAGCAATTTTTATTTGAAAAAAAAAGTGAAGAGGATTTAAAAGTGAAGATTAATAGTGGAGAGGTGTTTAGAATTTTAAAGTTGGGAGATGTAAGAGTAGTTGTTGAAACATGGCTTGATCAAGGTGGGTTTGGAGTTAAGTGATTTTGTGTTTTTTGGAAAGTGTGGTTCAAGGAGAAATAACAGAGGTATAATTTCCAGTGGTATAGGCATATTAGTGAGGAAAAGTATCAGAATTAAGCTCTGTGAGCAGTTAGAAAGGGAAGATAAAAAGTGATGTGGTTAAAATTAATAGATTTAAGGTATGGATGTATGTTTGGTGTTGGGTATAGTGTATAATCCACCTGCAGCATCACGATTTTATAATGATAATCTACTTATGCTTATTCAAGATATGGATAACTTAGGGGAAATTATCCTAATATAGAGTGTATTATAATGGGGGTTTTAATGCTATTGTAGAGAAAATCAAATAAAATCTGTAACCTTCTTCTGTAAAAAAGAAGGGAAAATTAAATTAAACTGAGGTTTATTTATGGATGCTCTTGAACTGCTGTGGTCCTTAGCATCCCATTCTATATTGGGCGTGAAAGACCGGAAATTTTGCTCAACTGCCTGTTTATCAGGCTTGAGGTTCTACTATATGTAAATCTACTGCATGGGATAACTGGCTTTACTTCCCTTCCAAAGGAAGCCATGCTAAGGATTTTTACATCTGAAAAAAATCCATTACCCTTGGCTGGGTTTGAACCTGTGACCTCAGGAACTAGAGGCCCCCCCAAAAAAGAGGATAAGTCTCAGATTAAGATCAGCAGATACTCAGTTGATAGAATATGGAATAGAAAAGGTGCTGAGGATGGACTGGAATTGATAGTGAAAAGAGCTGGTGTGATGTTGGAGGTGAAATAGAAAAGCAATAAAAGGTGTACAAATTTGTTTGATATAGAGAGTAAAGAAAGGAAAAAAGAGGAATGGAAACAAAAAAAAATCTGATGTGTTACACTCACATAACTTTCTCTACTCTTGTACAAAATATTTATACAAACGCTTATTCTCCATCTACTTCATGTTAATCGAGATAAACTTTTGCAGAGTCTATCTTATTGCTAATTTTCTTGTAGATGTAAGGGGAATATATATTTACAAGGGCAATTTGGAAATACAGTAGCCTTTAAGCACATACATATCTCTTAATAGCTGGTTGCTAGGTGCAGCACCATTCCCTTTCCCACAGATTAATACTCTGCATATCCAAGACAAAAAAATGAATAACGAATTCCCATTTGAGAAAATAAGTATTGAAAAATTTAAGGGAATAACAAGCAATATCTCGAAAATGGTTCACTCAACAAAAAAAATGTATATGACATAAATTGTGTATTTTAACGCGATCTACATTTTTTGTCAGTAAAATTTTGTCTATCTCTTATGGTTTACCAGTTATGCAAAAGTCGTTCACAATGAAGAATACTTTTGGAGACATTCCCAAGAAAGATATACATTTTATTTGTCATAAAAATATCTTAAACATATGATATTTTAATCAAAATCGTTAAGAGCCATTGTTGAGAAAATTAAAATTTTTGAAAAATCTTCCATGTAAAGGGTAATCTGGGGTGGGGGGATTTTCTTGAAAACCTTCGTGTCGCATCCTTGGAAGATACTGAACCTAAATACCAAGTTTGGTGTTTATCCGACTGTTTGTTTCTGAGTTATGCTGTCCATAGACAGACACACACACGGACATGTTTCCAAAAATGATTTTTTTGGATTCAGGGGGTCTCAAAACATGTATTTCCGGTGAAATCTCGGTATCGAATTTTTGGGTGGAATACAATACTTCCCCTACTTACTATACGCAGTAGAGAAAGTAATAAATGATAAGGTAAAGAAGGCAACAAGAGATAAGAACAACAAAGAAATATGAGCAATTATGAAACATATTTAAAAGAAAAATAGAACAGGAAATGAGATTACACCAAAATGTATGGATAACATATTTTGATATTTTTATTAGTGTGGGAATTGTTAATAGTAGTAGGTTGATTTTGAATAAAAATGCAGCAAGGAATGAATGTTTAGACAAGGAAATTACAAGTACTGAAACTGAATACCAAATCAGAATCTTGAAAAACAATAAGACAGCTGGTTTACAGGAGAATTTTAAAAAATGCTTTGCAAGTCATATGATGGATGCAGGATACTGACAAATTTATTTAACAGGTGAAAACGAGCAAGGTAATGTCTGAAAACTAGAAAATAAATATGGATGTGCCTATATTTAAGGGAGAAGGGGATTTGAACAGTCCAAGGAACTATAGAGAAATCAGTTTATTTTAAGTAAAATTTATATTGTCATATTGGCTCTCAGATTACATGAATGGTTAGAACTAAAAGGGAAGTTGAGTGAATATCGGGCAGGATTTAAAAAATGCAGAAGGACATACAATGACAATCCAAACTAGTAAAACAATATGTGAGGAACCAAAGAGGTGTTTATGTTTTTGCTGACTTATGGCATTTGATACAATTAGAAGAGATGTGTTGTTGTCCACCAATGGCACTGGGGATTAATTGATCTGCATCATTTTCCCTCTGGCTTCCCAATATAAAGTGTGTAAGTTATCACTTTTAAGGACTTTGCATTTGGCGAGATGATGTTTGTTCAGGATGACATCTTCACAGAGAGTGCACTTGGGTGTAGGTAGGCATCGTATCTTTTAGAGGTATTCTGCGAGGCAATTGTGGCCAGTTGCCATCCTAAATAAGGCTACTGCAGTCTTCCTTGGCATTTTTTGTATATCAACTCTATCTTTAATATTCTTATAATCTTTATCTTATAATTTATCTTCTTCATCACGTCTCTGCTGTCTTTTGAAATGTTGTTTAATGCATTTAATTGTTTATTTATTTCTATTTGTCCTACAGGTTTTATTTGTTGTATTGCACCTTTCTTTGTCAACTGATCCGCATGTTCATTGCCCAAAAGTCTGACATGAGCTGGGATCCATTGTAGAGTGACATGATTTCTAGTTTCCACTGCTTTAATTAGGCTTCCTATTTCTTTAAGCTTTCTTGTTGTTTTATTATTGTAATTTACTATTCCATCTATCGCTGATTTTGAGTCTGATAAGCCGACTTTTTTGTTTTATGTATGGTCTATATAAAATGGTCTGTAATGCTGCTTTTATAGTTGTTAATTCTCCATCATAGTGGTTTGACGTTTCATCTGTTAGATACTGTGCGGCTGACGAAAGGCGGACGTGTTAAACGAGCGCTCGCGCAAAGGAAAGAATGGGAATCCAAATTGTGGTGTATAGAGTTAGAATTGGAACATTTAATGGCTACAGGATTTATAGACAAGCTGGAAATTTAAAAAATTGACCTACAATAATGTCATGGTTCGTGTTTGTCATATTGGTACTGCTAGTAATTGGCGGAATAGATAAAAATCCGGGGCCGGAGATGGAACAAGATATTAAGAATATGCTTAAAGGAATTGCAGAAAATATAAAAGGAATGGAGAAGAAAATTGATGAGAAGATAGATGGAAAATTTGAGGAGCTGAAAAATATGTGGGGAAAATTTGAAGGAGAAGTGGATAAGAAATTAGCTGAATGGAAGAGAAAAATTTTATACTTGGAAAAAACAGAAGAAGGAAAATGAACATGATAATTTTTGGAGTCAAAGAATCAAGAGGGATACGAGTTTTAGATCAAATTGAAAGAATCCTATACGATAAATTAGAATTAAAACTTGAAGGACTTGTTTTTAGAGTTGGAGAAAAAAGAACGAAAGACCAGTAATCGTCAGATGTGCTTCAATGAAAATAAAATGGACAATTTTATCAAATGCCAAAAAGCTAAAAGGATCAAGAATATTTATAGAACAGAATTTTGGGAAGAAAGAGAGAGAAATAACAAACATTTTACTTCAAGAAATGAAGGATGCAAGGGCTAAAGGAGAGAAAGCTTTTGTTAGAGGGCTGGATTTGTGGATAAATGAAAGCGGGATATGTGTCACCAAAATGTGAGTTATGTGTTGGAAGAGGGTCAACAAACACGAGTATAAATATTGGATTTGGAGACAGATTAAATAAAATGTCACGAGGAGGAGAATGGAGGAGAGGAGGGGAAGCGGAAGGTATACATCACCGAGCAAACAGATTACACCAGAGAAACAGCTGATAGAGGACACACGCAGAATGGCCTTGAGAGCAATTGCGGGGCTGGACGTGTGGAGAGAATCCGGTCTGAGTATTATTTCGTCACCTGGAGGGAGCATTATGCAAGTGGAAGATTAGGTGGCGCAGAAGGCAGAAACGGAAAGGATGACTAGGAGTAGGGCTAAATTACAGGAATTCAGATTTGACAGAAAAGGTTCTGTATAGGAGAAGGAATTGGGGGTTATATTCTGGAATATTGAAGGGTGGTGGGATAAAGTGAGTGGAGAAATATCTCAAATTTTAAATTTAGCGGATGTGATAGGTGTGGTGGAAACTTGGTTGTTAAGAAAGAATAATGTGGATGTGAGTGATTTTGATTTTTATGGGAAATGTGGTATTAAAAGGTAAGATAAGGGGAGAGGATCAGGAGGCTTAACTTTATTAGTGAAAAAAAGCCTTAAAATTAAAGTGAAAGTATATGAAGATTTAAGTGAAGAATCAGTACTGTGGTGTGTTTTTTGGGAAAAAGAAAGTGTATGTGTTGCAGTAATATATAACCTGACAAGTTCCTCGGAATTTTATGAACATTTATTTAACAAGTTAAGACAAAACTTGAAGGAAATATTAATTAGGGAGGTATACAAAGGTTTTATAATAATGGGAGATTTCAACGCAAGAGTGGGGGAAAGTCAAATACAGTTAATAGATCTTAAAGGAGAGTTTACTGGGATAGCAAGAGAGAGGGATAGAAGGAGGAGCAAAGACAAATGTATTAATAATGAGGGAAAGAAATTAATTGATTTTTGTGAAGAATGTAATTTGGTATTGTGTAATGGAGTTAAAGGAAAAGATGATGCAGGCGAGTTTACATTTATGAACAGAAATGGGCAGAGTGTGATAGATTATATTTTATATTCGTTAGAATTAGATGAATATTGCATGGAGTTTGAGGTGTTGAATATAGTTACCTCTAGCAACCATTTTCCAATAAGAGCTGTATTTAGAGGTTCAATGATGGAAAAAGTAAATGTTAATTATTTAAAACAAGAAGGAATTAAAATTCAAAACTATAAATGGAGAGATATGGAAGCAGAAAGCTTTTTGGGAGAGCTGAAAAAGCAATCAAATATGTTAAAACTAATAGATATAGAGGAAATGCTTAAAAAAAATAAAACTGAGGATGCAGTTGTAAATATAGAGGATTTAGTGAAATAGGCAGGATCCAAAATGAGAGGGAAAAAGGACATATTTTAAGGAGCGGGTGGTATGATGAGGAATGTAGGATGGCGAAACAGAGCGTATTAAGGGAATTATGGAAACGGAGGCAAACAGGGGATGAAGAGGAAAAAGAGAACTTCATGATTGAAAGATGGGAATATACAAATTTCTTATAGGAGTTAAGAAGAAGGAATGGGGGG
Source organism: Deroplatys truncata (assembly GCA_030765065.1). Classification (NCBI taxonomy): domain Eukaryota; kingdom Metazoa; phylum Arthropoda; class Insecta; order Mantodea; family Mantidae; genus Deroplatys; species Deroplatys truncata. Next base: position 205,267,219 of record CM060983.1, read on the forward strand.
AGGGGAAATGAGCCAGGAAATTTATGAGGCAACAAGAGTAAATAATACAAAAACAATTTGGACATTAATAAAAAGAACTTAAAAGGCCAGAGTTAGAGAAAATAATATTAGTTCTGAAACCTGGGGCAGATATTTTGGAAATCTTTTGGGAGCAGAACAAGGGGAGTGCCCAAAAATTAGAGAAATAGAAAGTATAGGATATATTGAGCAATTAGATAGAAATGAATGAAGTAAGAGAACAAATAAATAGATTAAAAAGAAATAAAGCGAGTCTCATAGATGGGATTCCTGGGGAATTTTGGAAGGCTTGGAGTGTGAACGAAACTAGATTAGGATTATTAGTTAGACTTTTAAACAATGTATTTGAAGGAGAAAAGGTACCTAATAGTTGGAGATTATCAACAGTAGTACCAATATTTAAAAATAAGGGGGAGATAAATAACCCAGCAAATTATAGAATTAGTTTACTATCTGTTTTAGGCAAGATATATGGCGGGGGAGGGGGGTTGGCACAAAGGGTTCAAAAGTGGGCGGAAGATGAGAAAAAATTATCGGTCCTTCAAACAGGTTTTAGATGTAATAAATGTACACTAGATAACATTTTTGTTATGAACACAATGGTAAAGAAATATTTAACCAACAAGAGAGGGAGATTATACATGTTATTTGTAGATTTTTAAAAGGCCTTTGACACGATAAATAGAGAAGCACTGTGGTTTAAATTGAGCAAAAAAGGGATGAGTACTACCTTTATAAGAGTACTTCAAAGAATATATATGGATAATCAGCTTTGTATTAAAATTGCTAATAATAAAATAACGAGAAGCATTCCGAATAATATTGGTCTAAGACAAGGTTGTAAACTGAGTCCTGTATTATTTAATCTGTTCATAGATGATATTTTGGAACCAATCACAATAGAGAACAGACATGTGACAATAATTAATAATAAGGAAATACCTGGTTTGTTATTTGCAGATGATTTAGTTGTGGGGTCTATAAGTAATGTGGGATTGGCGAGAACAATTGAAGTGATAGATAAATTTTGCAAAAAATGTAGTGTAAGAATTAATGTAAATAAAACAAAAATTATGGTATTTAAAAAGGGCAATAAATTGCGGAAAGATGAGAAATGGTATTGGCATGGTAGAGAAATTGAGGTAGTCCAAAAATTTGATTATAAGGATACGATTAAGCAGCAATGTGGAGAATAGTATTAGCTAAAGGAAAAATGGCAATGAAAGTCATCAAAACTTGTAGAGATAAATTACCAGAAATGCAATTAAAATAGTTACAGAGAATTTATACTACTGTAATAGAAGCAAAAATGTTATATGGAACAGAGATTTGGTGCCTGGAAGAAGGATGGGTAAATATAGACATGATCCATAAGAGCTTTTGTAAACAAATATTGGGCTTACCAAGATCATCACCCAACGGAGTAGCTCAAGCTGAATTAGGGGGAGAATGGGAATTAAAGGAAAAATTGTGGAAAGAGTGCTAAAATATTGGATTAGAATTACAAAATTTTGAGGATCAGAACATTTTACATCAATGTTTGATAGTGCAGGAAAGACTTAATCATAAAGAGTCTTGGCTAGGTAAGATAAAGGAAACCTTGATGAAGATAGGATCTGGGGAGATTTGGAGAGCTAAAGAATTATTACAAATAGGTTTCTGAAATGAAATTAGGACAAAAATAGAGGACATGGAAAAACAAGAATTATTAGCAAGTTTTACTTTTAAGAGCTCACTGAGATTTTATAGAGAAATGAAAGTAGTATGGAGCAGGGAACAGTATGTTGATATATGTGATAAAACAGCAAGAGCAGAATTTGCATGGGCTAGGACAGGGGTGGTGAATTTGAAAAGTTTGAGAAGAGAGATTGATTTGGAGAAATGTCCACTATGCCACCGGAAAGTTTAAGAGTGGCATGTAGTTTTAGAGTGTGAAGAAACAAAGTTGCTTAGAAAGAGGATAGAGAAGAGAGAATGGTTAAATTTACCAATAGAAATTCAAGCTAAAAAGTTAGTAAATGTAAAATCTAAGAAAAATATAACAGAAGTAGGAAACTTTTTGGGCAGAGTAAGAGCAAAATGGATGAGGAAAATTAGCAAGGAAGAGACAAATGCGTATTAATTACAGTAGTTTTTATTTGATATGTTGCAAGTAGGACCCAACAACTTGACAACCTCAAGGTTTGAGTTTGTTGGGGTCCAAGGAAAGCAACTCAAGGTAGAGTTTAGAGTTAGTATTGGAGATTAAATAAATTGATAATTGTACTTTTAGATTAGGAGGAATGCTGGCGACCAGTATTCTATACTGCTGAATACCAGAAGTAAGAGGTTTGTTTTCTTTATATTTTATTGTTATTATTAGAAACTGGGTTAAGAATAAATTTGTAAAAAAAAAAAAAAATACTGAGCAAAATGTTTACAGTATATTCCTGCACCAGCATTTTTTTTTTTATTGATGAGGGATCCATCTGTATATATTCGAAGCCATTCTTTTTCTGGGTATGTTTCATTTTCCGTAGCTATTGCTACGGCTCTCATTTCATCTGGAATATTGTTTTTTTGTGTGTATTGTATATATCAGGTCATTCTGGTGTTGTATATCAATATATTCTATTGGGCTCGTTACCTCTGTTGCAATTATATTCCTGTATTTTAAGTTATTAATATATGTTCTGAAGCTTATTTGAGCTTTTAAATTACTTATAGTATCTGCTGTATGGTACCACTTGTATCTGTTTCTATTGACTTGCAGTTTTTGTGCTAGAGTAATTGCTTTCAACTCAAGCTCCAATTCTATAGCCATGTTTTTTGTGAAGCTTTGTAGTACTGTAATTGGTGTTGTTTTTACAGCTCCTGTTATTATTCTTAGTGAATTATTTTGTGAAATTTCTAGTTTACTTTTAAGCCTCTTGTTTACTGTTGCTACTAGTTCTCCTCCATACAATAGGTTTAGGTTTTATGTATATTTTATATGTATTATTAAGGAGGTCTATGTTTCCACCCCATTTTATTCCTGCTAAACGTTTTAAAATGTTGTTCTTTTTTGAAATTTAATTGTTCTTTCACACAAGCCGTGTGTTGGACAGGGCTAGAAAGGTAGAATCAGATAACTGAAAAATTCAATGCCATAGCCGGGATTTGAACCATGGATCTCCCGGTCTCCGTCCGGTTGCTCTAACCACTGAGCTACCATGGCAACATGCCGGCACGCCCGGCTATGGCATTGAATTTTTCAGTTATCCGATTCCACCTTTTCAGTTGTTCTTTTTGTTGATTTTATTCGTTACATTGTTTACATGTGCTTTCATTGATAGTTTTTTTATCTAATTCTATCCCTAGATACGTTGTTGTAGTTGCTTCTTGTAGTTTTTTTGTTGTTGATTTGCAGGCATACATTTTCTGCTTTATGCTGCATTGAGAATAGTTGGTATTGAGTTTTTCCTGTATTTATTTCCATATTATTATTAGTCCACTGTTCTAGGGTTATGACTGTATTCTCCATTGTTGTTTGTAGTTTTTTGTAATGTTTCCCAGATCTTATGTCCTTTTCTTAAGTCCACACATATTACCATGTCGTCAGCAAACATTCCTACTTGTATGTTACCTATTTTCTTTAGTACATTTACTAGGTCGTTTATATATATATTGAACAGAATAGGACTTGTAACGGACCGTTGAGGTAGTCCAACTCTCATTTGTTTCCATTTAGATGTGGCTGTTTTGTATTGTACTGCAAACCATCTTTGGGATAGGAAGGTTTGAAACCAGTTTAGCATCTGGCCTGATATGCCATATGTCTTTATCTTGTATAGTAGCATTTCTCGCCATACTGTGTTAAACGCATCTTTGAGGTCGACAAACAGTGCTAGAGTAGTCTTATTATTATTACTGAAATTCTCTTTAATGTACTATGTAGGTCTTACAACCTGGTGTATTGCTGAGCTGTCCTTCCTAAATCCAGCTTTGTGTTTCTAGATAGTATGTCAGTCTTGTAGCTACCATTCTTTCTAAGAGTTTTACTAGTTTGATGTTAAGGATATCGGTCTATAGCTATTTATCATTTGAGTTGATTTTCCTTTCTTCTTAATGGGTATAATTTTTTTTTCCACAGTGTTGGTATGTTATTTCTGGTTGTCCAGAGTTTATTGAAATTTTTTAATAAAGTATGGAGTGCTTCATGTCCTAAATTCTTGAGCAGCTCTGGATGTATGTTATCAACTTGGGCTCTTTTTATTTTTAGTGTCATTGCTTGCTTTATTTCTGGGAGTGTGAATGGTTCATTGAAGATATTTTGAAAGTTAGATGTATCTTCGAGGTTGCTATTTCTTAAGTATTTATTCTGTTTTTTATTTTTAGTTTTTAATGTAGTGCTGGTTTTATAGTATGTTGCTAATTTTTCTGCTATAAGGTTATCCTCGTATATTTCTTTATTATCAACATTTAATGGCTGATTTTGTTGGTTTTCTCTATTTATTTGTTTAATGTAATTATGTACTTTAGCACTATTTGTTCTATAGTCTAATTTGTTTATAAATTCTTCAAAGCTCTGTTTTCTTGACAGTTTTATAGCCTGTTTTAATTGTGCGTTTGCTTTTCGCATTCTATAACATCCGCTTTGTCTTGTGTCCTTTCTGCTTTTTCTCTAGTTTTATCTCGTTTTGATTTGAGTTGTGCTAACTGTTCATTCCAGAAGGGTTTATATTTATGAATTTTCCCTCTTGGGATACATTTTTTTGCAGCTTTTAAAATTGTGGCATTTAGTTCTTTCACTACTTTGTTTATGTTTTGTTCCAATTTAATTTCTTTGAAAAGTTTGTTTGTTTTTGTTTTATATTCTTTTCAGTGTGCCATTTTGAAATTCCATTTAGGCCTTATTTTTCCCCTTTGTTCTAGGCAGTTGATGATTTAGATTTGTTTTTGTTATTATGGCTCTATGTCCACTACCACTATCTTCGATTACTTTTTTGTAGTTTTATCTTCTAAATCAGTTGATATGATAGCAATGTCTGGATTGGTTAACTGTCCTGAGTAGTGTATGTAGGTTTTTGGGTCTTCATCCCTATGTAATATTTTCATTAAGTTGGAGTCTACAAATTCTTCAATAATTTCACCAGCTTTATTGTTGTCACTATAGCCCCATCTTGGAGAATGTCCATTGAGATCACCAATTATGAATGTTTTATTGTCAATATCAATTACACACAGGTTGAGGTGATTGTTGTTGGGTGGGCTGTAGATACCATAGATTTTAAATTGATGCTCTTGTTTACAAGCTGTTATCCTTATTATTTCAGAAGCGTCATCTTGGTTCATTTCTTTTATAATTAGAAGAAATGTACTGATGTATAAAATGAGGAATTAAGGCAGAAGTGTCATCTTGGTTTATTTCTTTTATAATTAGAAGAAATGTACTGATATATAAAATGAGGAATTAAGGCAGAAGTGTCATCTTGGTTTATTTCTTTTATAATTAGAAGAAATGTACTGATGTATAAAATGAGGAATTAAGGCAGAAGTGTCATATTGGTTCATTTCTTTTATAATTAGAAGAAATGTACTGATGTATAAAATGAGGAATTAAGGCAGAAGTGTCATCTTGGTTCATTTCTTTTATAATTAGAAAAAATGTACTGATGTATAAAATGAGGAATTAAGGCAGAAGTGTCATCTTGGTTCATTTCTTTTATAATGAGAAAAGATGTACTGATGTATAAAATGAGGAATTAAGGCATAAGTGAAGGGTTTATTTCAGAGGTCCAAAAGTTGTATGGAGTTAAATTCTGTGTTAAATGTGACTACAGGAATGGTGGATCAGAAGGTGGGTTTGAGACAAGGTTGTACATTGAGTCCATTTTTTTTTAATTTATTCATGAATGATATTGTGGAAATAATTATAAAGCATAATTCTCACTGTCCAGTTGTAGGAAAGAAGTACAAAGGTTATTTGCTGATGATTTAATGGTAGATTCTACTACAGTATTTGAATTGCAAATACAGTGCTGTGTGAATTAATCAGAACAGAACAATAACATAACATTTTACAGGCCTTCATGAATTTAATCATAAATTACTTCCAATTTACATTTTTTAATGCTTAATATGTCCTCCTTTCTATTTTATAAGTTCCATTACACGATTAGCCATTGACTCCACAAGATTGGAGCACACATTTTTGAGATTATCATCATGAAACCACACTTGAATTCAAGCTAATATCAAACGTTCTTTTGTGGAACAGTCAGTTTGCAAGTCTCTTTTTGCAAATAGTCTACAAATTTTCTACGGGGTTAATGTCAGGCAAAGTCCCTGGCCAGTCAAGCACACGAACATTGTTATCTTTAAAGACTTTCTTCACGTTCTTAGAAGTGTGGCAGGTAGCTAAATCTTAGTGAAAAATTCCGTCACTTCCGGAAACCTTTTCTGGAGTTCACGAACAACTCTCACCAGTACTGTGATGTACTGATCACATTTCATCATGCCTCAACTGGAATTAAAGGTCCAATTCTTAATAAGTGAAACAGTCCCAAAGCATTTTCTTCTCAGGGTGGTTTACAGTCTGTTGAAAATGTGTTGAATTTGCAGGTTCATAATTTGCTCGGCGCACATACTGAACCCTCTGACCTTTTACTTCGAAATGAATCTCATCAGAGAAAAGAACTTTGTTCCAGTCTTGCCGTGTCCAATTCTGATGAGCACGCACCCATAAGAGGTGCATTGCTTGTGTAAGAAGTTCTTTCTTCACAGGTTTTCGGCTTTTCTTCCAACTGCTAAAAGTCTATGATGGACATTAGGTGCATTTAGATTCACTCCCCTGTCCCTCAGGTCACAAGTCAAGTCCACAGCAGTGAGCCTAGGGTTTGTTTTGCTTTTCCTAAGGAGAAAGCGGTCATCAGTTGGTGAAGTTTTCTTTTTCCGACCACATTTTGCCTTTTTCTTTGGTGTAATGGAGCCAGTCTCTTTGTACTGATGAATAATTCTATGTACAGTGGTTACACCAACGCCGAACTCTCTCTCTTTGTGCGATAGAAGTATTTTGTGCTAATGCGAGAATCGCACTTCGCTTCCTGGGAGTTATATCCATTGAAGACCAAAATTTACAAATATTACAAGAGAAATATAAAACTCGACCACATCCAAATAAATGATATGTGAAACAACAAGCAACAATGGCCAGAGAGCATTTGATTTCAGCAAAATGCAGTTTAAGAGTAAATGTTAGGAAGTCAAATATAGTAGTGCTTAAAAAATAGGGTAAATTAAAAAGAGACGAGAGATGGTTTTTGAATGGGGAGCCTTTGGAATTGGTTAAAGAATGTGATTTGAGGATAAGGTTATTAAGTAGTGGAGGGTGGGAACCACAAGAAAAGAATGTTATTGCTAAAAGTAAAGTGGCCCTGAGAGCAATTACAATATGTTTGAATAAGATTCCAAATATGTCAGTAAAGAGGTTAGAGAAATTGTATGAAGCCATAGTAGAATCAAGAATGTTATATGGAGTGGAAGAGTGGAGACCTTCAAAGGGACGGTTGAAAATGACTCAATGTTTTGTAGAGAGATATTAGGATTGCCTAAAGCTTCACCAAAGAGTGGCTGAGTTAGGAGGAGGAGGAGGTAGGTGATAGAGAGAATTTTAAAGCATTGGCTTTTGAAATTAGGGGATCACAATGTAGGTATGAAATTCCAAATGGAAGTAATAAGAAGTAACAGCTGGATGGGTGAAGTATGGGAAATTTTATAAGAAATTGGAGCGGGGGGGGGGGGGGGGGGTCATGGAAATTTACAAATAGAAGTAGAATAGGATTTTGGAAGGAAGTTAGGCAAAGAATTGAAGACATAGATAGGCAAGAGATCTGGGCTAGTTTTAGATATAAAGCTCTTCAAAATTATACAGAATAATTAAAAAATATTGGGGGAGGGAGAAATATGTGGAGTGCTGTGATAAATTTAAAAGCGAAAGATTTGCATGGATGCAATCAGGAGCACTGATTTTGAAGGGTTTGAGAGATAATGGGGAAAAATGCATTTTGTGTGGGGAGCTAAAAGGAATGTTTCATTGTTTATTAGAATGTAATGGAGTGAAGAGATGGAGGGAGGGTATATGGGAAATAAAATGGGACAAATTACAGAAAGAAATTACAGGCCTTAAAACATTAACTGGCAGGGGAAAAACAGGGATAAAATTATGGGAGAATATTTGGGAAAATTAAGGGAGAAATACGTTAGATCAGTTAAGAAAAACAAGAGAATTGAAATACAAATTGATAAAATAGTTAAATAGTGGAGGGCCATCTTCATTATACAGATAACCCTGCGGTTATATATAATGAAGTCTCATATAGATGGATGTTACAGCTTATTAAATGGTAAATTTAGATTTAGCAGTTTAGTTGCAATTATAAAAATGTTTCTGTTGTTTTACTTGTGTTTGTACATCTATGAAAATGTAACAAGGGTCACAATAAATATTTTAATCCATTCCAAAACTAGTACATATTTCAACATAAAAAGGGAAATAAATGGATAGAAATTTTCTATGTGAGAAACCAGCTACAAACCAGGCTTTTGATAGCCATTATCAAAATCACTAATTTCATTTTCACACCTTTCATAGCAGCACAGTTACAAGTACAGTAGATCCTCGTTTAACCGAATTCCAAGGGACCAAAAATAGCCAATTTGGTCTAACAAAGTTTAAATTAACGAGGTTTTGTAAAAATAGTCCCGTATTATCTGAAATGGCAAAATACGACTGTTGAGTTCACTTTCTCTTGTTATGTGTGCCAACGAATGAGGGTGTTCCACTTCTAAGAAAGAGTAAAAATAACTATTGTATACGTATATGTGCCATTTGTTTCATTGAGAAAGTATACTGTCAAATGTTTGTCGTAATTTTTTTTAAAACAGTACTATTTGGAACAATATTGTACTCACTGAATTAGTGAGTCATATAATACAACAAACAATAACCTTAAGAAACACTTAAAATATACCCTTCTTTTAACATTAAGTTTTAATCGGAACACATGTTTTAGTTAAAACTTATCCATTTTAGTTCTATAATTTGAAAAACTCATTAATTGTACTTGACGGATCGTTGGTCGTAATATTATGGCACTCTCTGAAGATACCTCATCCTGGGCAGCCTGAAATGCCATGCAGAACATCAGAAGTGACAGCAAATCTCTCAAGAACAGAAATTGCAGCTGTAACTTCAGCGCGGGGTTGCGGTGTCGTATCTTCATGTTCCTCCTCAGAAGATGACAGTAAAGAATTATCATTCTCTTCTGCATCATCAGCAGATGACTGATTCTTCAGCAGCACAGATGTTGTTGTCTATCTACATTCATTCTTCTATAATGACGGTACAAGAGGGCACCAACCGGGTGTAAGCGTGTAGAAGAGCATTATCAGAATTCCAATTGTATCCATATTATAAGTTCAGATGTGGTTTCCCGTTCAGTTTGAGCGGCATTATCAGTTGCTGTCCAGGTCTACTTAAAACACTTAGTTATGGTGTCTGTTGTAACTTCATCCCAAGCAGCAGATATGTTGCGGATAGTTTGCAGTACATTCCAATGTGGAACTGCTTCTTGTAGTTATATTGCACTGATGGCAGTCTTAACCAATCGGCGTCTGTAATTACGCTTCATTGAGGCCACTATTCCTTGATCAAATGGTTGCAGATGACTTGTAGTGTTAGCTAGTAAGAAGACAACTTCTATGTTCAGAGGTTCCAGGTCATTGAACTGATGTGCCGAGCAGTGGTTCAAAGTTAGCAACATGTTCCTTTTTCTCGCAGCCATTTGTTGTTGAATCTTCAAGAGATTTGGTCATTCAAGCTGTTTTGTTATTCTCGTACTGACTTGGCAGATTGAATAGGTTGACCTTTTTAAAACAACGTGAATTTTTGTGTTTTCCAATCACTAATGGTTTGAGCTTCTCAGAACCATCCGAATTACAACACAGGACCACCGTCAGTCTCTCCTTGCTGCATTTTCCTCCATGACATTTTCCGCTGTTGGCACATAGTGTTTTTTCAGGCTTCAAGTTATAGAAAACGCTTACTTCACCCATATTAAACACATTTCTTGGGTGATGATGAGAGAGTTTAGATTGAAACTCCCACGCCCGCTTATTGGCATCTTCCTCGTTTACTCTATGTGCCTCCCCACAGACACTGACAGCACTGATTTTATGCCTCTTCTGAAAATGCCATAGCCATCCCTCAGAAGACACAAACCCAGAAATTCCTTCTTTCTTGGGGATTTCCCAAGCTTTCTTTTGAAGCATGAGGCCGGACAGTGAAAAATAAAATTGAGAAAAATTATCTGAAATGCGTAACGGAAAATATCGTAGTGCATGCACGACATACATATTCAGTTTAAACGAAGAGGGGACCAAATTTTAGTTCGTAGTATGAATTATCCAAAATTCGATTTATGCGGTAGATTTTTCCATGTAATTTAGCAGGGACCGAGCAGCTACTACAGATTAACCGAGTTTTCGGTTTATCTGATTTTGAATTAGCGAGGATTTACTGTACTATGCTAATCTATGAAACATGCACATTAACATGCAATTATAAAACTACCTTTGGTAGATGTCTGATCTGTACCTTTGACGTCTGATCTCAATCTGACAGACTGCTTGTTATACACAACTTGAACTTTTGGTTAGCTATCAGGAGAATATTCCTTCAGATTATGAACACAGTAGACTCACAATTATCCAGAGGCAGATTAACCGCCTTGCAGATCATCTGCGACTATTTTAGGATTTATATTTTAATTTGATTGTCAGCTTGTTTGGTTTGTATTCCAAAGTGATTTCTATGCATCTCGAAGTATTTTGGTGCACTGTGATTTATTAAGGACTGTAGTAACTCTTGCCGAGTATCACTGTTATAGTATTTAATTGTTCTCTTTCATTTATCCTTTAAACAGGAATCCCTTGGCCTCTTGGTCAGAGTATATAAACAGACAGAAATATGTAACCTCAGATTTTGCATTAAAATTGAACCTGCCTGCAAAAATGTGGACAGCAGAACACTAAAGAATGATTTGCAGTTGATCGGACAGGTCACATGGTGTTGACAGACAAAGAAAGTTTTATGTGTGCACAGAGAGAGAATGAATTAGACAAGTCCAAAAAAGATAATGTTCCAATTTTTTCAGAAAAGAGTATTCTGTCATTCAACAGCTCTTGAATGGAGAGACAATTTGCTAGATTACTTCAAACAAGGAGGATTCTTTGCTGACTAATGTTTTGTAAATCAAGAAGTTTAATATGGAGGTGGGGAAAAAAGGTGCTTCTTTAAAATAAAAGTAGATTAAAGGTTTTTTCAGAAAGGTATGAAACGTCTTAATGGTGTGTTTGTGTGTAAATAGAGCACAAAACATGGTATACATTTTATGAAGAGTAAATAACTAATTTTTGGTAAAAAAGTACTACAATATTGTTAAAAACTCTTTACGTGCAAAATAGATTAACAATGCGTGTTTGCTAATAGATGGGGCCGTCTTCTACAAAATGGTGAATTAAATAGTAATTTCTGAATTGTAATTACTAATTAACTTAATATGAGGGTGGATCAAAAAGTAATGCAGAATAATTTTTTTCTGCCTTGGTATTTGCAATTTCACACATATTGAAGTTGTCACTATAGAGGGTATGTTTTATTTCATGTGCAGCTCTAGCAAGAGAAGTGTGAACTATGCAATAAAGATGGTGTGTCCACGTGTGAAGAGCACGGTTCAATATTTGTGGGCCAAAGGGCATAAACCGAGTGATATTCACACGGACATGTGTAGTGTGTATGGGGATGATTGTATGGACCGTAGTAATGTCTCCAGGTGGTGTGATTCTTCCTAGAGGGTCGTGTGAACCTTAGTGATTCACCACGCTCCGGGAGGCCGTAACAGCTGCAACCCCGCAGAATATCAGAGGCATTGAGGTGGCAATTTTGAATGACCAGCGTGTGCAACAGCGAGCCTTATCGCAACAGTTCAACATTTCCTATGGTGCAGTGTATGATATTGTTCATGACACGTAGAAATTTCGTAAAGTTAGTGCTCACTAGGTGCCTAAGAACCTGACAGACACCACAAGGGCTAGCGAATAATGACGAGCTTGGATTACCTAACGCAGTACACTGAAGAAGGGCATGGCTTTCTGAAAGGAATCGTCACTGATGATGAGTCATGGGCATACCACTACATGCCCGAAACCAAGCAGACAAGTGTGGAGTAGAAACATGCTGGTTCCCCAGTGAAGAAAAAACTCAAAGTGCTCAATCTGCCTAGGAAAGTGCTTGTGACAGTGTTCTGGGATATATATGGTGTTGTATTGGTGGACTTTGCTGAACATGGGACAGTGAATGCTGCAGCCTACATGAAAACTTTGGTGAAGCTGCGTCATGCCCTTTGTGACAAACACAACATGAATGCTGACAATGTCAAAATTCATGACAATGCTCGCCCCATGTTGCTGCTGCTATTCCTCAGAAAATCACCAAATTTGGTCAGGAGGTGCTCCACCATCCACCATACAGTCTGGACCTTGCACCATCGGACTCTCATCTGTTTGGTCCCATGAAGAAATTCCTGGCCGGCCAACGCTTTGTGACAGATGCAGAAGTGAAATCAGCAGTCCACAGATGGCTATAGTCCAAGGAAACGGACTACGAACAGGGAATATTGAAACTAGTATCACGATGGGAGAAATGTGTTGAGAAACTTGGTGATTATGTCGAAAAGTAGGTAAAAGGTGTAAGTTAATTTGTGATTTTTGTTGTTTTAACTATTAAACTTTTTTTGAAAAAAATTGTGCGTTACGTTTCAATCCGCCCTCATATGTATAAACTTCGGATTGTTTTGCTTTACCCACAGTAGTGTTCTCCCCCATTACTACAGATAATCTACCCAGGTACAGTCTACGATATATATGGAACTTCTTCAATGTTACTTTCAGATAAATGTGCTAACTGCAGGATAATGTGTTTGTCTGGTGATACTAACAGCCATTGGTTAAAATGCTAGTTACAAAGTTATTTCCCACAGAATCTGTGGTTTATTTGTGGTAGAGACAAAGATACTGACCATATAATATTTTAGTGTAAAGGAACTAGCTACCTTTGGAGAAAGGAGCTTATAAATTAGAAGTGATTAACATTAGACAGAAAAATAATCAAAACTTCAGTAAAGAAATTAGAAATGTAGAATAATATTTAAGCAAAGCAATAAGTGGAATTGGACAGTGAAAAGAGAGGTAACATTTAACATAATTTCATGCAGATTTAGCTTTTAAGTTTAGGAGACAATTTGTACAAGTTATTTGTAAATTCCAGTATGACTAAGAGCCTGGGCTGATTGCCAAGTCACATTCACATATAATAAACTTAGCAAAATAATAATTTAATTGAATCTTTAGTCAGTGGATCACTAAAACTTCACTTACTTTTAGTGTATCCACCAACTCAAGATTCAATTAATTGTTTCACTTCACTGTCTCTAACTTCTGAATAACACTTTCTATTAGCAAAATAAATAAATAAATAAATAAATAAATAAATAAATAAATAAATAATAAAATAGCACAAAAACACATCATATTCTTATCACTTCTAAGCTTTCTTCTTCACTTTTTCTTCCTACTCATATCCATTGCACTTAAACGTGTGCATATGAGCATATTTATTCATATTTCATATATTGCCATTAAAAAAGAATATGGTAACACTACAGTTGCTATATTTGTGCTCATACTATTTCCATTTCCACCATTTAATTTTATTATTTTTTCTCCATTTAATCAGTCTACAATATTGTTTTTCAATAAGTATTATTACTAATAAGCACATAAAGGAAATAAAAAGTGTTAAAGTACAATAAGCAACACAAGATAATTTAGATTAAAAACAACTTTATGCTTTACAATCTCAGATCACAATACAAGCTCAATTCTTGTTTTAAAAAAAGTCTGTTATTAACAACTTTTGGTTTTTTTCTTGTGCAATTCATTCTGTACACTGTCTGCCTGTTTTTTTTGTTAAGATGCCCCTTTCTGCACGTTCAACACCCCTTCAATCATTGCCAATGCTAAGCTTGCTTCTTCCTTTAAACTTGACAGACTATTTTTCTGAAATGCCACTTTAAGGCTTTTATTAGCCTCTGAGAATAACCTAAAATTAAAACAATTTATTGGTAATGTACAGTAATAATGAAAACAAATACTATTAAAAAAAAAAAAAACACATTCCTTACTTCTCAGCAGTCTTCCTTTTTCCCTTCTTCTTCTTGTCTCAGATTTTTCAGTTTCTCTTCATTTTGCAGTATGGACTTCCTTTTCTTTTCTAAGATACCAGTACATTCTTTTTCTGCAGCCTTCCTTTCCTCCTCCTCTTTTAATTTTGTTGTTTCCAAGTCAGCCTTCCTTTTTTCCCTCTTTTAAATGCACTATATTTCTGATATGCACACCTTGAAAAGCTTAGAAGTTCCTTTGCTATAGGTAGTAAATGTGGCTTACTGCCATACCTCTTCCGGGCTGATTTCACAGTCAACACTGTATTCAGTGCATGTTCAGACAATGAAGCTCTATCATCTGTAAAGGTCCTTACTGAAGTTGAAAACCCTCTTTCCACATCAAAATTTCCATGCGATACTGCTAGGGCAGCTTTGACTACAGCAGAGAATGTAGGATACTTTGAAAACCCTAACGCATTGTTTAAAGACATAAAATGTTGCCAGTAACAATCAATTTGCATCTGGAAGTTGCCACTTACATCAGGACCCTTTTCAGTCTGGAGCAGCAGCTTCCATTCATCAAAAAGTGTATTGGTATCCATAATCAATGGGAGAGCTTTGCTAATAGTAAGAATATTATGACAACTCTGATCCTATTTTAGTTTATTAGCTGGAAATACTGAAAACATTACAACAATAGTTTAAGGAATGAGGACTTCCTTAGTATGCGTTTTGCTGCAGCGTCTGTTTCAAGAATAGCAGTCTTTGCTTTTCAGTTACCTTTTCCAGCTCCACATTGACTTTCTCTCCAACAAATACATCATGGAAAAGCAGAAGACTTTCTTCAGCCAGTATATCTTCACTTAAATCATCTGGAGTGGTTTTACCCACCTGTCCCAGTAAACATTTTACCAGTGATTCGATTTCATCATACAATACATACACAAGAGGCTCTTCTTTTTTTAAAAGATCTTGTGAAACGGCAAAATAGGTTTGCACTTGCTTTAGCAAACTCTATTTCAGCTTTAATTGTAGATAATTTCAAGAGCCTTACTATCTTTAGGTAACTAGATTTACTCATATGAAACTTTTTTTTTTCAACAATATATATCTTAAAAAGTAATCCTCAATGGCAATCCACTGTTGAATAACTCTTTAACAGCTGCATCTTCCAAAGCAAGCCACCTTGATGGCACATGTTTGATGAATCGAATTGAGAGAACTTTAACCGTTTTCTGAATATAGGAATAATCTTGAAGGGCAGTCCTTCAAAACCCAATACACATATAAAATTAATTCTGATCCACTGTTGCCAAGTTTCTCAAGGGCATATTGATATGCATTATGTAGTATATGAATGTTACAATTTCCCAAATCTAACAATGGTTTCCTTCTTTCAACAATCATCTTATCCTACATAAGACTACTAACTTTCTTACTGACATTTGGCCCATCACTACCTAGCATAATAAGATATCTCCTAGAAAGTGATGCATTATCCATGGCATCATTTAACTTTTTTAATAAGCCGACAGCAGTCCAATAAAAAAATTTGCAAATGTCTGGACACTACTTTGCATTCATTATTAGACCAGAAATGAACCAATGTTTGCAGTTCCCTTTTATCTGCAGCATTAGTGGTTTCGTCATAGCACCAACAAATTAAAGTTTTCCATTTCTTTGGCAACTTGTTGGCAGAAATAAGGAGCTAAAATATCTGTATCATATATATAGCTTTGATATGACTCACAGAAAAATCACTTAGTTCAATGATGGGAACACTGCATGAAACGTAGTTCAATGATGGGAACACTGCATGAAACGTATTGTTCAGATCAACACAAGGGTTAAATGGACAATCTTTTCTTTTCAGGAAACACATTTCAGCACCCAAATGAGTTCTGCTGTAATAGTTCTATCATGTACACTATAAAGTTTTACTGTAGGCAACTCACAACTGGTACTGCTGAAACTTGAAGTTGATGACTATACAGAAGAAACAGTTAATGTTAGCCGAAGCTGAGAGAGTGCCAAAATGTTTTAACAGTTCTTTGTGTTTTTTACCTTTCAAATGTTGAATTATCCTCTCAAAACTTTTTAATACACTAAAAGTTTTTAAACAAAGCTTGCAAAACACTTCACTTTAACTATTTTTGGTAAGAAGTCCAAACCGATATATTGTAGCCATTTGGATCCATTTTATTCAGCCAGGAATGCTGAAAACTATATTTCCCATTGGTTCTGAAAAAAAAGAAAAGTTTATTAGCACACATGTGAGTATACTATTATTTATAGTTATTAAATACTATTTTTATAAATAGTAAATACATCACAATGTATCATTCCTTGATGATCTTGAAGTTCTTCAGAAATAAAATACATTATACAGAACAACATTAGCTACCATTGTCATAATAATCTATTTACTGATAAATTTGTTAATTGAATAGGTATATTTTGTTTATATGGCAGCCCTTAATTGAGGGAAGTGTTATAATAATAATAAATAATAATCATGACTGTTTTTCTTTACATTGATTTTACTTGTTGTATATAATTTATTAAATTCTGATTCAATAACAAAATTCATTACTTAATATATTATTAACTTATGTTTGGTGTCTTAACAATTATTATAGATCTACATTCTTTTCTCTCTTTTTCGATTTTTATATATTTTATATATTTTTTATATTTGATCTGTTGTGATCTGAATGTATATACTGTATACTACATGTTCTGTGTGTGTCCTAGATTCTATTGTCCATGTGCATGTATGTGTTAAGGCTGGTTCACAACCAACGAGAACGGTAACCAGAACGAGAACGGGAAAGTTGAAATACATGTATTCAAATGGGAGTGTCCACAACCGACGGGAAACCTTCCCGGGCCCCGGGAACGGGAAGAAGAGTTGCCCAACTTTTAACTTTCTCGTTCTCGTTCCCGGGCACGGCATATTAGATCCCTATTGTGCATATTAGACTCTTCACTCTAGAGGTTATTCTAAGCAGCCGTGACATGAAACAGCCACTAGTGCTCTCTATAGTCCCAAGCTGGAAACATGAAACTGGAAGGAATTAGTAGTAAATGTGCTTCCTAACCTCATCCCGACACCCGCAAATCTAATCAACGGTGGTTCCTCTGGTGAAGGAATCATTTGTAGTTTGTTTATATGCAACTCAAAACTGGTTATTACCTAAAAAACATGGCAAAAGCTACAAAGAGCAGCTAAAACCGGTAGAAATGAAAAAAGAATAAACAATTTTAATGTATGCCATTAAATAGAGGAATGAAAGTTTGGCATGAGTAGAGGAATCGGAAATGTAATGAATATGCATTTAGATAATGTTTACTCTATCGAATTTTGATGTTGGCTTGGCTAAATTGGAAGTAGGTGAAAAAATGTTATTGGTCAGTTAAAAACAAATGAAATCCCAATGCGCAAAATCGACTTTCACTTTGTGATCGATATGCATTCCCGTTCTCGTTACCGGGCTGTTGTGAATCAAAATTTCTTGCTTCCCGTTCTCGTTTCCGTTCTGGTTACCGTTACCGGGTGGTTGTGAACCAGCCTTTAATGTATCTTATGTGTTGTATATCATAATTCATGTTGTGATCTATTCATAAATAAATTGGTAGATATTTTGAATAAAAAAAAAGTCTGAAATACATCAGCTTGTGTTATGGCAAGCTGAAACATTATTTGTAGACCTCAGTTTAGCATCACTGGGGCCTAAACTGCCACCACATACAGGCAAACCTTGTGTAATTTATAAATTTAACTTATAGGTCTACATCACCAAAAATTTAAAAAATAAAATCAAGAAAATGGTATACATCAGAGGTGACGAAAACGTGACTTGCGAGTCATTTTGACTCGTAGGCGCCGTTCCCTCTCTGCAAGCGTCCCTTTGTTTTTCACATTCTGCTGAGTGACGCAGTGCATGTTGCATATTTGATGACCTGCGGAGCGAAGTCGTTTTCGCCACCTTTGGTATACATAATTATGCTATAGTGCAGAAAAACTTACCTTATATAATGATTTCAGCATACACTTCTCTCTCTCTCTTTTTTTTTTCCTTTCTCTTTGTCCTAAAATGTGACTCCAATTGAGTTACAACACAAAGAAACTTTAAACAGCCACGTAAAGTCTGGTGTATAATGAGTTGCCAGCCAACGCACGATTGTCAACTTCAGGTGGAAAAGCAAATTGTATAAATCAACCTTATTTTCCGTAATTTTTTTTAAAATGGATTTTTTTTAGGGACTGTTATGAAATAAATAGGAACTTTGGGCAACCTTACCTATGTGCTCCGGAAAAATGGTGTCTTACTTCTGCTACAGATGTCACTCTAGCTGCGTGCAGTTTCCAAATATGTACACAAAATGCTGCCAACATATGAATGGCTAACACTGCTAAGGAGAGTGGAACGAGCATGTGTTTCTTAAGGATGTGAATGATTCATTATTTAAATAAGCTTAGGTTTCTGAATTCATGGAAGGTTAGTCTTAGGTTAGGTTTTTTTTTTATATCAGCTTATGTTAATTATCAGT
Source organism: Deroplatys truncata (assembly GCA_030765065.1). Classification (NCBI taxonomy): domain Eukaryota; kingdom Metazoa; phylum Arthropoda; class Insecta; order Mantodea; family Mantidae; genus Deroplatys; species Deroplatys truncata. The sequence goes on from CM060983.1 coordinate 205,286,031, forward strand.
CAGTAGTTACACCAAAGCACGCTAACGATGTTCTGTGTTTATCATCTAAGCTCAGTTTGCATGGGTTTCTTAATGATGTGAATGATTTATTATTTAAATAAGCTTAGGTTTCTGAATTCACGGAAGGTTAGCCTTAGGTTAGGTGTTTATATATATGAGCTTATATTAATTACCAAGGTTTCTGAGTTTGCATACTGTTATGCACTATCAACAATACAGTGCTGTCGCATTGCTTTATATCAACGGGAAGTGAAAATAAAGAAGAGTAAGAAATGTGGAAAATATCGCCATTTGCTTTGAGTTATGCACTATCAACAGTACAACGTATTCACATTACTTCATATCAGCAGGAATGGAAAATAAAAAATAAGAAGGAAAATATTGGCAACCTGCAGATTTCAATTCTCATTTAGGTTGGCAGTTTCCATCACATATGTACAGTAACGACAAGATGATATTTGATGTCGTTACAGCCTAATTCTGCTATAAAAGTAAGACATCTAAAAGGGATGGACAGGTAGGCACCAGGTCTTGAGACATCTCATCCTAAAACAACTCCTAGGGTATTTCTACTCTTTAGGAATTACTTTTTAATATATTTTAAGTGTTATAGCACATAAGCAATTTAAGTCAGAGCTTTTTAGGAACTTCTAGGGACCACTGGCAGCACTGCACATGTGAATGTTTCATTTTAAGTAGTGTAGCATCTAGCGACACACTTGAATGAGTAAGATTTAGTGGCTAGTGCGAGGGATCTTCCTGAGTAACATTTCTACGACTTATGGCAACTGACACTTCATTTAATTATTATTGTTATACAAGTAATTAATTCGTAAATTTTAAGTTGGCGACTCCTCTCAAACTGAACATTTTATTAACATTAAAATTTATGAGCAAACTAAACTGAAGTTATCCTTTCAACATACAATCACGCATACCCTGAGATAAAGAACTCAAAAACCAGAACGAGCTACAAAATGGCATCATAAAACCCCTCAACATCAGCAGGCAACATCAAATATTTTTTAAGCAGGAAGCAGCATCAAAATTGCAGCGCAGAGAATGGCTTCAAGAGGCAACCAAAGGCAACTGCCCATAATATGTCAACATTGCCATTAAAATTGTATGAAAATGTATTAAAATGTGCTAAAAGGTTATGTTGTAACCTTCTAACTACTCACATCTAGTCTTAAAGGCACTTTTAATTCTTGACTGGAGAAATTTTTTTTCCCCCATTAAGTGTGGAACTTTTGTATCTAATACCAGGATTTTGGCAATAATTTACACATGACTGACAAAAATAATTCTGCAACTACGTTTGCTGGAAATGTTAGGAAAATGAAATAAGTTTAGAACAAGCTAACTTAGGGAAAGGAATGACATTAACACATTACAGTTGTTGCTTACTCTAAATTGCGCTGTGGTAAACAAATTTAAACCTAAAATACTTACTTGAGATGCGCATGAAAATGCTCATGCTCCAGTTTCTGTCGTTTCGCCGATGTTTCAATCAACTCTGCCGACGCGTGTTCGAGAGCATCTTCTCCATTTACAAGGCTGCAAGGCGTATTAGGGTTTCTGGCATCACTACTCATGTGAACTAACACATAGCGTCCCCCGTTATTTGCGCAAGCTTGCGTGAGGATATCACATGCTGCCTGAACTAGGAGTTCATTGCATTTATCTACATCCGCCTAACAGAGTCAAGAAGCATAAGATCATTAGCATTCTTCACACCTTTCCAATTTACATTACAGAATTTGTATTTATTAAAATTACCTCTCTCCAATTATTTCCTACATTCTCAGAGAGTAAAGATTTCAGGATAAATGCTTGAACAGGCGCTAATACTGCACACGGGCCCCCTTCACTTTGCACTAGAGCCGTTGGCTCATCTTTGCTAAAATGGAAACCTGAAAATAAAATTAAGGTAACTACATGCTATCGCTACTACAGTAGTAGTTTACCGCAAAACTAAAAGAATGCAAGCCCTCTGATACTTGCCTTGGGCCCACCGCTTAAAAACGTCCTCTTTGACATACGGACCCCATAATAGTTTTTTAATTTCTTGTAATTCACTGAAGGATGATTCCCCGGAGTGGTCTGCCATTACAGTGATTTGTCAAACGTAGCCGTCTGACAACATCGAAATGCTTTACTAATGCCACAGCATTATCGGAACTACTAAAATGTCATGTTTTGCAAGTAATAACAAACGCTGTCACAATAATAACATTGTCTTTCCGCCATCTTGCAATTTCGCCAATATGTGAAAACAAACGTAAAAACTACGCGTGCCTGACCAACTTCTTCGGAATGTACCTCCGTTCCACCGCCTTAGTGACCATCCAGGAGATTCATGTGCGAAATGAGGCATGTTCTATTTGAATAACGTTTATTTTGGTGAATTAATTAATTTATTTGATATTTGTTATATATCGCCATTAAATATTATTATTAATTATTATTAAAAATTATATTATGTGCATAAAACTGCGATTTTATTTTTATTTATTATGAGCAGTTTTGCAGGGGCAGCCGATATTATACTCCTGATACAGTCTTCAGATCTAATTGAAACTTTTTATTTGTTCCCCCAGATTTGGGCACTGTAAAGGAAAACCACAAATTGTTTGGCTTAACTGCATATTTCATAATGCACAAACTAGAGTTCAAGACGCAACACTTTGGACCCGTTTAAGTACTACTTATAAACAATACACTATTTCCTGAAGCATTAGGAACAAATACCGTACAGTACCAATAAAGGAAACTCGGTCGAAAGGGCATAGATGTGGAACACTAGCGTTCGTAGTGCAGCCATCAGGCGCTTTGTATCACTTATGCAGGGAAATTAGATGTTAAGGTTTGCTTTATCGAATTTTAAGCAATGACGACCCTTAAAAGATGGGAAATGCGTGCGGTATTTTATTGCCAGATCCATAGTTGGCAGGAGAATGCCTTTTTTTTCTTTCAATTTCTTCCAGATAAAGACAGTTAACCACTTCTTTAAAGCACATGACCAGCGAGTGCCTCTCCATGCGATTGCGTTTAGTTAAAGTTACAGCTATCCATATTAGGAAAACAAGCCAAAGAAATGAAACATTAAGTATACATATTCTCTTTAATCCAAAACTCCGCGTTTTTCAGTAGGTATGCTAACAGAATATTAGTTCTCAGTTTTCATCGTACATATAATAATATCAAGTGAATCCTCGTATTAACCAATACTGAGGTTTTATGTTAATTATTTTTGTGTACTCAAACAATTCACATTTTTCTCTCCTGATAGAGAATTAACTTTATTCTACTTTATAGGGTGTCACAGAAACCTAAGTATCAAAATCCTGTGTACTCAAAAACTTATTTCAGCGGTTGTTCAAGCTAAAGCTACGAGACCTCCAACAAATGGTGCACCACAAACCCAGTTACATCTTGAAGTAATTTGTAATACCCTTTCCAATTAAAATCTATGTAATACAATATGCAAAACTGCAGATGTTGGTTCAAATGTTTGTATATGACTGTAGTCAAATTATGCATAGGCTTGCAATGTTTGTTTAGCTTAAAGGTAACTTCAAAACCGAAGTTACAAATGTTTTTCGTCTATGTATCCCATCACATTCCAAAATGAATATGGAATGAAGGCTTAACTGCATTTCATTCAGAAACGTTTACACACGGCAGAGGAGCAGAGCAAAGCAACATATCTTTTAAGCAAGATTTGAAAGGTATACCTATCGATTTTATAAGCTTTGACAGATTCTCTGGATCAAAATTAGCATTTCCTCAAAACGCCTTGGCAGTTCTAGATATTTGTATTTTCGGCACAAAACAAATTATATTAAAGTTAGATTTTATTCGGCAGCACCGCAAAACATTACGAATGGTCATACATATTCAAAGCATATCTTATGATTATCGGAGTTGATAGTCTTTCCACTAATATAGGCCTAAATGAGGGCTAATATAAAAATTATATTGCATGGCCTGTGAAGTTTAACTCAATCCACACTTGAAACACAAAGGCTTCCATCCTTGTTTATTCCCCTTTTAATAGAAATCACTATGTTTTCACCGATTCATTTCATTTAGTTAAATCAGCTGACTGCGTAGTCCAGACGTTAGATGGTAAAATAAATCAATCAATAAATAAAAAGTTAGACGAAGAAACGAAGAATAGGCCTTCAACTATGAACAGCGTCAGTAACGTTAGTATGACATTTGAGTAGAGGGAAACAAATCCTATGGTAATCGTTGAATAAGCACAATATTAATCCAAATGTGTTTATTCTGTTTTTATTTATGCCTATAACAAGGATTGGTTTTACTTCAAACACGAGGTGTTGCTCTTTTTCTAGAAATATACAATCCATAATCAAATGTAAGCTGTTTTTTTTTACTCACCGGCGGCTTGTGGCCGACATTTTTGGCGAGAACCCCCCCCCCAATTGCTTAATAAAGTAATGCTAATCAATCACTACGGCTATAAATTTTGTCATATTTTAGGTACCTTATACGCTTTTAACTCACGGAAATAATGGGAAAGAATGGTTGTTAAGATTACATTATATACCACGTATTCACGGGGAATTTAAATCGATTTGAGTAAACATTACCTATTGAATACTGCATGGAACGCGCATTCAGATCCAACTGAATCTTAGATTCGATTCTGTTAGGAAGCGCGACCGGAACGAATATACATCTTTAGACTTTCGGGGTCGGCGATAGTCTAGTAGAATGTAATTTCTGGGGGGGGGGTTTAGGCCGTGGTTCAGTCGATGAGATATCACCTGACGTTTTGCCGCAATTCCGTAGGGCATCGTCAGAGTATGTGGCTCCTGACTAGTTTACAACAAGAGTAGCTCCTTTTTAGGGCTTGCCCCTTCTCCACTAGTCCTGGTGACGATCAAACAAAAGGGGTCCACATCGTCTCCTCTACCATGCACTAACTACGGTCTTACTACAGCTAATAAATGGGAAAGGGAGTGGGTGAGAGTCGAGCCAGGTACCGCTTACCAACTTGTAGTTAGCAGGTAATTACTACGAAATCGCCTACCTACCAGAGGTGGACCCAGGACGAGCAATAGGCTCGCGAGCCCAGAGCTGGTACCTGGGATCTGTTAGTAAGGTATTCATGCTCATACAGGCGGAATTGGATTGTCGGTATCATGCAGATGTAATTGTGAGTGATATGTGTCGGCTCTAGGTCGTCGTCTTGGTGTTGACTGTTTGCTGCCTCCTCGATTGCTGGCAGTTCTCCTGGTGTTTGCTGGTGTTAAAGAGACAAAAGTAGTGTGCTTTGCCATTATGTGCCTTAAGCATAATCCGTGTTGGAGCGATGGTCTCATAGTGGGGTTCCTCTATCATGGATGGACAAGATTCAGGAGGTGCTGTTGTACGGGATCTGGACCTATTTGTTTAGCAAGGGGTTGGATCTAAGAGTGACACTGGTCCCTTATGTTTGTCTGCTGCCGTGGTCCAGGGATTAGTGGATGATAATGTGCTGTGCTCTATGCAAGCTTTTTAATGAACTCTTCTTGGTATATAGTCTGAGTTCATCGTGCAGTATGTTTTTCCGGGGCTTTGGTGTCCATTCTCATTATTTTTTTGGATCGTCTGTAATGTATTTATGTATAAGGGGGCGCAGTGTCACCTCACCGGTGCCGCGTATGTAATGATTGGTCTGATTAGGGATATGTAAAGAGTGGGGCTTAGGTTAGTGCTTAGTGCCGTCTTACGGCTTATTAGTGAATATATAGTGTCAGTTGTGCGTAAGCCAATCGCTTTGATTTGTTTTATGCGCGGTTCGAAGGTTAGGCCGGTATCCAGTGTTACGCCTAAGTATTTAACCTTGTTCTTCCAGTGGATGTTGCTTTGGAGTAGTTTCGGGGTGGTATAGATTTATTTTGAGAGGTTCTTTTGGAAAAGAGTACTAACTGCGATTTAGTTGCATTTACTTTAATATGATATTTGTTGAGCTAAGACTCCAGGTGACGTCCTCCGTGATCTAGGGGTACCATGCTAGCCTCGAGCTAGCGGATTCAAACTCGGCGGAGGGCGATGGTATTTTCGGGGCGTAAAAATCCTTAGCATGGCTTCCTTTGGAAGGAAAGTAAAGCCGATAATTCCTTTATTTTTATATGTGGACGCTATTTAACTTTTGTGGTCCTTAGCGTCCCATTCTGTATTGGACGTGAAAGATCGGAAATTTTGCTCAGAGGCCACTTTATAAGCTTGAGGTTCTTTTACGTGTCGTAAATTTACGACACGGTACCACCGTCTTTACTTCCCTTCCGAAAGAAGCCATGTTAAGGATTTTTACGCCGGTGGTTCTGAGTCATAGGTTTAGGGCACGTAGAAGGACCTCAAGCCGGATAAAGAGACCTCTGAGCAAAACTTTCGGTATTTCTCGCCTAATATAGAATAGGACTTTAAGGACCATAGTAGTTAAACAGCGTTCATAAATAAAACTCAATCAAAAGGCACCACGCTTTGTAGTGCCGTTTGCAGTTTGGCTCTAAGGTTCTTGCAGCGTACATGCGTAAGGTTGTGTTGGAGGTTTCGGGTATGTCGTTCACGTATACGGTAAAGAGTACAGGCGAGAGTATGCTACCCCGCGGTACACCTGCTTGTAGATTTCTAGTGGCGGAGGTAGCAGTCGGCGCTTTTACTACAAAGGAGTGATCTTTTAGGTAGTGGGCTACTGAAGCTTGTTTCTAATAACTTTGCCCCACTGACATGCATTCTTCCGCGCAGCATTCCCTTCCACTTTCTCCTGATTGGCTAATATTTTGGCGCTATAGGTGTGACTTTCACAACACGTGGAAACTGCCATAATTGCTAGGAGCATAAATAAAAACACTCCAACAAAACACATAAGGATTTCAAACTATACAAAAATAAAACTTTATAATGAAACCCAACTCACACATTTATGGAGAATCTCGTTGCGATGTAGCTAGGGATCGAAGACCTAGTAAGTTAAGAACAGAGCTACTCGATTTCTTTCACTGCCAAACACGGATTCTTCTCTGTGAGTGCATTTAAAACACGCACCACAATTCATTTTTGGCCTCTTCGTAAAGGTTAGCCCTTTCGATGCTTTAGCGAAAAACCAGCGGTAGATTGTCATTATATAGTAATTACATGCACAATAAAGGATCGCCTAATTAACTCTCTCGCTCAATACAGTACAACAGAGGTGAGGAAAAGGCGCCGATCCTTCTCTGCAGCCGTCCCTTTGTTTTTCACATGCTGCTGAGTGATGCAGTGCGTGCTGCATATTTGGTGACTCGCGGAAGGAAGACTTTTCGCCACGCTTGCAGTACAACTTTAAATGACCCTGTGTGACAAGACCTTGCACTGCAAGGTCAGGCGAAAAAAGCGAAATAATTAATGACACCTTTGGTTCAAATTTCAAAGGCAAAAAGTCGGGTTGCGGCACGTGTTCTCTATCTCGGCTTTCTACATACCTTTGCTGCTAAAATCTGTGCTCCTTTGCAACAGTACAACTACCGAAACTGGCGACATTTTATTACGCAGCAATACAAACGCTTACCAGTGTATTGGCGTTATATTGTGTGTATGGTTTCGTTTGCTTCTATCGAATGCGCTGGCTGGCAGCGAGGATGATGCATTGGGGGCAAAGTGAAGAAAACGACATGAGTGAGAGTGAGAGTGCTGAAGTGAATACTGGTAGAAATGACACTGAATAACACAAAATGTGGTTGTGTTTGGTGCCAATGTGACGTATCGTACTTTAAGAAAAATATTTACGCATACGCATTTACAAGAAAATAAAGTTTATATTTTTCTTGCCTCAATCCAGATGAGTTCATGACTCATGATAGATGCACGTGCTGTCGTCATCCTAAGAGCCACGTTTGAAGAAAAGGATTTTCCAATCTATTTTATAATAAGAATTAACATGAATTCGAGATGCATTAACTCTGTTGTGCAATATATTTGAGTTGTTCGGGTTTGAAAATGTAAATGTGACAATTACCTTCGAATATATTAAGATAAATGATTCTGTTAAACAAGGAACTAATTTTTACCTCACAATAATCTATTTCACGACAGCAGCAAATGACAGGCGACTATTGCACATCACCGTTAATAGATACCGGGAAAATGTTGGGTAGACCTTAGTTTACTTAGCGTGTCGTTGAGAATGAGTTGTTGGAGTTTGTATAGATACACTACGTGATCAAAAGTATCCGGACACCTGGCTGAAAATAACGTATAAGTTCGTGGCGCCCTCCATCGGTAATGCTGGAAGTCAATATGGTGCTGGCCCACCCTTAGCCATGATGACAGCGTTCACTCTCGCAGGCATACTTTCAATCAGGTGCTGGAAGGTTTTTTTGGGGGAATGGCAGCCCATTCTTCACGGAGTACGGAACTGAGGAGAGGTATCGATGTAGGACGGTGAGGCCTGGCACAAAGTCGGCGTTCTAAAACATCCCAAAAGTGTTCTATAGGATTCAAGTCAGGACTCTGTGCAGGCCAGTCCATTACAGGGATGTTATTGTCGTGTAACCACTCCGCCACAGCCCGCACAGTATGAACAGGTGCTCGATCGTGTTGAAAGATGCAATCATCATCCCCGAATTGCTCTTCAACAGTGGGAAGCAAGAAGGTGCTTAAAATATCAATGTAGGTCTGCACTGTGATCGTGAAACGCAAAACAACAAGGGGTGCAAGCCCCCTCCAGGAAAAGCGCGACCACACCATAACAACACCACCACCACCACCTCCGAATTTCACTGTTGGCACTACACACGCTGGCAGATGACGTTCACCGGGCACTCGCCATACCCACACCCTGCCATCGAATCGTCACATCGCGTACCGTGATTCGTCACTCCACACAACGTTTTGCCACTGTTCAATCGTGTAATGTTGACGCTCCTTACACCAAGCAAGGCGTCGTTTTGGCATTTTCCTGCGTGATGTGTGGCTTATGAGCAGCCGCTCGACCATGGAATCCAATGTTTCTCACCTCACGCCTAACTGTCATAGTACTTGGAGTGGATCCGGATGCAGTTTGGAATTCGTGTGTGATGTTCTGGATAGATGTCTGCCTATTACTCTTTACGACCCTCTTCAAATGTCGGCGGTCTCTGTCAGTCAACAGACGAGGTCGGCCTGTACGCTTTTGTGCTGTACATGTCCCTTCACGTTTCCACTTCACTATCACATCAGAAACAGTAGACCTAGGGATGTTTAGGAGTGTGGAAATCTCGCGTACAGACTCATGACACAAGTGACACTCAATCACGTGACTCGTGAGTTCCACGGAGCGTCCCATTCTGCTGTTTCACGATGTCTAATGACTACTGAGGTCGCGGGTAATGAGTACAAGGCAGTAGGTGGCAGCACAATGCACCTAAGATGAAAAACGTATGTTTGTGGGGAGTCCGAATACTTTTGTTCACGTAGTGTAGCTCGGGCGATGGACGGTGTCGAAAGCTAGCTGGATATCTAGAAAAGGTATCCCTCTGCTTTGTTTCTGATTGAAGCCCTGTGTTATACTTTCGGCAGATCGAAGTAGTTGTGTGGTGGAATACTTTGCTCGGAAGCCGAATTTCTCGGGGGTAATCGTGTTACGTAATATTAGAGGAGTTTAGTATTTTGCGTATCGCTTTTTCCGCTGCTTTGCTCATGGTGTTCAATAGGCTAATTGGCCTGTAGTTGTTCGGGTTGAGGCGGTCTTTCTCGGGTTTTGGGAACATCAGCACATGTCGCTTCTGATTGAAGCCCTGCGTTATGCTTTCGACACGTCGAAGTAGCTATGTCGTAATATGCTTTGCTCGGAAGCCGAATTGCTTGGGGGTAATCGTGTTACGTTATAAGAAAGAAGCTCAGTATTTTGAGCATTATATTTTACGCTCCTTTGCTCATGGTGTTCAATAGGCTAACTGCCTAAAACTGTTATAAATCGACGTATTACATCCTTATACATCTATATAATATAAAGGAAGGCGAACTTTCGACAAGTCATAAAAATGGCATTTCGAGACTCAGGGGAGTGAAAAATTACAATTTCATGAGTACGTCACCTGCCTAAAACAACTATAAATCATCCTCATATGCCCATATAACACCAAGATAGCCAGTTTCCAAAATATCATTATAATGCCATTTCGACCCTCCAGGAAAAATCATGACTTCATGACTTCGTTCAAACTTTCTATAAATCGACATATTACTTCGTTATACGACTATATAACATCAAGAAGTCATGAAACGGCATTTCGAGCCTCCAGGAGTCAAAAATCGTGATTTGATGACTTCTTCCAAACTGCCTAAAACTTTTATAAATCGACTATTACACACTAATATGCCGATTAACACCAAGATGGGAAGTTTCCGACAAGTAATTCAAATGTTATTTCAATCCTCCACGAAGCGAAAGATCATGATTCCATGACTTCGTCAAACTCCCTAAAACTTATATAAATCCACGTATAACATCTTAAGTCGCCCATATGACACCACGATGGGTGGTATCCGACAAGTCATAAAAATAGCATTTTTAGCCTCCTGAGAGCGAAAAAACGTGATTTCAAGACCTCGACCAAACTACCTAAAACTTATATAACTCCACATATTATACGCCTATATAACACGAAGATAACCGAGTTTCCGTCAAGTCATTAAAATAGCACTTCGACCCTCCTGTGAGCGAAAAATCATGATTTCATGACTTTGTCCAAACAGTCTAACACGTACGAATCGACTTATTAGACCCTAATACAGCTATATAACACCAAGAGAGCGAGTTTCCGACCAGTCATAAAAATGGCATTTGAGCCTCCAGGAAGCGAAAAATCATGATTTCATGACTTCGTAAAAACTGCCTAAAACTTGTATAAATCGACGTATCATAATAAGCCATTATAGCGCCAAGAAAGCGTCATAAAAATGGTATTTCGGGCCTCCAGGGAGGGAAAAATCATGATTTCGTTACTTCATCTAAATTGCCCAAAACTTTTATAAATCCACGTATCACGTCATAATACGCCTTATAAAATAAAAAAGTCGAGTTTCCAACAAGTCGTAATAATGGCCTTAGAGCTTCCAAAGAGCGAAAAAAGAAATGATTTCATGACTTTGTCCCAAATACCCAAAACTTGTATAAATGCACGTATCACATGCTTATATAACGGTAAGAAAGCGAGTTTCCGACAAGTCATAACAATGGCATTTCGAGCCTCCGTGGAGAGAAAAATCGCGATTTCATTTCTTCGTTCAAACTGCCTAAAACTTGTAAAAAATTGACGTATGATATCATGACGCTTATAAGACGCCAAGAAAGCGAACTTCCAACGGTCATAAAGATGGCATTTCGAGCCTGTATGGACAGAAATGTGATGATTTCATGACTTCGTCTAAACTGCCTCAAACTTGTGTAAATCCACGTATCACATCGCAATACGGCTATATAACGCCATTATAGCGAGTTTCCCACAAATCATAAAAAAGCATTTCGAGCCTCCTGGGGAAAAAGTCATAATTTCATGATTTCGTCCGAACAGCCTAAAACTTATATAAATCCAATATTATCCACCTATATAACACCAAGATAAGCGAGCTTCCGACAAGTTAAAAAAAATGGCATTTTGAGACTCCTGAGAGCGAAAAAACGTGATCTGAAGACATCGTCAAAACTGCCTAAAACTTATATAAATCGACATATTATACGCCTATGTAACAAGATAAACGAGTTTCCGACAAGTCAGAAAAACGGCATTTCGAACCTCCTTTGAGCGAAAAATCATAATTTTAAGACAGCCAAATTGCCTAAAACTTATATAAATCAACATATTATATGGCTATATAACATCTAGATAAGCGAGTTTACAAGTCGTAATAATGGCATTTCAAGCCTCCTGTGAGAGAAAAATCATGATTTCATGACTTCGTCCAAACAGTCTAAAACTTATATGAATCGACATAACAGACCCTAATACACCTATATGGCACCAAGAAAGCGAGCTTCCGATAAATCATAAAAAAACATATTTGAGCTTCAGGAAGCGAAAAATCATGATTTCAAGATTTCGTCCTTATTGCCTAAAACTTATATAAATCCACGTATCACATCATAATAGGCCTATATAACACCAAGAAATCAGTTTCCGACAAGTCATAAAAATGGCATTTCCAGCCTCCAAGGAGGCAAAAATCATGACTTCATTACTTCATTCAAATTGCCTAAAACTTGTATAAATCGACATACCACATCATAATATGCCTATATAACATAGAAAAATTTAGTTTCCGACAAGTCGTAATAATGGCCTTTAGAGCCTCCAAGAGAGAAAATAATTTATTTTATGACTCCGTCCAAACTGCCCAAAAGTTGTATAAATCGACGTATCACTCCACAATACGCCTATATAACGCTAAGAAAGCGAGTTTCCGACAAGTCATCAAACTGGCATTTCGAGCCTCCATGAAGCGAAATATGATAATTTCATGACTTCGTCCAAACTGCCTAAAACTTGTATAAATCCAAGTATCACATCATAATACGCCTATATAACGCTAAGAAAGCGAGGTTCCGGAGATCGGAAAATGTCATTTCAAGCCTGTAGGGAGCGAACAATCATGGTCTCATGACTACGTCTAAACTGCCTATAACTTGTAAAAAATCGACGTATGACATCATAATGCTTATATAACGCCAAAAAAGCGAGTTTCCGACAGGTGATAAAAACGGCATTTCGAGCCTCCAGGGAGCGAAAAATCATGTCATGACTTCGTAAAAACTGCCTAAAACTTATATAAATAGACGTATCACCTCATAGTAAGCCTATATAACGCCAAGAAAGCAGTTTCCGACAAGTCATAAAAATGGCATTTCGAGCCTCCTGTAAGAGAAAAATCATGATTTCATGACGCTGGCCTAATTGCCTTAAACTTACATAAATCGACATATTATACGCCTATATAACACCTACAAGTCAACACTGATTTGTATACTTATGTAAAGACTTATTTCCCTTGCATTGTATTACTGATGAATGTTGTCTAGAAATCCCTGTCAACCACTTCAATTGAAACTGTAGCACACTAGTGTTTTTAAAAGTTTTAATATAGAGTTAATAAGCTCACAATGGTTCTAGCTAACATCGTTAGCTGTTTATATAGAGCCCAAAGGCCCCCAGGCGATGCCCGCACAACGTTATGGTGGGGGTGTTTACAGGTCACGAGATTATTGCATCCAATGGAATTATCTCCTGCTGCATATGCGCAGAGAGATCTTTCTTTGTGTAAGAATCTGGTACTGAGGGATGCGAGAGGAAGGGGGAATAGAACCGTGTGTCTTTTTGCCGACAAACAAAAGACACACCAACCATAATAGCACAACTGCATGCTTTTATGTCACGCAAAACAATTTATTGCTTGCTAGGTAATGTATCTTGTCCTGTGGGACGGGGATGGCGCCACGATGTCGGTGGTTATAATGAAGGTGTATGCTTCTGTCACGCAAGAGAATGTATTGGTTGCCAGGTAATGAAGCTTGCCCTGTGGGCGGGGATGGCGCCATAATGTTGGGATTTTGTCGGCAATGACAATAAAGCATAATTTATTACATCCCATTGTCCCTTTCGACAAGGGGCCGAGGACAGCTGTATATTACATGTCAACATTTCCATTACACAATACAAAATTTATGACCTCCGTTGTCACAAAAGCAACAAGGGGGCGTAGCTGGTGAAAGAGGGGACATTAATTAATCTAATAATTGAAAATTCCTGCATATAAGTTCGCTGGAACCGCCAAATTGTTCTACTCATGTCTTCCTCCAAATTGCCTAAAACTTGTATAAATCATCGTATTAGACCCTAATACACCTACATAACATCAAGATAGCAAGTTTCCGACAGGTCATAAAAATTGGCATTTCGAGCCCCCTAGTTGTGAAAAATCATGATTTCAGGACATCATAGAAACTACCTATAACTTATATAATGCGATGTATTACATCCCTATACTATATTAACACTAAAATAGCGAATTTCCCAGAAGTCATAAAAATGGCATTACGAGCTACCTGGAAGCGAAAAATCATGATTTCATAACCGGTCCAAACTGCCTAAAACCCATATGCATCGACGTATAAGATACTAATACGGTTATAACACTAATATAGCGAGTTGCAGAAAGTCCATAAAATTGCATTACAAGGCCTACTGGGAAGGAAAAAAAATGCTTTCATGACAGTAGGGGGAGAATAAGAGAGCTGGCCCACTTAATTTATGCATGGAATGTCTATTCATATGCTAATTAGCCCCGCCCCCTCCCCTCCCCCACCCCCAGCTCCTTGGTAGTTTTAGTTGCAGCTGCGGTCGTAAATCATGTTGAGTACAATGGAGGCTTGACAGTTAAGCAATTAAGGCTGTCAATCAACTGTCAAAACGAACAAAGGGGTCATAAATTTAAGGTTCTGTAACAAAGGCGAGATGTTTTTCCTACCCATCCCACATCAGGCCACTTCTGCACCTGGTCAGTTACCCACCCCCACTTCCATTGTGTGTCGAACACGTGGCATACTCATCCCACAACCCAATAACAAAGCCTGACCCTTTCCATTTTGTAAGAGATTCTATTGTGTGTGCCTTTCTATTGTCCGGTGCAATCATTCTTTAGAAAGACCACCTGGCATACTCATCCCACAATCCAATAACAAAGCCTGACCCTTTCCATTGTGTAAGAGATTCTATTGTGTGCGCCTTTCTATTGTCCTGTGCAAGGCTAGTTTAGAAAGACACCTGCGACGTTTCCATTGTTTGGCCACCTGCTAGTTTAACAAAAGAATTCGAGGGTTGCTTTATACTCGTCCTGTCCTTGTTTGTGTGAAAGAGAGAGAAACTTGTTTACCAACTCTGCATGACGTCATAGTCGGCCATCATGATTTTGCCTAAGGGAGTTCTCTCCGATGTTTTACGACCTCCTACGAATATATCCGAGCATAGTTAACAAGCATTCTGTTTCAGCCAACGACTCCGAAAAAGCGCCTAATATACATTTCATTACGTGCATTAAACCTCTGAGTGATATCCATAGATCGGTGTTCGATTCTTACTGTAATCAAAAGTTTATTGCTAATGAGAAATTAATGATTGATATTATTATATCATTACCTTAATTAATAAAAACGGCGTTCAGAGAATTCTAGCTAGAGTCTTACCAAGTGAAGCTCTAACGCGCAATAACTATTAAACTATGCAAGGTCAGATTAAAAAAATGTATTTATCAATTATAATTTAATTTTTTATATATCATTACCCTAATTAATGAAAGGGTGTTCAGAGGGTTCTAGCTCGAATCTTACCCAACGAAACTCTAATGCTTAATAAATATTAAACTATGCAAGGTCAGATTTAAAAATGTATTTATCAAATATAATTTTTATATACATCATTACCCTGATTAAAGAAAGACCTTTCAGAGAACCCTAGTTCGAATCTTACGCAGCGAAACTCTAATGCTTAATAAATATTAAACTATGTAAGGTCAGATTAAAATGTATTTAACAAATATAATTTAATTTTTATATATCATTACAATAATTAATAAAAATGGTGTTCAGAGGGTCCTAGATCGAATCTGCGAAACTCTAATGCCCAATAACTATTAAACTATGCACGGCTAGATTAAAATGTATTTAACAAATATAATTTAATTAATGAAACGGTGTTCAGAGGGTTCTAGTTCGAATCTGCTAAACTCTAATGCTTAATAAATATTAAACTATGTGAGTATTGGGCGGTCAGATTAAAACGTGTTTAACAAATATAATTTAATATACACGACATTACAATGTTTAACGAGCTGTATTCTTAGGAACCAGAGGTCCGTAGTTCGAATCCTGCCCTGCGAAACGCTATAATAACTATTAAAATATTGAAGCAGGGGGCGCTCGGATTAAAATTGCAATTAGAAAATATAATTATTTATATTAAACCCTGATGCATACTTAGATATCTCGATGCCTAGACAACATTCTTTCTTCTTCTCCTCTCTTTTTCTTTCTATCTATCTCTTTCTTTCTCCACGACTTGTACATATTCAGGCGTTCACATATACACGAGACTTGTACACACATCAGCAAACATACACTGGTGCACGCATGCACACACACGCACACACGTACATGTAAGTACACACATGCACACACATACACACACGCACATACATACACCAACACACACATACACTAGTACACACACGCATTCACGCACCTCATGCGTATACCTACATACACCAGTGCTCTTACACTCGCACATACATATACATGGACACACACATACAACAGTGCACACACACTCACGTACATACACCAGTACACACACGCATTCACGCACCTCATGCGTATACATACATACACCAGTGCTCTTACACTCACGCATTCACGCACCTCATGCGTATACATACATACACCAGTGCTCTTACACTCACACATACATATACATGGACACACACACGTGCAAGCACATATGCCTGTTCACTTACACCCAACAGCACACGACCACACACACACACACGTGCAAGCACATATGCCTGTTCACTTACACCCAACAGCACCAACCCACACACGCACACACCAACTCACGCGCATGTCCTGAATGAAAAGAGACAAAATGATACAATAAAAACTAATTATAGCTCGGGATGCAAGGCTCCATTTACGATTGCTCGAAACCGGTCTTCTAATAACTCCAAAACTAATTAAAATAAAGACAGTAAAGAAACTTTATTACTTTTATGCCATTAGCTCGTTTCTTGTGCATGTATATTAGAGTCCAGGTGTCATGGGTTCGATCCTTAACTTTAAAATCTCAATTATCTCAGAAACTAGCAGGGATTAAGGTGCGGACCAAAGCACGATTTTTAGTTCCTACGATGAACAATTGATGCTTTATATAATTTCCAATCAGTGTCCCTAGCTCGAATCCCGATCTTTCAGTGACTTCCTTAATTTTCCACTGTGTTCTAGAATATATCACTTAGATCAATGTTGCAACTGCATACAGGTCTTTTAAACACATCAAACTAATATTATAAATAATTTTGTTTCTGGCGTTCTGAGTTCGAATACCGATTCAATGAAGTTTACTTATAAATTTAATAACAGGAAATAATTAAGACAAAGGCACCAAATAAACCTATTACGTTTATGTCATCAGATAATATCTTGCGGGTGTATATTAGGGTACCTGACGTCCAGGGTTCGATCCTTAAGTTTAAATCTCAATTATCGCAGAAACAGGCAGAGATAGAGCTGTAGACGAAAGCATGTTTGATAGCTCATACAATGAACAATTAATGCTGTATATAATTTTCAATCAGTTGCCCCTAGTTCGAATCCCGATCTTTCAATGACTTCACTGATTTTCCTCTGTACTCTGGAATACATCGCTTAGATTGATGCTTTAACTGCATGCAGCTTTGTGTAACGACATTATGGATGTACTCTGTGTGAGAGAGAGCGAGAGAGGGAGAGAGAGAGAGCGAGAGAGGGAGAGGAAGTGAAACAAGCAGGGATAGAAGTGCTGAGGGCCTTTGCGCATGCGTAGCAAGAGATGATGCCATTGGCTGCAATAATCACGTGACGTGTAAGCATCACAGCCATGATGACGTGCAGGCATCGCCTGGAGGGGGTTTAGATCCCTATATAAACAGACATCTGTCCCATGTTAGAACTGTTGTGTACTTATTAACTTTACATTCAAGTTTTAAAGAGCTTTAAAAGCAACGTGAGCTACAGGCCGTCTACACATTCAGCACATATCAAAACGGGGCAATGCAAGGTGAGTTTTAAATAACTATACAAAATCACTGTTGGCTTTTACAATACATTTAATTTTATTTAAACGTTACAGTACATGAAAGACGATTCGTTACAAAGAGCATCATATTTTCTAATCTGTGCTTTACATTCACATGGATTTCACTGCATACTCTTCTTCAGTTCACATGATTTTCGCAACACATTCTTCTTACATAAACATTCACACGATTTTCCCCTCATTCTTTGTTTCACTATACACTCACATGATTTCCTCTACTCATTCTTTGTTCCCCTACAGGTTCATGCTCTGTTAACATTCACATGACTTTCTCTTCACATTCTTTGCTTCCATTAACATTCACATCATTTTCGCCACACATTCTTCTTACATAAACATTCATACGACTTTACCCTCATTCTTTGTTTCACTATAAACTCACATGATTTCCTCTACTCATTCTTTGTTCCCATGCAGGTTCATGCTTTGTTAACATTCACACGACGTTCTCAGCTCATTTCTCTATTGACATTCACATGATTTCTCCTCGCAGTCTTACATAAACATTCATACGATTTCCCCCCCCCCTCATTCTTTGTTTCACTATGCATTCTTTGGTTCTCTGCTGGCTCATCTTCAATGAACATTCACATGATTTTCTGTACTTATTCTTTATTTCTCTACACATTCATAGGCTTACTTACAAAACATGCACACCATAGTTCTAATATAAAGAAGTGTATAACTCGTTCTTCAACTTGAATAATGTAGTGAAAATAATAATTCATGGCAATGTCTGTTACAGATTGTTTAGCTGATAGACTTAACAAGATGGTTGAAGAGCGTAGTTTCCTACCGACTCGTCGAGTTCAAGATCTCGAAATAGGTCTTAACTATGAGATAAAGTCCTTAAAGAGAGTTCAAACAAGATAGGGTACCAGGATCGTATCTTCGCTGGAGGATTGTCAAGTGTTCTTGCCAGAGCGCTATAATTCGTTAACCGATCAAGAGATTGCAGAAATACCTGGGAGCGTATCCTACAGAATAATGGCATGGCAGAGACGGGGAAATTTAAGACATGTAAATTGTCTTTTTTACATGCAAAGAAGGTGCGTAGAAGTGTCAAACTTAAGTATTGAATGTTCTCCCATTTCACAATGAAAAATTCATAAATAAAACAACTGACTCATTGATATTACATATAAAGATACAAAAGATGCATATTATAGAATTTTATAAAAAATTTACGAAATTACAATATCA
This sequence comes from Deroplatys truncata, assembly GCA_030765065.1. Lineage (NCBI taxonomy): Eukaryota > Metazoa > Arthropoda > Insecta > Mantodea > Mantidae > Deroplatys > Deroplatys truncata. Next base: position 205,305,107 of record CM060983.1, read on the forward strand.
CATGCTTTGAGTTTAATTATATCTAGCGCATTGAAATAACTCTAAATATCCGAATGTTTATACAAATCATTGTGCTTCTTTTACATTGCCATATGCTTCATTTTACATGCATCATAACAAAAAATGTAATTCTTTTCAGGTTGCCTTTACTTGACCAAGTTAGTTTTCTAAGACTTTCATTGTGCAATGTTTCAGGGTGTGCATTAAGCGGAAGAAGAAGAGGAATAGCCTGCTACTATGCAATGGATGCTGACGCTATTGGAGGGTGGAATACCTACAAGAAACATTTCGGCAAGAAACGGGTGCTGAGACATCTACATCACCGAAACACATTAAGACAGGATCCTTATATAACATTACAGGGTATACAATGAAAAAATACGGTCAATTTTGTATACAATTCAATGCATGGCTGAGAGTTAGCTCGAACTAGTCTCCCTATATTCACTGAAATTAAGCATTGTGAGCAATAATTTAAGTGACTGTGAAAATACTTTAAGCAATGGTGAAATTTGTATCCTAAAAGACTTGAGCCCTGTATACATTAACAGCATTAAGACTGTTTGCCACGCTGGAATACAAATTATGAAAATAAAAAGTTTTTCATTTAAATAATAAGGAAATTTGCATAACCTGCTGTTACAAGTGTAATGACATATACAGAAACAATGAGTCGGACGAGAAAGTGATGGAAATGTAAGATAAATAATAACAATAAAAGAATTAAGGTATGCTTTTACATAGTGTTTTTATTCATTAAAAATCCTTGCATTCCTAATGAAAAATAAATCATTACATTGATTAGTTTAAGTTATGTCACAATGATCAAAAAGAGAACCGTCTTTAGATGCATTACTCGATCTTAAGTCAGAGCATCAAAAAAGACAAATCACGGCTTCTCCATTTTAGATGCGGTGACACTATTCAGGTAAATTCCTGTAACACAGCAGGTTGAGTATGCAGATCCGTGGTCCTAAATGGGTGAAACAGAGTCTTATCCAGCTTAACAGTCTTGAGATCTCAGCATCAGAAAGTCGAATCACAAGCCTTCTCCACTCGCTGAGCACAGGTTTAACAACAGCATTCTCTTCACCCTGAGACGATGTAAAGTATATAAATGTTCAACTTGACAAGGGATTCTAAACTCGTTGTCAGAGTCCAGAACTGATGTATTATATGGTGAAAACACATGTTCCTCTTCTTAGTGATCTTGTCGTCGAATCTCGGTGTCGGTAGCATTGAAGATGTCCATGATTATAGGATTCTGAAGCCCAAAAACTGTAGGAACTGCTGATTGCGTGATGTTAACTTGATGGGCGTCAAGGGCAGAGCATGATGTGTGCGTCGAATCATTCCATTATTATATCCTCGACGTCGTTGACTTCTTCTAAAAACTATAGGCATTATGCTTATATCCTTGTTTCTAAAGGCAATGATATTGCTGTTAGGCTCCCCTGTTTGCTCTATGAAGCGGATGTTTATGAACAACAGGTAAAATTTGATTTGATGGTTCCTGTGAAATACGTTATCCAACCGTAACAGACGGGAAAACTGGTAGATGGAGTGTCCACTTTTACTATAGAGGAAGGAGACTGATGCAATACTGCGCTAAATTCGTATGATGCTCAACCTAAATATATTCACTATAAATCAGATTCAGACAGCTGATTAGATGGAATAACTTTGTCACTGAGGGGCCGCAGAACGTTCCTATAGAACAATCACTGGAAAAAACCAAGAGTGAAAGGACATTTTAATGACATTTTTATTATTATTATTCACTGATCTCATAAAGAAGACATTCGCATCCTAATATGAGGAATCTTTCTAACTCTTTCATGGTTTCAAGGTTCTGCAGATGCTAATCACGCTATAAAACCACCCTGCTTTAAATCCTGAATAATGTCGTTAATCGCATCGGAAAAGTCATTTTTATCAGGTGTATGAAGCCTCATGAGTACCCTTAGCATGTTTACCAAATCATTAGGATCGGTGTAGCGGCATAGCATCTCCCCTGTATTCGCTTTGGATATATCTTCTAATCTAGGTGAGTTGCCACTAGTATGCTTGCTTTCATTGGTGTGTAAATTCAGAGCTTGCTCATTCAAAGAAACTGCTCTCATTGCTTCATCAGTGGTAGCACTTGACGTTATTACAGGGTCGCTTGAACTGGTTCCAGGTACGGTACATCTTGAATCCCACTCTTCGGGACTTGAGAAGATTTCAGGATCTCGTTGGGGTGTTGTAGTCAATGCACAGCTGGTCATTGCTTTACAGCATCTTCTCCTATGTTGCTTAAGCCTTGAAATTGTCCTGTTTTTTAAAGTTCTATTACATATGCAGCACTTAACAAAGCGATTACTCCCCCCTTGGGAAACATACGAAAAATCAAGATTCTCGTAAATTGACTGTAATTGTCCGTCTTTGTGAGTGTTCATGCTCAAGCAGTATATATAAACTAGTCAATGTATACTGTAGATGTTGAATTTGTATACGATAGCACGAGACTGAGCTATTGTTTAACATTTATGTATTTATATATGTACTCAGGTTTTGACGCATATAACCAGCCATGTCCGAATTAGACTAAGCAAAATATTGTAGCATTCGCGCATAATAGTTGTAGTTCCGTTAATTATAACTATCTCATTAAGCACAAGCAGATTCAAGTAGCTAGAAATGGATTCATGGAGGTAAGAGTACAAGTTTTCTTGATAGTTAGCACAGAGAATGCGAGAGTTAAGGGAGATACTGGTCATTTCCCTTTGCAGGTCACCTTTTTTTCCCTTTTCTGGCAACCTTTTTCCCTTTGCTGGTCACATTTTTCCCTTTGGTGATCACCTTTTTCCCTTTGCAGGTCACGTTTTTCCCTCTTCTGGTCCCATTTTCCCTTTACTGGTCACCTTTTTCCCTTTACTGGTCACATTTTTCCCTTTGCTGGTCACCTTTTTCCCTTTGCTGGTCACCTTTTTCCCTTTGCTGGTCAACTTTTTCCCTTTCCTGGTCACCTTTTTCCCTTTGCTGGTCACCTTTTTCCCTTTGCTGGTCACCTTTATCCCTTTGCTGGTCACCTTTTTCCCTTTGCTGGTCAGCTTTTTCCCTTTGCTGGTCACCTTTTTCCCTTTGCTGGTCACCTTTTTCCCTTTGCTGGTCACGTTTTTCCCATTGCTGGTCACCTTTTTCCCTTTGCTGGTAACGTTTTTCCCTTTGCTGGTCACATTTTTCCCTTTGCTGGTCACCTTTTTCCCTTTGCTGGTGACCTATTTCCCTTTGCTGGTCACATTTTTCCCTTGCAAGTCACGTTTTTCCCTTTGTTGGTCACATTTTTTCCCTTTGCAGGCCACGTTTTTCCCTTTGCTGGTCACATTTTTCCCTTTGCAGGTCACCTTTTTTCCCTTTGCTGGTCACCTTTTTCCCTTTTCTGGTCCCATTTTTCCTTATTGGTCATCTTTTTCCCTTTGCAGGTCACGTTTTTCCCTCTTCTGGTCCCATTTTTCCCTTTACTGGTCACCTTTTTCCTTTGCTGGTCACATTTTTCCCTTTGCTGGTAACGTTTTCCCGTTGCTGGTCACCTTTTTCCCTTTGCTGGTAACGTTTTTCCCGTTGCTGGTCACATTTTCCCATTGCTGGTCACCTTTTTCCCTTTGCTGGTCACCTTTTTCCCTTTGCTGGTCACCTTTTTCCCTTTGCTGGTAACGTTTTTCCCTTTGCTGGTCACATTTTTCCCTTTGCTGGTCACCTTTTTCCCTTTGCTGGTGACCTTTTTCCCTTTGCTGGTCACATTTTTCCCTTGCAGGTCACGTTTTTCCCTTTGCTGGTCACATTTTTTCCCTTTGCAGGCCACGTTTTTCCCTTTGCTGGTCACATTTTTCCCTTTGCAGGTCACCTTTTTTCCATTTGCTGGTCACCTTTTTCCCTTTTCTGGTCCCATTTTTCCCTTATTGGTCACCTTTTTCCCTTTGCAGGTCACGTTTTTCCCCCTTCTTGTCCCATTTTTCCCTTTACTGGTCACCTTTTTCCCTTTGCTGGTCACATTTTTCCCTTTGCTGGTAACGTTTTCCCGTTGCTGGTCACCTTTTTCCCTTTGCTGGTAACGTTTTTCCCGTTGCTGGTCACATTTTTTCCCATTGCTGGTCACCTTTTTCCCTTTGCTGGTCACCTTTTTCCCTTTGCTGGTCAGCTTTTTCCCTTTGCTGGTCAGCTTCTTCCCTTTGCTGGTCACCTTTTTCCCTTTGCTGGTCACCTTTTTCCCTTTGCTGGTCACCTTTTTCCCTTTTCTGGTCCCATTTTTCCTTATTGGTCATCTTTTTCCCTTTGCAGGTCACGTTTTTCCCTCTTCTGGTCCCATTTTTCCCTTTACTGGTCACCTTTTTCCTTTGCTGGTCACATTTTTCCCTTTGCTGGTAACGTTTTCCCGTTGCTGGTCACCTTTTTCCCTTTGCTGGTAACGTTTTTCCCGTTGCTGGTCACATTTTCCCATTGCTGGTCACCTTTTTCCCTTTGCTGGTCACCTTTTTCCCTTTGCTGGTCACCTTTTTCCCTTTGCTGGTAACGTTTTTCCCTTTGCTGGTCACATTTTTCCCTTTGCTGGTCACCTTTTTCCCTTTGCTGGTGACCTTTTTCCCTTTGCTGGTCACATTTTTCCCTTGCAGGTCACGTTTTTCCCTTTGCTGGTCACATTTTTTCCCTTTGCAGGCCACGTTTTTCCCTTTGCTGGTCACATTTTTCCCTTTGCAGGTCACCTTTTTTCCATTTGCTGGTCACCTTTTTCCCTTTTCTGGTCCCATTTTTCCCTTATTGGTCACCTTTTTCCCTTTGCAGGTCACGTTTTTCCCCCTTCTTGTCCCATTTTTCCCTTTACTGGTCACCTTTTTCCCTTTGCTGGTCACATTTTTCCCTTTGCTGGTAACGTTTTCCCGTTGCTGGTCACCTTTTTCCCTTTGCTGGTAACGTTTTTCCCGTTGCTGGTCACATTTTTTCCCATTGCTGGTCACCTTTTTCCCTTTGCTGGTCACCTTTTTCCCTTTGCTGGTCAGCTTTTTCCCTTTGCTGGTCAGCTTCTTCCCTTTGCTGGTCACCTTTTTCCCTTTGCTGGTCACCTTTTTCCCTTTGCTGGTCACCTTTTTCCCTTTACTGGTCACGTTTTTCCCATTGCTGGTCACCTTTTTCCCTTTGCTGGTAACGTTTTTCCCTTTGCTGGTCACCTTTTTCCCTTTGCTGGTGACCTTTTTCCCTTTGCTGGTCACATTTTTCCCTTTGCAGGTCACGTTTTTCCCTTTGCTGGTCACATTTTTCCCCTTTGCAGGCCACGTTTTTCCGTTTGCTGGTCACCTTTTTCCCTTTTCTGGTCCCATTTTTCCCTTATTGGTCACCTTTTTCCCTTTGCAGGTCACGTTTTTCTCTCTTCTGGTCCCATTTTTCCCTTTACTGGTCACCTTTTTCCCTTTGCTGCTCACATTTTTCCCTTTGCTGGGTAACGTTTTCCCGTTGCTGGGCACCTTTTTCCCTTTGCTGGTAACGTTTTTCCCGTTGCTGGTCACATTTTTTCCTATTGCTGGTCACCTTTTTCCCTTTGCTGGTCACCTTTTTCCCTTTGCTGGTCACATTTTTCCCTTTGCTGGTCACCTTTTTCCCTTTGCTGGTGACCTTTTTCCCTTTGCTGGTCACATTTTTCCCTTGCAGGTCACGTTTTTCCCTTTGCTGGTCACATTTTTCCCTTTACTGGTCACCTTTTTTCCCTTTGCTGGTCACCTTTTTCCCCTTTCTGGTCCCATTTTTCCCTTATTGGTCACCTTTTTCCCTTTGTAGGTCACGTTTTTCCCTCTTCTGGTCTCATTTTTCCCTTTACTGGTCACCTTTTTCCCTTTGCTGGTCACATTTTTCCCTTTGCTGGTCACCTTTTTCCCGTTGCTGGTCACCTTTTTCCCTTTGCTGGTAACGTTTTTCCCGTTGCTGGTCACATTTTTTCCCATTGCTGGTCACCTTTTTCCCTTTGCTGGTCACCTTTTTCCCTTTGCTGGTCACGTTTTTCCCATTGCTGGTCACCTTTTTCCCTTTGCTGGTAACGTTTTTCCCTTTGCTGGTCACATTTTTCCCTTTGCTGGTCACCTTTTTCCCTTTGCTGGTGACCTATTTCCCTTTGCTGGTCACATTTTTCCCTTGCAGGTCACGTTTTTCCCTTTGCTGGTCACATTTTTTCCCTTTGCAGGCCACGTTTTTCCCTTTGCTGGTCACATTTTTCCCTTTGCAGGTCACCTTTTTTCCCTTTGCTGGTCACCTTTTTCCCTTTTCTGGTCCCATTTTTCCTTATTGGTCACCTTTTTCCCTTTGCAGGTCACGTTTTTCCCTCTTCTGGTCCCATTTTTCCCTTTACTGGTCACCTTTTTCCCTTTGCTGGTCACATTTTTCCCTTTGCTGGTAACGTTTTCCCGTTGCTGGTCACCTTTTTCCCTTTGCTGGTAACGTTTTTCCCGTTGCTGGTCACATTCTTCCCATTGCTGGTCAACTTTTTCCCTTTGCTGGTCACCTTTTTCCCTTTGCTGGTCACCTTTTTCCCTTTGCTGGTAATGTTTTTTCCCTTTGCTGGTCACATTTTTCCCTTTGCTGGTCACCTTTTTCCCTTTGCTGGTGACCTTTTTCCCTTTGCTGGTCACATTTTTCCCTTGCAGGTCACGTTTTTCCCTTTGCTGGTCACATTTTTTCCCTTTGCAGGCCACGTTTTTCCCTTTGCTGGTCACATTTTTCCCTTTGCAGGTCACCTTTTTATATTTGCTGGTCACCTTTTTCCCTTTTCTGGTCCCATTTTTCCCTTATTGGTCACCTTTTTCCCTTTGCAGGTCACGTTTTTCCCTCTTCTTGTCCCATTTTTCCCTTTACTGGTCACCTTTTTCCCTTTGCTGGTCACATTTTTCCCTTTGCTGGTAACGTTTTCCCGTTGCTGGTCACCTTTTTCCCTTTGCTGGTAACGTTTTTCCCGTTGCTGGTCACATTTTTTCCCATTGCTGGTCACCTTTTTCCCTTTGCTGGTCACCTTTTTCCCTTTGCTGGTCACCTTTTTCCCTTTGCTGGTCACCTTTTTCCCTTTGCTGGTCAGCTTTTTCCCTTTGCTGGTCACCTTTTTCCCTTTGCTGGTCACCTTTTTCCCTTTACTGGTCACGTTTTTCCCATTGCTGGTCACCTTTTTCCCTTTGCTGGTAACGTTTTTCCCTTTGCTGGTCACATTTTTCCTTTGCTGGTCACCTTTTTCCCTTTGCTGGGTAACGTTTTCCCGTTGCTGGTCACCTTTTTCCCTTTGCTGGTAACGTTTTTCCCGTTGCTGGTCACATTTTTTCCTATTGCTGGTCACCTTTTTCCCTTTGCTGGTCACCTTTTTCCCTTTGCTGGTCACATTTTTCCCTTTGCTGGTCACCTTTTTCCCTTTGCTGGTGACCTTTTTCCCTTTGCTGGTCACATTTTTCCCTTGCAGGTCACGTTTTTCCCTTTGCTGGTCACATTTTTCCCTTTACTGGTCACATTTTTTCCCTTTGCTGGTCACCTTTTTCCCCTTTTTGGTCCCATTTGTCCCTTATTGGTCACCTTTTTCCCTTTGCAGGTCACGTTTTTCCCTCTTCTGGTCTCATTTTTCCCTTTACTGGTCACCTTTTTCCCTTTGCTGGTCACATTTTTCCCTTTTCTGGTCACCCTTTTCCCGTTGCTGGTCACCTTTTTCCCTTTGCTGGTAACGTTTTTCCCGTTGCTGGTCACATTTTTTCCCATTGCTGGTCACCTTTTTCCCTTTGCTGGTCACCTTTTTCCCTTTGCTGGTCACCTTTTTCCCTTTGCTGGTCACCTTTTTCCCTTTGCTGGTAACGTTTTTCTTTTTGCTGGTCACCTTTTTCCCTTTGCTGGTCACCTTTTTCCCTTTGCTGGTCACCTTTTTCCCTTTGCTGGTCACGTTTTTCCCTTTGCTGGTCACCTTTTTCCCTTTGCTGGTCACCTTTTTCCCTTTGCTGGTCACCTTTTTCCCTCTTCTGGTCACCTTTTTCCCTTTGCTGGTCACCTTTTTCCCTTTGCTGGTCACCTTTTTCCCGTTGCTGGTCACCTTTTTCCCTTTGCTGGTAACGTTTTTCCCGTTGCTGGTCACATTTTTTCCCATTGCTGGTCACCTTTTTCCCTTTGCTGGTCACCTTTTTCCCTTTGCTGGTCACGTTTTTCCCATTGCTGGTCACCTTTTTCCCTTTGCTGGTAACGTTTTTCCCTTTGCTGGTCACATTTTTCCCTTTGCTGGTCACCTTTTTCCCTTTGCTGGTGACCTATTTCCCTTTGCTGGTCACATTTTTCCCTTGCAGGTCACGTTTTTCCCTTTGCTGGTCACATTTTTTCCCTTTGCAGGCCACGTTTTTCCCTTTGCTGGTCACATTTTTCCCTTTGCAGGTCACCTTTTTTCCCTTTGCTGGTCACCTTTTTCCCTTTTCTGGTCCCATTTTTCCTTATTGGTCACCTTTTTCCCTTTGCAGGTCACGTTTTTCCCTCTTCTGGTCCCATTTTTCCCTTTACTGGTCACCTTTTTCCCTTTGCTGGTCACATTTTTCCCTTTGCTGGTAACGTTTTCCCGTTGCTGGTCACCTTTTTCCCTTTGCTGGTAACGTTTTTCCCGTTGCTGGTCACATTCTTCCCATTGCTGGTCAACTTTTTCCCTTTGCTGGTCACCTTTTTCCCTTTGCTGGTCACCTTTTTCCCTTTGCTGGTAATGTTTTTTCCCTTTGCTGGTCACATTTTTCCCTTTGCTGGTCACCTTTTTCCCTTTGCTGGTGACCTTTTTCCCTTTGCTGGTCACATTTTTCCCTTGCAGGTCACGTTTTTCCCTTTGCTGGTCACATTTTTTCCCTTTGCAGGCCACGTTTTTCCCTTTGCTGGTCACATTTTTCCCTTTGCAGGTCACCTTTTTATATTTGCTGGTCACCTTTTTCCCTTTTCTGGTCCCATTTTTCCCTTATTGGTCACCTTTTTCCCTTTGCAGGTCACGTTTTTCCCTCTTCTTGTCCCATTTTTCCCTTTACTGGTCACCTTTTTCCCTTTGCTGGTCACATTTTTCCCTTTGCTGGTAACGTTTTCCCGTTGCTGGTCACCTTTTTCCCTTTGCTGGTAACGTTTTTCCCGTTGCTGGTCACATTTTTTCCCATTGCTGGTCACCTTTTTCCCTTTGCTGGTCACCTTTTTCCCTTTGCTGGTCACCTTTTTCCCTTTGCTGGTCACCTTTTTCCCTTTGCTGGTCAGCTTTTTCCCTTTGCTGGTCACCTTTTTCCCTTTGCTGGTCACCTTTTTCCCTTTACTGGTCACGTTTTTCCCATTGCTGGTCACCTTTTTCCCTTTGCTGGTAACGTTTTTCCCTTTGCTGGTCACATTTTTCCTTTGCTGGTCACCTTTTTCCCTTTGCTGGGTAACGTTTTCCCGTTGCTGGTCACCTTTTTCCCTTTGCTGGTAACGTTTTTCCCGTTGCTGGTCACATTTTTTCCTATTGCTGGTCACCTTTTTCCCTTTGCTGGTCACCTTTTTCCCTTTGCTGGTCACATTTTTCCCTTTGCTGGTCACCTTTTTCCCTTTGCTGGTGACCTTTTTCCCTTTGCTGGTCACATTTTTCCCTTGCAGGTCACGTTTTTCCCTTTGCTGGTCACATTTTTCCCTTTACTGGTCACATTTTTTCCCTTTGCTGGTCACCTTTTTCCCCTTTTTGGTCCCATTTGTCCCTTATTGGTCACCTTTTTCCCTTTGCAGGTCACGTTTTTCCCTCTTCTGGTCTCATTTTTCCCTTTACTGGTCACCTTTTTCCCTTTGCTGGTCACATTTTTCCCTTTTCTGGTCACCCTTTTCCCGTTGCTGGTCACCTTTTTCCCTTTGCTGGTAACGTTTTTCCCGTTGCTGGTCACATTTTTTCCCATTGCTGGTCACCTTTTTCCCTTTGCTGGTCACCTTTTTCCCTTTGCTGGTCACCTTTTTCCCTTTGCTGGTCACCTTTTTCCCTTTGCTGGTAACGTTTTTCTTTTTGCTGGTCACCTTTTTCCCTTTGCTGGTCACCTTTTTCCCTTTGCTGGTCACCTTTTTCCCTTTGCTGGTCACGTTTTTCCCTTTGCTGGTCACCTTTTTCCCTTTGCTGGTCACCTTTTTCCCTTTGCTGGTCACCTTTTTCCCTCTTCTGGTCACCTTTTTCCCTTTGCTGGTCACCTTTTTCCCTTTGCTGGTCACCTTTTTCCCTTTGCTGGTCACCTTTTTCCCTTTGCTGGTCAGTTTTTTCCCTTTGCTGGTCACCTTTTTCCCTTTGCTGGTCACCTTTTTCCCTTTGCTGGTCACCTTTTTCCCTTTGCTGGTCACGTTTTTCCCATTGCTGGTCACCTTTTTCCCTTTGCTGGTAACGTTTTTCCCGTTGCTGGTCACCTTTTTCCCTTTGCTGGTCACGTTTTTCCCTTTGCTGGTCACGTTTTTCCCTTTGCTGGTCACCTTTTTTCCCTTTGCTGGTCACCTTTTTCCCTTTGCTGGTCACCATTTTCCCTTTGCTGGTTACCTTTTTCCCTTTGCTGGTCACGTTTTTCCCATTGCTGGTCACCTTTTGTCTTTTGCTGGTAACGTTTTTCCCGTTGCTGGTCACCTTTTTCCCTTTGCTGGTCACCTTTTTCCCTTTGCTGGTCACCTTTTTCCCTTTGCTGGTCACCTTTTCCCTGAATGGTTTACATGATAGGCAAGTCAAGAACATTGACATGAAACAGTTTTCCACTAAGTTCACATCTAAAGTCGCTTTCAAAGCCTAACATATCAATAGGCTGTGAGCATTCTTGTTTCATCCTCTCTAGCTTGACAGCTAAAGCAAAATAAATCGCTCTTAATGTATATACGCTAATGAGAAAGTATAAAAGAACTATTCTGAATAAAAATCGCTTAGTATAACGTAATAGCTAAGGTGGTTAAGCTCGCAAGAGGTTTCGGTTTAATTAACTCTCTCACTAGCCTGCAACCATTGAAGTACATTTACCTGGTTACATAGGCTGAGGAACTGCGGTAAAGCTAGAGAAAAATTAAAGATAAGAGACCCTGGAATCATTCCGTTAGACGATTCGTGTAATCTTAGTGGCATTGCCAACGCTCAGCATAAGGTCTCTGCTTCGAGAAACATTGCTGCCAAGATCTGACTGAAACGACTTGGAAAAGCGTACAATCTGATGTTACACTAGGTGAAAAAGTTCGCAGCGTGACTAGTAACAGCAATTATGAAGGGAAAGGTAGCTCCAGGTGCAGGAACCATGAAGAAGAAACGAGGAGGATTTCTACCTCTCATACCAATTATTGCAGCTCTAGGCGCTGCTGCTGGAGGTGCAGCCCAAATTGCCTCAGCAGTAAATAAGAAAAAGGCAGCAGATAAACAACTTGCCGAAATGATGAGGCATAAGAGAGAAATTGAGAGAAAGGTATCTGTTGGCGGAGGGTCCAAAAAGAAGAAACGAGGAGGATTTCTACCGCTCATACCAATTATTGCAGCACTAGGAGCCGCCGCTGGAGGCGCTGCACAAATAGCCTCTGCTGTAAATAAGAAAAAGGCCGCGGATAAACAACTTGCTGAAATGATGAGACATAACAGAGAAATTGAAGCAAGAGGGAGAGGTTTTCGAGTGAAGAAGAATAAGGGAAGAAACACAGAAACGAAGAGGAGACAGAGCCTGAAAGGGAATTCAAAAAACTCAGGCAGAGGGCTATACTTGTCCCGGAAAAACATTGAGTAACATAGACCTTGACTTGTATGCCCTACGTTTAAAGATTCCTCATATTAGGATGCGAATGTCTTCTTTATGAGATCAGTGAATAATAATAATAAAAATTTCATTAAAATGTCCTTTCACTCTTGATTTTTTCCAGTGATTGTTCTATAGGAATGTTCTGCGGCCCTTCAGTGACAAAGTTAATCCATCTAATCAGCTGTCTGAATCTGATTTCCTAGTGAATATATTTAGGTTGAGCATCATACGAATTTAGCGCAGTATTGCATCAGTCTCCTTCCTCTATAGTAAAAGTGGACACTCCATCTACCAGTTTTCCCGTCTGTTACGGTTGGATAACGTATTTCACAGGAACCATCAAATCAAATTTTACCTGTTGTTCATAAACATCCGCTTCATAGAGCAAACAGGGGAGCCTAACAGCAATATCATTGCCGTTAGAAACAAGGATATAAGCATAATGCCTATAGTTTTTAGAAGAAGTCAACGACGTCGAGGATATAATAATGGAATGATTCGACGCACACATCATGCTCTGCCCTTGACGCCCATCAAGTTAACATCACGCAACCAGCAGTTCCTACAGTTCTTGGGCTTCAGAATCCTATAATCATGGACATCTTCAATGCTACCGACACCGAGATTCGACGACAAGATCACTAAGAAGAGGAACATGTGTTTTCACCATATAATACATCAGTTCTGGACTCTAACAACGAGTTTAGAATCCCTTGTCAAGTTGAACATTTATATACTTTACATCGTCTCAGGGTGAAGAGAATGCTGTTGTTAAACCTGTGCTCAGCGAGTGGAGAAGGCTTGTGATTCGACTTTCTGATGCTGAGATCTAAAGACTGTTAAGCTGGATAAGACTCTGTTTCACCAATTTAGGACCACGGATCTGCATACTCAACCTGCTGTGTTACAGGAATTTACCTGAATAGTGTCACCGCATCTAAAATGGAGAAGCCGTGATTTGTCTTTTTTGATGCTCTGACTTAAGATCGAGTAATGCATCTAAAGACGGTTCTCTTTTTGATCATTGTGACATAACTTAAACTAATCATTGTAATGATTTATTTTTCATTAGGAATGCAAGAATTTTTAATGAATAAAAACACTATGTAAAAGTATATAAGGATTATATAAGGATCCTGTCTTAATGTGTTTCGGTGATGTAGATGTCTCAGCACCCGTTTCTTGCCGAAATGTTTCTTGTAGGTATTCTACCCTCCAATAGCGTCAGCATCCATTGCATGGTAGCAGGCTATTCCTCTTCTTCTTCCTCTTAATGCACACCCTGAAACATTGCACAATGAAAGTCTTAGAAAACTAACTTGGTCAAGTAAAGGCAACCTGAAAAGAATTACATTTTTTGTTATGATGCATGTAAAATGAAGCATATGGCAATGTAAAAGAAGCACAATGATTTGTATAAACATTCGGATATTTAGAGTTATTTCAATGCGCTAGATATAATTAAACTCAAAGCATGTGATATTGTAATTTCGTAAATTTTTTATAAAATTCTATAATATGCATCTTTTGTATCTTTATATGTAATATCAATGAGTCAGTTGTTTTATTTATGAATTTTTCATTGTGAAATGGGAGAACATTCAATACTTAAGTTTGACACTTCTACGCACCTTCTTTGCATGTAAAAAAGACAATTTACATGTCTTAAATTTCCCCGTCTCTGCCATGCCATTATTCTGTAGGTATACGCTCCCAGGTATTTCTGCAATCTCTTGATCGGTTAACGAATTATAGCTCTCTGGAAAGAACACTTGACAATCCTTCAGCGAAGATACGATCCTGGTACCATATCTTGTTTGAACTCTCTTTAAGGACTTTATCTCATAGTTAAGACCTATTTCGAGATCTTGAACTCGACGAGTCGGTAGGAAACTACGCTCTTCAACCATCTTGTTAAGTCTATCAGCTAAACAATCTGTAACAGACATTGCCATGAATTATTATTTTCACTACATTGTTCAAGTTGAAGAACGAGTTATACACTTCTTTATATTAGAACTATGGTGTGCATGTTTTGTAAGTAAGCCTATGAATGTGTAGAGAAATAAAGAATAAGTACAGAAAATCATGTGAATGTTCATTGAAGATGAGCCAGCAGAGAACCAAAGAATGCATAGTGAAACAAAGAATGAGGGGGGGGGGGGAAATCGTATGAATGTTTATGTAAGAATGCGAGGAGAAATCATGTGAATGTCAATAGAGAAATGAGCTGAGAACGTCGTGTGAATGTTAACAAAGCATGAACCTGCATGGGAACAAAGAATGAGTAGAGGAAATCATGTGAGTGTATAGTGAAACAAAGAATGAGGGTAAAGTCGTATGAATGTTTATGTAAGAAGAATGTGTGGCGAAAATGATGTGAATGTTAATGGAAGCAAAGAATGTGAAGAGAAAGTCATGTGAATGTTAACAGAGCATGAACCTGTAGGGGGAACAAAGAATGAGTAGAGGAAATCATGTGAGTGTATAGTGAAACAAAGAATGAGGGGAAAATCGTGTGAATGTTTATGTAAGAAGAATGTGTTGCGAAAATCATGTGAACTGAAGAAGAGTATGCAGTGAAATCCATGTGAATGTAAAGCACAGATTAGAAAATATGATGCTCTTTGTAACGAATCGTCTTTCATGTACTGTAACGTTTAAATAAAATTAAATGTATTGTAAAAGCCAACAGTGATTTTGTATAGTTATTTAAAACTCACCTTGCATTGCCCCGTTTTGATATGTGCTGAATGTGTAGACGGCCTGTAGCTCACGTTGCTTTTAAAGCTCTTTAAAACTTGAATGTAAAGTTAATAAGTACACAACAGTTCTAACATGGGACAGATGTCTGTTTATATAGGGATCTAAACCCCCTCCAGGCGATGCCTGCACGTCATCATGGCTGTGATGCTTACACGTCACGTGATTATTGCAGCCAATGGCATCATCTCTTGCTACGCATGCGCAGAGGCCCTCAGCACTTCTATCCCTGCTTGTTTCACTTCCTCTCCCTCTCTCGCTCTCTCTCTCTCCCTCTCTCGCTCTCTCTCACACAGAGTACATCCATAATGTCGTTACACAAAGCTGCATGCAGTTAAAGCATCAATCTAAGCGATGTATTCCAGAGTACAGAGGAAAATCAGTGAAGTCATTGAAAGATCGGGATTCGAACTAGGGGCAACTGATTGAAAATTATATACAGCATTAATTGTTCATTGTATGAGCTATCAAACATGCTTTCGTCTACAGCTCTATCTCTGCCTGTTTCTGCGATAATTGAGATTTAAACTTAAGGATCGAACCCTGGACGTCAGGTACCCTAATATACACCCGCAAGATATTATCTGATGACATAAACGTAATAGGTTTATTTGGTGCCTTTGTCTTAATTATTTCCTGTTATTAAATTTATAAGTAAACTTCATTGAATCGGTATTCGAACTCAGAACGCCAGAAACAAAATTATTTATAATATTAGTTTGATGTGTTTAAAAGACCTGTATGCAGTTGCAACATTGATCTAAGTGATATATTCTAGAACACAGTGGAAAATTAAGGAAGTCACTGAAAGATCGGGATTCGAGCTAGGGACACTGATTGGAAATTATATAAAGCATCAATTGTTCATCGTAGGAACTAAAAATCGTGCTTTGGTCCGCACCTTAATCCCTGCTAGTTTCTGAGATAATTGAGATTTTAAAGTTAAGGATCGAACCCATGACACCTGGACTCTAATATACATGCACAAGAAACGAGCTAATGGCATAAAAGTAATAAAGTTTCTTTACTGTCTTTATTTTAATTAGTTTTGGAGTTATTAGAAGACCGGTTTCGAGCAATCGTAAATGGAGCCTTGCATCCCGAGCTATAATTAGTTTTTATTGCATCATTTTGTCTCTTTTCATTCAGGACATGCGCGTGAGTTGGTGTGTGCGTGTGTGGGTTGGTGCTGTTGGGTGTAAGTGAACAGGCATATGTGCTTGCACGTGTGTGTGTGTGTGGTCGTGTGCTGTTGGGTGTAAGTGAACAGGCATATGTGCTTGCACGTGTGTGTGTGTGTCCATGTATATGTATGTGTGAGTGTAAGAGCACTGGTGTATGTATGTATACGCATGAGGTGCGTGAATGCGTGAGTGTAAGAGCACTGGTGTATGTATGTATACGCATGAGGTGCGTGAATGCGTGTGTGTACTGGTGTATGTACGTGAGTGTGTGTGCACTGTTGTATGTGTGTGTCCATGTATATGTATGTGCGAGTGTAAGAGCACTGGTGTATGTAGGTATACGCATGAGGTGCGTGAATGCGTGTGTGTACTAGTGTATGTGTGTGTGTTGGTGTATGTATGTGCGTGTGTGTATGTGTGTGCATGTGTGTACTTACATGTACGTGTGTGCGTGTGTGTGCATGCGTGCACCAGTGTATGTTTGCTGATGTGTGTACAAGTGCTCGTGTATATGTGAACGCCTGAATGTGTACAAGTCGTGGAGAAAGAAAGAGATAGATAGAAAGAAAAAGAGAGGAGAAGAAGAAAGAATGTTGTCTAGGCATCGAGATATCTAAGTATGCATCAGTTTAATATAAATAATTATATTTGCTAATTGCAATTTTAATCCGACCGCCCCCAGCTTCAATATTTTAATAGTTATTATAGCGTTTCGCAGGGCAGGATTCGAACTACGGACCTCTGGTTCCTAAGAATACAGCTCGTTAAACATTGTAATGTCGTGTATATTAAATTATATTTGTTAAACACGTTTTAATCTGACCGCCCAATACTCACATAGTTTAATATTTATTAAGCATTAGAGTTTAGCAGATTCGATCTAGAACCTTCTGAACACCGTTTCATTAATTAAATTATATTTGTTAAATACATTTTAATCTAGCCGTGCATAGTTTAATAGTTATTGGGCATTAGAGTTTCGCAGATTCGATCTAGGACCCTCTGAACACCCTTTTTATTAATTATTGTAATGATATATAAAAATTAAGTTATATTTGTTAAGTACATTTTAATCTGACCTTACATAGTTTAATATTTATTAAGCATTAGAGTTTCGCTGCGTAAGATTCGAACTAGGGTCCTCTGAACGGTCTTTCATTAATCAGGGTAATGATGTATAAAAAAATTATATTTGATAAATACATTTTTAAATCTGACCTTGCATAGTTTAATATTTATTAAGCATTAGAGTTTCGTTGGGTAAGATTCGAGCTAGAACCCTCTGAACACCCTTTCATTAATTAGGGTAATGATATATAAAAAATTAAATTATAATTGATAAATACATTTTTTTAATCTGACCTTGCATAGTTTAATAGTTATTGCGCGTTAGAGCTTCACTTGGTAAGACTCTAGCTAGAATTCTCTGAACGCCGTTTTTATTAATTAAGGTAATGATATAACAATATCAATCATTAATTTCTCATTAGCAATAAACTTTTGATTACAGTAAGAATCGAACACCGATCTATGGATATCACTCAGAGGTTTAATGCACGTAATGAAATGTATATTAGGCGCTTTTTCGGAGTCGTTGTCTGAAACAGAATACTTGTTAACTATGCTCGGATATATTCGTAGGAGGTCGTAAAACATCGGAGAGAACTCCCTCAGGCAAAATCATGATGGCCGACTATGACGTCACGCAGAGTTGGTAAACAAGTTTCTCTCTCTTTCACACAAACAAGGACAGGACGCGTATAAAGCAACCCTCGTATTCTTTTGTTAAACTAGCAGGTGGCCAAACAATGGAAACGTCGCAGGTGTCTTTCTAAACTAGCCTTGCACAGGACAATAGAAAGGCACACACAATAGAATCTCTTACACAATGGAAAGGGTCAGGCTTTGTTATTGGATTGTGGGATGGGAACGCTGCAGGTGTCTTTCTAAACTAGTCTTGCCAAGGACAATAGAAAGGCACACACAATAGAATCTCTTACACAATAGAAAGGGTCAGGCTTTGTTATTGGGTTGTGGGATTAGTATGCCAGGTGGTCTTTCTAAAGAATGCTTGCATCGGACAATAGAACTTGTTTCTCTGTTAACTGGCTTAGGTTCTCTTTGTTACAACCCTAATTCATCATGGGCTTTGTTCATTTTGACAGCTGAAGGTTAAGCATTGTTCTTTTGTTAAAAGCTAGTGAAACGAGTATGCCACGTGTTCGACACACAATGGAAGTGGGGGTGGGTAACTGACCAGGTGCAGAAGTGGCCTGATGTGGGATGGGTAGGAAAAACATCTCGCCTTTGTTACAGAACCTTAAATTTATGACCCCTTTGTTCGTTTTGACAGTTGATTGACAGCCTTAATTGCTTAACTGTCAAGCCTCCATTGTACTCAACATGATTTACGACCGCAGCTGCAACTAAAACTACCAAGGAGCTGGGGGTGGGGGTGGGGGAGGGGAGGGGGCGGGGCTAATTAGCATATGAATAGACATTCCATGCATAAATTAAGTGGGCCAGCTCTCTTATTCTCCCCCTACTCATGACTTCATCCAAACTGTTTAAAACATATAAATCGACGAATTACATTCCAAAACGCCTACATATAACACCAAATTAGCCGTTTCCGACAAGTCATAAAAATGGAATTTACAGCCACCCGGGAGTGAAAAGCCATGATTTAATGTCTTCGACTAAACTGTTCAAACGTATATAAATCGACGTATTAGACCCTAATACGGCACTATATCTTGATTTCATAACTTTGCCCAAACTGTCTAAAACGTATATGAATAGGCGCATTAGAACCTAATACGTCTATATAACACCAGAATAGCGAGTTTCCGAGGAGCCAATAGGATGGCATTTCGAGCCACCTGGGAGCAAAATCATAATTTAATGACTTCGTCAAACTGCCTTAAACTTATACAAATCGACGTATTACGTCCTTATACGCCTATATAACACGAAAATAACCAGTATCCGACAAGACATAAAAATGGTATTGCGATCCTCCTGGAAGTGAAAAGTTCCGATTTCAACACCTCGTCCAAACTTTATATAAATTGATGTCATAGACCCTATTAGGCTTATTTAACATCATTGTATCAAGCTTCCGACAAGTCAGAAAATGTCATTTCGAGCCTCCTAGGGGACAAAAATCATTATTTCATGACATCGTCCAAACTGCTTAAAATTATATAAATTGACGTATTAGACCCTAATATAACACTAAGATAGCGAATTTCCGGCAAGTCATAAAATGGGATATCGAGCCTCCTGGGGACGAAAAATCGTGATTTCATGACTTCGTAGAAACAACCTAAAACGTATCTAATATTACGTATAGCATCCCTTTACGAGTATTAACACTATAATAGCGGGTTTCCGTACAGTCATAAAAATGGCACTTCTACCTTCGTGGGAGCGAAAAATAATGATATCATTATCTGGTCCAATCTGCCTAAAACCCATATGAATCTACGTACTAGATATTAATACGGCTATATTAACACCAAAATTTAAATTGAGTTTTATTTATGGACGCTCTACTACTATGGTCCTTTACGTCCCATTCTATACTGGGCGTGAAAGACCTGTAATTTTGCTCGGCGCCCTCTTAATTAGGCTAGAGGATCTTTTACGTGCCATAAATGTACGGCACGGGACCACCAGCTTTACTTAATATCCGAAGGAAGCCATGCTAAGGATTTTTACGCCCGAAAAAAATCATCGCTCTCCGACGGGTTTGAACCCGCGACCTTGGGAACTAAAGGCTAACACGGTACCACTTGTCCACAGAGGACCGCATATTAACACTAGCATAGCGAGTTTCCGATAAGTCATAAAATTTACATTTCGAGCCATCTGTGAGCCTCCTTCATGATTTCATTACCTCATCCACACTGAGTAAAAATTATATAAATCCACGTATTACATCCCTACACACCTATATAACACCGAGATTGCGAGTTTCCGATAAGTCATAAAAATGGTATTTCGAGCCTCCTGGGGGCGAAAAATCATCATTTCATGACCTCGTCAAAACTGCCTAAAACGTATATACATCGATGTATTGGACCCTAATAAGCCTATGTAACACCAAGATAGCGAGTTTCCGAGGAGTCATTAAAATGGCATTTCGAGCCACCTGGGAGTGAAAAATCATGATTTAATGACTTCCTCAAACTGCCTAAAACTTATAAATCGTCGTATTAGATCCTTATGCGCTTATATAACACCGAAATAGCCAGTTTCCGACAAGTCATAAAAATGGAATTTATAGCCTCCCGGGAATGAAAAATCATGATTGATGACTTCGACAAAACTGCTTCAAATGTATATAAATTGAGGAATTAGTCCCTAATACGCACTATATAACCAAGATAGTGAGTTTCCCACAAGTCATAAAAGTGGCATTTCGAACCTTCTGGAAGCGAAAGATCATGATTTCATGAACTGGCCCAAACTGCATAACACTTATCTAAGTCGGCGTATATTATCCCTATACACCCATATAACACAAAAATAGCGAGTTTCCGACAAGTTATAATAATGATAATTTGAACCTCCTGGGAGCGAAAAATCATGATTTCATGACTTCGTCCAAACTGCCTAAAACTTATATAAATCGATGAATTAAATCCCTATAAGGCTATATAACATCAAAATGAGGAGTTTCTGACAAGACATAAAAATTGTATTCCGATACTCCTGGAAGTGAAAAGTCATGATTTCAACGCCTCATTCAAATTATGATACACTTATATACATCGACGTCATAGAACCTAGTACGCTTATTTAATATCCTTGTATAGAGTTTCCAAAAAGTCAAAAAATGTCATTTCGAGCCTCCTAGGAGCGAAAAATCATAATTTCATGACATTGTCCAAACTCCCTAAAAGTTATATGAACTGACGTAAGTAGCTTATTAAGGAGAGAGCGAGCGCAGTTTTTTGCGTTTATATGGGAAAGGATAGGGAAAACGAGGCTAGATGCGGCGGTTCACGGAGGAAAATGCGTTTATATGGGAGAAATACGGAAAACGCGGAGAGGTGCTAGGCTAGACAGATGCTGAAGGAGGAAAATGCGTTTATATGGGGGATAGGGAATACGAGAGATGTGCTAAGATAGATGAATATTAAAGGTGGAATGCGTCTATATAGGAGAGATAGGGAATACGAGGCTGATGCTAAGCTAGACAGGGGTTGAAGGAGGCGAATGCGCTTTATATGAGAGAGGTAGTGGAATACGAGGAAAAAAGCTATGCTAATCAGAGGTCGAGTAGAGTATACGTTTATATGGGAGAGGTAGGGAAAACGATGATAGGTGTTAGGGATCCTGGTTAAAGAAACTGTAATACAAAGAACCGCATTGCTCAAGAACTTTAACAACAAAAGGTCTACGTATTTGCATGGTTTTCGAGAAGGGGTCTTTAGTGGAAAAACCCCCTAAGTCAGTAGTATAGAAATGACAGTATTTGCGCACTTCATATGCAGGAATGTGTATTCATATGCAAATGAGGCCCCCCATCCCCACCCCCTGGCACCTTCTACTTGCAGCTGGGGTCATAACTTTTGTTGAATGTAATGGAAAGCTTGACAGGTAAGCAATTAAGGATGTCAATCACCTGTAAAAATGAACGATAGAACAATAAATTATTCTGTTGTAACAAAGACAGACATGGCATTCTACACACTCCATATCCGCAAATGTGTGCACTTCTGCACCTGAAACAACCACCTCCCAGTCGCATTGTTTAACGACCACGTGCAAAAGAACAACGGTTATCCATCACCTGTCAAAATGAACAAAGGGCATACTAAATTACGTTTATAACAATAGAGAATGCGGCAACATGTTCAAACAAAGGAGCAGACGCTATTGTCCCAGCTCTATTGAATTCCCTGGATGTGTGTACTTTTAGAAATATCACCTGCAACCTCCCAGTCGCATTGTTTGACGAACATGTGCAAAAGAACAAAGGTTGTCCTTCACCTGTCGAAATGAACAAAAAGCGTGACAAATTATGCTTGTAACAAAAGAGAATGCTGAAACTTTGCTAACAAAGGGACAGATGCTATTGTTTTCTTTTCTATTGTCCAGAACAAGACTTCCTTAGAAAGACCACCCATGTAGCACCCATTCCACTGGAATATAACAAAGAGGTAGTCTGGCTTAGCGATAACAAAGAGACTCCATTATCCCAACTGTATTGAATTCCCGTACACGTACGGTGAATGTCCTGTGTTTGTTTGACCGAGGGGAAGACAGAGAGATCAGTTTACCTGCTAGATCATAAATTCCACCACTGCTCGACCCAGACATCATGGCGCCCGCACTGCCTGAGACTACTTCTCTCTCAGAGCAGCAGTCTTCACGAAGTCCTACGGGTATACCCGAACATAGTTATACAACCTCTCGGTTTATTGGTTCTTTCAAACAGCTATATAAAACATTTGTTTAACATATTTTATTACTTATATTATACCCATGTGTATACTCAGATATCTATGGCTTGGTGTTCGAATCTTACTGCAATTAAAAAGTTTAATGTTTTAATTGCTAATGAAAAATTGATGCTTTGTTAGAGTAAAACATTATTATATCATTACCCTGATTAATGAAAGGGCGTTCAGACGTCCTGGTTCGAACCTTACCCTGCGAAATTCTAATGCTTAATAAATATTAAATTATGGAAGCATGCACGGATAGATTAAAATGTATTTAACAAACATAATTATTTATATTAAACCCTGGTGTATACTTAGATATCCCGATGCCTAGATACGATTCTTTATTTTCTTTCTTCTTCCTTCTTTCTTTTCCTTTTTCTTTCTATCTATCTCCTTCTTTGTTCTCGACTTGCACACATCCAAGCGTTCACATATACACGAGCACACGCACATACATCAAGAAACATATACCAGTGCACGCGCTCATGCACCAGTGAACGCACACACACGCACACACATACACCAACGCATGCACATACACCAGTTCACGCTCACACACACATACACACGGACATACACACATACGTATACCAGTGCACTTACACACACACTCACACGCACACACGCACGCATACACACATGCACACTCACGCACACACACTCACATACGCCTACAAACATAGACATGTATACCAGTACACGCACGCATGCGCACGCACGCACACACATATACACGAATGCACTGGAAATTATTACCTTTACAGATTTCAAAAACCTTTGTCTCATTTCACTGTAACCTAGCAAAATGTAATTCTCTTCAGGCTACTATCTTCACATGACTTTCATCCCAACGCATTTTTTTATAACTCGTGTAAAGACATTATGTAGGTACTCTCTGAGAGAGAGTGAGAAAGAGGGGGGAATTGAAGCAAATAGTGAGAGAAGTGATGCGAACCTCTGCGCATGCGCAACAGGTGATACTTACATTGGGTGCAATAATCACGTGACGTGTATACAACCCCCAACATGACGATGTGCTGACATCACCTGGAGGGTTTTAGATTCTTATATAAACAGTTAACAACGCATGCTAGAGACATTGTGAGCTTATTAAATCTACATTTAAATTTTAAAGAACTTCAAAAAGCAACGCGAGGTGTTTTTTAATTTAAGAGGTGCGGGCAATTGATTTCTACACGTACAGCATTCATCAACACAAAACAGTGCAAGGTGAATGAGTTTTTACATTACTATACAAAATCACTGTTGGCTTTTACAATACATTTAATTTTGTTTAAACGATGCAATGCATCAAAGACGAATCGTTGCATGAGTATCATATTTTTTTAATCTTAACTCTACACTCTCATGGATTTCTCTACAAATTCATCCTACACTAACATTAATACGATTTTCTCTACGCATTCTTTGTTTGTCTACACATTCATCTTCCATTAACATTCACACGATTTTCTCTACTCATTCTTTGTTTCTCCACACGTTCATCCTCAATTAACATTCACACGATTTTCTCTACTCATTCTTTGTTTCTCTGCAGGACATCTTCCATTAACATTCACACCATTTTTTTACCCATTTTTTGTTTCTCTACACGTTGATCCTCAATTAACATTCATACGATTTTCTCTACCCATTGTTTGTTTCTCTACGCATTTATATGATTTTCTCCACGCATTCTTTGTTTCTCTGCACATTCATAAGCATACTTAAAAACCTTTGACCATGTAGCACAGCACACGCTTTATTTCTAATATAAAGAAATGTATAAAACTTGCCCTTCAACTTGAATAACATATTGTAAATAATAATTCATGATCAATGTCTGTTACAGATTGTTTAGCAAGTAGACTTAACAAGATAACTGAAGAGCGTAGTTTTCTACCGACACGGCGAGTTCAAGATCTCGAAATAGGTCTTAAATATGAGATAAAGTCCTTAAAGAGGGCTCAAACAAAATACAGCACCAGGATCGTATCTTCGTTGGAAGATTCTCAAGTGTTCTTGCCTGAGCGCTATAATTCGTTAACTGATCAAGAGCTTGCAGAAATACCTGGAAAATTATACCTTGAATATAACGGTATGACAGAGATGGGGAAATTTGAGACGTGTAAATTGTCTTTTGTACCTGAAGCGAAGGTATGTAGAAATGTCAAACTTAAGTATTGAATGTTCTCCCATTTTTCTATGAAAAATGTTCATAAATAAAACAGCTGACTCATTGATATTATATATAAAGATACAAGAGATACGTGTAATAGAATTTTACAAAAAATCACGAAATCACAATATCACATGTTTTGAATTTAGTTATATCTATCGAAAATAACGACCGATATCCCAATCTTTATACAAATCTTTTGTTTCATTTTAAGTGTACACTACCAAAAAATGTAATTCTTTTCAGTTTACCTTTACTACCCAAAGCATGTTTTCTAAGAATGTCATTGGACAATGTTACAGACGGTGCAATAAGGGGAAGAAAAAGAGGAACAGCTTTGCACACCTACAAAGGAGGCTGACGCTATTGGATAGAATAAGCAACATCGAGACCCCCAGGAAACATGTTGGTAAGAAGCGGGTGCCGAGACGTCTACATCTCGAGAAGACACAACGTTAAGATAGGATTCTTCTACGATTTTCCAGCGCTTATAGTAAAAACACAGACAAATTTATATGCATGACCATTCAAGACTGGGAGATAATTCGAGAGAGTCTTCCTACATTCAAAGCATTCCTCC
The DNA here is from genome assembly GCA_030765065.1 of Deroplatys truncata. Classification (NCBI taxonomy): domain Eukaryota; kingdom Metazoa; phylum Arthropoda; class Insecta; order Mantodea; family Mantidae; genus Deroplatys; species Deroplatys truncata. The sequence continues at coordinate 205,330,033 of CM060983.1, forward strand.
ACTCGAGAAAGTGTCCGCGAGTGGAATATTGTGAAAATATAGTTTTGTCTTATAATATTGTTGCTTATATGCAAGAATCCGAAATAAAGTTTTTGAATACTAATTTAAATGATTGTGAAATACTTTTAAACAGCGATTAAATTTGCAGGCTAAAAATACTTGAATCGTTTATAGATTACCATTAGGAAACCTATCTGTTGCAAGTGTAATGCCATATGCAGGAACGAGGAGTTGGAGGAGTAAAGTGATGGAAATGGATGAGAAATAACAATAAAAAAGGATGAAAGTGTGCTTTTACATCGTGGTTTTTTTCATTAAAAATCCTTACATTCCTTATGAAAAAATAAATACTTACAATGATTATTTTAAAATATAAGCTGCATTATATGAGTCAGAGGCTTGTATGTAAATACTTTATCATTAATTATTATACAATGCAATGAGGTCCGTGCAGGAATATTTGCACTAGCTTGAATTTTTATTCTGATGTTGACACCACCATTTACAACTTCCTCTGGTTGATGCGAGCAATCTATAACAAATATAGGAGCACATTTAAGAAAATCTTTTCTAATCAATAAAGGATAATTCTCTTTTTCATAATAAGAGCTTTGGAACTTTGAGTACATGTCACACAATGATGCAAATCTCGAGTTTCCAAAGTCCAAATACATGTTGTGATAGAGATAACATTCGCTCATAAGATAAAGTCCTAAATTAGTTATGTTACAATGATCGAAAACGGAACAGTCTTTAGATGCATTACTCGATCTCAAAGTCTGAGCATCCAAAATGACAAATCTCGGCTTCTCCATTTTTGTTGTGGAGGTGACATTCCAGGTGAACGATTTAGTTTGCGGCACAGCAGACTGAGTATGCAGGTCCATGGTCCTAAATGGGAGATACAGCGCCTTGTCCGACTTGAAAATCTTGAGGATTTCAACCTGTTCAGCATCAGAAAGTCAAATCACAGGCATTCTCCACTCGATTCGCGCAAGCTTAACGATTGCATTCTCTTCATCCTGAGGTGCTATAACACAGTTTTTAGAGTCCTTGGATCAAATCACACCAACTCCAGCTTGCTATTGAGGATGAGTTCCTTGTGGTCGTCAGCAAATCCCAGAAGCATCGAAAGGCTCCATTTGCTGCATTCTCAATGTCCATGTCTTCTCCAGGAAAGCACCATCCAGCATTCAACAGACGATCAGATTCCATGGGGTTGAGAGCAGCATAGTTGCGTAAAGTTGACGCGATCCCGGGGTTTCTGGTTCGATCAATAGTTGAGCCATTCATATCCAGTCGAATCTCCTCAAACATGAATGCAATAGCGTTATTGGTAAATTATGCAGTGTTAGCTGCTCCATTAGGTTTAGTAATACTCCCCTCGATGTATAGATAACTTCAATTAGGTAATGTATATAAATCCTCAGCTTGACAAGGGATTCTAATCTCGTCATTAGCGTCCAGAGCTGATGTATTATACGGTAAAAGCACATGTTCCTCTTCTTCAGTGTTTTTGTCGTCGAATCTCAGTGTCTCGGTAACATTGAAGCTGTCCATGATTATAGGATTCTGAAGCCCAATACCTGAAGGAACTGCCGATTGCGTGATGTTAATCCGCTGGGTGTCAAGGGCAGAGTATAACTCGTGTGTCGAATTACTCCATTATTATATCCTCGACGTCGCTGACTTCTTCTAAACTCTATTGGCATTGCAACGGATGTGAAGCCTTATGCTTATATCTTCGTTTCTAAAGTCAATGATATTACCGTTCTGGTCCTCTACACGAAGACTAATTTTCTCTTTAGCATTGGTGTTTAAAATTGAAAGGTAAATTGGATTTGACGGTTCTTGAGAAATATGATACCCAGGCGGAACAGACTGGAAAATCTCGTAGATCGAGTATCCAGTTTTACCGTCGATGAAAGAGTCTGTTGCAATACTGCAGTCGATTCGTATGATGCTCAACTTAAATATATTCACCAGGAAATCAGATTCAGCCAGCTGATTAGCTGGAATAACTTTGCCGTTGAGGCCCAAGAGCGATCATATAGAACGATCATTGGAAAAATAAACCGTGAAAGGACATTTAATTTCAGCCTTCATGGTTTATTATTAGGTCTAATAAAAATACATTCTCATCCACCCATAGCTTATCTCTGATGTATTCATTAATATCAGCAAACGCATAAGTTCCATCAGGTATATCAATGATCGTAATTTCATCATTGTGTATGAAATGAAATTGATTATTACTACTATCAACGTTCGGAATGGAATGGATCTATCTGAAGAGGGGATTCAGGTATGTAGTAAGAACAGACTCGTTGCCACTGACGGCAATAGTGTAACTCATTGCGATATAAATTGCAAGAACAAGTGCCCGCAAATGACTGAGCTAAAGCTCTGAAACCTCTTAGTGTTATACAGAACCTTAACGCCTCTGAGGTACTTTTCTATCTCTTTTGGAGACTTCAAGTTTCCAAAGCTATCGAAATAAAAAAATGACACGTTGCCATCCATCTTTATAGCAACCCAATGAGTGGCTTCATTCTCTGAAGTATCGAGATTGATAATAATTCTCTCTCTGTAACGAGGTCTTGATCGATCATGTAGCTGATCGATCATGTATACACCTCTAAAATGAGGAATCTTTAAAAGTTGGGCATACAAGTCGAGGTCTATGTTACTCAAGGCTTTTTCCGGGACAATTATTGCCTTCTGCCGGAGTATTTTGAATTCCCTTTATGGCTCTGTCTCCTCTTCCTTTCGGTGTTCCTCGCCTTATTCTTCTTCACTCGAAGGCCCCTCCCTCTTGCTTCAATTTCTCTGTTATGCCTCGGCAAGTTGTTTAATTGCTGCCTTTTACTTATTTACTGCTGAGGCAATTTGCGCTACACCTCCAGCAGGAGCACCTAGAGCTGCAATAATTGGTATCAGAGGTAGAAATCCACCTCGTTTCTTCTTCCTGAATCCAGCACCAACAGCCACATTTCCCTTCATAATTGCTGTTACTAGTCTCGCTGCCAACTTTTCACCTAATGTAGCATCAATGATTGCACTCTTTTCCACGCCGTTTCAGCCAAGATATTGTCGGCAAGGTTTCTCGAAGCACAATCCTTATGCTGAGCGTGGGCAATGTCGTGAAGATTGCACGCTTCGTCTAATGGGTTGATTCTGGAGTCTCCTCTCTTTAATCTGTTTTCTAGCTTTGTCCCGGGTCCGCAGTATCTGTAACCAGGTAAATGTGCTTCAAATGGCAGCCTGTTAATGAGAGAGTTAATTAAACCAGAGCCTCTTGCGATTTTAACCACGTTAGTTCTCATGTTATACTAATTGATTTTTATTAGTGTATTGCTCTCTTATACTTTGTATTACTTACATTCATTGGCATATATACATTATGGGTGATTTGTTTTTTTTTAGCTGGCAAGATGAAGCTGGTGAGGCAAGATTGCTCAATGTCGATTCAGGCACTAGACTTTGAAAGCGACTTTAGACGCAAACTTCATGGAAAGCTGATTCCTGACAATGTTAGAATTCTAGACATCTCCATCAGGTAACCCTCTGATGCTAAAAAGGTAACCCACTTACGCTAAAAAGGTGAACCGCTCACGCAAAAAGGTGACCCACTCACGCAAAAAGGTGACCCACTCTCGCAAAAAGGTGACCCACTCACGAACAAAAGATGACCAACTCACGCAAAAAGGTGACCCACTCACGCAATAAATGTGACCAACTCACGCAAAAAGGTGACCCACTCTCGCAAAAAGGTAACCCACTCACGCAAAATGTGACCCACTCTCGCAAAAAGGTGACCCACTCACGCAAAAAAGTGACCCACTTTCGCAAAAAGGTGACCCAATCACGTGAAAAGGTGACCCACGCACTCAAAAACGTGACCCTCTCACGCAAAAGGTAATCCACTCACGCAAAAAGGTGAACCACTCACGCAAAAAGGTGACCCACTCTCGCAAAAATGTAACCCACTCACACAAACAGATGACCCACTCACGCAAAAAGGTGACCCACTCACACAAAAAGGTGACGCACTCACGCAAAAGAGTACATTGTATTTAAAACAAATAGAGTAGTATCGCAGGCGTTCGTGGTAATTTCAATCAGTGATTTTTGTCATTGTTATTTAATGTAATTTCAGCTGATTCATGTAGTATCCAAGGTATTCGAATCCATTTTTAAAAAAGTAATTCAGTGTCATAGATGTGGCTACCGAATCTGCAACTGATGGATTAACTGCTGCTGTTACCGTGCGACGTCTTGTTGCTACTGCGGCTAGTGTTGTGGTAGCGACTGATGCTGCTATTGTTGTAGCAGATGCTGCTACAGCTGTAGGATCTTTTACAACTATTGTTATACCTGCTGCATCTGGTACGATAGCAGCTGTATTTGCTTCTGCTACAGCTATTGTACTGACTGTGTCTAATGTTGCTACAGCTGTCGGATCTGTTGCTGCTATTGTTGTAGCTGATGTTGCAGTGCTGTATCTACTACTACAGCTCTCGTATTTGATGTTGCTGTTGTCGTTATGACTGGTGTTGCTGGGGTGGATGAATCTACAGCTGCTGGATTATCATTGCTGTAATGCTTGCTGTTGCTGACGCTCCTGAATCTATAGCTGCTGCTATTACTACAGCTGTTACGTAACCGGTTGTCGTTGCTGTTGTTGTTGTAGTTGTAGCAAATGCTGATACAGCTACTGTATCTGCTACGGTAGCTGTTGTATTTGATTCTGCAACAGCTATTGTGGCTGTTGGCTGATGTTTCTGTAGCTGCAGGATCTATTGCTGCTATCGTTGTAGCTGCTGTTGCTATAGTTGCTGTATCTGCTACTACAGCTGTCGTACTTGCTGTTGCTGTGATGCTTGCTGTTGCTGAGACTGCTGCATCTACAGCTGTCGGATTACCTGTTGCTACACCGCTGTGTAACCGGTTGTTGCTGCGGTAGCTATTGTTGCAGTGGATGTTCCTGTAGCTGTCGAATATGTTTTCATAACTCGTGATTTAACCAATGACGAATGTTTACTACTGAAAATTTATCGAAATGAAACTTCATTTTAACAGATAATTCAAATAGTATCACAAATTATACTACATTTACATACTTTTCTAAACCTTACATGCTTTTATATGTTAAACAGTTAGCGGGTGAGAAGGTGTATAGAAGCAGCATAACTAGCGCATGCACATGGTTCAGGAGACATTATAACATGTTTAAGGTTTAATGTTTTATATGCTTACATTTTTTGTTCACGTTTAGCAGCTTTATCAGTTAACTCATTGCTTCATTAAACAATAATTGTAAGGGCAGAAGTCCCTCCCTTTTATATAGACTTGAGACTAACACTATCATTTGCTCCTAACGACAGGGTTAACTCCTCCCCTTCCATCTTCTCCTTTCCTCACCATTTGCTATGTGCAAACACAGCACATGAGTAAACTTCAATTTTTTAAGATTGTAGACTCGCGGAGATAATCTTCAACTTCAGGTTACATTCTTTTAAGCACTGCTTGTAATACTGTAATGTCAATACGCATAGGTAGTTATTCCATTCTCGGCAATCACTCCTTTATCATCAAAGCGATTCAATGTAATTTTATTCACTTGCACTGTGGCAACAGCGTGCTTTCGTGATAGGATTAGATTCATGGGTGTTCTGATGATTTCACAGGTTTTAAGACAGTCTGTTTAGCTCCCAAACGTAATGTACTGCTTAATAGCACTACGTTTAATACGTTTAATTTTTTATGATTGAGCCTTGAATATCTAAGGCATACATCTTAGGTCGTAGTCCGACAAAGCGCAGGATGATTTTGCTATTAGCCTCATCTTTAAATTTCCCAAGCACCTTGTTTAGAGTTGAATGCATATATGGTTGACAGGGTAATCAGCTGTATCGAGATGATCAAGTAAACGTAGCTTGTCCTGGTACACATCTTCAGTTGTTACACGATGAATGAATGAATCAGTGTCCATATACTTAAGCTTCAGGATTTCAGCTCCGTAATATGGTAACAACAAATCATAATCATAGCGATACTATAATGTCTTTGAGAGGTCTAACACACTCATACCAATGTGTATAGGCTTTTTGAACACGATCTGACGAGAGGCCATATGTACAGCAGCTAGATTAGCAGCATATATTGTCCTACCGATGAACGTAGGCTTGGAGATCAACTTCTCCAGATTCTTCTTCTCATTTGTTACCATTCGATTACGTAGGTTCTCTATAGTTTTTCCAAACGTTGCGTTGTTAAAGAGCTTGTAGAGATCCTTCTGAAAATAATTTGCAGCTTGTTGCCTTAGTCTGTTGTTAAATTCAACACAAGGTTTCAACCACCGAGACTGTCGGAATTGTAGCACACGATGCATTTTACTCAAACCTAACTCGTGATTAAGAGCTTGCTTCAAGGTCATGTAATGCACTACATACTCCTTTCGAGGTGTAAGATGAGGTATCAGTTTCTCTGTAGATGCTTCCAATGGTTTCATACGTTCAGGCAGGTAAGGTAGATCGTTGTGTAGATCGTGAAGTTCTGCAGGATACTCGATGTCAACTTCTAATATGTACCCATAAGGATCATCTTCTTGTAGTCTTTCTATGTTGATTTCTTCACGTGAAATCCACTGAAATCCACCATAAGGGAGAGGGTGGCACATTGCCCAACCATATTGGTTATTAGCGTCCTCATATGTAATAAATTGGGTTGGTCTTGACGGATCCAACTTCTCCATATACCTGTTATTAGCCTCTGCATACTGATGGGAAACTTGGCATAAACCTACTTTTATACCTTATTCCATCATGAGCAGTTGATCATAATCTTGCAACAGTTCCAGCTGAATTCCTGTATACAGTAACATAGCATTCCATGTAAGTCCTGGAGAGGTAAAATAATATGCTAGATCGACTTTGTGTGTTTTGAGGGTTTGCTCTCTGAATGCCTCAAAGACATCAGCTAAAAGAACTACATCCGAGGTTAAGTAGAGATCGCTGTACTCTCCCAGGTTTCCCACGTTAAACAGCTCCCATACGTTTCTAGCATGATCATAGTCAGTATCAGTAATTTCTTCTTAATTTAATCTATTGTAGAAGGAGTCCTTAGGAGGCAAGCAGGTCTCGTTCAAAACACCCACGACGTGACAAAATCATATGGAAATACGCCCTTACGAGTCATCAACTTCAATTTGTCTTCTCCGAAGTACTTTAGTGTTTCAGGATATGAGGTTAGATTTTTACCAACTTATCCTAGCTTGTACTGAGGAATCGGAAGCTATTTACAAACCGAAGCTTTATATCTCCTACATACTTGGTGAATGAGATGTAGCTTTCTTCAGAACTAGGAATTACCTCCACCCTCTCGCTTGTACAACCCAGCTTCTTGACAATGAAATGCGAGTCATAGCCGCTGTGGTTGTGCATGAAGACAGGAATATATTTAGGTGTTTTGTAGAACGAATTACATTCATTATGTAGACTTCCACGATATTCACCACTGATGTGATCATGGTTGCGTACTTTGTAGTTCTTTTCAGTAAAGGCTTTTCCACACAAGTAGCATGCCATAGAAGACTCAAAATCCTTTTGCTGCTGGTCTGTAGGTTTCAGAGGCTTTGCAGATTTGTATACATTATTAATTTCCTTTGCAAGGAACGACAGATATTCATAAACTTCTGAGCAGCATCAACACCGCGATATACACGGGGTTGCTTAGGAAGACCAGTTTCCATGTGTTCAACACTGGATGACTTCTTCACGTAAACACAGAAGCTCATTGGTGTGTTCTCTTTATAAAGTGTTGTATAGGAAGTTTCAGGGTTAGGTATACACGTATGATATTGAGCGAGAATACTCTCAAAATCCGCATAGATGACATAAGGTAGTTTCAACATCCTCTCAACACTTTTAAACTGGACAACTGATTTATCCTTGGTTGGCATAACTACCCTTGCGACGCCGTGTTGAATACAGATGGCTGCATGTTCTTCTGGTTTTTCCAACCCACTTGGTCCATATCGATCATCGAAATGTGTAAAACATCGTTTGCAGGTATAAACACGTCCATTACGCTTAGTTTTCTGGCGTCAAACGAGCTTCTCAAAATTCTTTATATATACGTAGTGTTGTTTTCCATTACTGTCACTCAATAGCAACACGTCACAGTGTACAGGTAGTTCAGTCTCAATAACCTTTATCTGATACACTTCATGCTTCTCATCCAGCCCACAAACGTTAATAGACATCCTGTTAAGGTTCTTAAATTTAGGAATTTGAGAAAGTGGAGTAGGGTAAGAAACACAGCTGAAGTCGACTTATCTTGAAGCTGCTTGTATTTGCTAACGCGTTGCGCATCCTTCTCAACATACTTAGCTAATACAGAATATATGAAACATTTCTCATCGGTAAAGTTCTGGATGTTTGTTACACGCTTCTATAGCTCCAACAGATGACGGTAGAGATATGTAGCTACTTCCCCGTAACGGATTGTACTTGTTGATACGAAGTCGAACCCCTTCCACTGCAAGCATTGCCCAGTTGCTACCCTTAAGCTGCGACTCTTCCATTTCAGTAACCAATTCCTTGTGTTTCGCTTCCAACATCGAGTCTAGATCTGTTTCTAGAAATACAGACTGATTCCGTGTTTAAATGTTTTGTCACAGGTTTCTCCGTTACTGTTTACAAATTGACACTCAGCTAACAGATTAATTTTTAGGCTCTTGTAAATGCTAAGCTCCTTATGTACAGCCTGGATTATCCGTTGTTTTGCCTCATTCAGGTACATATTCAGGTCCTTCGTTGAATTACATTGTATAAAATACGATTTCAATCGTCCTTCGAACGATGTCTCGTATTCTTTCATATCATAGTCCTCCATTGTTGATAATAACTGATTTTTAGTAGGTTCCAATCTTATTTTCTTCTGGGGACTGCTTATTTCACATACATTTTCGTGCCGCTGACCCTTATAAGCATCATTGAAGGTTACATTACAATGCTTGCATTTGAAGAGCACATCTTGCAGCACATCTCATGCCTTTTCTTGTCATAACCTTGGAGGAATTTCTTCCTGCATTTAATACAAGAGTATCCTGATGCATTAGGAACTATATCTTTATATGCAGAGTTATTCATCCTTATTCTTGGGATAATTGGGATAATAACGTATTAATAACGTTCAATGTGTGACTGTTCAATGAAATGTAGACCTCTTCACCTTGATAACTCTTTAGAAAGCTGATTATTATTGGAGAGAACACGATGTTAACACATCCAGACTCATTAGCACAATAAAGACTAGTGAGTGAAGGTATCCTATTTATAGAGGTGACACGGATCCTTTTAGAACAATCATATACTGAATTTTTAATAATAAAACGATGATTCATGACGATATGTCTTCTATCGAAGACGAATAGTCATGGTGGGGGATGTATACACGTCACGTGATTATTGCACCCAATGGAATTATCACCTGTTGCGCATGCACAGAGGCTCTCAGCACTTCTATCCCTACTTGCTTCAATTTCCCCTCTCTCTCGCTCTCGCTCTCTCTCTCTCAGAGAGAGTACCTACGTAATGTCTTTACACGAGTTATAAAAATGTGTTGGGATGAAAGTCATGTGAAAATGGTAGCCTGAATGGAATTACATTTTGCTAGGTTACAGTGAAATGAGACAAATATTTTTGAAATCTGTAAAGGCAATAGGCGGCGCCGTGGCCGAGTGGTTAGACCGCTCACCTCCCACCGAGGCGGCCCGGGTTCGATCCCAGGGACCTGCATGTGGGATTTGTGGTGGACGAAGCGGCGTCTGGGCGGGTTTTCTCCGGGTTCTCCGGTTTCCCCCGCCATTCATTCCACCAACTGCTCCATCATCACTTTCCTTTCATCCATTTCACCAACATTTTCGTTTCATCTACTTCCTTCATCCCATACCAGGCATTGGGCTGATCACCCATCCTGGCTGCTCTGTATGATCCATGAGTGTCTGCTCCTCGACGGGCCTCTGACCCCAGGCACCCGCTTGTAAGTCCTGGGGGTGTAAGTCCTACATAAGAGGAGGGTAAACAGATAATGAATGAATGTAAAGGCAATAAGTTCCAGTGGTATCGTGTGTATGTGTGTGCGTGCATGCGTGGATGCGCAATCGTGCGTGCACTGGTGTACATGTCTATATTTGTAGGCGTATGTGAGTGTGTGTGCGTGAGTGTGCATGTGCTTGCATGTGTGTGTGGGTTGTGCTTGTGGGTGTATGTGTAAATGCCGGTATATGTATGTGTGTATGCGTGTGTGAGCGTGAACTGGTGTATGTGTATGCGTTGGTGTATGTGTATGCACTGATGTATATGTGTGCGGATGTGTGTGTGTGTGTGTGTTCACTGGTGCATGAGCGCGTGGACTGGTGTATGTTTGTTGATGTATGTGTGTGCTCGTGTATATGTGAACGCTTGGATGTGTGCAAGTCGAGAAGAAAGAAGGAGGTAGATAGAAAGAAAAAGGGAAAAGAAAGAAGGAAGAAGAAAGAAAATAAAGAATTGTTTCTAAGCATCGGGATATCTAAGTATACACCAGGGTTTAATATAAATAATTATATTTGTTAAATACATTTTAATCTGACCGCGCATACTCACCTAGATTTTCGCAGGGTAAGATTCGAACTAGAACCTCGAGTTACCTAAGAATACCACGCATATACGTAATGACGTATAAAAATTAAATTATTCATTCATTCATTCACTGTTTATCCTCACCTTGTGTAGGACTTACACCCCAGGACTTACAGGCGGGTGCCTGGGGTCAGAGGCCCGTCGGGGAGCCGACACACTCATGGAACAAACATAATGTCCAGAATGGGTGATCAGTCCGATGCCTGGTATGGGATAAAGGAAGTAGATGAAACGAGATGACGTTTAAATAGATGAAAGGAAAGGTGATGATGGAGCAATTGGTGGAATGAATGGCGAGAGAAACCGCAGAACCCGGAGTAAACCCGCCCAGACGCCGCTTCGTCGACCACAAATCCCACATGCGGGTCCCAGGGATTGAACCCGGGCCGCCTCGGTGAGAGGCGAGCGGTTATTCGGCCAAGGCGCCGCCAAATTAAATTATATTTGTTAAATACATTTTAATCTATTCGTGCATGCTTCCATAATTTAATATTTATTAAGCATTAGAGTTTCTGGGTAAGATTTGTACTAGAAGCTCTGGGTACCCAAGGATATCCTACATTAATCAGGGTAATGATATATAAAAATTAAATTATATTTGTTAAATACATTTTAATCTATCCGTGCATGCTTTCATAACTTAATATTTATTAAGCATTACGGTTTCGCAGGGTAAGATTCAAACTAGGACTTCTGTGCACCATTTCGTTAATCAGGGTAATGATATAATAATGTTTTAACCTAACAAAGCATCAATTTTTCATTAGCAATTACAACATTAAACTTTTTGACTGCAGTAAGATTCGAACACCGAGCTATGTACATCTAAGTATACACACGGGTTTAATATATGTAATGATATAAGTTAAACACATTTTTGATATCGCTGTTTGAAAGAACCAACAGAAACATAAACAGAGAGCTTGTACGAGGGGCACTATTTATATTTTGAGCCCTGGCAACCCTGAATGTTGTAGGTGCCATCTGACGTTTCCAATGGAAAGTTTGACTTTTTTACCATAATCTACTTCAACCATTTTGTCAAGAACGTCATTTGTTTTGTTTACACTAACTTGAAAATTGTGTGTCAACAAAAAGATGGAATTATCTCGTGAAAATGTTCGTGCAATGATTTATTACGACCTTCGACGTGGATTATCAAGACAATGGTGCATTGATCCACTAACTTCCACATTTGGCGACGAAGCTCCATTCTCTACCACTGTGAAACGCTGGTATAACGAATTTAATCGTGGCCGCCGTTCGCTCAATGATGAAGTTCGTGAAGGTCGTCCAAAATCAGTTGTGCCAGAAAACATTGATGCTGTGCAAAAACTAATAATGAAAGATCATCATGCGACATACTGTGAGATTGAGGTAGCCTAGGCATTAGTTCCACCAGCATATATAAAATATTACATGATTATTTAGCCGTGAACAGCGTTTGCTCTCGTTGGATCCCACATAAATTGACGCAATCTCAAAAAGATTGGTGTCGATTGGTGTACAAAAATGCTCAAGAAATACAATGGTGGTGCCACAAAAGACGTATATAAGATTGTAGCAGGTGACGAATCATGGATTTGTGCCTATGAGCTGGAACGTAAACAGCAGTCGACTATATGTGTGTTTCAAGATGAAGCAAATCCAACAAAAGCTTTTCGCACTAGAAGTAAATGGTCGCCTGCTTTTTCAGCTAAACTGGCCATGCGGCAACAGTGCCTTTAGAGGAAAGTAAAACGGTCAAATCCGAACGGTACACCACCATTTGTTTGCCGGAAGTCTTCGGTGAAGTAAGGAAAACCAACAAGAACTGTAGGATCGTTCTTCATCAAGACATTGCGAGCGCACATACACCTCGTCTAACAACAGAGTACTTAAAGGCTCAAAAAATCGAATTGATGGGTCATCCGCCATACAGTCCTGATTTGGCACCCAATGACTTCTTTTTGTTCCCAAACATCAAGAACAAATTGTGTGGACAAAGATTTTCGTTGGCAGGAGCTGTTGATGTCTTCAAAAAGCATGTTTTGGAGGTGTCTCAAGAAGACCGGAATAAATGCTTTGACAAATGGTTGAAACGGATGCAAGGGTGTATTGGTCATAAAGGAGAATATTTTTAAAAACAATAAAGCAGTTTTCAATCAGAAATTACTTTGTTTTAATTGTTAGGCTCAAAATATAGTGCCACTCGTATAACTATGTTCGGGTATACCCGTAGGACTTCGTGAAGACTCTGCTGCTCTCAGAGAGAAGTAGCCTCAGGCATTGCGGGCGCCATGATTTCGGGGTTGAGTGGTGGTGGAATTTATGATCTAGCAGGTAAATTGACCTCTCTGTCTTTCCCTCGGTAAAACAAAGACAGGGCCATTCACCGTACGTGTACGGAAATTCAATAGAGTTTGCATAATGGAGTCTCTCTGTTATCGCTACGGCAGACTGCCTCTTTGTTATATTCCAGTGGAATGGGTGCTGCACGGGTGGTCTTTCTAACGAAGTCTTGTTCTGGACAATAGAAAGGGATACAATTAGTTCTGTCCTTTTGTTAGCAAAGCTTCAACCTTCTCTTTTGTTACAAGCATAATTTATCACGCTTTTTGTTCATTTCGACAGGTGAAGGACAACCTTTGTTCTTTTGCACATGTTCGTCAAACAATGCGACTGGGAGGTTGCAGGTGACATTTCTAAAAGTACACACGTGCAGGAAATTCAATAGAGCTGGGACAGTAGCGTCTGCTCCTTTGTTTGACATGTTCCAGCATTCTCTATTGTTACAAACGTAATTTATTATGCCCTTTGTTCATTTTGACAGGTGATGGATAACCTTTGTTCTTTTGCACGTGGTCGTTAAACAATGCGACTGGGAGGTGGTTATTTCAGGTGCAGAAGTGTACACGTGTGCGGATATGAGTAGGGTATATAGGAGAGAGCTGGCGCAGTTTTTTGCGTTTATATGGGAAAGGATAGGGAAAACGATGGTGGATGCGTAGGAAAATGCGTTTATATGGGGAAGATAGGGACTACAAGGATCGATGCTAGGCCAAGTCATGGGTTGAAGGACTGGGGATGTGTTTTATATGAGAGATACGGGGAATACGAGGAGAAGTGTTGGACTAGATAGGGGTTGAGATATGGAATATGCATTTATATGGGAAAGGTAAGGAAAACGTGAACAGAGGCTAGGATAGACAGATGCTGAAGCAGGGGGAATATGAACATATTTACAGGAGAGATAGGGGATACGTGGAGAGGTACTAGACTATTCAGGGTTTGAAGGGTAGAGTATGGTTTTTTATATGGAGAGACGAGGAAAACGAGGGTATATGCTAGGTTGAGAGAACCTTCAAGGAGGAAAAAATGCGTTTATATGGGAGAGATAGGGAAAACGAGGAGAGGTCTGAGGTAGAGCAGGGACTGAAGGAGGGAGAGATATGCTTTATACGACAGAGATAGGGCATGCGAGGGGAGGTGCTAGTGCAGACAGAGGTTAAGGAGTACGGTATACATTTATATGAGGAATATATGGAAAATGGGGGCAGGCGGTATGATAGACAGAAGCTGGGCCACTTTTGCGTTTATATGGCAAAGGATAGGGAAAACGAGGGTATGTGCAACAGTTCAAGGAGGAAAATGCGTTTATAGGGAGAGATAGGGAATACGAGGGCTGATGCTAGGCTAGTCAGATGCTAAAGGAGGGAGGGATACGCTTTATACGTGAGAGATAGGGAATACAAGGAAAGATGTTATACTAAACAGGACTTGAAGGATAGAATATGGCGTTTTATATGAGCGAGAAGTGAACCGAGGAGAGGTATTAGGCTAGGAGTTTTGAATGATAGAGTAGGCGTTTATATGCGAGAGATAGGGAATACGAGGAGAAGCGCTAGGCTAGACAGGGTTGAAGTAGGGAATGCGTCTTATATGAGAGAGGTGGGGGGAATATGAGGAGAAGTGTTAGGCTAGACAGGAAGGTCTGAATGATAGAGTATGCGTTTATATGGGAAAGATAGGGAAAACGAAGGTAGGTGCTAGGTTGAGAGAATCTTCAAGGAGGAAAATGCATCTATATGAGAGCGGTAGGGTATACGAGGAGAGGTGCTAGTCTAGATATGGTTTGAGGAGCAGAGTATACGTTTATATGGGAGAAATATGGAAAACGGGAGAGATACAAGGATAGACAGGGTTTGAAGGAGAAGGAATGTAGGTTTATACGGTAATATAGAGAGTAATTCGATTATAAAACTTTTATCATCCAGCGTTACAACACTTTTATATACTTTTTTCTAAACCTTACAAACTTTTTATATGTTAAAGAGTAGTGTGCGAGACGGAGAGGGACAAACTGTATATCGTTTCACAGTGAAGTATACGTCCTAACCTATTACCACCACCTTGTTTGCCCTGGATCTTCTCATTGTCTATTCATTCCTATCATCATCTAACGTAACCACGTAACAAGACGTAACACAACGTAACATAACAGCATGACAAGACGTTACACTACGTAACATAAGCACGTAACCACGTGTCAAGACGTAACACCAAGTAACAAACTCATCACGCTATGTAACAAACTGTTCGCGCTATGTAACAAACTGATCACGCTATGTAACAAAGGAATCACGCTATGTAACAAAGGAATCACTCTATGTAACAAAGGAATCACGCTATGTAACAAAGGAATCAGGCTATGTAACAAAGGAATCACGCTATGTAACAAAGGGATCACGCTATGTAACAAACTGTTCGCGCTATGTAACAAAGGGATCACGCTATGTAACAAACTGTTCGCGCTATGTAACAAAGGAATCACACTATGTAACAAAGGAATCGCGCTATGTAACAAAGGAATCACGCTATGTAACAAAGGAATCACGCTATGTAACAAACTGATCACGCTATGTAACAAAGGAATCACGCTATGTAACAAAGGAATCACGCTATGTAACAAAGGAATCACGCTATGTAACAAAGGAATCACGCTATGTAACAAACTGATCACGCTATGTAACAAAGGAATCACGCTATGTAACAAACTGATCACGCTATGTAACAAAGGAATCACGCTATGTAACAAACTGTTCGCGCTATGTAACAAAGGAATCACGCGATGTAACAAACTGTTCACGCTATGTAACAAAGTGATCACGCTATGTAACAAACTGATCACGCTATGTAACAAAGGAATCACGCTATGTAACAAAGAAATCACGCTATGTAACAAAGGAATCACGCTATGTAACAAAGGAATCACGGTATGTAACAAACCGATCACGCTATGTAACAAACTGATCACGCTATGTAACAAAGGAATCACGTTATGTAACAAAGGAATCACGCCATGTAACAAAGGAATCACGCTATGTAACAAAGGAATCACGTTATGTAACAAAGGAATCACGCTATGTAACAAAGGGATCACGCTATGTAACAAACTGATCACGCTATGTAACAAACTGATCACGCTATGTAACAAAGGAATCACGTTATGTAACAAAGGAATCACGCCATGTAACAAAGGAATCACTCTATGTAACAAAGGAATCACGTTATGTAACAAAGGAATCACGCTATGTAACAAAGGGATCACGCTATGTAACAAACTGATCACGCTATGTAACAAAGGAATCACGCTATGTAACAAAGGAATCACGTTATGTAACAAAGGAATCACGCCATGTAACAAAGGAATCACGCTATGTAACAAGCTCATCACGCTATGTAACAAAGGGATCACGCTATGTAACAAACTGATCACGCTATGTAACAAAGGAATCACGCTATGTAACAAAGGAATCACGCTATGTAACAAAGGAATCACGCTATGTAACAAAGGAATCACGCTATGTAACAAAGGAATCATGCTATGTAACAAACTGATCAGGGTATGTAACAAACTGATCACGCCATGTAACAAAGGAATCACGCTATGTAACAAACTGATCAGGGTATGTAACAAACTGATCACGCCATGTAACAAAGGAATCACGCTATGTAACAAAGGAATCACGCTATGTAACAAAGGAATCACGCTATGTAACAAACTGCTCACGCTATGTAACAAAGGAATCACTCTATGTAACAAACTGATCACGCTATGTAACAAAGGAATCACGCTATGTAACAAACTCATCACGCTATGTAACAAAGGAATCACGCTATGTAACAAAGGAATCACGCTATGTAACAAGCTCATCACGTGTATTAACCGCCCAGCCATATAACCTCAAGTCCAGAGACAGGATGTTTATGACGTCACACCCAGAGACAGGATGTCTGGCAGCATCAAACACGTTTAAATCCGTCTCATAACTACCTGCTTATGATGTCACACCAGCAAGGGAAGTATTCCCTCACGCTCATTCAGACATATATTTCAAATTCAAGCCTATCACCACTACCACCACCATCACCACCTATTGTACCAAGGTTAATTCAAGCTGTATTATCACAATACTTAAAAGTAAAAGCTTAAAAGGTAACGTAGAAGATTTTTCCCTTATTTACTTAATTATTTCATGTTTTCATTCCCTTTTCAATTCTTCCTTTCCATCTTCCCACAGAAAGACCATTACATTTCGCTGCAATCACGAGAAAAGCAAACGCTCATTCAGGCATATATTTCAAATTCAAAGCCTACCACCACCACCACCACCACCACCACCACCACCACCACCACCACCACCACCACCACCACCACCACCACCACCACCACCACCACCATTACCTATTGTACGAAGGTTAATTCCAGCTGTATTATCACAATTCTTAAATTAAAAGCTTAAAAGGTAACGTAGAAGATTTTCCCCCTTATTTACTTAATTATTTTATGTTTTTATTCCCTTTTCAATTCTTCCTTTCCATCTTCCCACAGAAAGACCATTACATTTCGCTGCAATCACGAGAAAAGCAAACGCTCATTCAGGCATATATTTCAAATTCAAAGCCTACCACCACCACCACCACCACCACCACCACCACCACCACCACCACCACCACCACCACCACCACCACCACCACCATTACCTATTGTACGAAGGTTAATTCCAGCTGTATTATCACAATTCTTAAAGTAAAAGCTTAAAAGGTAACGTAGAAGATTTTGCAGCTTGAATTAACCTTGGTACAATAGGTGGTGATGGTGGTGGTAGTGGTGATAGGCTTGAATTTGAAATATATGTCTGAATGAGCGTGAGGGAATACTTCTCTTGCTGGTGTGACATCATAAGCAGGTAGTTATGAGACGGGTTTAAACGTGTTTGATGCTGCCAGACATCCTGTCTCTGGGTGTGACGTCATAAACATCCTGTCTCTGGACTTGAGGTTATATGGCTGGGGGGTTAATACACGTGATGAGCTTGTTACATAGCGTGATTCCTTTGTTACATAGCGTGATTCCTTTGTTACATAGCGTGATTCCTTTGTTACATAGCGTGATCAGTTTGTTACATAGAGTGATTCCTTTGTTACATAGCGTGAGCAGTTTGTTACATAGCGTGATTCCTTTGTTACATAGCGTGATTCCTTTGTTACATAGCGTGATTCCTTTGTTACATGGCGTGATCAGTTTGTTACATACCCTGATCAGTTTGTTACATAGCGTGATTCCTTTGTTACATGGCGTGATCAGTTTGTTACATAGCGTGATTCCTTTGTTACATAGCGTGATTCCTTTGTTACATAGCGTGATTCCTTTGTTACATAGCGTGATGAGTTTGTTACATAGCGTGATCCCTTTGTTACATAGCGTGATGAGCTTGTTACATAGCGTGATTCCTTTGTTACATGGCGTGATTCCTTTGTTACATAACGTGATTCCTTTGTTACATAGCGTGATTCCTTTGTTACATAGCGTGAACAGTTTGTTACATAGCGTGATCCCTTTGTTACATAGCGTGATTCCTTTGTTACATAACGTGATTCCTTTGTTACATAGCGTGATTCCTTTGTTACATGGGGTGATTCCTTTGTTACATAACGTGATTCCTTTGTTACATAGCGTGATCAGTTTGTTACATAGCGTGATCAGTTTGTTACATAGCGTGATCAGTTTGTTACATAGCGTGATCCCTTTGTTACATAGCGTGATTCCTTTGTTACATAACGTGATTCCTTTGTTACATAGCGTGATTCCTTTGTTACATGGCGTGATTCCTTTGTTACATAACGTGATTCCTTTGTTACATAGCGTGATCAGTTTGTTACATAGAATGATCAGTTTGTTACATACCGTGATTCCTTTGTTACATAGCGTGATTCCTTTGTTACATAGCGTGATTCCTTTGTTACATAGCGTGATTCCTTTGTTACATAGCGTGATCAGTTTGTTACATAGCGTGATCACTTTGTTACATAGCGTGAACAGTTTGTTACATCGCGTGATTCCTTTGTTACATAGCGCGAACAGTTTGTTACATAGCGTGATTCCTTTGTTACATAGCGTGATCAGTTTGTTACATAGCGTGATTCCTTTGTTACATAGCGTGATCAGTTTGTTACATAGCGTGATTCCTTTGTTACATAGCGTGATTCCTTTGTTACATAGCGTGATTCCTTTGTTACATAGCGTGATTCCTTTGTTACATAGCGTGATTCCTTTGTTACATAGCGTGATCAGTTTGTTACATAGCGTGATTCCTTTGTTACATAGCGTGATTCCTTTGTTACATAGCGCGATTCCTTTGTTACATAGTGTGATTCCTTTGTTACATAGCGCGAACAGTTTGTTACATAGCGTGATCCCTTTGTTAAATAGCGCGAACAGTTTGTTACATAGCGTGATCCCTTTGTTACATAGCGTGATTCCTTTGTTACATAGCGTGATTCCTTTGTTACATAGCCTGATTCCTTTGTTACATAGCGTGATTCCTTTGTTACATAGAGTGATTCCTTTGTTACATAGCGTGATTCCTTTGTTACATAGCGTGATCAGTTTGTTACATAGCGCGAACAGTTTGTTATATAGCGTGATGAGTTTGTTACGTGGTGTTACGTCTTGACACGTGGTTACGTGCTTATGTTACGTAGTGTAACGTCTTGTCATGCTGTTATGTTACGTTGTGTTACGTCTTGTTACGTGGTTACGTTAGATGATGATAGGAATGAATAGGCAATGAGAAGATCCAGGGCAAACAAGGTGGTGGTAATAGGTTAGGACGTATACTTCACTGTGAAACGATATACAGTTTGTCCCTCTCCGTCTCGCACACTACTCTTTAACATATAAAAAGTTTGTAAGGTTTAGAAAAAAGTATATAAAAGTGTTGTAACGCTGGATGATAAAAGTTTTATAATCGAATTACTCTCTATATTACCGTATAAACCTACATTCCTTCTCCTTCAAACCCTGTCTATCCTTGTATCTCTCCCGTTTTCCATATTTCTCCCATATAAACGTATACTCTGCTCCTCAAACCATATCTAGACTAGCACCTCTCCTCGTATACCCTACCGCTCTCATATAGATGCATTTTCCTCCTTGAAGACTCTCTCAACCTAGCACCTACCTTCGTTTTCCCTATCTTTCCCATATAAACGCATACTCTATCATTCAGACCTTCCTGTCTAGCCTAACACTTCTCCTCATATTCCCCCCACCTCTCTCATATAAAACGCATTCCCTACTTCAACCCTGTCTAGCCTAGCGCTTCTCCTCGTATTCCCTATCTCTCGCATATAAACGCCTACTCTATCATTCAAAACTCCTAGCCTAATACCTCTCCTCGGTTCACTTCTCGCTCATATAAACCGCCATATTCTATCCTTCAAGTCCTGTTTAGTATAACATCTTTCCTTGTATTCCCTATCTCTCACGTATAAAGCGTATCCCTCCCTCCTTTAGCATCTGACTAGCCTAGCATCAGCCCTCGTATTCCCTATCTCTCCCTATAAACGCATTTTCCTCCTTGAACTGTTGCATATACCCTCGTTTTCGCTATCCTTTGCCATATAAACGCAAAAGTGGCCCAGCTTCTGTCTATCATACCGCCTGCCCCCATTTTCCATATATTCCTCATATAAATGTATACCGTACTCCTTAACCTCTGTCTGCACTAGCACCTCCCCTCGCATGCCCTATCTCTGTCGTATAAAGCATATCTCTCCCTCCTTCAGTCCCTGCTCTACCTCAGACCTCTCCTCGTTTTCCCTATCTCTCCCATATAAACGCATTTTTTCCTCCTTGAAGGTTCTCTCAACCTAGCATATACCCTCGTTTTCCTCGTCTCTCCATATAAAAAACCATACTCTACCCTTCAAACCCTGAATAGTCTAGTACCTCTCCACGTATCCCCTATCTCTCCTGTAAATATGTTCATATTCCCCCTGCTTCAGCATCTGTCTATCCTAGCCTCTGTTCCCGTTTTCCTTATCTTTCCCATATAAATGCATATTCCATATCTCAACCCCTATCTAGTCCAACACTTCTCCTCGTATTCCCCGTATCTCTCATATAAAACACATCCCCAGTCCTTCAACCCATGACTTGGCCTAGCATCGATCCTCGTAGTCCCTATCTTCCCCATATAAACGCATTTTCCTACCCATCCACCATCGTTTTCCCTATCCTTTCCCATATAAACGCAAAAACTGCGCCAGCTCTCTCCTATATACCCTACTGATATGGAGTGGATAGAATGCCGTCTCCGTCTTTGTTACAAAATAATAATTTATTGTTCTATTGTGGATTTTGACAGGTGATTGAAAACCTTAATTGCTAACCTGTCAAGCTTTCCATTATACTCAACAAAATTTATGACCGTAGCTGCAAGAGGAAGGTACCATGGAGTGGGGTAGGGAATGGGGGCCTCATTTGCATATGAATACACATTCCTGCATATTAATTGCGCAAGAACTGTCATTTCTATACTATTGACTTAGGGGGTTTTTCCACTAAAGACCCCTCCTCGAATACCATACAAATGATCTATATGTAGACCGTTTGTTGTAAAAGTTCTTGAATAATGCGGTTCATTGTATTACAGTTTCTTTAACCAGGATCCCTAACACCTATCATCGTTTTCCCTACCTTTCCCATATAAACGTATACTCTACTCGACCTCTGATTAGCATAGCTTTTTTCCTCGTATTCCCCTACCTCTCTCATATAAAGCGCATTTGCTTCCTTCAATCCCGGTCTAGCTTAGCATCAGCCTCGTATTCCCTATCTCTCCTGTATAGACGCATTCCACCTTTAACATTCGTCTATCTTAGCACATCCCTCGTATTCCCTATCTCCCCCATATAAATGCATTTTCCTCCTTCAGCATATATCTAGCCTAGCACCTCCCCGCGTATTCCCTATCTCTCCCATTTATGTGCATTTCCTCCGTGAACCGCCGCATCTATCTTCGTTTTCCCTATCCTTTCCCATACAAACGCAAAAAACTGCGCTCGCTCTCTCCTTAATAAGCTACTGACGTATTATACCCTAATACGGCTATATAAAATTAAGATAGCGAGATTTCCACAAGTCATAAAAATGGCCTTTCGGCTTGCTGGTAGCGAGAAATCATGATTTCATGACCTGGTTCAAACTGTCTAAAACCTATATGAATCGGCGTATTAGATACGGCTATAATACCAAGATAGTTTCCGACAGTCCATAAAAATTGCATTTGGAGCCTCCTGGGAGCGGAAAATCAAGATTCCATGACCTCGTCCAATCTGCCTAAAACTTATATAAATCGACGTATTGGACCCTAATAAGCCTATACAAAACCAAGATGGCATTTCATAAAAATGGCATTTCGAGCATCATAGGTGCGAAAAATCATGATTTCATGACTTTGTAGAAACTGCCTAAAACTTATATAATCCGACGTGTTACATCCCTATACGCGTATTAACACTAAAATTGCGAGTTTCCGACATTTCATAAAAATGGCATTTCGAGCTTGCTAGTAGCGAAAAACCATGACCCGGTCCAAACTGCCTAAAACCTATATGAATCGACGTATTAGATTCTAATACGGCTATAATACCAAGAGAGCAAGTATAGGACAGTCCATAAAAATTGTATTTCGAGCCTCCTGGGATCGAGGAATTCATGTCTTCTTCCAAACTGCCTAAACTTGTGTAAATAGACGCATTACATCCCAACACGCCTATATAACACAAAAATAGCAAATTTCCGACTTCTCATAAAAATGGCATTTCGAGCTTCCTGGAAATTAAAAATAATGATTTCGTTTACCTCGTATAAGCTGCCTAAAACATATATAAATCGGCGTATTCCCTATACGCCTATATAACACCAAGATAGCGAGTTTCCGACAAGACATAAAAATTGCATTTAAAGCTTCCTGCGAGCGAAAAATCATGATTTCATTACTTCGTCCAAGCTGCCAAAAACTCAATTAACTCGCCGTATTACACCCTTATACGCCTACATAACACCGAAATAGCCAGTTTCCGACAAGTCAAATGGAATTTACAGCCTCCTGGGAGTTAAAAATCATGATTTGATGACTTCGACAAAACTGCCTAAAACGCATGTGGATCGACATATTAGACCTTAATACGACACTATATCACCAAGATAGTGAGTTTCCGACAAGTCATAAAAATGGCATTTCGAGCCTCCTGGGAACGTAAGATCATGATTTCCTGAACTCACCCAAACTGCATAAGACTTATATAACTCGAAGTATTTTATCCCTATACGCCCATATAACACCAAAATATCAGTTTCCGACAAGTCAAAGAATGGCATTTTGAGCCTCCTGGGAGCGAAAGATTATGATTCCTTGACCGCGTCCAAACGGCCTAAAACTTATATAAATCGATGAATTACATCCCTATACGTTTAAATAACATCAAAATGGGGAGTTTTCGACAAGTCATAAAAATGGCATTTCGATCCTCCTGGAAGTGAAAGATCATGATTTCAACACCTCGTCCAAACGTGATACACTTACACAAATTGACGTCATAGACCCTTTATTTTTTTATTTATGGACGCTCTTTAACTACTATGGTTCTTAGCGTCCCATTCCACATTGGGCGTGAAAGACCGGTAATTTTGCTCAGAGGCCTCTCTATCAGGCTTGAGGTTCTTTTACGTGTCGTAAATCTACGACACGGGATCACCGGCTTTACTTCCCTTCCGAAGGAAGCCATGCTAAGGATCTTTACGCCCGAAAAAATCCATCGCCCTCCACCGGGTTTGAACCCGCGACCTTGGGAACTAGAGACTAGCACGGTACCACGAGTCCACGGAGGACAACTCATAGACTCTACTACGCTTATTTAACGTCATTGTATCGAGGATCTGACAAGTCAAAAAAATGTCATTTCGAGCCTACTAGGAGCGAAAACAACATTATTTCATGACATTGTCCAAACTGCCTAAAAATTATATAAACTGACATATTTGACCCTAATACGGCTATATAATACTAAGATAGCGACTTTCCGACGAGTCATAAAAATGGCATTTCGAGCCTCCTGTGAGCTAAATATCATGATTTCATTACCTCGTCCACACTGAGTAAAACTTATATAAATCGACGTATTACATCCCTATACGCCTTTATAACACAAAATAGCGAATGATCGACAAGTCATAAAAATTAAATTTGACACTCCTGGAAGCGAAAAATCTTGATTTCATGACTTCGTTCTGCCTAAAACTCATATAAATCAACGTATTACATCCTTATATTGCAATATAACTAGAATAGCGATTTCAGTCATGTCATATAAATGGCATTTCGAGTCTCCTGTGAGCTAAAAATCATGATTTCATTACCTCGTCTACACTGAGTAAAAATTATATAATTCGATGTATTACATCCCTATACACCTACGTAACACGAAAATAGCCAGTTTCAGACGAGTCATAAAAATGTTATTTCGAGTCTCCTGGAAGCGAAAAATCAGGATTTCATGACTTCGTCCATACTGCCTAAAACTTATATAATACACCTAATTAACACCAAATCCTAAAAACTGCATTTCGATCTTCCTGGGAACAAAAAATCATGATTTCCTGAATTCGTCCAAATTGCCTAAAACATACATCAATACACGTATAAGACCCTAATATGCCAATATAACACCCAGCTAGCGAGTTTCCGACCAGTCATGAAAATGGCATTTCAAGCTTCCTGGATGCGAAAAATCATGACTTCATTACCTCGTCCAAATGCGTAAAATTATATAAATCGACGTATTACATCCCTATACGACTATATAGCACGAAAATAGTTTCCGAGAAGTCATTCAAATGATATTTCGAGCCTCCTGGGAGCGAAAAATCATGATTGCATGATTTCGTTCAAACTACCTAAAGCATATATAATCGACGTATTAGACCTTAATATGCCTAATTAAAACCAAGATAGCGAGTTTCCGATAATTGATAAACATTGCATTTCGATCCTCCTGGGAGTGAAAAATCATGATTTCATACAAAATTATAAACATCGATTTATTAGACTAGTACGCCGATGTAACACCAAGATAGGGAGCTTCCGACAAGTCATAAAAATGATTTTTAGAGCCTCCTGTGAGCTAAAAACCAGGATTTCATTACCTCGTGCAAACTGCGTAAAACTTATATAAATCGACATATTACATACATATACGCCTACATAACACCAAAATAGCGAGTTTTCGACAAATCATAAAAATGGCATTTCCAGCCTTCTGGGAGCGAAAATATACGTTTTAGTCAGTTCATGAACTGACTAAAACGTATATGAATCGAGGCATTAGACTTTAATACGCCTATATCACTCCAAGATAGCAAGTTTCGACAAGTCATAAAAATGGCATTTCGAGCCCCCAAGTGAGAAAAATCATGATTTCATGACTCCCTTGAAACTGCTTAAAACTTATATAATGCGACATATTACAATCCGATACGCGTATTAACACTAAAATAGCGAGTTTCCGACAAGTCATAAAAATGGCCTTTCGGCTTGCTGAGAGCAAGAAATCATGATTTCATGACCTGTCTAAGCTGCCTAAAACCTACATGAATCGACGTATTAGATACTGCTATAATACCAAGATAGCGAGTTTCCGACAGTCCATAAAAATTGCATTTGGAGCCTACTGGGAGCGGAAAATCAAGATTTCATGACTTCGTCCAATCTGCCAAAAACTCAATTAAGTCGACGTATTACACCCTTATACGCCTATATAACACAAAAATAGCCAGTTTCCGACAAGTCATAATATCAGACCCTAATACGCCTATAAAAAACCAAGATAGCATTTCATAACACATGCATTCGAGTCTCCTAGGTGTGAAAAATCATGATTTCATGACTTCTTAGAAACAACCTAAAACTTATTTAAATCGATGTGTAACATCCCTATACGCCTTAATAACACCAAAATAGCCAGTTTCCGAAATTCATAAAAATGGCATTTCGACCCTCCGGGAAGCGAAAATCATGATTTCATGACCTCGTCCAAACTGCCTAAAACGTATATAAATCGACGTATTAGACCCTAATACGCCTATATAACACGAAGATATGGAGTTTCTGAGGAGTCATTAAAATAGCATTTCGAACCACCTGAGAGCAAAAAACCACGATTTCATACTTCGTCAAACTGCCTGTAACTTATATAAATTGACGCATTGCACCCCTATACGCCTTTATAACACAAAATAGCGAGTTTCCGACAGGTCATAAAAATGGAATTCCGACCCTCCCAGAAGTGAAAAATCATGATTTTATGATCTCATCCTAACTGCCTAAAGCTTATATAAATCGATGCATTACATTCTTATACGCTTATATAACACCAAAATAGCGACCTTGGATATGTCATAAAAATGGCGTTTCGAGCCACCGGAGAGCGAGAAATCACGATTTCATGACTTTGTCCAAGCTGCCTAAAAATTATAAAAATCGACGTATTACATCCCTATACGCTTATGTAACATTAAAATAGCGAGTTTCCGACAGGTCATTAAAATGGAATTTCCAGCCTCCTGGTAGGGAAAAATCAAGATTTCATGTCCTCGTTCAAACTGTCTAAAACTTATATAGGCCTATGTAACATCAAAATGGCGAGTTTCCGACAACTCATAAAAATGGAATTTCCAGCCTCCTGGGAGTGAAAAATCATGATTTCTTGGCCTTATCCAAACTGCCTAAAACTTATATACTCATAAATCGATGTATTATCCTAGTATACACCTATATAACACCAAGCTAGCAAGTTTCCGAAAGTCATAAAAATGGCATTTGGAGCCTCCTGTAAAATGAAAGGGAGTTAATTTGTTTAAAATAAATATTCTAAAGTATTTAAAACACAACATGGAATCAAAATAAGGATATAAACATAAGTATTTTATATTATTCAGGCTGGTAAACGAGAATATCGCAATTTTATCACATATAAGCATTCTATTTAAGCCTTATGAAAATGTTACACTGAACTTACAAATAAAATAGTTACTCACTTGGCAAACAGCTGTTATCTCCATTGTTGCTGTTGACAGCAAGGACAATCTCACAAGAATCTGAAACTAAAAATGAGAAATGGAGAACATTTCAGTAAACATATCTAAATATCCAGAAATGTATGTATATTTCCATAGCGCAATAGGTTATGTAGGCATAGCTATGGATGGATTTCTGTGGTATCCTAAGCACAAAAGAAGCAAACAAACAAGGTATTTAGTAGGCATGTATTTATTTTCGTTTTATAATTGCAATATACTTACTCTGTAGCACCTTATCAGAGTCATTAATTGCTTCACATCCATCAATTTGGACACCAATTAATTCCTTTATTTCCTCGTCGATTGGCGTAATTAACGATGGTACACCTGGACCACCACCTGTACCCCGAATAGCAATTTCTCGTCGGCGTATTTGTTTTTTGTAACTTTCTTCAAATTGTCATATTTCTTCAACACGGTAGCATCTCTGTATATTATTGCACTCTTTGCACTGAATAACTCCGCAATTTCCCCCCAGGTTTGGTTCTTCTTGCTCCACTGTGCCTTAACAGATTGCTTGCACTCTATTACGTGTTTATACTGCTTTACAACTTCTAACAGACTGCTAACTTCTTGAGAAGTGAAGTTAGCAGTACGTTTTTTCTCTCTCTTTTCGGTCATTTTAGTGAATGTATCTGAATAAATAACCTATAAAACCTTACTTTGAGAACTGCGCCGCCATAAACAAATGATGGAAATTCTAATTTCTGGCTAGCTTCTTGAGAAGTGAAGTTAGCAGTACGTTTTTTCTCTCTCTTTTCGGTCATTTTAGTGAATGTATCTGAATAAATAACCTATGAAACCTTACTTTAAGAACAGCCGCCATAAACAAATGATGGAAACGCAAGCGTTACTAACTTTAAAGTTCCGAGGAGTTGTTCAGCTCAGTAAAGCCAAACGTGGTTACCCTACTGTGAAACTCGCAAAGCTTTAGCCAAAGCTTAAGTTTTGTTTAAGCTGCGTCCGTAGCTTGGTAAAGGTTCGACTTAAGCCTGAACTGTGAAACCGACCCTAAGGAATATTAAATACTACAATTTAAAACACTCTCATTAAAACTATCTAAACTCACCCTATTTCTTGTAAATTAAATCTCACAGCCTTAACGACTAACTGCAGATTTGTTAATTTTAAGAAACACGTTCGTTAATTCGAAGGATGCACAGTAAGGCATTTTCCCTTAAAGCAAGTGCGATTGCAAGTTTCGAATGTTTTCAATTGTAATTGACACTTTAAATGCTCCTCAGAATATTTACGCTTATTAAAAGCACGCGTCACATTTTGGAAGTCACAAATACTTTGTACATTCCAGACATCAAACTTATTACTGAGTAAAAGGCATGACCAACAGAACAGCTTTTGTAATGTCACACTGCTGCATAACCATGCGTATTGCTGATACCATGGGTCCTTAAATGAAGGTTGGTCTCTTGTAATATTAACACTATGTTCCTAAACGGATACATATTTCACTTTCACAGCGCAAGAAAAGCTATACTTCTAAATAACTTTTAAATCAAACTGACACCAAATTTTAAATTACCGGCGCTTAACATGTTAAGAAATCAATCATGCGAAGTACGCCTAATTACTTTAAGTTCTACCAACACTGCCCGCTAAGATTTAATGAGTTAAATAGAAATCTCTAACTAACTACTCCTCATGACAATTGCAATTTGCATTTCGTATACGCCAGAGTTTCTAAGACCGAATTCTACTAGACTACGCCACTGTTGTCATGGCAACCATGAAGAGTTGTAAGTAATTTACCATAGCAGTTGGATATTAGCCTTCATTTATTATTGTGATTTCGTTCACTGAAGACAGCGCTCTAGCGAACGGAACGTCAACCATTAGAAGCATGAATAGTATGCTGTCTGCAACATACAAAAACCAGAGGGATCGACAACAGCAAGATGGTCTTAAATTGTCACCAAAAAAGAAAAAGGACAATGAAAATGTATCCGAAGTTAGAAAACAGGTGAAGCGGCACTTCACTCACATCACCTGAATAGCCGCTACTGTTTTGAATGAAGAACACTTCACAGGCTATTCCCAGAAAATTCAAGGAATGCATTTCATTTGTCATGCAATTATCTTAAACATATGGTACTTTAATAAAAATTCTTAGCGCCATATTAAAAAATAAAAATTTAATGTGTTGCACTCACCTGACTTTCCCTGCTCTTGTACAGACGGCTCTAAATATTTTCCGTTTCACCTGAAGGGGTAAGCGGGGTGTCTTATCGAAAGGTTATGCCAGGTGCCTTAGCTCATACCTGCTCTACAAGGTTAGGGAATGTAATAGTGCTGAAGAAAATATCACTCCAACACATCAGCTGTAAGAAAGTAATAACTGTGAAAAGAAAGCAGCAATAACATTACAACACGGCGACATAAGCAGTATAAAAACTAATTTTTAGGAATTGAGGCATCATATTATTGTATAATAAGCAAGTGTTAAAACAAAATGGTTTGGTTTTCAATATCCAACGCTTTCTCTACCCGTTATCAACTAACATATTATTTGTTCTTTATTCATCATAATGCCTTTTAAAAGTATGGTTTTCCGTGCAGTTAGCCTTAATTGTGATAACAGTTTAAGTCAGAAATTATTTCAAGTTACAGTCGGTTACACTTTTCTCTATTTGGTTGCATGCAAATGCCGAACAGCCGTTTATCTATACCACAACTCTACTACTACTACTACTACTACTACTACTACTACTACTACTACTACTACTACTACTACTTATAATAAGTAGGGAAAGTATTGCATTCCACCTAAAATTTCAATAACGAGATTCACTGGAAATACACGTTTTGAGACCCTCTGAATACGAAGAAAGCATTTTTAATTTCTCTACTACGTAGCTACAGGACATAAAGAAAGTATTGTATTCCGCACCAAAATTGAATAACGAGATTCACCGGAAATACACGTTTACTTTTTCTACTACGTAGTTACAGGAGATAAAGAAAGTATTGCATTCCACCCGAAAATTATATAAAGAGATTCACCGGAAATACACGTTTTGAGACTCCCTGAAACCAAGGAAGGCATTTTTACTTTCTCTACTACGTAGTTACAGTAAGTAGAGCAAGTGTGGTATTCCACCCAAAAATTGAATAACGAGATTCAACGAAATGCATGTTTTGAGACCCAGCCAAGGTAAACATTTTTACTTTCTGTACTACGCATCTACAGTAAGCAGAGAAAGTATTGTGTTCCTCTCAAAAATTGAATAGCGAGATTGACCGGGAATACACGTTTTGATGCCCCTGAAGCCAAAGAAAGCGTTTTTACTTTTTCTACTACGTAACTACAGGAGGTAAAGAAAGTATTGTGCTCCACCCAAAGATTCAATAAAGAGATTCATCGGAAATATACGTTTTGAAACCTCCTGAAACAAAAGAAGGCGTTTTTTAGTTTCTCTACTACGTAGCTACAGGAGGTAGAGAAAGTACTGTATTCCACCCAAAAATTCAATACAGACATTCACTGGAAATACGCGTTTTGAGACATCCTGAAATCAAAGAAGGCATTTTCCTTTCTCTGCTACGTAGTTACAGTAAGTAGAGCAAGTATGGTATTTCACCTAAAATTTGAATAGAAGGATTCAATACACGTTTTGAGACCCATCCAAAGTAAGCATTTTTACTTTCTCTACTACGTAGCTACAGTAAGCAGAGAAAGTATTGTGTTCCGCCCAAAAATTGAATAACGAGATTCACCGGGAATACACGTTTTGAGACCCTTTGATGCCAAAGGAAGCGTTTTTATCTACTACGTAGCTACAGGAGGTAGAGAAAGTATTGTGTTCCACCCAAAGATTCAATAAAGAGATTCATCGGAAATACACGTTTTGAGACCTCCTGAAACAAAAGAAGGCATTTTTACTTTCTCTACTACGTAGTTACAGTACGTAGAGCAAGTATTGTATTTCACCCAAAACATGAATAACGAGATTCACCGGAAATAGCCGTTTTGAGACCCCTGAATCCAAAGTAGGCATTTTTACTTTCTCTACTAAGTAGGGAAAGTCTTGTGTTCCACCTAAAAATTCAATGTCGTTGTGACTCCCTGAATCCAATGAATTTATTTTTCGTAAAAAGTCCAAATGCGTGTGTGCGAACAGCATAACTCAAAAACAAAAATTTAGTTAAAAAACAAGCTTATTTTTTAATTTCAACTTCTTCCAAGAAAGCGACACGGAGATTTTAAAGAGAATCCGCCACTCCAAACTACATTTGAAAATTTTCGAAATATTTGATTCTTTCAAAAATGACTCTTAGGATTTTGATTAAAATACATGTGTTTAAGCTATTTTCATGATAAATAAAATGTATATCTTAAATTTTCTAGGAATAGTCTGTAAATTTGTCTTTATTGTGAATGACGTTTGATAATTGGTAGATCGTGAGAGAGAAAATATTACTACACACCAAATGTATATCTTGTTAAAGCACAAAATTTATATCGAATAAAATTTTTATATTTTACCTATTCTGAAATATTCTTTGTTATTAGTTTGAATTTTCAAATACTTCATACTTCTCTCAACTGCAAATAGCTATTGTTTCTCTTTCTTTCTTCCCTTCCCGTGTTCATACAAAGAGAACAGAATTTCAAAGCTATCATGTCTGTGGCTCCCATTCAGGAGGTCGTGGGTTCGATTCCTGTGCCCGACCTTCCTGACCCATGATTTATTCTTGTTTTTTTCCCGGGTCGCCAAGCGAATGCTGGGAAGGATTCTCACATCCCCGAATTTCCTGTCCCTCCATTTCATCTCCTTTCTCGTTTCCCTTCATCTTTCATCCGTTGACTTCTTTCAGGGTTGGAGATGTCGGCGATGATGTTTTGGTGCAGTGTGGCAGGGGAAAAGACTGCTCTTTGCGACTGTCTCCGTCCCTCGGATTTCGGCAGACTGCCGGGGGTATCCTAGCCTCCTTGAGGGGCGTTGGACGCCCTCTGTGCTGAGTGGGTTCCGTGGTCTGCCTGTTCGTCTGACGGGGAGTCTCTATCTGGAAACTTAGGGACCCTGTCATTCCTTTGCCGACACTCCTGGTTTCGGCCGCCCGGTGTCTCCTCTCGCCTCATCCTTCCTCCCGGAGACGCCCCCTTGTGGGGCGTAGACACAATATCCACTATGTGGATCAATGCCGAGCCCCGTACGTAGCCAACCAAACCAAAGGTATCACATAGCGATTAGCTTTGAGGGGTTTATCTATCGCTTTAGCTTAATATGTTCTGCTTATACATACAACGAATTGTGTAAATAAGTGATGAAGGTTTATCTGTATTAACATGAAATAGATGCAAGAATAACCTTCGTAAGAATAGTTTGTACAAAAGTGAGTAGAGAAAGTCACGTGAATGCAACACATATTTTATAGCAAAAGCTCATATGCCTGTGTGTCTGTGAACATAACTCAAAAACGAAAAGTCGGTTGAATACCAAACTTGCTTTTTACATTCAGCATGTTTCAAAGACGTAACACAAGGATTTTCAAGAAAATCTCCGCCACTCCGTCAAGCCCTTTAAATGGTAAAAGTTTTGAAATTTGTTACTTTCTCAAAAATGGCTCTAACCGATTTGATTAAAATGCTCTCTGTTTAAGATATTTTCATGACAAACTAAATATATATTTTGAATTTTCTGAGAAGAGCCTTTCAAGTCTTCTTTATTCTGAATAACTTTTGTATAATTGGTAAACTGTAAAAGATGGACAAGGTTTTGTTACACAAGAAATGCAGAACCGTTATAACACACAGTTTGTCATACATAATTTTATGAGATTAACTATTTCCCAGATATTTTTATATTGGTTTGAATACGTTTTGTAACGGAGAAATCGCTATTCGTTTTGTTTTTGTCGTGGTCATACAAACAACATGGAATTTCAAAGCGACGCGTAGTGGCATGCTTTTTGAAAATGTGACTATCGCTTTATCTACATATACTACAACAAAATGTGTAAATGAGAACTTTTTCTTTTGATATTTAATTAAAGTAGGCCATTAGGGACGGTGAATGAACGAAATGGTTAAAATGATGCTCAAATGGGCCCGAGGTTTCTAGAGCTTAGAGTTATCTGACATTTATCTTCTCAGGATAAGAGAAACGCCTGAAAAAAACTTTATCCAGGTAGCTCACTCTAACTGATTCGAACTCGGGACCTGTGGAATATGAGGCAGACCCCTATACTACAGAGATGTGAATTGCAAGCTTATCTGGATTATATAAAGTAGACAGAAAAATTATATTTAGGAAAAAGAATTTGTAGAATGGTGAGAAGAGAAAGTTATGTGAATGCAACACGTTAGTTTGTTCTCGTGGTAATGCAAAGAGCGTGGAGTTTGAAAGACACCACATAAAAATTTGACTATCGTTTGAACTACTGCATTTTTCTTATACTTACAACGAAGTTTGTAAAGGCAGTTCATCTCAATTAACAAGAAGACTCTTCACTCAAGCCATGTGTAGGTCAAAGTTGGAAAGATAGAATCAGATTGAAAAAATCACTGTCATAGCCGAGATATGAACTACGGATCTTCCAGTTTCCGTCCAGATGGCGCCGAGGTAACGCGTGCGACTCGCATTCGGTAGATCCTTAGTTCGCTTCCCGACGACCGCCCACTCTTACCCACGGGGTTTTTCGAGAGTTTTCGCGGGTTGTCAGGCGAATGCTGATGTGGTTTCTCTCAGCCCCCGAATATCGTTCCATTCCTCATTTCATTCATCCTTAACCCCGTTAGGTCTGTTTCAGGGTTGGAAGTGTCGGTGATGGTGTTCCGTGCGGCGTGGCAGGAGAAAAGGATCCTCTCTGTGGAATTTCATCCGTCTCTCGGTCTTCGGCTGGTTGTCGGGGTAGACGGACCGCCTCTTGGGGAGCGTTGGACCCTCTGTGGGAGGTGGGGTACCCGGTTTGCCTGCCCGACTGTCGGAGCATCTCAATCTGGAAACGTTAGGGACCTTGTAATTGCTGTGCCGTCACCTCTGATTACGGCCGCCCGGTGTCTCGATGTGTCTCACCTCCTCCCTCCCAGTGGCGCCCCCTTGAGGGGCACAAGCACAATATCCTCACTCACTGGATCGGGTCAAGTCCCCTCCGTTACATTTCAGTCCAGGGAAGAGAAGCATTTTAAGAGTTCAGAACGTGAATCATAATACAAAGTATCTGAGTTTTTTGTCCTTCTTTCTTCAGATTTGTAATTTGAAAGCAAGTTTACTTTTGAAACAATTTAATTTTCAACAAAAGCACATGAACCGTCGTGCATTAACACTTTCGGGTCACCATTTTGAAAATTTAGCTTATATGTATGTAACCCAAACCGAATAAAACAGCTACATAGAAACTGCATATTTTGCGCTAAACGTTGTTTCCTCGTATCTATTAACATTTTCTCCTTTTAGATACAATAACTGCTTTTACTCTATGTCCACTACACTGTTGACACAGTTTTTCCTCCTCTGTCTTGTGAGTGTGTGAAGGGAGAATTGTGTTTCAAATAAAAGTATCTATATTCGTTTTTGAGTAACTAACGCAAAATATATCTCAGTTTGAAGCAAACTGAATGTTGCACTTAATTGTGCTCAAACTGCTTCAACAGTTTGACGTTAATATTGCTTTTGCTTCCGTATCTTTAAAACGTTAATTGAATATTATCAGAACTGAATATACCAACTGTATGGAACTACACATTTAGTGCTAAAAATTGTGATCAATCTCTATGAAAATTAAAAAGTAAAAACAAACTTATAATCAAGATAATAAATAACCTCCGTTTCGAAGTACGCGTAGAACAGTGGTATAATTGGCGCAACAGTCCTAGACATGTGAAAATCTTAATGAGAGCTATGAAGCGAGTTGCTTACCAGATCAGGAGGTGACCGGTCGTCTGCATGTTGCAGACTGTCAATCATTGCCTCCAATTCTTCTACACCTAACAACCCTTCCTCTTCTGCGGAATCACTCACATTATTGCCGTCATCACTGCTGTCACTACTTTCTGCACCATTATCCTGGATGAGAATTCTTTCTATTTGATTTTCTGCAATTCCATATTTTTCGAAATAATGATGCTTAATTTATTCAACATGTCGACATACATTTTCCCATTCTGGCCTTCCAATTTCAGCAAATTTCTGGCGTTATAACTGATCCACATATTTTAATTTAAAAGTGATATTTCTGCATGTCACCCATTTTTTGATAACAGCCCAGATTAATTCGATTGGGTTTAGATCTGGGTGATACGATGGCAGTCTAAGTACATTATGGCGATGTTGTATTACTATCTGATCAAGTATGTATGACTTCTGAAGCTGTTTGTTCACTTTAATTAAGTTATATGTCTTTGTTTTACTCATGCTTTCATCTAAAGCTATATTATGTCTAAGTAACCAAGCTCTCATTTCTTCTTTCAAGGAATTTGAGGTAGGTGGTTTGTCAATTTGAGTGTTGACGCATTGTGAAGCATTGTCGATAACCAGAACAGACCCAACAGGCATATTATGCATCAACATGGCGTTGATTCACTTCATGTAATTTTCTGTATTCATTTCTTGATGAAAATCTCCTGTTGTTTGTTTCGACTTGTAAAAGAAGGGCATTTGGAACGAAGCCGATCTTTCCAACCGCATGAACGATAATAAATATTTGCCCTTTGGCAACAGGTGCCTGCAAACCTAATTCGCTATCGTCACTCCAACTTTTAGATGCTGTATGACTGTTGAGTATGTATGACTCATCTTCATACACTATGGTATGTTTATGAAATTTGTAGCACCACCTTGAAAATTGATGCTGATAAAAGTACACACTGATATAAGAACATATAAAATTATAGTCATTTGGAAAGGTAGAATTAGACTGAAAAATTCAATGCCATAGCCGGGATTTGAACCACGGATCTTAGGCTTTCCGTGCCGTTGCTCTAACCGACTAAGCTATCATGGCAACATTAACTTTTTATTTTTCTTTTTTATTTTATTATTTTTATTTTATTTATTTATTTATTTTGCTTTTCTGTTAGAACTCTTCTATTTGATTTCGGTTTCTTCCACTTGACCCCTAAATCTTTAATAATTTTTCTGAGATTTGTAGCACCACCTTGAAAGTTTCTGCTGTCTTTTAGCTGGATGAGCAATCTGCTTATTGTTAGCACAGTTTTTTCTTCCACATAGGAATTGTGAATCGTGCGCCGAATGACGCATTCGAAATCGTTTATTTCTGTATTACGTTTAGGGACCTTATGTTTCTTCCCGGTGTGTCAAATGGTACTTTTTCATCCATATGGCATTTTTTCTTTCTTATCTTTGAGAATTCTGGAAACGGAACTCGGTGATATACCATTTGCTTTGACTACTCTTTCTTTCACTCTCTTAAGGCTTTTGTGGAACATATATTTTCTTCCTTCATGTCTGCTTCTTGCTTCATGAAGTCGAGGACATTTGCAATTATTTCCCTACTTTGACTACGTAACACCTTACCACTTAACTTTGAAAATGTAAGAGCCATAGTTATAAATATAAAATAAATACTATTTAGGTACTGCTCTCTTTGAAATTACAACCAGATGCAGACACTTTCTATGCAGACTGTATGTGTTACGCACTGTGAGTAAGCAAAGGTATTATATCGCTTTCGTTGATTAAGCTAAACATAAACCATTCCTAGGCTCGGCAGCTGGGGTGGCAATCAAGGTCACGATTCCAGAAGTTTTGCGCGAGCTATTATTATGAAGCGATTATTATTATTATTATTATTATTATTATTATTATTATTAACAACGAACGTTAAAAACAAGTTACGCATTATGTGCATCTTATTTCTCAAGAAAATTACTGAATAATGCATCTTAAACTTCGGTAGCACTCACATAAACAGTGAAATGTTTGATAGATCTAGTAAGGAGAAAAGTATTTAGTTTCGTCTTCTTTCCTCTTAGAGTCAGGTCGTTGAATTATACGAGCATACGTAGAAGTAAATGTGACATTTGAGACGATACCGGCACTTACTGTCGGCTAGAGCCAGGCATGACTAGTCGAGAAGCCATTCCTTCGCCCCTCTTCTACTACACTCCCTGGTAATCCGGAAAACATTAGGAGCCTTCTGTACAAATTATTTTTACAAACGCTTATTCTCCATATACTGCATGTTAATCGAGATATCGATATGTTAATCTTATTGCTAATTTTCATGTAGGTGCAAGGGGAATATGGTAGGCTTTAAGCGATAGTCAAATCTTTTAAGGGCTGGTTGCTATGCGGAGCATTCCATTCTGATATTCATAAAAAAAAATGAATAACGAATTCCATTTGAGAAAAAGTATTAAAAAATTCAAATAACAAGGAATATCTCGGAAATGGTTTACTCGATAAAAACATATAATTATGTGTTTTAACGAGATCTACATATTTGGTGTACAAAAAATGTTATCTATCTGTTACGGTTTACCAGTTATGGAAAAGCCATTCAGAAAGAAAAGGAGTTTTGGGGATATTCCCAGGTAATTCAAGATATACATTTCATTTGTCATGAAAATATCCTAAACACATGATATTTTAATCAAAATCATTAGAGCCATTTCTGAGAAAATCAAAATTTTCGAAAAATGTTCCATGTAAAGGTTAGTCTGGGTTGGGGGGGATTTTCTTGAAAATCTTCGTGTCGCATCTTTGAAAGATACTGTACCTAAATACAAGTTTGGTATTTATGCGTCTTTTCGTTTTTGAGTTATGCTGTTTGCAGGCACATAGACACAGACATACACACGGACTTTTTTCTAGAAATGTCGTTTATTCAGGGGGCCTCAAAACATATATTTCCGATGAAATCTCGGTATCAAATTTTGGGTGGAATGCAATACTTCCCCTACTTAATATGCCTAACAAAGAAAGTAAGAAAACAAGCAATGAAATTCTTTCCATGTAACGTGTAGTTCGAACGATGGCATCAGCAATTTGGAACCGGAACGGGTTGAAGTCTAAACCGTGAAGAAGAAGTAGAAGAAGAAGAAGAAGAAGAAGAAGAAGTTGTGTAGTTTTCGATGGGGGATTTTCTTGAAAATCTTCATGTCACATTCTTGTGAGATGTGAACTTAAATACCAAGCTTGATATTTAACCGACATTTCGTTTGTAAGTATGCTGTTTACAAACAGAGAGACAGACACACGC
Organism: Deroplatys truncata; assembly: GCA_030765065.1. NCBI lineage: Eukaryota > Metazoa > Arthropoda > Insecta > Mantodea > Mantidae > Deroplatys > Deroplatys truncata. Next base: position 205,368,370 of record CM060983.1, read on the forward strand.
ACAATAAATCTTATAATTTCATAAATTTGGATGGAAAACAATATTTCCTCTACTAACTATAGATATGCAGTAAAAGAAGTAAAAATGAACAAAAGCCTTGAACAATTCAAAGCAATATCTCGGAATGGTTCATGACACAAAATTTATTTGAAATAAAATATGTTTTAAACAGGTCTGCATTTTTTATTCAGTACGCTTTTGTCTCTCTTAACATTTACCAGTTGTACAAAATTACACAAAATTCCTTCCACTTCACAGGTTGTTCCCTGAAAATTCAAGACATACATTTCATTTGTGATATAAACATGTTAAATATATAGTATTATAAACAAAATCGTTAGAGCTACTATTGGGAAAATAAATTTCGAAAACATTTCCATGGAAAGGATAGTTCGGAGTGGGTTTTCAAGGATTCTCTTGAAAATCTTTGTGCTATATCTTTGGAAGTTACAGAACCTAAATACCAAGTTTGGTATTTATCGAGCTTTTCGTTTTTCAGTTATGCTGTTCAGAGATAGGCACAAACACGCATCTTGTTCTATAAATACTTTTTATTCAGTTGGCCTCCAAACCTGTATTTACGGTGAAATCTCGATATCGAACTTTTGGGTGGAATGCAATACCTTCTCTACAAATCCGGGAAGGGATTACGTACGCTGGTTGCACTTTTAAGCTAGCGCATGCCGCTATACTGGATCCGTTATAAGAAACACACTATTCGTATTACTCAGCGCCCACGTGTTTGTACGCGTATGAGGAAGACGACAGTGTCACCTTCGCCTATGTGTTACGCAATATTACATTAAAAACAAATTGCATGCACAGGAGTAGCATACCAGTAGCTTTTGTGTCAGTCAACTTTTCCTATTAAAACAAATACTGAGAAATACATCAAGAAAATATCAAAGTGAATGCATTCAAACGAACACAAGAATTTAACGCACTTTCGAACTTACATTAGTCAGATTCACAGCCGTCGTGGCTAACAGGTAATGCTGCAAGTCAGGTCGGAATCTGAGGATGTCCCTGAACTGTCGCAACGATATTAACATTGTTTTGTTTCACAAACAAAAACCCCATTTCTAATAGCAATTTATGGAAGCTTATTCGCTTAAAATTTGGTAAATTAGGGTCACTGTTGACAGTACTTAACACTTCGTTTATTGTCGGTGGCTCATTGTCAAACAAAATTATGCACTTTAGAATGAATTGCGCACTTATGAAGTCGTCTACTTGCCCCAAAATTGCTTTAGATCTTTTCCTCTTTTTGCAAGGTGTTTAAACACCACCAGTTTAAGTTCTTTGCAAACTCAACACTGGCTTGTGACACGCCGGTGTACTCTGGATTAGGCTCCTTCAATATGCCAAACACGTTTAAAATAATCTGCCTCTCGCCACTTTTTAATTGTTTACCTTTAGAATTCTTTTTATAACCGTGAACACTCATTTTGCCACTATCAAATTCACACCAGTCGAAAGCTTGACGTCATACTCCTAACCGACATTCCGTTTGTTTTTCTCCCGCAACAGTGATGGCTTATTTGTTGTCAACGAACATATTTCTGTTTCCAAACAGTTGTAAAACTACAGCACATTGCAATACTACAATCAAACGTATCGATTATCACATTTTACAAGCAATGACACTAAGAAAATATGGATTTATTTTCTCTCCTTAAGTTGAGTGCTTCGTTCCCAAACCAATGAGAGCATTCACTGCGGACATGTGCGTGACATGTGGCTACTGTGATTTATTTGTACAATAAAAGAGCTTTGACAGGAAAGCGCAAAAACATCAAATATCAAAACGTCACCTGCAGAACAAATAATTCCTTCAGTTATTAGGTAAAAGCCGAATTGAGCACGCCCTTTCTGAAGCCGCTCGTCTGGCAGCAATGAAACATAACGAACAAGTTGCATTCAACAGGAGAGTATTTGGCTCGTCTTATTCAAGCAATTATGTTTCTTTGTAAACAAGTAGTAGTCTTTCACGGCCATCAAGAAGACGAATCCTCCAGCAACAAATGTAACTACCTGGAATTGTTGGATTTGCTAGCTCAAGGGGAGCAGATAATCCGAGATCATCTATCATCTTCTTCAGCTTTTAAAGTAACTTCACCAGATATTCAGAATGATCTAATAGCAATGATAACTCTGTCACTTTGCATCAAGATCTCTGTGGACACGTGTGGTTGCAGGGATGAGATCTAGAAGGCTCCACCTTTCTATATGAAAGGAGCAGGTAGACTGGGCGGCACCCTAATGCCCTTTGCACGGCATGAAGCAGAAGATCCAGTTGCTATGTACCAAGGCCTCTGCGGGCGTGACAAAGCGAGTGGTTACAAGGATGGGCTAATTGTCCGCCACACATCGATCTAACAGTTATCCACTAACAGATCCGTTGCGATATGACCATGTAGTTAAAGCGACGTAAAATAAATAGATAATAATAATCCGGCAGTTAATGAAAAAATAAAAACTGAAATTCAGGACTGCAGTTTGATATCGATTCAAGCTGATGAAACATTAGACGTGTCATACAAGAGCTAAATAAGTATAATATTCAGAGTGTATTGAAGATGGAACTGAAGAAAGATTCGTTGGATTTTACGACGTATCCAGATATAAAACTGTTGCAGGTTTGTCAAAATTATTCAAGCATTCATGGAATGTGGAAGGAAAGGTGGTTAGTCAAACATATGACGAAGCTTCAGTAATGGCTGGCAGAAAAAGAGGACTTGCGACGGACCTCCTCGTGGCGTCGTCTTCCTTCCTTCTTGGAGCTGTTGATGGCTGGTTCCTGTAATTCAAGCCTAGCACACTTGTGTGTTGCCCTATTTTTAAACTCTTTTCAGGGTGTGGTGACGGTAAACGAAATGAAACTCCATATGACTCGAACTTTAATTTATTGCATTGTAATGATACTGTTTTGTGTCGCCGCTAGCCGTGTTTTAAAACCTGTATGTACTGCAAAGGGGCCTATCTTCAACAATTTACCTCCCCAAGCCAGCTATGTCTCCTATATCTAACTTCACACGCATCGCCACAAATATGGCGTGAATGGTTATCTCTTCTTCGGGACCAGATGAAAAACGAACAGACGCGTGAGCTCTGCACGTGTGCGCTTTTATACCCGCTTGGGAAACGCTAAGTTCGCCTAGCTCTTTTCTAATCTTTTCTGTTATTGGTTCTCCCCTAAGCGTGCTATGAGAACATTTGCCTCCAAATCTGCAGTCTTGACAAGTTTGGGATTTCCAAGGTGTCAAAATCTCTCTCCCTCTCTCTCTCCATCTTATTGCTATCTCTCTCCGTGTCTGTGACTGTTTAGCTGTGTTGCCAGCTCTAAAACCCTTTCTACCTGCCTGTTTCTCTTCTCACGGCTAGCTAGCTTCACATTTTACATATATCTTACAATCTTAGCTTATTCCTATTACATTTGTGTTCCCTATATATCATAGTTCCCGCTATAAATGCCCCTCATTGTCATTCTAAAAAAAATTTTGGTGCTGTTGGCGGAGAAAGTTTTTCGAATGGCAATGACATGACCCAAGAAGAATACAAAAAGAGAATGAAAGAGCCCTAAAATACACAATGCAATGCATAACACACCAATAATCTAAAAAAGAACACCATAGTACTCAACAATACAAATGTACCTTAACTTCTATCCTACACAACAATATAACTCTCAAATAACATACATCATGATATTTACAAATGTTTACATAAATTTTCTTTTGCGTCACATTGACATTGAGTGACATTTTGGTGATAATTACTGAGTAATCACACGCTTGTGGGCTAGGCAACATTTATTTCACAGAATGACTTTCACTTGTTTTCCCTTTAGCACATGTAGTTTGTTTATAAACACTTCTGGGAACCTTTTCACTGCCCTATGCAAGAACATTTAAGTTGCCGTATGTCAGCCCATTTGACGTTGCACTGCTTAAACTAGTTTTCTTTACAATAGCATAGAAGTGCCTGTAATTGCGGCACGTTGGCTACCTGCTCTGAGTGGTCATTAGGTGTCTGGCCAGAAGCCCTTAACCGAAATAATTGTAACCCTGTTTTCTATATACATTATATTACTGAAGATAAAACACTTACATAGTCCAATTACATGACTCATCAACCCCGCGCAACAAGCAATCGTAAAATCATACAGGTGCAAATGTTAACCTATGTCTTGAAAGGTTTCAGCAATTGTTTGTAATATTTGGCCCAGTTCTTGTTGGTAGTAACTTCCCTAACCTCAAAAGTGTGTGCCCCAAATTGAGCTACAATTACCGCCGGACCTTTATATAGTAAGCACATTCTGTGATAGGTGTTGCTCCACCGGTCTGATTTATTCTTATTCTTCACGAGAACGAGGTCACCCATCTTGGGTGTCCATTTTGCCTTATGCCGTTTTGCCTTTCTCTTCCCTGCTTCCGCTTTCTGTCTTATACGCAGCAGCGCTTTCCTGCATTTTTCCGCCGTAGTGTCTTGATTGCCTTGATCTATCGTGGTGGGTATGTTCGGGAATATCAGTTCCGGCTGCTTGCCCAAGTGCATTAATATCGGCGCATAACCTGTGGATGCATTCACTGAATTGTTTATGACAAATTCAATCTTAGCACAATGTTGGTTCCACCCCGTATGGTTTTTGTGGGTTAAAAGTCGAAAATAGCCCGAAATATCTCGGAGCACTCTCTCTGTCATATTTCCCTGCGGATAATAGTTAGAGCTGTGGTATAATTTCACTCCATTGTCTGCGAGTGTCTTTTGAAAAATTCCGCTCCGGTGCATAGAGGCATTGTCACACAGCATGGATAACATCTTGCCATGTTTAGGTACATAATCTTTAAATATTTTCCTCAGGCATGTCCTAGCTGTTATATCTTTCACTGGGTAAATCTTTGTGAATTTTGTGAAGACATCAAGTAACACAATTATAAACTTATTCCCAAAAGTGCTCTGGGGTAACGGGCCGTGCGCGTCCATGCATATTAGAGCGTTGGGAGCATCTCTAATAACACTCTGCATGTTAATATCGTAAGCTACATTCAGTGGTTTGGCTAATTGACACAACTTACATCCTGCTATAAATTTTCTAACCTTCTGATGGAGCTTCTTGACATAAAAGTGTTCTGCAATGTTGATGGCCGTCCTTTCTGATCCAGAGTGTACCAAGGAGTTGTGGAAGGCTGCAATCAATGTGTTCTCTAACATTTTGGGCACATATGTTTTCCATCGCTTTTCATTAGCATTGAGTTTGTAAAGAATGTCATTCCTTTTCCCTAGTGACCCTGAGGTGTTGTCATCTATCTCCGGCGCGTTGTTTAACAAATCCCGGATTTCCTCATCTTCTTCCTGGCATTTTGCCAAGTTTCTTAACGCTTTAACCAGTTGTTTCTGACCGGTAGCCTCAATGTGCATTACTGTCACTTGGTGAAAAGGCCTGTCTTTGTTTTCTGGCATGGACTTTGCTCTCGGTAATCTCGATAAAACATCACTGAATGTGTTTTCAGCTCCTGGAATATGTTTGATTTCCACGTCGAAATTAAAAATCTCATAAATATAGCGGGAGATTTTACTGCTGGTCAGCTTGCATTGTTTTATGAATTCCAGGCTCACGTGGTCAGTGTGGATGATTATTTTCCTATTATATATAAATTGTCTAAATTTGACCAACGAAAAGTACATGGCGGCAATCTCCAATTGTGTAATGCAGGAATTGCTTTCTGACTGTGTCAAACCCCTGGATGCTGTGGCTAAAACATGCATGCAGTCCTGCTCGTCTATTTGACATAAAACTCCTGCATAGCCTCCCACGCTGGCATCACAATAGATATGAAAAGGAAGGTCCTCTCTGGACCGTTCTATTAGTACCGCCTGTGCAAAAAGTTCGCGAACGTTGTAGAATGCCGCTCGCTCCTCATCTCGCCACACCCACTTAACACCCTTCTTTAACAATTTTCTAAGTGGTGCTGTTTCCTTGGCAAAATTAACTAGGAATTTACCTTCATATCTGCATATGACGAACCATTTTCTTAATTGTGTTACGTTTCTGGGTTCCGGAATATTTATAATGCTCTCTATCCTGTCCGGGTTAGGTCGAATGCCGTCTTTTGAGATCACATAACCTAAAAACTGGGCCTCTTTCAGAAAGAAATTGCATTTTTCTAACTTAAGTGTCATGCCATGCTGGCTAAACATGCTTAAAACATAATCTATGTGTTTTAGGTGCGTGTCAACGTCGTCCCCTACTATCATGAAGTCATCCACGTATTGAAGGACAAATTCTGCTGTTGAGTCCCCAAATATGGCATGAATTGCTCTGAGTAGTGCGCTCGTGCTTGGGCATAAGCCAAAAGGAACCCTTTTAAAGACCGTAGTGCAACCTTTATGCAAGAACCCAGTGTACTGTCTCAATTCTTCTGCTAAGGGTATCTGCCAGAAAGACTGAACAAGATCCAAACTAGAGAAGCACTTGCCCCGGTTTACCCTAACCAACAGTTGATCAATGCCTTCCGTCCTGAAGTGATCGGGTACTGTGAATGAGTTTAATTTGCGTGCATCAAACGTCATTCGCAAGTCTCCTGATTTCTTCTTAACCCACACTAAAGGATTAATATAAGGCGAGTTTGACAGTTCTATAATGTCATCATCTAGCATCTGTTTGATGACTTGCTCTGCCTCTCTCAAGGCGAACGGTAAATTCCTGCATTTGTGGGAGTATGGAGACAGGGGTTTAACTTTAAATCTATGAACATAGGTGTTGCATTTGCCTGGTTGTGACGAAAAAACTCCCCTGTTCTTCCATAAAATGTCCTGCAGTCGGATCTTTTCCGATGCCTCTAACCCACACGCGGCGTTTACTTTCTTTTGTATTAAGGCGGCAATTTCTGTGTTGTTCGCGAGAACCGGTTCGGCTACCTGCCTCTCTGTGTGTAGTGTCGCTGACAGTTCGCTAATGGCTTCGAGCACGTGTAGCCGCACGCGACCTGCGTCTATGAACTCATAAGTGTTTATATATCGTGTGTCAGCCTCATCCTCTGACAATTCCTCCATCTGATCCCTGTGTCTCCCTACAGTATTTATAGTTACAATTTCTGCCCCTTTTTGTGCTTTAATTAATTCTACCCAAAATGACTCCTCTAAAATTTGTTGTTCTTCCGCCGTCGGTTCATTGGCTACTGTATTGGTATCAACAAAAGGCATGCACACACCATCTTTTAGTCAATTTAGGCATTTATTATCAAAGTTCACTATTGCTTCCCATTTATGCAAGCAATCCGAACCAATAATCACTGGCTGTTGTAACCTCGGGATTACAAGAAAGATAACATTGAATGCTTTATTATTCATTCTTATCGTTAACATTGCTTGTTGCCTAACTTTTTCTTTGCTCTTGGAAATCTCTACCGTGCAACACACATTTGAAATTGGCAGCGACATAATTTTAATTTTCTTTTCTTGCAACATCTTAAAAAATTCTTCCGAGCACGCCGATATATTTGCCCCAGTATCAATTAAAATGTCAGTGTTTACTCCCATGATTTCAGCTTTGATTCTGGGCGAGTCACGCATGTCTACATTCCCGCTCTTATTTTGGTGCTGCATGCTGCTTGGTGTGTTATCCCCCTGTACGTGCGTATTTATTAAAGCAATGGGCCCTGGTTGGGAAACTTGTAATCCACTGTTTCCCTCTGAGATGGATACTCGGCCGCAGTAGTCATCTACACTTGGTTTCCCGATTGTTGCGAGTCTTGAGGTCTGTCCTGTCTGCTAGGTTCCGGGTTCGAATCCCATCTACTAGTGTTACTGTTTACAATTGTTTGTGCGTTCACTGGGCTGCTTCTACCCGAAAAATTCCCTTGTCTGTTGTTTGTATTTTCTTGTGCCCTAGCATAATTCCTGTTAAATTCCCTGACATATTCAAACCGGTTTTGTCGTGTGTTTGAAGCCTGGATGTGGTTAACATTAAAAATTTTTTGTTGGTCCTTATGTTGCTGTTCCCTGGGGTAGTTTCTTAATGTGTCAGGCCGTGGCGTTGGTTGTGTGTATCTGTCTCTAGAGTTTTCTGCGAATTGCCTGTAGTGTGCGTTTCTCTGCCTGTATGCCCCTGACCCAAAAGAATGTGACCTATTTTCCGGCTGAAGTGATTCTCTCCGGTCTCTGAAATGATTACCCTGTGTTGGTCTCTGGTCAAATGCTGTGATTAACTCAATCATTTTCGCAATGTTGGGTGGCTCAGCTACTATCAGTCCGTTCCTGATATGAGGTTCAAAGTGATTGGTGAGCAGTGCTATCACCTCCTTGTCTGATAATGGTGGTTCAATTTGTTTGCTTCGCTGTGCCAGATTTAGGACATAATCAATTAAGGTGCCATGTATGTGCGGGTTGTATCTGCCTTGGTTTAACTCAAGTCGGATTTTGTTGATTTCTTGTGGTCCCCAATATCTTAATAGGAATGCCTGTTTAAATTCCTCATATGTCAGGGAGTTACCCTGCGTTAATTTAAGCCAAGCTAGAGCACGACCTTTGAGGCATTTTCTAACTATAATGGGCTTGATGACCTCAGGAGTTGACTTTAACATAAAACATTGCTCTAACTCTTTTATAAACTCTTTCGCTTGATCTTTCGATTCCTTGAACACCGGAGGTGTGAGTTCATGCAAGAGGTGTGAATTAAAACTATTGTCTCCACTGTGGGAGCAAGGAGCCAACTGCGCTACATCACAAGCATGCACATTGTTTCTACAAGTGTTGGTCTCAAGGTTACCGGCCTCACCGGGGAGTGAATGGTCACTACCGGAGTTGGCTGTACTTCCGTGAGTGATACTGGGAGTACTATTGGTGTTGGCCTGATCTAATTCTAACACATTCATATTGCGTTTTAAATCTCCAATTTCCCTATCATACACAGTGCTAATGGCCTGGATTGATGTTTTCAGTGTTTCAATCTCCTGACTAGTTTCTACTGAGATAACCTGTTTTACAGCCTGAAGAGATGACTTTAATGACTCTATCTCGTGGGTTGTTGCTACCTGGCTTGCGGTAATTACCTGCTTAAAAGCCTGAAGTTCCTTATCTACATTAACCTGCACATGTGCTTGCATTCTAACACTGTCCTGTTTTAAGGACTCTACAGCTGAGTTTACAAATTCTGTGAGACAAGCAATTTCACCCTTATTTACATTTATTTCCTGTCTAACATTAATTAATTCTGTTTGAATTTCTTCTTGCCCTGTCCTAATCTGCTCTATCTGCCTGCTGCTGGCTGCTAAGCTTTCTTCTATTTTCTTGCTGGTGGTCTCTAATCTAGCACTAGTTTCTGCTAAACTACCTTCAAGTCTGTGAGTATTTTCTGCTAAACTGTTGTCTATTTTGTTGTTTAGGCTATTTTCAAGTCTTTGGTTATTTTCTGCTAAACTGTTTTCTATTTTGTTGTTTAGGCTAGTTTCAAGTCTTTGGTTATTTTCTGCTAGTAGCGTTCGCATCATTCTAATGAGCAAGGGTGCGTCATCCTGAGACGCCTCCTGCTGCACACACATGGCAGCATCTACGGTGCTCTCGTTAGAAAGCTGCATGTTGCTATCTGCCATGATAAGCCGGTTACTCCTGAGTAACATAAAAACACATAAAGATGAGAAGATTTTGTCCTACCTTTAGTTGATTCTCTGCCTGCTGCGTTGCTCCTGCTGCTCCTGCGCGTTGAAGTCCTGGGTTCGTCTCCTTATTCGTGCGTGAACACGTTGGGTGCCATATGCGACGGACCTCCTCGTGGCGTCGTCTTCCTTCCTTCTTGGAGCTGTTGATGGCTGGTTCCTGTAATTCAAGCCTAGCACACTTGTGTGTTGCCCTATTTTTAAACTCTTTTCAGGGTGTGGTGACGGTAGACGAAATGAAACTCCATATGACTCGAACTTTAATTTATTGCATTGTAATGATACTGTTTTGTGTCGCCGCTAGCCGTGTTTTAAAACCTGTATGTACTGCAAAGGGGCCTATCTTCAACAATTTACCTCCCCAAGCTAGCTATGTCTCCTATATCTAACTTCACACGCATCGCCACAAATATGGCGTGAATGGTTATCTCTTCTTCGGGACCAGATGAAAAACGAACAGACGCGTGAGCTCTGCACGTGTGCGCTTTTATACCCGCTTGGGAAACGCTAAGTTCGCCTAGCTCTTTTCTAATCTTTTCTGTTATTGGTTCTCCCCTAAGCGTGCTATGAGAACATTTGCCTCCAAATCTGCAGTCTTGACAAGTTTGGGATTTCCAAGGTGTCAAAATCTCTCTCCCTCTCTCTCTCCATCTTATTGCTATCTCTCTCCGTGTCTGTGACTGTTTAGCTGTGTTGCCAGCTCTAAAACCCTTTCTACCTGCCTGTTTCTCTTCTCACGGCTAGCTAGCTTCACATTTTACATATATCTTACAATCTTAGCTTATTCCTATTACATTTGTGTTCCCTATATATCATAGTTCCCGCTATAGACTACAACAACTGATGAAGCAATTTTGTCCAACGCGCTATTTATTCATTGTTACGCACAACAATTTAATTTGGTACTATTATATGCCTCTAAAACCATACGACAAGCACGTGTATTTCAATCCTTTTTCAACAAGTCATCAAAACGAACTGTATTACCAACTGAAAGAGGATTAAAATTGCTACATGCAAGCAATATTCGCTGGAACTTTCGCTCCAGAGCATTTTCAACAATATCAAACCATTTCTCAGAATTATACAGTGTTTTAATGATATCATTGACGAGATAGACACTCAGTAGGACCCAGAGACGTTGAACGGTATTATGGGATTGAAACGACGAATGGATGATCCTGTGTTTGTTTTTGCTTTGCTTATACTGAGCATGCTTGCGCATTGCATTTGTGCACAAGAAAATATAATTGCTTTGTTCCTTGTGGTTGGAGTTCTCCAAATTTGTCATTGTTTCTTATGCAGGTTATTACGTGTACAGTAGACTGATATAGCAGCCCAGTTTTAATTATTATTATTAGTAGGTAGTAGTAGTATTGTTATTTATTTTTAAATGCGTATATTTTGTTTTGTTGTTCCTTGAAATATTTTATTGCATTCCTATGTTAACTGCAGAGTCTCCCCAACTTTGAAAAACAGGCTACGCCTCTGGAAGTTATCCCTTATGGATCTTATTAATGAATACAAAGCAACATCAAGTTGTTTCGGATTCTTTATCTTCATATAAATATGCTTTATTATACCGTGCACACGCTCCAGGTGCATATTGGTATTAAGGCTTGAATGTAAACGGTAACAATATGCCCAGCTCTCAGCAGAATACTTATATTCTTTTTCAAAATATAAAGCGAAGTCTTTTGTGTCATCTCTTCTCATTACATTGATGACTTGAGGGAATATATGTAAAAATGCTTTCTTGTCTCTCTCTTCAAGTAAAGTTCGAAACAACTTATAAGTTTCTGCTTGCTTCTCACGACCTCTGATTTTATGTAAGTTTTTAAGCCAGGCGCGACCAACATGCCTCGTACAAAATAATATAAATTTTGGAGCGGACTTTATCTTCACCTAGGCATTATAGTATCCTTCTGCCATATCTGACACGAAGACATTTGTTTGTTTAACCTCTTCAGATGCCGTGTGTCATATACGACACAAAAAGTTGGTCATTTATGATAGCTTACAGATCCGTTGTGGAATCAACGACACATTTTGCAGTACTTTAGGCAGTGTCTGGTAGATCGCAGCATGTACTGAGGCCGATTACAAAGTGAAAAAATGCAAAATCTCTCTGGCAGCCATTATTGTTTGAAGCTCTGCATCAAAGGAAGGCGTAAATCATGCCCAAGGGATGTAAGTAAACGTTTTTACTGATATATTTATTACCTATCAAAATAAAACATATACTAACATCATAATAATACGTACCTTAAATATATGCATTAATATTTCAAGGAGTAGCTCTACAAACATATTTAGGAGTTAATTTGCACACACGTGTCTCTTACGACACACTGGTTTTCAGTCCAGTAAAAGTAGTTGAGGTTAGGAGACAATTCTAACGATGTAATTTCATATTTTTAACCTTCTTTCTATAAGAATTTCTTATTAAATGATGGTCATAATGGGGTAAATTTCTTAAAATTCAAATTAATACTTTAAATGTTAATTATTTTACTAAAATAATAATTTCTTTTTAGTGTCAAAAACAGAAATACTAGAAGAGCTGGAGAAGCCTTTTGATTTTGATGGCAATATATCCGAAATTGAAGGAGAATCAGATGATGAAGGGGAAGAGGAGCCATTTGTTATTCAAACACACTCGGCAAGTGAGCACTCTTCAGATGACGAACAAGAGAATCAACTAGGTATTTTGCCGAAGAGGGACAAATAATGCAACAGCCAAGAGTAATCCCTTGGTGGCATACAGATGATTTTGAGCCATTGCCCCCTGCACCTGCTTTTGAAGAAGAGCATAGAAAGGTATAAATGCTGAAGTGCAAGAGTATTTTTTAAAATACATCCCCAAGGATATTTTTGAACTAATATCCTCCTGTACTAATTAATCAACATATGCTCGTACAGGCAAATCAATAATTATTTCTCCTGAAGAGATAAATCTCTTTTTTGACATTTTATTAAAAATGTCATACCTGGGTTATCCAAGATTACACATGTGCTGGGCTGTGGGAACCAGAGTAGCCAAAATTGCTGAAAAGACGTCATGAAAGCGCTTCTTTTCAATTAGATGTTCACTGAAGTTGGTGGAGGATGATGATGTGTCAAATGATGTTCGAATGAAAGATAAATTTTGAAAGGTTCGCCCATTGCTGGATTCAATAAGAACAGGCTCCCTCCTCAACCCACGAACACAAAAATGATTGATGAACAGATAGTTCCTTTTTGGGGTCATGCTTCAATGAGGCAATACATTCGGGGTAAGCCCAATCCTTGTGGCCTGAAAAATGTTGTATGTACCTCACCTGATGGGCTTCCACTAGACATTTTTATGTGTGAGGGAAAGGGTGATTCAATACTAGAAGGTTATGAATATTTGAATATTGATGGAAAAGTAGTAATACGTTTAGCCAAGCCACTACCACCAGGATTTGTCATTTATATAGACAGATATTTCACATCTATTGAGCTTCTTGACCTTCTGCATGCAGAGCAAAGCTGCCAGGGAACTGGAACAATGCAATTAGGTAGGATTCCCAAACATAGCAAACTTCCCTCAGATACCGAAATGAAGAAAAAGGGGTCGGTGCTGCTGTCCAGTCTGTAAGAACGGATGGTCAGATAGCGTCTATAAAATGGTATGATAACAAATCAGTCACTCTTGCAACTTTTGCAGAAGGAAAACTTCCTTTAGGTCAATGCAAGTGTTGATCAAAACTAGACAAGCAGTATGTAAATGTGACGAGGCCACATGTGTTGAAAACTATAATGCATATATGGGAGGAGTTGATTTATTGGATAGGATGATTGCAACTTATAGGCAAAATTATAAGACAAAATAATTGACAGTAAGATTAATTTTTCATGTTTTATTTTGTTTGTGCTAGTGCATGGATCGAGTATAGGAGAGATAGTGCACCTCTAAAAAGTAAGCAAAAGGATACGCTGGATTACTTGAAATTTAAAATCAGTGTTTCCCAATGGGGCGGCGCCGTGGCCGAGTGGTTAGACCGCTCGCCTCCCACCGAAGCGGCCCGGGTTCAATCCCAGGGACCTGCATGTGGGATTTGTGGTGGACGAAGCGGCGTCTGGGCGGGTTTTCTCCGGGTTCTCCGGTTTCCCCCGCCATTCATTCCACCAACTGCTCCATCATCACCTTTCCTTTCATCCATTTCACCATCATTTCGTTTCATCTACTTCCTTCATCGGGCTGATCACCCATCCTGGATGCTCTGTCTGATCCATGAGTGTCTGCTCCTCGACGGGCCTCTGACCCCAGGCACCCGCTTGTAAGTCCTGGGGGGTGTAAGTCCTACATAAGAGGAGGGTAAACAGATAATGAATGAATGTTTCTCAATGGCTTCTTTATTCAGCAACTGATAGACCACATGGGGAAGAGAAGTCTGAAGATGAAGAAGAAGAAGAAGAAGAAGAAAGCTTGCGACACCGCATCCAAGTCAGATAAAGCGATGAAGTGGAGCAGTACACATGCCTGAAATATTGAATGACGAGAAGAATCACCGATGCAGAATGCCTGGCTGCAAAAGTATCAGGGAAAGAGTGTTTTGTTCTCAATGTAATATTCATTTGTGCCTTCTAAAAGACAGAAATTGCTTCAAAGCATATCACATGCTTTAGGATGGTACTCTTTATTTAAAAAGGTGAAAGAGTTACTGAAGGAACTTTTTGACAAAATCTTCATATAATTTGTGTTGTATTTATATTCCTAAATAAACATAAATAGATACTGTAATTATTTAATTTATATGTATCATTGCTCTCCCTCAACACCACTGTGTCGTATATGACACATCAAATTTTGAAAAAACTACTGCAAAAATTTTGAAAAAAATTGTATTTCCTAATACTATGGACATATTTATTACATCTGTTACAAACATTGTCACAAAAGAAAGTTTATCTTTTAGTGGATCTGTAGAGGTTATCTAATTAATGGCATCTTGTATTGCAAACACAAACAGTTCAATTATTGCCAAATCTTCTCTGTTGGAAAACATAAAAGCGCACTGAAAGCCTTGATTTAGATCATCCAATACAAGCAAAGTAGTCATCCCGAAACCTTAAGAATTAAGACCAATATATCTTACCTGTAAAATCAGATATATATATATATATATATATATATATATATATATATATATATATATATATAGAGCATTTCTTTTTGGCCTTTATTCATGTCAATTAGAATAAAATCTTCCGCACGTATTTGTATATAGTTTACTAGTATTACGCCTTGAGAATTGTAGAAAATAACTATTTCACCGGCATTTTCCATCTCTCTGACCCACGACTCAATACTTGTGGCATCATTTTTGTGTTTAATGGCTTCAGTATTCAAATTATATTCGTGTTCTACGTTACGGAAAGCAAATCCATGCGTGATAAGTCCTCGCTAAGTATAGCTAAGTCTACTAAATCTAACATTATCTAATATTTTATCAAAAGGCACATTCATTGCTATTTGGTGTGCAATTTCATTCCTTTCGTCTGCGAGAGCCTCATGCGCCCTAAATCAGAAGTGCGACCAACATGAGTTTTGCAGAAGTGTGCTTTTTTACTCCCTTTTGAATGAAAAATCACCTCAAGTTTGGCAGGACAGTTACTATTTATTTTGTTGCTGCCGTATATTTTGAGATGTCGGATGTTTTTTTCCTCTGGATTTAAATTCCCCGTCTCGATGGCAGGCATAGGTTATTCTGGATGTGCCGTCCGTTTTGTGCTCATATTTTGAACGAAAAACGCAAAATTCACATACCTGTTCTGTGTAAGTTTTCCTCTTCCAAATATTGAATTCCTCCTCATTTTTAAAATTGAGTGTCTCTTTTACTATCACAATGTTGTGTGTGTAGTATAGTGTTACACAATACCATCTTTTGTAGGTCGAGTTTCGGTACAAAATGAGCACTTTATAGCAGTTTGCCCTAACAATTTTGAACCCCCATGTTTTAGTTCAATCTTGTGTCCCATATCATATCTCCTACACAGTAATAAAGCTACAGACATCATACTCACACTTTACATCTGAATGCTTCGTAAAGATGAAAATTTAAATTCCCCTCCTACTAAATGTCTTACTACAAATTTCACATCTGAAATTATCCATCTGTATCATGTGCACTACAATATTCACAGTACCGAAATATATCATACGTGGTAAACGCAATGATAAACTTAACATCCGATAAATAAACACAGAACCATTATAACATGAGAGACAAGGATGGGAGATAGAAGGCGAAGTGTGGTCGAATTTACACGAAGATGTTCCGCACTGTAAGTCTCCAGCCTTATGTACGTGTGTGTAGAGCTGTTTTTAGGTATTGCTCTGTGCTCATACAAGTGTGTTTCTTACGACAGAAGGAGTATAACGAAGTTTCCAGCTGGCCTCTCTGTTGCCGTGTATCTACTCTTC
This sequence comes from Deroplatys truncata, assembly GCA_030765065.1. Lineage (NCBI taxonomy): Eukaryota > Metazoa > Arthropoda > Insecta > Mantodea > Mantidae > Deroplatys > Deroplatys truncata. The sequence continues at coordinate 205,384,477 of CM060983.1, forward strand.
GCTCACACAGTCAGCTTTAAGGAAGCCGGAGTCGACGGTTTGGCAACGCAGCCCGAACTGTAACTTGTCGGCTGGACAACGCATTGAACTTTTATTATTTTCTTGCCTTTTGTGTACTTTATGTATAGGAACTGAAATGTTTAGCGACATATTTAGTAGTTCGCAATAGCACACCCCTCGGCCTCCGTGTTGTAGTGGTTACCGTGCTAGACTCTAGTTCCCGAGGTCGTGGGTTCAAACCGATGGATTTATTCGGGCGTAAAAATCCTTAGCATTACTGTAGGAAGGGAAGTACAGCTGGTGGTCCCATGTCGTAGATTTACGGCACGTAAAAGAATCTCAAGCCTGACAAAGAGGCCTCTGAGCAAAATTTCCGTCTTCCACGCCCAATATAAAATGGGGCGCTAAGGACCACAACAGTTAAAGAGAGTCCATAAGTAAAATTCAATTTAACTTTTAATTTACATCCCAATTAGATGGTAATCATCATTGACTTTCGTTCTACCTTACGCCTAATGCGTTTATTATTACCATTAATCCTTTAATGCAATAACCTCGTAATACGGTAATGCAATCAGTAATATATACCTGCAAGGATAATTGAGTAAATTTAGTTTCCCTAGAAATTTACTTAAGTTGTAACCCATTTACTTAAGATTCAAATATATATATATATATATATATATAATTTATCATTTTCAGAACTACTGTATTCCTTTGTCAGATCTGAGAATTGAAGGAAAAAGATTAAAGGTTATTAAAAATAAACAATAATAATTTTAAGATAATGTTTTATTTCCAGGTTTATGCAACTGGATTATAGAGGATCACTTCACTTTCTCTTAAATACAGACAACTTCCTTAATTTGAGTGAGTTACAGCTGGTTACATTATATAATTTAAATTACTTTCGTAGTTGTTTAACAGTGTAGCAGCTAGTCATACATGAGTTACCGCAAAAGCAAAAACATTTAAAACTTATATAATAGCAAGTAATAACATATTCTTCTCTGAAGAAACTTATTTTGAACTTCTCCGTGGAGAAGGGGCTGACAAAACCTAAGCTTATAGGTAAAGCCTCAAGGTCATCTTTTGGAAAATATGAGATCAAACAAATAAAGATAAATGCATTTTAAAATATGTTGTGTTTTATCTGCATACATTTCATTTCCTCTGAAATAAAAGCAACTTCCTTCCTTTGAGTGGGTTATGCATGCGATTCACGGTAACATTTAAATGTTTTCTGTAATTGTTTAACAGTATGTTGGCAAGGGAATTTACCATCAGTCATATATAGTGCTAAATGAATTACATGGTAAATGAAGTTACAGGACGAGCTTTCTGCCAAACCAGTAACTACTCCACCTTTGTATTGAAAACTTGGATTTATATAAATCTCGTCAAATTTAAGATTTACTACCTTTCCCCTTTCAGATAATCTGCTAATTGAATCACTACTTTGTGTGACACCAAAAGGAGAATTAAGCTTCTGCAATTGTTTTGGATGAGGTAAGCACAGAAGTTTATTTGTTCTTATAGCATCATATCTGCATGGGACTGTTCAAAAAGCATAAAGGCGCAGAGCATCATATTTACAGAGTATTTTTCTTTCTTTCTTTCTTTTCGCGGTACACAAGAGTAGTTGTTCACTTAGAAAATCTAACTGAAAATTATTTTCCCTTTCATCTAATCCTGAATTTTCCAGAAATCTAATGCTTTCTCCAAGTTTTTCCAAAGTTTCAGCATTACCAACTTCTATATCAATTTAACTGTCATTCATTAAATACCTTATTAGGATATTTTCTAACTGTGACCATCTTGTAACTTTGAGATTTTCGGACAAAATCTATTTCAAATCACAATAGCTGAGCATGTACACACTTGAATTACCATATCAAAATTCACTTTTACTTGCTGCAATTTTAGGCATACCCTCCACAGATAATAATAAAAACATACCACATCACTCAATACCAGATAATTCCAGTTATTCACCTCTGAAAGCTTCTGAAGAAAAATATGTAAATCGGAGAAACCTGCAATAACCTCTTCGGTCAACTATGCTTCATTCTTCTTCTTCTTTTTTTCCTTTCACTGGGATCCCTTCGTGTTACTTCATTTCTTGGGCTGCTTAAATAAGTGGGGAGGCTAGGAAAATTCCGCGGTATTGCTCCACGTTGTAGGTTTGGAAGAGCATATGGGAATTATTTCTCCTTACCTTCTGAATCATGATAAACATCGTAGATAATCATACCTTCGGTTTCAAAATGCTTTATGAATACTACAGATCTCTTCGTTGGATTCCAGCCGCTTCTCGGAATCCGTTGACCCATGTACTGTGTATTTCAGGATCAGCAGGAACCTTGAACACAGTTGCGTAGCTGTTTTTCTCTGAAACGTAATTACTATTACAGTCTTACACACAGCATTTTTCAGACATCTAAAAAAACTAATAAAAACTAAATAACAGACATGTCTTTTTATTCCAACAGAAATAAAACCGAAATGGTAAAATCGATATCATCTAACCACTCTTCGTTGAAATTAACCTAACAGTATTAACAGCACATTGGCAACTTTTCGCCTTTATAAATAATTACTATACATTATAGGTATGTGCTATACTTACCAGGAAAACTTTGTACTGTAGGTGATTATCACCACTGGCTGTGTTATTTATGCATGCTATCCATGAAAACCTTTTTTATTCAATTTTCAATCAAGCATCCCACATTCATCACATACATATCATCTCACTAACCTTGACCAATCACGTGTTACTAGCCCATGATGACATAACAAGTCGCTCTGATCCGAGAGCCCCAACTATCCTGTATATGCTGTAATCCTGGAGATGTAAAGAGATGGGAGGAGGAGCGTCAAAACGCTCAAACAGTGGCTCTAGACATGCGAAAATTGCCGTGCATTCTAATGTCCGAAATAAAAGTTCTTTATATGAACAACAAAATGTTATCTTCAATTTTCCGGAAATAGTCCGTGAAGACTGTTCATTCTGAATTACTTTTATATAATTGCTAAACCGTATAGACAGACAAAATCTTGGTAGGTAATTGATTGTGCTTTCATACAAGTCATGTGTAGGATAAGGTTGGAAAGGAAGAGTGAAAAATTCAATGCCACAGCAGGAATTTTAAACACGGATCTTCCGGTTTCCGTACGGTTGCTCTAAACACTGAGCAAATGCAGGCATGCGAGTAGTTAGTAGTTTGGTGGTTAGTGTAACCGGATGGAAACCCGAAGCTCCCTGGTTCAAATCCCGACGATGGAAATGAGGTTTTCCCTGTGATTCTTCCTTTACAGACAAAATCTTATTACACAAAAAATATAAATCTCGTTAAAGAACGCAATCTATGCCAAATAAAAATGGTTGTAGTGTTACCATTTCCGGGATATTGTTTGTTATTGATTTGAATTTTCAAATACTTATACTCTTTTTAACACCACTTCTTCTTACAGTTCTTGGTCGTTACTTATTTTCTAACACTTTGATATTATTTACTTGTTTCATGTATATGGCTTGTTTTTCAAATACTTTTTATCCTAGCTATATCATATTATTATAAACACTACCCTGAAAATAAAAGAAGGAAAGTTATCTCATTACCAGACAGAGGGGTTTAGTAAGTAAACCATGAGGCAGTATTTTAATACCTGAATAATTTCAATTGTAATTTATAATAGGTAAATTCAATAACAGCCCGCCTTGAAACAATATGTATGTAATAATTATTTAAATTGTATATAACAGTCATTGCAAATGCTTATTTTTATTGTAAACATATTTTAATAATGTTATGTGAATACATTACATACTCTAATAATGCAAGGACTGTGAGAATAATAAGTTTTAGGTTGCTAACAATGAGTAATGAGGTAATTGTGGCAATAATGTGTTTAGAGTTTTGAAATGTACTGGTCATGATTAGAGCGACGATGACGTAAATTCTGTAACAGTTTTAAATTAGCCAATCAACAACAAAAAAAAGTTTTAAGTTAAATCCAGAAATTCTATTCGACTAGAATTAGCCAATCAGAGACTTGCAATACCGAAGCTTATAGGTTTTGACCGTTGAGGTTACTCAGTTGCTGGCGAGACTTGGTAGAGTATAGAAGGGAAAATGTGTTCTCTACGTGTGATTAGTAAAAACAGATATACGAGCTAAGTGAATGTATAAAAGTTTCTCACAGTTCTTTTAAAAGTGTGGTGCTGTATAAATATGTGCAAGAATTTAAATAAAAGAAGTGAAATTTAAAAGTTTAATTCTGTGATGTCTACAATAATTGTTATACCGCGCCCTACCCAAGGCACATGACTCTAAAGTAAGACTGACGCAGCCGAGGCAAATTCAAACAGTAATATTACGTAAGCATAAAATTCAAACCAATGCCCAAAGCGTGTTACAAACTACATAAGGCAAATATTATTACATAAAACAATTCATCAACTTTGCATAAATATATATTACGCAACAACAGCAGCAAATCATCGTCAAGTTGGCTTCCAACAACAGTAAAACTTCAACAGTAGAAGAAAAAAACTACTACAATTTGGCTTCCTAATTGCAGGGAAAATTAAGTAATTTACGTAATATATTACGTGAACGAAATAACAGTTGAAGAACATTACTTCTTCAACCATCAAGTCAGAAACGCACCGAGGGTTGGTGGCGAGAGAAGCTAGAAGCGATTGCGACCTTGCAGTATTCTCTGTAAACAAATATGACGAACAGTTCAAGGCACTACAATTCCATTTAAACAACCTAAGACTTTTGGCATTTCGCTCGAAGCGGAGAAATGGGAGACTACGTTGCCACGTTGTGTTAGACTATGTGTCAGCCATTTAACAGCGCGCCGAATAGCAAACACCTCGGTGGGATTTAGCATTTAATAAGTCCGATACGGTTAGAGCTAGGATCATAAATTAAATTGCAGTTTGTTCAGCGCATAAAGAAGCTTAAGTCTGCGATTTCTTAAATTTATTCCTAACATTTTGCATTTAAAATTCAGAGCATCATATTTATAATACGTTTGACGGCTATACCATTCCTAATTTATACAGCATGTATCTAGATGTGCAGCGTACGAAATATGTGGAATATAACCAATTTTCATAATCTATAATAGGAATAGATTTAGCTCAAATTACTTTTTAGTTACAGTGCATTAAAAGCTAGCGGTGGCTGCCAGTCTTTCTAAATCTAAATTGCTACTAATACTATTAAATTGCTCAGTTCCTGGTGATAATAGTGTGACTCCAAGAAAAGAGTCGCTTTCTTCGCCAGCAGAAGAAGAGGAAGACGAACCATTGATGGAGATGTTCATTTTATCTACACGCTGGTCTAGAATTCCTTCTTTTTCCCATTGTTATTATTGTGTCTCTTATTGTGTGATACCATAGCCGCCCACTTGTTCTATTGCTTCCATTGTCAGCTTCTCCACTTCGGTGATAGTGAACCTTTTATTGATTTTAGCGACGTAACTTTTAATTTGAGCCCATATGTGCTCAATTGGATTAAGGTGACAATGATACGGGATAGTCTTATCACGCGATGCCCATGTTTTCCTGCCAATTCGTCTATTTCACGCACTGGTTCCGGTTTGTATGGTGTGAGGATATCCACTATTTCGGCTTTATTAGATCCTTGTTAATAACAATGTCCTTAGTTTTGTTAGCACGTGCTTCTCTTAACCACTTAAGCATGTCCTTTTTCAACCATTGCATGGTGGGTGCCTTGTTTTCTACCACAGAATGATAAGGAGCATCCTTGAAAGTTGCAGCATTTATTTCCTCGTGGTGGTCCCGTTATTTTTTCCAACGAAACATAAGGAAGAAGTTGGGGATAAAACCACGGCAAGACCCAGCATGAAGAACAATGACCCTCCCTCTCTTTCCTATCGGCATCTTCAGTGTTGCTTTTTCAGAATGTTCAGTCCATCCTTTAGTTAAACAATGTCCAGCATGCACCAGGTCTCATCCAGCCAGACAATGTTTTCATACGTTTCCTTTCTCATTGCTCTCAAGTAGCAACAATACCAAGCCACAATATCTTGCCTTTCCATTATCAACAAGCGATTTGAGAATTTATGCAACTGAAACCACAGATCATACAAACAGGTGCGAAGAGAGAATTCGCTGCCGGTGAATAAATTCTTATCTTTAAGGCTACTGGCGAGCTTCTTTAATGTCAAGTATTCTTTTCTCTCAAAACAGGTGTAGACATTTCGCCGAATAGCATGTTGGAAGCACACTAGATCGGTGACCCTTTTTTTATATATATTTTCGGGTCTTGCCTGGGGTTTGAAGTGTTTCAGTTGCTGCTGCTTCTGTTTCTTCCTCCCAATCGCCAAGCGCCTAAACTTTCTTTTCTTTCTCTATTCTCATCACAGTAGATCTGGAAATATTAAGGGCAGCTGCTATTCTTTTCTCTACTTTGTTGATATGAATTAAAGGTCCTCCATTTTCTCTCTCCTGCTCGAAGTAATCACGCAGGGAACACACCATTTCACGAACTTCACCTCGTAGTGCCCATTCATGCCTTCCGCCAATGTTCGCCTTTTTTCGAGGACTACGTATTGCAGGTCTTCCTCGTTTGAGGCATTGTAAGACAATATTAGGTACAACTGCTGCAATAACCTGACTTTTACACGGCGCTATTCTTAATTTGTTTACGCTAAAGGCTATTTAATGATTGTTATACACTGTTATTCTCTCTAAACCCACTCAACATAAGCAGCAAACAACGCAAATATAGGGAACACACATTAACGCTAATGAGCAGTAGAGAACCACGTGTTACAGTGTAGTGTAACATGGCAACGTGCTACCCCTCCAAGTTCAGCTTGCTGACGAAGGGAAAGGAGGATGGTGGCACCTTACTGGCTAGGGCAATAGCGGAAGGGAGCTTGCCATGGAAACATATCCCTCCAAGAACTGTCATAAGTCTCAGATCGTTTAAATCGAACGGTTCACGCTGCTTCCAAAGCAGGCAAATCAGAATTAAGGATTAATAGAAGGAAGAAAAAAACCAATATATGTTTAGCTATTGATAGTGTGCAATTAGTTTATGAAAGCTACGAAACAAGCATTCCAAAGCTGTACATTTTTTAAAGTAATAACCGCTCTTGTTAGTGTATGACACAGATCATTGAAAAATTCTGATCTGTAGTTGGGGCTAAGGAGGTTGAAGGCCCATTTTCCTCATTTTTCCTTTATAATAATGTCACTTGTTCTTTGTGTTTCATTGCATTACAGTGTTGTTTAACGCGAAGTTTAAACGTCTTTTGAACTAAATGTTACATCTGATGGTTTTGCCATTTGTGCTGAAGTGTTCCCTGCCACATTCCGCAACAAATGATGCTAATTTTGATGTATAAATGCTTCTCCGCTTTAGGCATATTGCCGTGGTCCTCCTATTGGTATACATTATCCAGCGAAATAAATGTAACAGTCACAACGAAACCAGCTCTTGGGGAGAGGAGGAGCAGCTCCATGCGGTAATAGGATTGCTCTGTTTACTTACTAAAACCTCTCTGCCTGTTCATTACATAACTTTTATCGACTCTATAAAAATAAATTCCATGGTGATACTTAATGATTATACTGTATAAAAGGTAAAGGTACGGACGAACGGAAGGCCCCCCGTAACCGCCCCTCTGCCCCAGAGGACTGCAACTAGGTTGCAATGTGAGGCAGTATTTTTAACACGTAAATGATTTCAGTCTAATTATATAATATATAAATTCAACAACAGCCCGCATTAAAGCAATATGTTTATGTAACAATATATAAAAACTGTATATTACAGTCATTATATATGTTTATATTATTGTATACATGTGTAATAATGTTATGTGAATGTATTGCGTAATTTAATAATGTAGGAGCTGTGAGAATAATAGGTTAATAGTTGCTAACAATGAGGTAACCTTGAGGCAATAATGAATTTGAAAGTTTAACAATACTACTTGTAATTCTTGGAAGTAACAATATACTTTTTGACAGTTTACAAATTTAGGCGGTAGAAATCAAGTCAGTTGCTTGTAGACAGCGCTCATAACTAGACGTGTTGCTTGCAGACAGTGTTCCTAACCGGACGCGAGATGTGTCCTCGAGAAATTTAATACGTATTTTGTGTGAGAAAGTAGTTTACGTGTTTAAAAGTGCAAGTATTTAATAAAATAATCTTACAGCTCTCTAATCAGTGAAGTGTTATTTAAATCGTGTAAAGAATTAATAAAAAGGAGTGGATAAAAAATTAAAATCTGTGTAAGCCTACATTCTTTAGTCGCACCACCTCCCTCCTAAAACATTCCTGTCTCTAAAAAAAAAAAAATATATATATATATATATATATATATATATATATATATATATAAATACTGACGCAGCCGAGGCAAACATAAATATATAGTATTTAAAGAAACAGTCAAATTACAAAGTTAATATTTTTAAATTTGGGACGAAGGCTACCGGTACCACACGTACGGTTTGCAACTACTTCAAGTCGAACAGTCGAATACAATACAACATCTATTTCAAATTGGCTCCCAAAGCGTGGGGAAAATAACAATACAACAATACAACTTCTTCAAATGACCCTTTTTGCTTCTGCCGTGACCCTTGGGAGGGAGGGATGAGGGGCAATATTATCTGCCAGTTCCTTACTTTATTATGCGTATGTTGTGGAAAAAATTAGGCGTGCTGGTAAAAGGATCTAAACCTAACTGGTATAGGTAGGAATTAATCGTGAACAAAATATTCAAAAGATAATTTCCTTTCCTGCCATTGATTCATAACGTTACAAAATATTTTACTTGTAATGATTCTGAAGATATGATTTTAAAGAACAAGTTCCTCTGGCGTTCATATGTAACACAGTAGGTATATATCAGCGTAATTCTTCATTTTGCCTGACCACCAAAAGCCACGCCCTGTGGCATTCATAGTTCTCTATGTTGGAATAGGAGCCATATTTTTTAACATTTAATAACTCCGTCTTAAACTTTACAAATTTTAACATTTTCTAAACATCCTTCCCCACATGATCAATACATATTGTGACACAGTAGCTATGGCCCAAGGCTATCTGGATGTCGACGCCGAGCGTTCCGAGTAAACAACAATAATTCCGTTTGCCAGCGTAAACACCGGGCGCACTATCGGGACATAACTAGAACTTTATGGAAGTTTTATCTCCCCCCTCCTCCAGAAAGTATATCGAAATAGTTCTAGAAAGTTTGAGAGCCTTCTGTGGAAGATTCTATATAAGCGAGAGCTCTCGCGAACAGTCAGTCAGTGCATGTCCAGTGCGAGTCGAATGGCGACATAAGAATGAGTCGCGTAAGTCAGTGCATGTCGAGTGAGAGTTGAATGGCGACATCAGAATGAGTCGCGTAAGTCAGTGCATGTCGAGTGCGAGTCTAGTGGCGACAGCAGGGTGAGTCGCATGAGTCAGTGCGAGTCGAGGTGAGTCGACTGAGAGTTGAATGGTGTCGGTCAGCGAATGAGCGGGTGAGTTAACGAGTGCGTCTCTCATGCGACATCAAGAGCGATTCTCCAAGCGAGTCGGTGACGCGTTGTGGCATACAGCGAGTACTACCACGGAGCGACGGTTGTGGAAGTCTTGTGTTCGATTCTCGAGTGAAGTGAACCCTCCGGTGTGAAGAGGCTGCGTCACGAAGGAAATGAAGTGACTAGTGAAATTGAACTAGTTCACTTTAGTGAAGTGACAGCGAAGCGAACTCTCAGTGAAGTTGAACTACATAAAAAGAAACAGTGATAGTGAGAACTGAGAGGAGTGACAGTTAAAAATAAAACTGGACGAAGTCACAATAATTATAAGAGCCTCTCTTTGTTTTTCTCCGTACTCCCTGCAGTTGAATGATAACAATAATTGATGTAAAATACTATTCGCCAAAACCATGTTGGACACGAATTTTGAAAGGGCCAATCATGAAGCACCTCAAATTGAATTTTCCACCCCGCGTGCTACCTGTCGGGTGATGTATAGGCGTTTCTCTGTCCGTGCAATCGAACCCAAACCTGGAGGAGGTGAATACTTCCAACTTCGGCCGTCCCAGTGCTGCCGCCCCGTTATTGGCGAATCGCTCTGCCAATACCATGATCCAGCGATCACCACTTCGCTGTTTTAATCATGCCTAGTAACTGGAAAACCACAAGATTTCACTTGTATTATCTTGGTATCTCCATCGAAGACCTTGAAAAGGGAGGAGAAACTGGTTCAACTCGAAGAGCGACCATATCGGATGACGACGGGCGCACGCATGGTCAGGGTCGCTAACATTTCCAGATCGAACTCATCCGACGCCGCTCAGGTCCACCCACAAGCCTCCAACCCTCACGGTTCCTCCCTGGAGGGCCACAAGGAGGCGGGTCCTAATGAGCAGACCCGGAATGAAGCCAGAGAAGAAACCTCTACACTGCCCAGTCGCAAACCCGTCGAACTCAGTCGCCTGGTCCTACAACTCTGAAACAGATGACAATGAAGGAGATGATGAGTACAACGAAGGAGTATAAGGGCAGGAAATTCGTGGTAGAAGGGAAATCACCCCAGCATTCGCCCGTCGATTCGGGGAAAATACGAAAAATCCATGGATCAGAGTGAGCGGTTGCCGGAGATCGAACCCTGGGCCTCCCGAATGCGAATCGCGCACGTAATTAAATTGTGTACTTTGTTTTGCTGTTTAGTTACATGCACATATTAAATTGTTCGTATTCTTGAGATACATTTTTTAAACGGTTTTATTATTTTTGCCATTACAGGTATTTTTTTATCTGATTTAGATGTTAATGTCCTACCTTTATACACAGGATTACACATTATATAACTGATACAGTCACTTATCGTTTCTGTTGTTTCATTTCACTATACACTTTGTTGGTCACAACAGATCTTAGGTTTTATCTTAGGTTTGGATTTCACTTTCACTTTGCATTTTCTTTTTCATTTAGTTTCATTTTCACCTATAGTTCCACACACTATTCCGGATACTTATTCAATAACACTGTAAATAATGTAAGTTTCAACTCACTCTGATGCCATTTCCAGAGTGTCGGTGGCATTTATTCACTTGTTTCTTGGTCGACGTTGCTTTTTCAGGCGTCGCAATGCACGTCGTACTCTGCGCTGTAGTCATTTTTCCTAGGATTTGTTATGAGCCCCATGTCGGTCGCCATAATGATAGAGCACGCGGGGTGCTGTGGACGTGTTCGGATCTAGGTGGAGGACGAGATGGATTTTAATATCGTTTAGGCCTACTGTATTCCTCTAATCCTCTTGTACCTATAAGAAATTAAACAACCCATGTTTTTCAAATGTTTATCTCAAGTAATATTAACTAGATAGAATGAGTTTTTATAAGAATAGTTTGTTGAAGAATGGTAAAGTAAGTCATGTGAATATACACGTAAGGATTTGGCTTTTAATTTGCAAACCCTATTTACTGTTTCCTTCTTCACTAATGTTCACGTGGTACATTAGTTTAAATTCATTGGCTCACAGGACCGTAACGGTATGCTTCTAAAATTTTAAAAACCTAAGAACTTTGCCTTTCTCGATGTTCCAGAATATTTTCGAAGTCTCTTTTATTTGTTTGGTTTTTAATAGAGGGGTCTATACGCCTCCATTGCATGGACGTTTTGTATTCTTTCCTAGGTTATTGCGATGGTCTTTTGCGAGGTGACTCCTACGCCACTATCTCTAACGACTTTGTGTTTTCCAAGGTTAGCTTTTTTCTTTACGTTTAAAACCCATAAATACGTTCATAATTAACTTGCGTTATATCCTGTATATGTGTGTCTGTGTGAACAATTGTATAAATCTGTAAATATTTAGCAGTGTTGTCATATCTTGCTTTTTTCTAATAATGCTCATTCTGTTGTTAACATAACCATGTTTATTTACTTTTACTACTGACAATTTACTAATTTCAGCAAATAGTTTCTTGTCTGATTTCAGGTTTTAGCTTAACAACCGGCAGAGCGTCTAATTTGATTTCTATCCCAGACCCTTACGTAATGTCTCTGTTGTGAATAATCATTCCTGCTTTGTAGTTAAATTATAGACATATACTATGACTATGGAAATAAGGTCATCTGTCCTAAATGTACACACTCAGGCACGTGCACATTCCTACAAGAAAACAAGATATTCGTGAAATGACCTTGTAATATAAATGCATCACTCTGCTCAGTAAACTTTCAATGTGTTCATCTAAAAGATGAACATGTTGGTGACACTGGTGTATGCTCTAGATGCAGCACTGAGCCTAGTGCAATGAACAGTTTGTGATTCTGTGGTATTGTGATGTACAGAATTAGTTAATGTTATTTAGTTGTTCTGTGGAATTAAATGCCTTAAATCAAGGGGTAAGAATTTATAGCTGCACTAACCTGAAAGTGTTGAAAAGCTGAATAAAAATGGGCGTCTGCAGGCTTGTGTTTAAACTCATTTTGAAATAGTCATGTGTTTTCTGAGTAGGAATTAAGTGCTGAATAAAAATGAAGACAATCGAAGGCAAAATTGTTGTCCTTGGAGCACAAGGTAATTTGTATAGTATGTTTTAAATTTATCTAACTTTTAAATGTTTGCGAAATGGGAGTCCACAAATAAAAGAAATGTAGTTTGAGGATAGTGCACTCTGAGTTTCATTCAAACAGGAATGACATTTTCGGATATTGTGCAATAAGCTTTTGTGGTGTTGGATTTAGACGAGTTCAAGTGATATTAGACCCTAGTTCTTGAGGGATAAATAAATAAATAATGCACGCACCATATAGAGAAAATTTCCTTTGCTAGAGAGCAGTCTTGTATTTTAACGTCAGAGTTGAACAACAATAAGTCTCATTATTATATAACAGTTGTAAGTTTCGCATATTCGAATTGTAAGTTGTGTATACAAGCATAAAATTACATGTTTAGATGGTTAATCGTGTATCTGCCGCGTATAACATTTTGAATTAATTTCATTCATTTGCTCACTGGACAAATTCACCTCTGTTGGAGTCTTAAGCCTGCATATATACATATAAAAAAATTGCCGTTGTGCATGAACTTTTCGCTGTGCAGAGCTTGAAACACAACTCATTTAAGCAGTTATTTATGCACATAAACAGTAAACGGTAATTCCAGTATTGCCATTTAACGTCCATTAAACATAGTGTACTAACAGTCTGAGAGCTTGTAAAATTTTATCCAACATCTGGATTTCCCGTAAATGACTAGGAACATGGATTCCAAAAAGCTTGGAAGAATGTAAATTTGGTTTTGCGAAAAGATCTAGTTGAGCAATTTCACTGTCCCGAATGGGAGAGTTGCATGGTATTTTTTTCAATAAAACACTGTGTTTTGTCTTACTGACTGTTAAAAATATCAAAACAGTATACTGCATTTCCAAAGTGTGGAGCATTCTTATTTTGCTATAAATTACCCTCTTGTACTTTTACATATTCCAGAAAAAATGCTCAAAACAGATGTCATGTGCAGGACATTGCGTGAAATACAAAATGCCTATGTGGTATGTTAATAGTTAATAAAAAAATTAACTGAAAAATTTACTGTAATAAAACAATTTTTTCTCGAGAGTATGTAATCCCCACATCATATAAGCAATGTACACCTAAAATTTGTAATTTGCAAATCCTGGAAATTACAAAAAATAAATGTATTTTGTTACTGTGGGAAAAAAATGTCACGTGCAGGAGTGTGTATACATTTCTGGTAAGACATAAGTGTGTAAATGAATCAGTTAGGTATATTCCAAGACTGCACATGTATATTTTATGTAACATGTGTGATCTAGTGATGAAGGAAGTTCTAGGATTCAGTTTAGAAAACACTGTCATCTGTCTAATAGGTTTATTTTATAAAAATTATAATTCTCAAACATAAAGAATTGCTACGCTGAGTTTAATAAGCATTGAAAGCTGACAATGTTAACAATGACCAATTAAATATATTCTTTAAAGCAGAAGTGTCCATGGCTGTTAACAATTTCTGGCATTTTAACCTTCTTCACAATTTCATTATAATTATAATAAATGCAGTCAGGGGAAACTTGCCACTTGAAGGTATCTGGACCAGCTTTGTGCATACTGATATTTTGATCCCCTTAGAATCAATTTTACAAATCTCTCCTGGATATATTTGTCCTTCATACAATGCAATTACCCAATCTCCAATAGACCAACTGCCATGTTGATTGTGTTTGCAGGAGTAAATTACATCACGATCTAAGGCACTCTTTTTGCAGTTTACTCCTGCTTCATTTATTTCAATCACATGTCTGTGATATTCCTGGAATTCTAGGAATATTTTTCCAAGGTTTCTCCTATTCAGTGTTATGCTTTATGTCTCTTGATCCACAGTGAGAACAGTAGTATTTTTGCAAACTTCAGATACCACTTTGTAGAAGTCCTTAACAGACTAGACAATTATTTCTCCTTTTCCTTAGGCCATGCTCTTCTGGCATGCAAGGTGCTTTTTTATTGCTACCAATCTATGTACAACCCCATGTGAAGTGGCAAAATGTATTGAAGTAAATTTCTTGGAATGCTTTGCAAACAAAAAATCAAGAGGTGAATCAATTTTTTAATTCTGAGGATGGTCTATCACTGCAAATTACCACCTCTTTAGAGTCAGATTCAGGTTCATTTTGACAAATTGTATCATATAATATATTCATAAAGACAAATATTGTGTCTTTCATCAACATTGGTATGGTGATATAGCTGGGATTGGGATGGTTGGAAGAGCAACATTCTTCTGTTTTGCCCTCTGAAGACACTTTTAATCATGCTCCTTTCAAAGCTTCCAGAGTTCCAATTCTGTCATACATTCTTTTTTATGGTGTTTTTTATTTACTTATTTATTTATTTTCTTCTTTCTGCACTTGTGGTTTTGGCTGGTCTGCCATTTGCCAAAACGTAAACCAAATTGGATCTATAAATATGCTAAAATTAATCTATTTGCCTATGGCTGAAGCTAAATATGGATAGAAAAGAGCAAATTCATACTGTTGCAGCATTAAACAAAATTATAGGTCCTTTATACATAAGTTTGTACACATGGTGTCATGTGTGGAATAAAAGTAAAATTAACATTATTAATGACTGTAGTGAACACATAATTAAACTATTGTTGTCACATGTCAGTATTTCCACTCCTGTCTTAGGAAAGAGGGCAAGGCTCTTTTCATATTTTTTTCTCTTGATGCAATCTAATCATAACCTTATTTTTGTCACGTGCAGGACAACTCAGTATTGCATGGTTATAAGCTACTGATGTGCTAATTAAATATTAAATTAAATTGAGTTTTATTTAGGATGCTCTTTAACTGCTGTGGTCCTTAGCATCCCATTCTATATTGAGCGTGAAAGACCAGTAATGTTGCTCAGCGGTCTCTTTATCAGGATTGCGGTTCTTTTACATGCTGTAAATCTACAGCACAGGACCACCGGCTTTACTTCCCTTCCAAAAGAAGCCACACTAAGGATTAAGTTGACTCATAAAGGTTATGGTCAGAAGAAGAGGCTCATTATGGTTTACTTTGCATACTTTTAGTACATGGAGTTAAACGCCAAAAATCATAAAAATATGAATCAATTTCATAAAGATTGCATTTATACCTTTTATGGTTTAAAAACATTTGATATAAGCACAAAACATGCCAAAATCATGAAAAATGCAACAATAGTGTAAATATTGTAGCAACCCTGGGGTAGTTAGCTTCAGGGGAGGCTTACAACAGGAGGGTAGTAATCTCAGATGGCAGAGCATCGTTGGTGTCAGGTAGAAAGTGTACATGGTGAGGGTAGCGGGTAAGCTAGCAGAAGAGGCATCAATGAGTACCTAGGGATTGTATGAAAACTAATGACTATATTTGCAATTAATTTACATGGTTACAGGAGGGTAGGGTGGTAAGGGCAAGAATTTACACATAGCACATCTTACCTGAAACCCTCTGGAATGTTTTGAGGTTCACTGGTTAAAGTATAAACTTAGTATGTTGGGGATGTCAAGCCCCAAAAGGAAGTAGCTTTACCATGTCACAGAAGTCGGTTGAGAGTGCCCTAGATAATCTAATTTTGTGGCCGTTAAATATGTTTCAATAAGCTGATAGCGCAAGCTTGTGCACTACAATGCTGAACTTCCTATATTTCATCATCTTATGGCATGTTATCAAATCTTGATGCAATCTTCAGCCCTCGCTACAATATGCAATTATATGCACCATAAAACTATACTTATGGAAAAAGAACTTAAAACATACTCTGAACTTTGTTTCCATATCCTACGTAAAAGCAGATACAACATGCATTTGGATATAAATTTGATGTTTAGTGATCACTATTAATAGTTGTTTTTGAGCCCACATAAAATTGCCCCAAGTCATGTAACATATTTCATGTTGGCTGGTTAGCAATCAGTAGTTGCTAGCCCACACTATCTGGAGTTTCTTTAGCATGGCCAGGTTTAAAACCATGTCAAAATGTCTCATTGCTGAAAGGAAATATTTGTGAAAGCTGGTATTTTGTTAATTACATTGTTTTGTTCTTACATTATATGCCGAGACTATCTGAGATGCAGGGATGTTTATGACTGTTAATACCAACCAGTTTTATGTTTGTATACTAGGTGAACTGTGATGATTAGGCCCAGATTCTGATGTAGTTATACATTCTGTTCCCTTTTAAATTATTGAAAATAAAAACTGTCCACTGTTTGTTTTTCTGAAGTTGTTATAGTTGGGTTTCATGTTAGGAATATTACACTATATAAAGCATATGCTATTTTTGTACATATCTAGGCAATCCTTAAAAAGTTTAAAAGGTTTATTTATTTTTTTCTTCAGAGCATAGTAAAATAAATAGCTTTCACATAGTAAATGTTTCAGTTGCTAAAGGGAGCTTAAAATAAATTCTTCTAAAATTTGGAATTCCAAAGCTTTGTAAAATGCAATGACTGAATGCCTCAGCTATACAATTAGCACTTATCCTTTTTCAGAACTAGGAATGGTGAGATACACTGGTTGTACCACAAATGGAAACTAGGTAATAGGAAGTCGGGTCACTGCAGATAAGTAAAAGTGACAATATGTGTGTTACACTCACTTGACACTCTCTACACTAAAGAAAGTCTGTTGTGCAACAGCATGTTGCCGGGCCTGGCCACTGCGTTGACCAACAGGCATCATGGGATGCAGTACTGGAGGGTGGGACATAGTCAGCGCCTTGGGCCCCTCCTGGCTGGTATATGCAGCCTCCTTAACTTGGAACTGTTACTTTAAATCATGTAGCCTCTCAGGGGCCTAACGAGGCTGAGTGAACCCCGGGCCAGGTCTCTCAGCAGGACAAAATTTCCTGCTGATAGCGGGAATCGAACCCAGGCCTCCCGCTTGGTAAGCAGCCACACTAAGGTCTCTCTACCCACTATTTAGTTTTATATAGCTTCTACAAACTATTCTTATGAAAGCTTATTTTTCAATCTACCTACTTTGTGTTAACTGAGATAAGCTTTTCACAAATAGTTTCATTATGCATTTTATGTAGATTCATCTGGATAGATGAAACCGAATTGATAATCAGTGCTTAAAAGTGAATGGCTATATGCTGGTCTGAAATTCCATCTCTTCCATGATATTGCAAGAAACAACTGATTAGCAACAGTGGTTTAACCCTTTGTGGCCCAAGGAACCAAAATCTGTTATGACAAATATTTATTTTATGTAATAGCAATACAAATACTATGTGTTACAAATATATTGAATGATTATTCTATTACAATGTTTACACTTTTATTTATCAATTGTGGTTACATGGTGAAACCACTGGTCCGAAATGACAGCTCTGACAAGGAACCAAAATCTATTCGGACAAATATTTTATGTAATAACAATACAAATATGTGTTACAAATATGCTGAATGATTATTCTATTATAGGTCTCGCCAGGGATATTGGCATATGACCTTCAGGGCTAGCCCAGTCAGCCAGCTCTCTGATGTTTCAATACCTCCCTTGCAAGTAGCACGTGATTCCTTCTGTCCAGTTGTGGTCCAGTTCCTTCCGCCGTATACAACTCCCGTCTCAACTTGCACCATTCTTCGAGCTGCAGCCCCGTATGTGTCATACATCCATACGGTAAAAGACTCGCATCGTAGCTTTCCATTAAAATTTTCACATGCCAAAATCCGTGGCGCGATCTATACAATGTTTACACTTTTGTTTATCAGTGGTGGTTACCATTGGTCTGAAATTATCGTTCTGGCGATTGCCACTCACTCTTTTTTATGGTACATAGCAAAGCAGTTTTTGTCACTATTAGCACAAAGACCTACACTACATATTTCACAGTTCCACTTTGTACGATGTAGATTAGCTTTTATGCTGCAAAGGGCACATTGACGAGAAGTACTTCTCACAGGTAAGTGTGCAGCTTTATCAAATGTGATTCAATCCCCTGAGAGTTTCTGTCTTAGATTTGACCACTCTAGCTCCAAGTTTTTTTCTGTAATATTTCCCAGCATTCCGGTATATATTTCAAATTGTGAGATGAAGCCATTTTCATTTGCATGCATCCATATTTTATAACCTCTTTATTGGCTTTTGTGGTAAATACTGTTTCAAACTGGAACAGCCCTTGAATTTGATCATTGATTCATCCACACCCTGATTCTCTGTTGGCTTATATAAGTTATGGAAAGTAGTAGAGAGAAAATTTAGAAGAGGACATACGTTATATAACTTATCATATCCATCTTCTCGTTTCTTTGGCTACTTGGTGTTGTCGTTTAGATGAATGTTACCCACTAACCAAGAAAATCTGTTTCTTGAAAAAGGTTGAAGAAATGTGTACATCTCTCAATGCTGGATCTGAGGACCAGTAGCCTTTATAACTGTGCACTTTTTATTTCCAATAGTAGGTTTACTGCAAGAAACCTACGTACCTCCTCTTCGCTTGTTTGCAGAAAGGATGTTGAAACACCCATTTTTGATTTGCATATAGGTTTGTTTCATATGCAAGGAAACCATCCGTTGGAGCTTCTATTTCCAGGACTGACATCATTACAGAGCTTTCTTGTACCTATGTAAATTGGAAATTGCTCCCATATTACAGTATTAGTATCTGCTTTTTCCTGTTCATTTTGTTCATAATTTGGAGGATCACATTCAATCACATGGGACTGCACAGCTTCATTTTCATTGACAGTGAATGGATTTATAACTTCACCATTGTGTGTTTCTTCATCACCACTCTCACTTTCATTATCTGATATAACTGAGTCGCTGTCACTTGGTATTTCTTCAAATATTTCCATTAACATTTCATTAGTTAACTCGCTTTAAATTTCTTTCCAGAAGCCATGACCTCACCTCAAACCTAAAACAAAGATCTTCCCTCACTAACTCACAAGCCCCAGTGGTTTCATAGTGAAACCATATACAATTTTTATATAAATATCGCAAATATGCAAGAAAAGGCTCAAACTTTAATATTACCCTAATAAATAATGTATAACCTTTAGTTCCTTATCAAATCTAGAGCTACTTGCAGGTAATATAAACAATATCACAATTTATATACTATAACGACTGAGCAACAAAGCAATTTACTTGAACACTACAGGCAACCATGTGCTTTGGTTCTTTCGCGCTCAAGCGTAATGGCCAGCAAGGCAGCGAGTTGCGATTCTTGATGCAAGAGGGTATCACCGTCCTGGGAGACGAAGCGGTTTCTTAGTATTACCTCTGAGCCGTGTGGTAAACATTAAATTAAAGGTGATTTCACTGTGAAACCACTTGGAAACAAAGGGTTAAAAAACTGACAAGTTTTGAAAATTCAAACTAATAATATGGACACCTCGGAAATGGCTGATGCCACCAAAATAGTTATTAGAAATAAATTGTGCATTTTAATCAAAACTACATTTTTACGAAGGCTGATCAACAAAGACTGAGACTGATTTTTTTCACAGATGTTTATTACTCCAATTCAATGTTTACATGATCTTTTTCAAAGTAGTCCCCTCCTACTTCAATACACTTTTTATAGCATCTCTGCCAGTCCTTGAATACGTGCTGCAGACCATTCTTTGTCAGGTCCTTGAGAATCGCCTCACTGAAAATCTTGTGTCACCTCTTTGGAATATACTGAACTTAAATACCAAGTTTGGTATTTGATGAACTTTTTCTTTTAGAATTATCTACACACACCCACACGTAAATAATTTTTTTTAAAAAATGCTTGTTTTGTATTCAGTGGACATCAATTCCTGGTGAATCTTATCAAATGTTTGGGTGAAATACAAACTTTTTCTTATTTGCTATGCATAGGTGGCAGAGAAAGTAATAAGGAAATCGTAAGGCTGAGAAGGTAAAGAATGTGCCACAGAAAATTTGTATTTGCATGGAACGAAAACATTCCATGTACTTTCCACACCTCAGCAGGATCAATTAACATGATATGATTGAAGAGAAGTATAGTGTTGCGTCAATCTTTACATGAAGTGAACTTGTTAAAAATGGTTCCAGTTGAATGTAGTCTTGGCATCAAAGCTAACCCAGTGGTTGAATATTGACAAATGTTTTACAACGGATGGAAAAGTAGTAATGCGTGTAGTGTGCAACTTAAATATAGGGTGTTCAATGAAGTCACAGTTTGATTAACATTCACACTATGCATTGCACACAAACAATCATTGTGCAAGTACTCTCAGCTCAAATGGGACATTCAGGTTTAAAAAGTGAGTTGTTTTTAAAGGTATGTGCCAGGCAAAGATAGCTGCAAACATTCCAAGTAACAAGAATCATGTGGTGGAATAATGTTACTTCTTGAAAAATATTGCAGTAGATCAATTCCAGACAAGTCTACACTTTGAAAGAATTTACTTGAAAATCGTTACCAGGATACACTGAAGTGATATTTAGAACTCCCATATCTGTATCACAGTGAATGAAATGACATACGCCTTGGGATGCTATGTAACCAATCTTGTTCAATCAAACTGGACCCAGAAATTCCTGCCGCCAAACTCTCATTTAATCTGTTCAAGAAACATTGAGCAAATAAACCATTCAACAGTTGTATGATTTGTTAACAACAGTTTTGTGGCCTGAAGGCATACAAACAGATAAAGTCCTTGTTTTGTATTCAAGTGCTCTGGTGCATATGTTGAAAGCTCCTAAAAGAAGGGTTTTAACCCAGCATTGTTCATTTCACATGTTTAGCTTAATGCATTACATGTGTAGCTGAAGAAACAAGAAATAGTATTATAAAATTAATCTAATGCTATAAAAAAAGGTTTGTAAAAGCCCCAGTGAGAGCTCAGTATTATAAAGAGCACCTACTGACCTAATGAATACTGCATACTGTTCTTTCCCTCCATTTAAGGTAACTCTCGTATCTTGAGAAGACTGGGTGGAAGGAATCATGCCTGATAAAGAATGTGACCAACTTGTGTGGTTCATAGATGGATCCCATAGAAGAATACAATCAAGCGCAGATATATGAGTATATGGTCTATCTTTAAGGACAAATATTAGTATAAACCTTGGGAAATATTGCAGTCTTTCAGGCAGAAGTTATTTGCTATCCTGAGCTGTGCTTTAACAGATCTTGAGAAAGGTTACCATGATAAACAAATTCTCATCCTCGCAGACATTCATAGCACTTTCCTCAGACGAGGTAAAACCAAAACTGGTATGGTAATGCTTAAAATGTCCTGACTGCCATGTGATTATGCAACAGGCAAGAAATGTGGTGGGTGCCAGGGGATCAGAGTATCTATGAAAATGAAAATGCTGATCAGCTTGCTGAAAGGTGTACTGAGATATCCTGTGTTGACCCTAAACACATGGTTGGTATCTGTACAGGTACTGCAAAATCTCGGTAAAAGCATGGATTAGAGAAGCACACCAACTCAGGTGGGAAACCTATCCTGGACAAAGACAAACCAGGAAACTGGTCTTGGGTCCATGCAATGCTCTTTCTTCATCTCTCCTGAGATTGGAGAGAATAGGAGTAAGGAAAATAGTTACATTGATTTCTGAACACAATCACTTCAGGAGACATCCACAAAAAGTAGGCCTCTACAAGGATGAACCCATTTGTAAAATGTGCAAAAAGAGTGAGGAAGTTGCCTGGCATATCCTCTTTGACTGCCCATTCCTGGCATGAAAGAGACTTATTGTTTCTATAACCAGGGAAGATCTAGGATAAGATGCTGACCAACATAATGCAACTACTTCAGGGAACAGGTTTTTGGGAAACAATGAAGGCATCCTTTCCAATGGGGTTGCACAATAAGACTGACATGCAGGATGGTGACAAAACTCCAACCCCCCCTCTATTGTACATAGCTTTGTCACCTGAGCCTATCTTTAGCATGATGGGGCACTTGGCTTCAAGCTGTTTCTACAACGAACATTTTACAGCTGTTTAGTATATTCATTTTCACCCAAGTCAGCAGCATCAGTTCAAGATTCTCAGAGTGCATTCAGTGAATTATTGCAATATTGCATACCTTAGAGCAATTTTGCTTGGACTGCAGAGAGC
Source organism: Deroplatys truncata (assembly GCA_030765065.1). Taxonomy (NCBI): domain Eukaryota; kingdom Metazoa; phylum Arthropoda; class Insecta; order Mantodea; family Mantidae; genus Deroplatys; species Deroplatys truncata. The sequence continues at coordinate 205,407,071 of CM060983.1, forward strand.
ATTAAAGAAACTAGAGACCATTGGCCTTCAACTTCAAGAACTCATGAAAATCGTGGAGACTGCTAAAGTGAAACCTAGTAGTGCCATCAGGAGAAATCTGTGTCCGAGTTTCTAACAAACTCCATGCAGTCTTGAAATGAAATCCAGGTTACTCAACTTTTTATCTGTTTGAAAGATTATTTGTGAGCAAGAAGAATCCCAGAAGATTATTGTAGCTTTATCCACTTTGAAATTGTCAATTCTCTAAGCTTTCAATGTCAGTTCACTGTTTTTAATCTAGTTCAGCTTTCACTGAGACTTTATTTAGTTCACACTGTCACTCAACTTCCTCTGTTACTTTACTTTCTTAGTGGCATAGTGGTGTAATGAAATATGCAGCACACAGCCTCTTCTCTCAGAAGATTCATTTGCTGCGGTGTCAAACATAAGACTTCTTCAATCTCTCCTGCAGCAGTAGCACCACTCCTGCAGTCACACCAGTCGTCACAAACTTGCTCAGAGAACCACACTTGATGTAGCAGAAATGCACTCACCAACTCATTTATTTACTCACTGGCCGACTCAACTGACTGCTGTCTCTCGAGAATGCTCACTTATATAAGTCAATGGGATCATCACAGAGCATTCTATAACGTCTGGAGCAGGGGGGAAATATACGTCAATGGGATCGTCACAGGGTATTCTAGAATGTCTGGAGGAGGGGGGAAACTTACAGAAGATTTTGGTTATCTGCCGATAGCACTTCTGATGTTTATACCAGGCAAGAGCATTGCTTATCTCAGCTTACCTGTTGGCGCCAACCTCTGTATAACCTTGGGTCATAGCTGCTGCGTCACAATATTTTGCCCAGCAACTTTCATATTTTAAAATATGCGCTGGCAACTTGCTGCAACAAATGGTCCACAAATTACAAGACATTGTTATCACGTCAGCACCAAACCATCACAGTGGACAACACTGAATACCTTTATCAAGGTACCATAGTATGCATTACTTAATACAGAATTTAAAAGGTGATTTTATATTAGTAGTCCTTATTTCTCCCACTGACTGGCTCACCTTGGAAGTTTTTACATGAGCTACCCTACCTAGAGTAGGAGGTCATTGCCCTAAAGGGAGCTATCTTATCTTATTCCTTAATTTTTAAAGGCCAAGTGGTTAGACCACTTGCCTCTCACCAAGGCAGCCTGTGTTCAATCCCAGGGAACTGCATGTGGGATTTGTGGTGGACAAAGCAGCATCTGGGTGTGTTTTCTCTGGTTTCCCCTGCTATTTATTCCACTGATTGCTCCATCACCTTTCCTTTCCATTCTTCTCACTGTCATTTCTCTCTCTTTCCTTGCTGTCATACCAGGCTTCAAGCTGATCACCCATCCTGGCTGTTCTCTCTCATCCATAGTCTGTGCTCCCCAACAGGCATCTGACCCCAGGCACCTGCTTGTAATTCCTAAGGGGTGTAAGCACTAACAATGGGGAGGGTACTCAGAGAAAGAAGAATCCTTAGTTTTTATTTTCAAGGCATCAGGACAACAGGTTTTGCTACAATAAACATCCTGTAATAAACTTCACAAATTGAAGTACGTTAAATTTTTAAAAATATTTGAGGCATTTTTTTATGCCTTTAATTTGGTAAATATAAGTTAAACTTGCTGTTAAAATTACAAGCAGTAGACTTTGCAAAGTATCTAAAGCATTAATAACTTTACTTTAAAATATGAAACTACTCAAAATAATATTTCGTAGCCACGATTTATAACAAAAAGAAGGCATGGAAATTTTTGTACATTTACTATGTTAAAATAGTGATTTTAAACTGAATTTTATTAATATTACATTAAATTACAAATAATTAATTACAGATAATTAATACTGTTATTTATTGCATTTTTATACATGCATTTCACATTTTGGTGTAATATAAAAATCCGGACCCTAGTGATAATAAATGGACCACGTCCCAAGGATTTTTCAAATATAGTGAAATGATTCTTAGTAGCCTTCAATACCATATACAATACCTGTGCAGGTTAATTTGGTCAGTAAAGCACTAAAATATACACTTGGCTTGTAATGCATATATGCCTGAAAAATTTTCTCAGAAAAATCAGTTTGAAGTATCTTAATTTTGCTTTTGATTTTAAATTGTGTGAGTGATGGAGGGCAAGAGGGAAGAAAGAGATTTTTTTGTTCCATTTATACCCTGCCTTTAACTACATTGGTCTTATTGGTGACCTTTCCTTTGGAACTTATTGCCTATTGGCAACGGTGTTAACTGTATTTTCTTGTCATTGGGTTTCTTGCACTTTCTGGTTTTAATTATTAGGTCACACACACATTCACACTCTCATTCATACTTCTAGACTCTGAGGAGGATAGGGAATAATAGGGCTAGAGAAAAAATGCCCACTCCTTAGCCGGGAATCGAACCCGGGACCCTTTGCACAGCAGGCAGGTGCTCTGCTGACTGAGCTACAGGGCCAGTCGCAGAGAGATATGTTGCTGTTTAGAAGTTTTAAATGACAATGAGAAAAATGATCTCTTAGTTAACTTGCTATCAAAATTCTTAATTCATAATAAGTATCTGCCTCATGAATTAAAAACAGTATTTCTGACCATGTTTAATTTTCAGGTGTTGGTAAAACCAGCATGGTGGTGAGGTACATAGGTAAAATGTTCAGTCATCACATAAGTCCAACCATTGGAGCTTCCTTCTTCACATGCAAGATAAATATTGAAGATACCAGAGTAAAATTGCAGGTAAACATCAGATAAATGGTACACGAAATTATGTATTTTTCATACTTTTGTAGCATGTTAATATATAATCAGCTTTACATTAACGAGTACCTTATCATTTTTCAGCTTTTTATAATTTAACTAGCTGGCTGCCCGATGTTTCTTAGGTGATTTATTAAACTTAAAAGACGAATTCATTTCTTTGAGAATTCTAATAAATAGAACCAGTTCTGCTTCTTTTCAAGGTATCTCACTCTCAATATAAAGTTGCATCTTCCAAAGCAATCATGTTATGCATCTTTCAAGGTGGCACCAACTTCACTTTATTAATGGTTCTTCCACACTTCCAAATCCATGGCCCTAACCTTAGTTTGGAAACTAGAAAAAAGGCACAGGGAACTATGTATATGGAAAGGTAGGATCAGATGATTGAAAAATTCATTGCCATAGCCTGGATTTGAACCATGGATCTCCCAGTTTCTGTCTGGTTACTCTATCCACTGAGCTACCATGGTAACATGTGCTAGGTACTTACGGCATTGTAAGCCGCCATTGGGGTATGTTGTCTCAAAACAATTTGAGATCTCCCTCTGGTTTACTGGGAAAATGCAAGTCAGCTGGAGAATTTAATGTCCTACCAGCATGTTGCCTGGTGGCTCAGTGTTGAGAGCAACTGGGCCGAAACTGGGAGATCCATGTTCAAATCCTGCTATGGCATTGAATTTTTCAGTTATCTAATTATACCTTTCCAACCTTGTCCTGTACACATGGCTAGTGTGGAAGAATTAATTCATTATTTCTATAGTTGTTTGTTTCACTGGCACATTCTTGCAGAAATTCCATTATTTCAAAATGGCGTATTGTGAAATAACAAACTTCTCCCCATTTTCTATTAGTTCAGTAAAGTCCCAGGAGGTAAATTGTGGTATATCTATGCAGGGATATTTTTTATTTACTGCAATAGAACTTTTGCAGTGTCACCACATGTTGAGAAGAAACTGACAGCCAACTTCTGGTCACCACTTTGACACCTGGGGGTTGTCATTTGGGAAGACTGAGATAGCTTATTATTATCTGTACAAAATGAGAAGGTATCTGAGGAGCTAGATAACACTGGTGAAAGTCACTTAGCCAATAGCGCTAGAGCAAGGTTGCCTAGTTCAAGTGCTGCACAGTCTCGCTGTAGGCTACGGTTTCTAGTTTTCAATTGCGCTGTTTAAAGTTGTCAAATACTCATGTATAGTATTATAGCTGAGCAGAGTTAAACATTTTGAGTTGCACTGTCCAAAAACCGTGTCTCTACAATGTTTGGTTCTTTAGTTATATGACAAAGCAGATATTTATGAGGGTTGCTGAAAGATCTTGACCATTGCACACCATCAGCAGTATTGTGTTTACATTCGGTCTGTTTGCAAGAGCTTAGAGCAGTTGAGTTCTGAGAAGTGAAGACATGTCAGCCTCAGTTCTTAATTTGTTGCTTGCAATTTACCTTTTAGACTGTATATTTACGTGCTAAAGTATTGTTTATATAAGCTTAAAGTTTGAAAGTTAGTGTTATAAGTGTAGTGGTTGTAATTAAGTGTTTAACAATGATGAAAGCATACCCTCTGGACTCCACGTCAAGTGATAGGGTGAATGTGTATGCTACACTGGCCATATCTTGCTTCATGCTGTGTGCCTCGTCTCTCTATCTCATATCACATTAATAAACCATCTGCTAACACAGTGCTCCTACTGGCGTTCCATTGGCTTGTTTCAGTTTCCTTCTCATTTCATACGGATTATACCTGTATGCTCCTTTGTTGCTAAATCCAGACTTCAACAATAGTTATATGAGGACACGTTATAAGCTACTAGGGTTTCTAAAACCAGATTTGTGACTGAGGCTGGACTTTATGGCCAGGGTACCAAGCTCTCACTTAGCTTGGGCAAATATGTCACTGACATTCAGCAGAGATATTTGCTATTATGGCTAGCACTTGGGAGAGTTTAAGAAGACACTATAAGAGTAGACAGATTCTTATACTCTGATAGGCAGGCCTGAAGGCCTTTGGTAACCACTTGGTTAAGTCCAAATTGATTTTAGGATCCTGTGAGTCCCTCAAGGCATTGGATACACAATTCAGTTCAGCTGAGTTGGATGCTGGGCCATGTGGGGATTCTGGACAATGAAAGAGCAGATGAGGCTGCTAAGAAGGGAATTGAGCAGCTTTTTAATGGACTTGATGCAGCACTGGGACTATCATCAGTACTGGTTGCTTGGAGAACATGAGAAATACCAGAATTCATCTGTAGGTTTCAGACATTCCAAAGCTCTCATACAGAGATTGGTCAGATGCAGGTCATGAGAACTGCTGAAATTAAGCTCTTATAGGCAACTGTTTACAGGACATTGTCCCCTTAGAGGGCACTTGCACAGAATGGGATACTAAATGGATCTGGATGCTGTCAACAGGCAGATGAGATAGTTACCCATTTATTGTGCAAGTGCCTAGCTTTTGCTTTCCAAGCGGTTCTCATTTTTTGGGAGTCAATTTCCAAAATTGGAGGAGCTTCCAGCCATTACAGTCTATAGCTTATTCAGTTCATTATTAACACTAAGACTTTTGGATCATAGATAATAAGACTGGGGATGCACAACAGATCGGCAAATCCTATAAAACTAAACTAAGCTACTATGTTCAAAACAACAGCCCATATCTTTGAACTATTTATTCCTACTGTATTTTTTTTCTTAGAATTTGTGAAGTGCTCAGTGACATATTACTTTTACAGGATTTCTGATACCTGCAACATAAGACTGTTTAGGCTCATATCTTCATGTAAACAATTTGCTGATCATTCTCTGTTGTTATCTCTACATGAGAGATGTTTTCATTTTGACCATAGACACTTGATAATCCTGTGCTTCTTGGGGCTCCTCTTTCTAATCTAAATGTATCAAACCAGTTACAGATTTGAAAGTGAGATAGGAGAGTGTGAAAAAAATGCTCTTTCCTGTCAGTTTTCTGACACAGGCCACAAAAAATCACAACTTGAAAAGTACAGAATGATAACCTTATTCAAATACATCCTCTCAGTTGTAAATCTATCTCACAAAAAATGCAGTTGTATCACTTCCATCTTTGAACATAAAACAAGTATGTGACAACAAATTTTCATCCCTAATCTAAGCAGCCTTTGTCAGGCTGCCAAAGGAAAAATATCTCTCATAATTTCTTAAAGTTAAAGCTTAATAACAGTATAGCTAATATCTAACGAAAGCTGATTTTTGGTGATAGCTTTTGCATTTTATTAGATGTGGATAGGTATCAATTGCAGTCTGAAGTTTTATATTTCTCAAAAGATCCTTTTTTGTTTTCTCCTAACACATGCTTTGCTTTTTATATAGGTTTGGGACACAGCTGGACAAGAGAGGTTTCGCTCAATGGCTCCTATGTACTATCGGAATGCCAATGCAGCACTTCTTGTGTATGACATTACACAGTATGACACATTCCTTTCGGTTAAAAACTGGGTGAAAGGTAAGCTGCTAATGTAATGTCAAGACCAGTTCATAAAACTTAAGCAAATTAAGATGATACTGAATGGCAGAAATTGACAAAATATAACATTTTTAGATTTTTATGCGTAGTCCTGTAAATTGGAATTTCATCTTTAATTTGCTGTGTATATTATCACTGTAGCCAGAGTGTTTTAAATAGTTTTAAAAATGTTACTGCATCTGCGATTTTGTACTGTGAATTCTGTACCATTTCACAGGGGGTGGAACTGTACTTTGGAGTAGAGAGGTAAACCTTAGCTCATCTTTAAGGGGAAATTTTTCTCTGCATATAATTGGTACTAATATTAAGTATGGCAGCCTCTGTTTCCCAAGCAATGTGGTTTATTCTGGACAAATGCATGTTTTCTCCATTTTTGATTTGAACAAGAAAATAAAATCTATAAGAACTTAATAGCTGTCAGAATAAACAACCAATTTCTTGATGACAAACTACAATTGGTGTAAAACAGGGCTGTGGCCTCTCACTCCCTCCTGTTTATAATACGTATTGTGACTGTCCAGCTTTTACAAAGTCTCTTTTCTCTCTGTTCTCACTGTCATTTATTTTTTCTCTAGTTCTGTTTCAGTGGAAGTTCATTTTGTTTACATTGTCACTTCACTAAAGTAAACTAGTTCAATTCTCTGTCACTTCGCTTCTTTCATGATGCAGCCTCTTCACACCGAATGGTTTACATCACCCGAGAGTCAAACACATGACCTCTACAACCCATCGCTCCGCAGTAGCACTCGCATGTCACAACAGCTATCACCAACTCGCTTGGAGAATTGCTCTTGATGTTGCAAAGGAAACTTGCCCACCAATTTGCACTCTATTCACAACTGACTGTTCTCGTAAGAACACTCGCTTATACAGTCAGTGGAATCATTCTACAAGGTTCTTGAATGCTCTATACTATTTCAACACAACTCTACAAGAAATATCCTGGCCTTGTAGGCCGTGGTCCACTGTGCTCCTCCTCCATCTTCCCAAACGTTTCATCTTCACGTGCAGTAGACATCATTGGTGGCAGTAACGTGGTCAAAGTGTCCTTGTGGATGTCTCGGTTGCAACTGTGGTGCTGTGGACTGGACTTGATCTGATCTGACGGTGTGCTGGGTTTTGCTGGAATATGATTGGCTTGCATTCATTGTTTTATTTTGGCTTTTGCAAGGGCCAGATGTTATATTTTGGGTAATTTTAAACCTTCTTTTCTGTTGATAAGGTAAGGCTTTCCTCCCACACATCAAATCTGTCACAGACCGCATTGACAAATTACTATCACATTACAATACCAACACCATCTTCAAGCCAACCAAACAGATACATAATATACTTCAGTCAGCCAAAGACTCAAGACTACACTATCAACAGTGGTAGTATATAGAGCGAGTACCATGCTCCTGCAGTAGATATAAGGACCACACAACAGAATGTAAAAACTCGCATCAACGAGCACAATAGAAACTGTCACGTGGGACAACGGATACATCAACTATTGCGGAACATGCTATCCTTGCTGAAGGGGAGCATATCATCCAGTGCGGCACTACAGATATACTAGCATCAACCTCAAGGTATCACGCACGACTATATCATGAAGCTATTGAGATCTGTAAACATCAGCATAATATCAACAGAAAAGATAAAGGTTTAAAAATTATCTAATATATGGCATCTGGCCCTTGCAAAAGCCAAAATAAAACATTGAACACTAGCCAATCACATGCCAGCAAAACCCAGCACACTGTCAGAACAGGTCCAGCTCTCAACCAACCTGAACCAATCCAACGCACACTGTATCACCTATCACCACTATAAATAGCGCAGTACAAGTGGTAGAAACCACAGTTGCGACCAAGATATCCACAAGGACACTTTGACTGCACTACCACCACTGATGATGTCTTCCGCAGGTGTAGACAAAATGCCTGGGAAGACGAAGGAGGAGCAGCCCAGTAGACCATGGCCTATAAGCCCAGGATATTTCTTGCATAGTTAGGATACCGGTCATGAAAGCCCATGAAACTTATTTCAACACACTTTCTGGAGAAGCGGAGGACATAAAGCTTCCAAAAGTTTCTAGTTATCTGCGATAATACACTCAATGTTTACGCTGGCATGTGGGTGTCGTTATTGTTTGCTCTGACCACTCAGTGCCGACCTCTCAATAACGTTGGACCATAGCTGCTGCGTCACAATATGAACAAAATTATTTAAGACTGGAGAAAAACATGTTATGGATTCATGCAAGTGAATAGAAACCTACAAATAGATGTACTCCTCTTTGCAAACGATTTGACTCTTATAGCACCTACAGAGACTGATCTTCAGTACTCAGTTCATATTTTATACTAAGTGTATGTATAATATGAAAATTAATATTCATAAATAAAAAGTAATGGCACTTTGCGGAAATTATCCAGTCCCAAATAAAATCTATCAAATAAACTACTCAAAAGAGTGAATGAATTTTCAAGTATTTGCTATAAGGAATCCTTTGTGGATGAACTAGATATACCAGATAAAATTCTTAAGTACACCAGAATCATGGGTATATAAACAACATAATGAAACCCTCAGAAGTACAGAGGCATACAAAACTAGGCTCTACAAGACTATAGTAAGACCAGTCATATGTTATGGTAGTGAGGCATGGACAATGGGACTAAAAGATGAAAACTGGATAACAGCTATTGAAATGAGATTCTTGTGCTAAACAGCTGGCTGTACAAGATGGGACTACAAATGCAATAAAGATGTGATCCAATATACAGAGTGAACCAGAACTCCATTGACAAACTTTCAGAGGTTGTTCAGGAATACCTTCCGAGTATTATGGTATATGGGACCCACAGTCTCTGGTGGCTGTTGCAGAGTAATTGCATTTCGTTTGGTTTCTTGCCCCTATTAGCTTTGTATCTGTATTGCACTGAAAATACTGCGCAACAGTGCAAATGTCGATGGTAAGCACTGTGTCTTTTGTTTGTAAGCAAATTGTTTCCATTCGCTCATGGTACCTGCTCTTGACAACAGTAATGCCCTCTTTAACTCATTGCTCTTAAGCCTGCATTCAGTACTGCTCGGCTCTGTCTAGGGTTTTGTTTTTCTGGCAGTGTTAGTTGTGTGTTAACAGTGATACACAGCAGTATGGATAGGTTTACTGATGAAGAATTGACCGATATGCACCACCTCATGTATGGGTTCACCGAATGCAATGGAAGAGCAACTCAACAATGCTATGCTGAGCTACTCCCGTACTGACAGCAACCAAATCACAGCACTTTTGCATCTGTACATAGGTGCCACAAGAAACTGGATCCTTTCATGTTAGAATGGAAGATACTGGCTATGCGAGGTATGCCGGAACCCCTTCTGGAAGAGAATGTATTACACATGATTGGTGACAATCCAGCCGTTAATAGTCGGTGGGTTGCAGGAGCTCTGAACACAAGCCAATCAAATGTTTTGAGAATCATACATGAACAACAATTGCACCCGTATCATCCACAGAAGGCGGTCATTGCAGCAGCGGACTTCCCATTTCGATTGTAGTTTGCAAACTGGTTCCTACAGCAGTGTGCAGAAAACCATAACTTTCCTGCTTTGGCCAAGTTTATAAGAAAGGGCATGTTCAACAGTAGGAAATGTATGGAATTACAAAAATCCACATGCACTGGTGTGTCAATCCCATCAACAGCAGTTTGCTGTGAATGTATGGGCTGGTATTGTGAACAATTTTGTGATTGGACCTTACATACTTTTCCTGATATACTGAACAGAGTCGTGTACAAAACATTCCTTCAACAAGTCCTCCCACAGTTCCTAGAAGATTTGCAGCTGAGAATTCGTCAGCTTATGTGGTTTCAACATGACAGGTTGCCGGTAGACTTTGTGCTCAATGTTAGGAACCACATTGATGTACAGTTTGGACGACAATGGATTGGTTGCGGTGGTCCTGTTCCATAGCCTGCTCAGTCACCAGACATGACATCAATGGACTGCCTGTTCTGGGGGGATGTGAAGAGCCTAGTTTATGAGACTAATTGATAATTGCATGAACCTGGTTGCTAGGGTCATCACAGCCAAGGAAGTAGTATGCCAAACCCCTAGAATGCTTGAACGTATAAGACAGTTGATGATACGTCGCTGTACACACTGCCATGATCATGGGGTCGACATTTTATACAATACCTATAAGGCATTTGTTACTACTGTACTGTACACTGACAGATCAGAATCCACACACTGTGATAAAAGTGTACGTGTTTTGTTCTCTGGGATGTTGCATTACTCTGCATTGTGTGTTGTATGTTTTGGTTATTGCATATTATACAGGCTTCTTCATTGTTCTGAAAGTGTTCAATTACATTATTACTCTGTAATGAGCCGCCAGAGACATGGTCAATTGGGGAATTCAATGCCCCACCGGCAACAGAGAGCGGGAGAACCGTGTTCAAATCCCAGCTGTGGCATTGAATATTTCAGTTGAACTTGCCTAGACCAGGCTAAGGTCTCTTAAAAGTATAATTAATTTATACAATAACAACAAATAATTAAAACCCTTAATAATAATAATCTATGCACTGAAGTACTTGCAATAAGCAGGTCGCTGCTAAGTTTGTCATCTCGATGGGAGATGCCTTAGTAGGTATGTCTGGGAAACAACTTGAATCAATTGGGGAATTCAATGCCTCACCGGCATGTTGTCACAGTAGCTCAATGGTTAGAGCAACCGCACGGAGAGCGGGAGAACCGTGTTCAAATCCCGACTGTGGCGTTTAATTTTTCAGTTGACTCTATATTAAAAACTTGTCTAGACGAGGCTAAGGTCTATTAAAAGTATAATTAATTTATACAATAACAACAAATAATTTAAACCATTAATAATAATCTATGCACCAAGCACTGAAGTATTTGTAATAAGCAGGTCGCTGCTAAGTTTGTCATCTCGAGGGAGATGCCTTAGTAGGTATGTGTGGGAAACAACTTCAGTCAATTGGGGAATTCAATACCCCACCGGCATGTTGTCACAGTAGCTCAATGGTTAGAGCAACCGGCTGTGGCGTTGAATTTGTTGACTCTATATTAAAAACTTGCCTAGACCAGGCTAAGGTCTATTAAAAGTATAATTAATTTATGCAATAACAACAAATAATTAGAACCCTTAGTAATAATCTATGCACCCAGCACTGAAGTACTTGCAATAAGCAGGTCTCCGCTAAGTTTGTCATCTCAAGGGAGATGACTTAGCAGGTATATCTGGGAAACAACTTGAGTCAATTGGGGAATTCAATGCCCCACGGGCATGTTGTCACAGTAGCTCAGTGGTTAGAGCAACTGCACGGAGAGCGGTAGAACCGTGTTCAAATCCTGGCTGTGGCGTTGAATTTTTCAGTTGACTATATTCAAAAGTTGCCTAGAACAGGCTAAGGTCTATTAAATGTATAATTAATTTATACAATAACAACAAATAATTAAAACCATTAAAAATACTGCCTCAAATTGCCCCCGTTTAGAAATATTTAAAAATTGTTCTTTTTAAAATTTTTAAATATTTTCTGAAAGTCTCCTGAAAGAAAGAAACATAACTTTTTTTTATTATTGCACTTCCTATCTTTCACTGTCTTTTTTTTTTTTTATTAACACTCGCTGGTTTTTACTACACTCATGTATAGCATAATACTTCATATTTTGTTTTTCATGCTGATACACTTGTTCGACAGTTTTTTTTTTTTTTTTTAAAGGTCAATGGCCTGGTTTAAGATCAATGATCTGAGTGAAGTTTGTTTATTCACTTTCACAGCCACTCTTAAGCATTTTATATGCTATACATTTTACATCTAATTAGAACTATTAACACTTGTTACCCTTTCTTTACAATTTATTTCTTAAACATTTTTATATTTCTTACAATTTCTAACTTATACAATATAAATGTAGTTGCTATTCAGTTTTTCTTACTAACAATGGATGTTTTTATTACTTCTCTTTATCTAAACTCTCCTGTGTTATTGACTGTTACATTTAGTAAAAATATATTATTTTAAATTGTACTTTACATTTTTAAATTGCATTGCTTTCCCCTTTTATGTTCCAGATACTTTATTTTCATTTTCTTCTTGTGCCACACATAACTTGCATACTTTATTTTCTTTTTCTTTTTGCTCCGCAGACTGTTTACATTTATTTTCTTTTTCATGTTGTGCCACACATAATCTACATACTTTATTTTCTTTTTCGTCTTATGCCACAGACTTTTTAGCCTTGCCCTAATCTAATGTTGCACAGTGGTATTCCAAAAATTATTCACGAATAACATTCTGAATGTTTGAAAATTCATTTCACTATCTGCTACCATATGTAACCACTCTTAAGTTTTGTTGTCCAAGCATTTTCTAACAAGGATCATTTTTAATGCTTCAGGCACATTTTTCAATATAAAATATTCTATTAGATCATTTATGCACTTGAGGAAGCATTAAAATTAGGTAATGGTAACTCATTAAGCACAGAATAATAGTTTGACATCTGATTTGGTACATGCACATGTGTGTCATCATTATTGTTTTGTGTTTGAGAGGCTGATGTTATGGAAAAAGCAGTAGCGTCTCTTGTGTTGTTAGTTAACAAAGGTGATACACTTCTTTCTGTACTTGCATTATTGTGATACATTTGATTAGCATTTACAGAACTAGTTATATTTGTATTTACCCTTGGTATACTTGTACTTAAATTTTCAAAACTATTTCTAAGTTTATCAATTTCTTTGCTACTTTCCTGTACTTTATCTTTAATTTCATCTATCATCGACTTTACTTGTCCTTGCTCTGTATTTGCTTCTCTTATTGCATTTGTTTTAGCCATTTCATGCATTTGATTTATTTCCCCAGTTAAATCTATTTGTACCTGTACAAGATCTGCATTTGTATTTTCTACCATTGTTTTCAGTTCTTCACCCTGTTTATCTAACTTGTAACAAATACCCTGTTTAGTATCAGTAAGTTTTAACTCCATTTCAGTTACATTTTTATCAATATGACTTGACAATTTTTGTTCTAGCTGCTTACAACCTTTGTTTACTTTTAAATCTATATCTTTTTCTATTTTGATTTCTAACCTTTTGCTTTCAGCTTTGCTTTCTTTCATACAATTTTCTATTTGCTTAGCTAGATCTTTTTTTATATTACATAGCTCTGTATTTGTTTCAGTTAACTTATTACTTAACTCTGTACTAGTTTCATTTAGCTTATTAGTCTTTTCTCAGCTCTGTACTAGTTTCTTTTAACTTATTACTAAATTCTTTTTTTAGCTCTGCGTTACTTTCAGTTATTGCTTTTAGAATGCACATAATATTTTGTTGTGAGAAGTTTTCTTGCTCTTTTTGGCTATATGTCTGAGGGTTTCTTTGTTTTGTTGTTCCCTGCACTAACATGTGTAAAGGTGATTGACCTTGCATACTACTGCTCTCTCCTTCTATGTCTACATGTGAATTTACAGATAACTGTTCTTCTACATCTAACCTATTCTTTTCTTCTGGCTCTGATTGTAAAGTTACATTGCAATCTGTAATGGCTGACCTAACCTCTCCTACTTCCATACTTTCATTGTTTTCTGATTCCATTTTATTTTTTATATTTGTTTTTGAATTGCTTAATTTTAATTTTCCACTTCTTAATAACATGAAATTTTCTTAATAGCAATAAATTTTCTAAACTTGACAATTATTATAATGTACAATGGAATTTCCTAACCTTTTGTTCTGGCTGTTAGTGAAACTTTATACTCAGGTTCCCACGTAGATTGTTGACTGTGTGCCCCTTACTGCTGAAAGAATTGTTGCTGTCCTTGAATGCTGTTGATGGTGATTTTTGAAGTTCTGAGATGTCTTATAGTTTCGTCGATTCTGGTAGTTCGTTGATCTCTTCTTTTTAGATGTCGTCGCAAATTCTTGTCTGTTCTTGCTCTACATAGCTGGGCGCCAACTTGAAGTAGAAATTGTTTTTCTGCCCCACGTATGGGAGCCAAACTTGAAGTAGAATTGTTCTTCAACTGTTGTAGTTTATTGTTGTTGAAGTTTTACTGTTGTTAGCCACACACTTGGGAAGCCAACTTGAAGGTATTTAGCTCCACGTTTGGGAACCAACTTGTAGTAGTTATTGTCTTGGAGTTTATTTATTTATTTATTTGTCACACATATGGACGTCAATTTGAAGAAGATTGTTTGTTACGTAATATGCTGCTATGTATGAGAAGCCGATTTTTGAAGATGTATTTTTGTTGTTACCCTCCAAGTTTAAAAATATTATATTAACTTTGTTATTAAACTGCTTCTATAGATAATATTTATGTTTATGTTTGCCTCGGCTGCATCAGTCTTACTTTAGAGACATGATTCTCTTAATCAGGGCATGGTACGACAGGAATGTAGGCTTACACAGATTTTAAGTTTTAAATTCACTTCTTTTTATTAATCCTTGGCACAAATTAAATAGCACTACACTGATATTAAGAGCTGTGAGATTCTTTAATTTAAAACTTGCACTTTGTTATCATGTATACTTAATTTTCGTTGCACACGAATACATATTTTTTTTAGAAAACACATCTTCCATCCGGTCACTACCAAGGTCTGCCAGCAACTGAACATATTTCAACTGTTCAAAACCCGTAAGCTTCTGTATTTCAAGTCTCTGATTGGCTAATCCTAGTCCAATAGAATACCTGCATTTAATTAAAACTTTTTCTGGCTGTTGATTGGCTATTTTAAAAATTGTCACAAGATTTACGTTATTGCTGCCCTAATCATGACTAGTAGTATTCAAACTCTCAAACTCTTATTGCCTCAAGGTTACCTCATTGTTAGCAATGTTAAACTTATTATTCTCACAGCTCTTACATTAGTAAATTACATAATGCATTCACATAATATTATTAAACATGTTTACAATAATATAAGCATATGCAATGACTGTTACGTTCATTTTTTTTTACAAATTATTACATACATATTGCTTCAAGGCGGGCTGTTATTGAAATTATGTATAATATAATTTAATTGAAATTATTCAAGTATTAAAAATACTGCCTCATTTCCAGCAGGACTAGTGAAAAAAAAAGTATGTTAGCAGGCCCAAAAACAAGCAAAATGAAAGGAAGCTAGCATAGGTGAATAAGTGTTTTCTCTGGTCATTTATTTTGATTTCTAGTTGGAAAATGATGGGAGTAAGGAGATATTTGGTGAGGCATGAAATGTGGAAAAGTATTGACTAATTTTGAAGATTTAGAAGCTAGTAACAGTGATGTGTCAACTAGAGAGTTGAGAGAAAATGCTGACGATGGGAACAAGCTGTCTCCCGAAACGCGTTCAAGTAAGAATATTATAGTGATGTAGTGTAACAACCCTCAACTCTCTATTTTAAATTGTGGAAAAGTATTTTGAAGCTACAATGAGTTATAACTAATGTGGAATATTAGATGTCAGACTTCCTTAACTACGGTTGGCAGGCAGTCTTCCAAGTTCCAAAAATGCTGCATAGCCTTTGGCAGTCGAGGAATCATCATTCGGAATGGTTGAATAATTTTCTAGATAGTTACAGTAGGTGAAATTTTAAACCTTTATACCTTCTCTTTGGTCCCACAGTTGTTTAATAACATAAAAGCTACGTAGTTTTCACATAATCTATAAATCCTCAGCATATACAAGAAATGAAATATACAAGAAGTTTCTGTACTCCCAGGTCACCAAGTTAACCTCTTTTGAAAAGGCATACAGTCTGCAACCATTGAGATAGATAATTTTCTTAGTAATGTAAATTATTGGTTCGCTGATTCCTATGTTAGCAATTAAGAAGAGAAATGGCAGATGGGAGGTTTAAAGTTAAAAGTTGTCAAGGAGTTTGATTATTTGGGGGTGAGGATGAGCAGTAATGGCGAATGGGTGACACATAGCAGGAAAGGCAGCAATGATAGGAATAAGGATGTGCAAATACAAATTAGAAATCTGACTAAATGGATAGAAAGAATACATGAGGCATTGGTGGAAGCAAGAATGCTATATGTAGTTGAAATTTAGGTGGGGGGGAAGCAGGTGTGAATTAAGTAGGAAAATAGACCAGAGCTACTGAATGTTTTGTAAAGAACTATTGGAGTTACCAATATCAGCACCAGGAGAAGTGGCTTTAGTGGAATTAGGAAGAACAAGAAGAAAGGGAGTGATACTGGAAAGGATATTGAAATTTTGGTTTAGATGCTTGAAAAAAATGAAGGAATAAATTTAAGGATATGTATGGAACAACAAAAGAGTATGAAAAATAAAAATAGCTGGTGGACGGGTGTAGAAAAAATTATGGAGAAGATAGGAATGGGAGATATTTGGAGAGCAGGGGAAAGAAATAGCAGTAAGAAACACAGTGGAGGACATAGAAAGACAAGAGATCTGGGGAAGCTTAGAGAATAAAAAATCACTAAGGTACTATAGGTTAGTAAAAAGGAAATAGGGAAGAGAAGCGTATGTGGGTTATTGTAATAGAGCGGAAAAAGGAGCATTTGCATGGATAAGAACAGGATCAAGGTACCTGAGAGGACTTAGACAGAAAAAGTGGAATTTGTGAACTATATGAAGGCAGTGAGCATTATATGATTGAATGCAATGAATTAGTGGAATGGGGACAAAAACTATGGGAGGAAAAATTGGAAAAAGATGGAAAAATAGTAACAGTTAAAATGTTCACAAGAAAAGAAGAAATGAAAAATAAGAATATGTGGGAGTTTTTAAATAAAGTAAAGGAGAAATGGATTAGAAAAGTAAGGGAGATAAGAAAAGTAGAAGAGAATGGATCATAAGTGATTAAGGGTAGCAAAGGGCTGCTCAGTTGAGCCATAAGGCCAGGGTGCCAGCAAAATGAGCAGTGCAGGTAGAACATAGCCGGCCAGGGATTTTGTACATAGATTAGGTTAGTTTATGAGTGAAATATTGTAAAAAAGGATTGTGTATAAAAAGATGTACAAATAAAGTTTATTCATTCATTCACATTCATGTTAGCAATTTTCTCTGTTTATATAATTATTTAGCATGCCCTGCTAATGAACTTGATTACAGCATAAGTACAAAGGAAACAAAGCAAAACTTTCCTACATGATGGTTATTAGAAGACTTTGACATTCAGAAACTTCAGTACGTACATCTATAGAATTAGAATAAAGGCTATTCCGAGGTTTTGACAGGGTTTGATTATACACACATCAGCAGTATTCGATAAATGGTAATTAAAGAAATAAATCAACATACAGTTCATACCATACAGGTTCGAATGTCTCTTTTTAAGCTCTGTCTTCTCTATGCTTAAGTGTTATGTGTTACTATGGCCATCTCTGTATTGTTTGGAATAAAATGTAACTGGCTTTTGTTTTTGCATGCATTTTATGTGAAGTACAGCAACTACCATCTTTTGTTTCTACACACATTCTCTGTGGAGTATAGCAACTGCTACTTTTTAGTCCATTTCATTCTCATTGTTGAAGGCTTTGTGAATCGTTTTTAGTCTTTTTGCAATTTATGAATTGAAATTAGAAAGTGTTTTATAGCCCGTGTCCATAAGAAAGAATAGGACTTTTCAATGGTGAAAGAATTATCAAAATCATTTGAGTGGTTTTTGAGATTACCTTACATGCATACAGATTTTCTCTCTTTATGATATTAGTGTAGATTTTCTGCATTAAAAATATCACTAGTATAGTTTTTCAAAATTGTTGGCCATGTTGTAGTTTTCCAAGTTTCAATATTTTTCGCACATTCAATCTCATTATCAAGGCAGTAGTTCAAAGAACAACCAAACAGATGTAAGATTCTCTTCTGACAGTATTTAAAAATTACCTTCATCTTCTGGTTACCTTCCTCATTTGTAGGACTTACAAGCAGGTGCCTGATCAGAGGCCTGTTGAGGAGCAGACACTTAGGATCAGATAGAATATCCAGGATGGGTGGTCAGCCCGATGCCTGGTATGAAAGCGAAGAAGCAGATGACAGGAAATGGTGATGAAATGGTTGAAGGGAAAGGTGATGATGGAGCATTTGGTAGAATGAATGACGGGAAACCAGAGAACCTGGAGAAAACCCGCCCAGATGCCATTTTGTCCACCACAAATCCCCATGCAGGTCTCTGCGATGGAACTGCCTTGGTGAGGGGCGAATGGTCTAACCGCTCGGCCACGGTGTCACCTTCATTTAAAAATGATCACTTCTTAAAATTTTGCAACATTTTTGTGTGGTTTTTATTACTTCACTTTGTTTCAAGTTGCTTTATTTTACTTTTCTGCGAGGAGATAACAAATATTAATCAATATTTCTAAGACCAGCGGGTATTAATCCGTATCAGTAGGATATTTCTATTTACTCTATGCTTCTCTCATTGAGGATAATTCACTGTATCTGCTATGGTACAATTTCCTCTTCTTAAACTTTTAATTATGCAAAATAAATCCCAACTCGCAATGTTTCGGATACTTCATGCATTTTTTCCGCTCTCAATCAAGGCATGTTTGACCTCATCTGTGGTCAACTCATGCTCTCTGGCATCAATTTTTTTTCCTTCTGATGCTATTCCTACACTTATATTGTTCCTTGTTGCTATATTGATCTATTGTGAAGCTGCTTTTGTTCCCTAACAATTAGCTTTTGTTTTGTGTTTCACCTTTTCACTGTATCTTCCATTCTTATATTATCTTTTATCCTTCTCAACTGCAGCTTACACTTCCTTTCGTTTTTGAAATATAATGTACAATAACAAACAGTTCCTTATTTTGAACATTGTCTTGAGACTTCTTGATATGACTCTGTATAAACACAAAGTTAAATTTTCATTACTTTAACTGTTTACATTTCCTTTTGTCAGATTATTATTTTTTCTCCTAGTTATTTTGCCTAATTAAATGGCATTATTCTTTGCCTTTTGCTGAAACATTATTGCTGTGAGTTCAGCTCCCGCTTCACATGCTACCAAGACCATGATCACACTGCTGAATGAACTCCCTTAACCACATTGATCTAAGCATAAACATTCTTTATATCACTCACTCAATTCATGCTACTATGATACAGTTGAATCTCATTTCTACATTTTTGCAGATATACACTAAATTTAGACACTGAACTTTATCCATTAATATTTAACTCAATTATACATTTTTCGGTTATATGTTTTATCTTATTAATACAGGGTGAGGCAAAAGACTCTGAACCGGCTGCGCAGTGTTTTTCCTTTCCACGTCCTTGGTGCTCGCCGTCTGCCACTATCATAGAAAGACACAGATGAAACCATACATTTTTAAAACTACTTTTAAAGGCTTTACTTGCCAACTTTACGAAAGGAGATGCTGAAACTCGTCACCATCGTTGTCCACACATTATTGGCACCTCTTTAGGAAACTATCCATCACTCGCCGTAGTTCATGTTGAGAAATTTCCTGGCTGATATTTTGTTTCAATTCTACCAGGGTGTGTGGGTTTGTCTTGAACACTTTGTTTTAAGGAACAATATTCCTGGCTGCGCAGTGTTTTTCCACTGGGCGTGTGTAAATATGATAAAAACATGATAATGCACTGCTGCTATAAACAAAGTCATGCTGTTGTGGTTTTGCTCTGCAGTGTGAAGTGCACTTTTGAGTTGACGATGTGATGTAGTTTAGTTATTATGAGTTATTTATTATTTTGTCCTGTGTTTAGTCATAAAGTATATTATGGCTCAGTATATGTTTTCTACTGCACAGCATTATTTATTTATTTATGATTCGTATGTGTTAACTCAGTCAGCTCGCCAAGTGAAAGTACGATTTGCAGAAAGATTTCCAGGTGTAAAAGTTCCAAGCCGTACAACAATCCATGAACTTTACAGTAAATTTCAGGCCACAGGAAGTGTTCAGGCTAAGAAATCTAAATGACGGGTTTCAGTTCTTACTGAAGAAACATTAGATGACATCAGACATCGGTCATCGTTTGGAAAATTCCCCCCAAAAATTCCATGATGGATGGTTTCAAATCCATAGATCTATAGATAAATCCTCATCGAATACTGCTCATGTGTGTTTAATGAAACCCTGTCAAAACCTCGGAATAGCCTTTATTCTAATTCTATAGATGTATGTACTGAAGTTTCTGAATGTCAAAGTCTTCTAATAACCATCATGTAGGAAAGTTTTGCTTTGTTTCCTTTGTACTTATGCTGTAATCAAGTTCATTAGCAGGGCATGCTAAATAATTATATAAAGAGAGAAAATTGCTAACATGAATGTGAATGAATGAATAAATTTATTTGTACATCTTTTTATACACAATCCTTTTTTACAATATTTCACTCATAAACTAACCTAATCTATGTACAAAATCCCTGGCCGGCTATGTTCTACCTGCACTGCTCATTTTGCTGGCACCCTGGCCTTATGGCTCAACTGAGCAGCCCTTTGCTACCCTTAATCACTTATGATCCATCCTCTTCTACTTTTCTTATCTCCCTTACTTTTCTAATCCATTTCTCCTTTACTTTATTTAAAAACTCCCCCATTTTCTTTTTTCTTTTCTTCTTTTCTTGTGAACATTTCAACTGTTATTATTTTTCGATCTATTTTCTCCAATTTTTCCTCCCATAGTTTTTGTCCTCATTCCATTAATTCTTTGCATTCAATCATATAATGCTCACTGCCTCCATATAGTTCACAAATTCCACTTTTTCTGTCTAAGCCCTCTCAGGCACCTTGATCCTGTTCTTATCCATGTAAATGCTTTTTTTCCGCTCTATTACAATAATTCACATACCCTTCTCTTCCCCATTTCCTTTTTACTAACCTATAGAATCCTAGTGATTTTATATTCTCTAAGCTTCCCCAGATCTCTTGTCTTTCTATGTCCTCCACTGTGTTTCTTACTGCTATTTCTTTCCCCTGCTCTCCAAATATTCCCCATTTCTATCTTCTCCATAATTTTTTCTACCCCTGTCCACCAGCTATTTTTATTTTTCGTACTCTTTTGTTGTTCCATGCATATCCTTAAATTTTCTCCTTCATGATTTTTTAAGCATCTAAACCAAAAATGTCACATTTTTCTGGTTCTCATGTACAAAATTATTAATTTACTTATTTATACATTATGTTCGTGCTATGTTGAGATTTAGGTACTATAGATGGTATCTGTTCACTGTATCCTTGCTGTCACAGCAGAAAACACTGGCATGTTGGACAATTGAAATGCATTATTACTGTACATGTGTTAACAATACAGTCAGGCAAAGTCATACTTCCTCCAGGTTGTATCCGATAGTGACATTGATGGAAAAGTAGGCCTAAATAATAAAAATGTTCCCAATGTTCATAAGGCTATTTAAGTTCTAGAAATTAAACAATGATTTCTATTATTGCAAAACTTAAATGATGACAGCATTTCTGTGATTAGTACACTTAATTGACGAAGGCATGGAAAAATCAAAGAAACATTGACAGATTTTTGTAAACCAGTGTAAATCACTAGTACTTTGACTTTCTCTTTTTAGTTTGAAATATGAACAAAGTACTGGTGTCCATGCAAGTATTCTAAAGTGTATTATGTTTATTATTTGTGTGTTTGTTTCATTAGTTGCTTTCTTATATTAAATAATACATAATTAGTGAGAGTAATAATCTAAAAAAACAGTTTCATAATACACAATTAGTTTGACAGTTTCGCTTCCATAAGAAATTTCACTTTTACACTTTCTCATTTATACTTTATTTTAGCCGTCTCCTTTTGAAAACATATAACAGGTTATATTGTGTGTGCTTTGTTATAGTTGCTGGTCCAGTTGGATAAACAAATGTGCAGGATTGAACAAAGTGCTCTCAAAATCTGAACATAATAAGCGTAGTAAGCAGCAGTGGGTTAGCATGTTTAAGAGGTATTTTTGTAGTATTTATTGCATTCAGGACCAGGACTTTATATGAAAATGTGTTGCTGAGGGACAAACAAACAGGATTCCACTGTACTTCAAAAATATGACTAGTGTTGGTTGTATTGCATAATGCTCCCAGTTGCAAATGGATCATATTAATTAGACTCAGATCAATACACAAATTAAATATTAAATGTTACTTTCCTGTTTTCTTAGAGAAGTGTGTTCAAATGTACTGCTTTTCAGCCTTATGATATGCAGTTGTATCAAACTGGATTGTAGGAACATTCTGCTCATATTAAAGGTATTAAAGCTAGACAACTAATGAGGTCTGATTTATTAAAGTTAAAAGTTCTTATGATATCAATTGCAGCAAAGAGAAAAAACTCTAGCTTTCAGTGATTATAGTCTCCATGATCATAACAGGATCTCTTTGATGTGGCTAATATCCTGAGAAATTTGAATTTGTAATCTTTGCAGCAAAGTTTTTAAATCTTGTATTCTTTTATGTATTTTTTTGTGCTTCAGAACTCCAGCGTAATGTTGAAGAACCAATGGTACTTAGCGTGGTTGGAAATAAAACAGATTTGAGAGCGCAGTGTAAGGTGTCAAAAGATGAAGCTTTGCAGTATGCTACATCAATAGGCGCCACCTTTTTTGAGGCATCTGCTTTAAATGATGAAGGTAAATATTTGTTAAAGCTTAAGTAGATCTTAGATAATTGTTTTTGCAACAGAGAGCTTTTGCAGTATTGCTCTGCTTTATGGTCAGAAGAAAGATGAACATTTTATATAAAACCAAAGCTTGAATGCAAACTTTGACTTTTTTGATCATACTAAACTGGATATGTAGATCTGGACTTGATGTGTTAAAACACAATCAAAAAATATTGAATGAAATCCATTTTACTTTTTAGATCACAATCTTTTATTTATACCTTATCACTGAATATGTATGAATTGCATATCAAATATTGTCTTTATGTGTCAGCTATATCTGGGAAAACAGAAAATTATATATCCTTGTTGGTTGATTAAGCAGAAATACTTTCTTAAAAACTACAGCCTCTACTTTCCAGTTGACCATTCATGTCTAGCTTAGGAATCAATGGCAGATATATCATACATTTGATATAATGGCAGATATATCAAACATTTGATATAATGGAATATATATCAAACATTTGATGTGTTGGTTTCACACAAAAAAGTTTTGAGGCCTCCTAAATCTAAATAATATTTTTATAAAAAGGAGTTTGTGTATGCATGTGTGCATGCATGTATCTCAAAAATGAAATTTTGGATAAAAATAACAAATTTGGCATTTAAATTCAGCATCTTATAAAGATGTAACATGAAGATTTTCAAGAAAATTCCCGCACTGAAACTACTATGTACATGGAACATTTTTTTTGAAATTTAAGAATAAGTACATAGTTGCCAATTGATTTATTGACACTCATTGCTAAAAATGCACACAAGACAAAGTTGGAAAGGTGGCATTAGACTGAAAAATTCAATGCCAATGCCTGGTTTTGAACCACAGATTTTTGACGTACCCTCTAACTAACCAAGCTACCATACCACTAAGATGCTGGGATGACTAATCCTTCAACTGTAAAAAATTGAGTTTTATTTATGGATGCACTTTGACTGCTATAGTTCTTAGCGTCCCATTCTATATTGGGCATGAAAGACCTGAAACTTTGCTCAGAGGCCTCTATATCACGTTCTTTTACGTGCCGTAAATCTATGACACGGGACCACCAGCTTTATTTCCCTTCCAAAGGAAGCCATGCTAAGGATTTTTACACCTGAAAAAATCCGTCACTCTCCGCCAGGTTGGAACCTGTAACCTCGGGAACTAGAGGCTAGCATTGTATCCCTAGACCACAGAGGATGACTCTTCAACTGTGCAAGCATGTTGCCGAGGTAGCTCACTTGGTTAAAGTGTTGCCTGTTAAGTCCAAGTTTTAAATTCTAGCTATGGCATTGAATTTTTCAGTATGATTCCACCTTTCCTACTTCAGCCTAACATGGCATTTGGAAGAACAATTAATTAACTTGATTGACACATAGACAAGTTAAACAAGAGACTGGTTGCTGATTTGTCATTGCTGGTTCTTCTTCCTTCATGGAATGTTTAGTTCCTCTGTCCATAGAAACTAGAAACGTGTATATCAACTAATCTATACCCATGTCAAAATTGGTTGACATTTTTTAATATAGCTTGTGCCACAGCTGCTGTGAGTCGAGCTTGTCCTTCAGTAGTGCTGGCTGACTGTGTGTTCCTTAAATAAAAGAGGGCAGCACTATCACCCAATGTAAATCCTAGAACCTCTATCCAGAAATAAAAAGATTATTCTGAAAGTTTCCTTACCTCACTTTCTGCAAACTCTCCCAAAACTTTGACGACTATATATTGACAAGCATGCCCACAATATTTAGCGAGTTTTCGTTGTTGATGCAACGTAAAGTGCTGGTTACTCAGTGTGTTCTATAAACGACAACAGTTGAAATGTACAGGGTGGGTGAGAAGTCCCCATACCCTCTGGTATCGAATGCTAATTGATTTATTTTAACACAAGTACTTGCGTATTAAGTGTCCAATATATCGTATGTTCCCCTTCACAATATAAACACAGTTCCATACGCCTCCATGTTCTGCTTGACATATTCTTGAGCATGTCCGGTGTTATAGTACGAAATGCATCCTCAATAGGATTGCGCAGTTCTTCGTTTGTAGCATAACAATGTGTAGATATATGCGCCTTAATGATCCCCCCATAACGAGCTGTCAGGTGTGGTGAAGTCAGGACTTCTTGGTGGCCATTTCAAAGGAGCTGGTGTTGCTGATGAACCACGACCTATCCACCGTCCTGGAAAGTGTTCATTTAGAAACTCGCGCACTGCAAGGGCATAGTGAAGAGGTCTCCATCTTGCTGCAACCAAACGTGTTCCGTGAGGCCCCTTTCCTCAAGCTGAGGTATTAAGTGTGTTTGTAACATGTGTAAATAATTTGCGCCATTCGCAGTCCCTTCAAAAAAGTACGGTCCAAGCAGATGTGATGTCATCGCTGCCCATATCATTACATGAGGTGGGTTCCTTTCTAACTCGACTGTGTAATGAGGATTTTGTTTGGCCCAAAAGATAATATTTCTAACACATGAGCTGTGATAAATCGCGCATTCATCTGAAAACATAGCCTTGGCACTGTTCAGTGCATTTGGAAATTGAGTTGGGGTGGGTGCTTTATTTTTGTTTGTTTGGTTGTTAAATTATTATTATTATTATTATTATTATTATTATTATTATTATTATTATTATTATTCGGTGCTTTTGTGGTGAGCGCTGTAGAGACATTTTTCTTGTATCTCAGGATTTTGTTATCGGGTAGATCTCTGGGAGTCTGCTACTGCTGAAATATAGCTGAAATAATAAATTCCAGCTTTTGCAATAGAAACTCGAATTTATTTATTTGCTGATTTACCAACTCATTCCCTCACACTTCCAATCAATTATACGTACACAGCACATAATATTCACAAATAACAAAACCTTTTACATCAGTGCACCAGCCACCTGCTATGGCTTGGCGTCACTCTCCTACACTTTCACACAGACAGCTGCTAACAAAGTTTGGCTTCACTTTACACACTTAGCATCTTTTTTATTGCTTACCATCCTCTAGGCAGTAATTGCTCTATTTGCCTAAATTTTCCATAGGTTTCGTAGTAACCTCCTTTTCACTCACTTACATATTTGCTCTCTTAGGGTCAACAGTGATCACTTCCATGACCTTATGTAACTCCATCTATTTTTTTATTATTTAATTTAATCTCTTCCCTTCCTATATTCTTTTCCTTTCATATTCCAAATTTACAGTAATTAGTTTAATTATCCCCATTACAATTTTAGTTTGTTACTATGAAATTAATTCCACAACATACATATTCCAAGAATAATTAGTCACATAAAATTAAAATAAAGATTACAACAATAAGAATAAATATGAAAACATTTTAAGATTCCAATTAACATATGAATATTTGCATGCTCATAAGTAAGCCTGTGAGGTTATGTAGCTTTGAATTCTGCTTCAGAGTTAACAAAGCACGGTATGCTAAAATGTGCTCATTCCGGTCTCTATCCAATAACTTGTTTACGAATGTTGGTCGATAAGGTGTGAGCTTAAGGTCTTTTTTCATCTGATCTTGCATTGCTGCCCTCGGTATACCGAGTTAAGCATGTTTACATGTCGACTTCATAGAGATTGTTCAATCGAAGCAGAGAATCTGGCACATGTTTCTTCTCATGTCTTCTTCCTTCCACTCCGCGGCCTGTGTTTAACAATGCCAAAAGTAAAAGCACTTCTTTCCCAATCCAGAAGTGCTGCTTTTAACAGTGGAGCCTTATTAAATCTTTCCTGGAATACTCTCATAATCTGTCTCATTGTCTGCCCTGTGTGTTGTCGTTTATGCACCCACACACTTGTCACTGAGCACTCCTCAATAGTGTAGCTATGACAACTCACATCTGCCATGGCTACAAATTCCAACATTTGATAAGAAGTAACATAGCATAATAACGTTTGATACTCACTGGGGTACAGGACTTCTCGCCCAACCTGTATAGTGAGTTCTGCTACAGCATACAAGATAAATGATGTCCTGTGTTGGACACTCCAGTGAGTGAAGTAGGAGAAAGAAAAGGTTGTTTTGGGCATGTTTCATTACACTACTACACATGAAGTCAAGTGACAGTAGAAAGGAACAGTCAAGTCACACTGGTGTCAGGAGTAGTGTTTAAACTTCAACAATTATAAAGTGAAATCTGTAAATGGCGGTGAGGACAAAAATGAACCCAGATGGTGAAAATGAAGGTGAAATGAATAGAGTAAATTCTGAAATTGAGAAGATGGGAAAGTGAAGATGTTAAGGAAGAAATGAGGAATGAAACGGAGAAAATGAAATTCGAACTCAGCTTTTACAGCTCTGTAAAGTCTGAGATAAATGCTATGGTGAAAGACTTAAAAGACAACATTGCAAAGGAGTTACAAGAAATTTTCATATAATTGGACGATCCTTGTAAAATGTAGTTATATTGGAGAAATAAATACAATACAATACAATATAAGGAAAAATTAATGTGCTGGATGACCATTCTAGATAATCAGGAAAAATGATTGGATCAGCTGGCAAAGTGGTGGATGCTGCATGGAGGAGATGCACTGCGACCTAGAAGCCAAGATTCATTAGAGAAGGTTCCACAACCATGAGACCAGCTAATGCTAAAATGGCAAAATTTGATGTAACTTTGTTTTGAGTAGCAATTTGAGGCCATTGCTACGCACAATGGATAGACACCAGCAGAGAAGACAATTCTTTTCGGCTGCCCTCTGTTTCATATTTTCCCAGCCAGAGGCTCTATCAAAGACTTGATTGGATTGTTGGAGGGGTGCTATGAAGAACATCCCTGGTTACCACTTTCTGGGCCAACTGAAGGCAAGAATTCAACATCCAGAGTAGACTTTAAAGGAATTTTCCATGGAGGTAGAGCGACTAGACACCAGGCTCTAATGGATTTACCAGTGGTATAAAAGGCCGGGAGATTAAACAGCAGCTTCTAGAGGAACACTGTAACATCGACAATGCCCTGGTGGTTGCCCTCTGCATTGAAGTAGCAAAATAGGGGTTGGAAGAGCCACTTTTCTGATGGATGCGAAGGATGGGAATGGGTGCCACAACAGCTTGACTGACATAGATGTGGGGACTGAAAACTTGCATGCTAGGGTTTCAAAAGCTTGAACATCTAAGGGAAAACTGTGAGTGATCAGGAACACTGCTAAGGGCGGACTTAAAGAAAACAATGTCTGCAATGTCATCAACTTACTTCACCTTGGAACATAGGGCAGTAAGATTGTGGCAAGAAAACTGCAAGCACTGCATGAAGGTGGAAATGAAGGATAGTCTGCAGCCTTATGCCTATCACAGCACTGCCTGCAGTCGGTTGGTACAAAGAGACCTTGAGGACGGAAGAACTGGAGGATTGAGAAATGGGGCCATTCCTGGTGGATAATGAATCTGGCAAACAACCTCTGTAGGTGGGGTTGCTACCAGAGTCCTGAACTATAAGAATTGTTAGGTGTACTGGGATTCCCTGGTGGTCAGGAACGTTGTGTTAAAGAGAGTGTGTGAGACCAAAGACGGGAAAAGCAAGATGAAATAGCTAGTGCTACCAAGGAATAAGGTGAAGGGAACCCTCAAGGAGCCCCATGCCGGTACTACCAGAGGGAACCTGGATGTAAATAAAACCTTGGTGAAGCCTTTGTCGCTGATTCTATTGGTTACATTTGCAAAGCAATGTGGAGAGGTGGTGCCAAATATTTGATATCTACATGGCAAGTCATAGTCGCCAGTCTTACAGTTGGGACAAAATGCAATGGTATAATGTCGGAGCACCAACAAATAGGCTGGGAGAACTCACCACCTTGCCAGGGAACACCTGAAGTTGGCAAGTGATGGATGCTCTATCCATCTGATGACCAGTGCCAGATTCCAGGAAGATGACCTCATGTGGCTGTAACGTCCCATGGGGACTAAAGGGAAGTTGCTAGGCTTGTGGCTGGCCCATATAAGGTAATCATCCATATCAATGATGTAGTATACTGCATTCGGTGTCAATCCCAAGAGGCTCTAATGGTGGTTCGTCTTGATTGCCTTACTCAGGGCAAACAGCTCTGAGGAGAGAACTATGTGATGTAGCTGCCATAAGCCGAGCCTGTCATGTGAATGGCATTGTACTTCAGCACCCCAGATAGGAGGGTGGCGCTATCATGCAACATAAATCCCAGGAGAGAGAAAACGTTATTATGGAAGGTTCTTTACCCCATCTCCCTCAAACACACTCAAAACTCCTGCGACTATCAGGTCTATTCTGTAACATTTTATTAAGCTTAACAAATTATTAAAACTGCTGGCAGTTGTTATGTGCTATTTAACATTCTGTAACAAAACAAATGTTTTTTAGAATAAAGACGTGGTTGTTGAATGCAGTGAACCCACAGACCTCTTGTTAATGCATTTCTAACAATAGATTTGCACAGATGTCATTTTGATGCTGGTATAAGAGGAGCAGTAGGATAGAAGGTTGACAATTTAATTATCAAATGTTTATGTATTCATTGTAGGGTAAAATTTATATGCATGTTATGGATTACATGTGGGTAAGCAAATGCTCTGTGTGATTGCATTGGTAAATGACTCTCCCAACATAACGTTTTAAGAAACAAATTTTAAAGCAAAATAAATGCTGTGTAATCTCATATTGCAATGAAAAGTAAGAGTTATGAGTATTTAAGAATTTTAGGTTCAAATAGTAATTAATGTTGTGTTAATTTGCATGTTTCATGAATATATTGGCTTCATTTTTAGGTTAAAATTAGGAACTGAACACTTTTGAGGGCTATAAGGCATTCACCAATATATTTTCATTCCCAGAATCAATTTGTTAAAGACTTTCCAATCTGCTAAAAGAAGTGGCTAGCAGAAAGCTGTTTACCAGCTTCTCATAATCATAGAAAATGGAATTTGTACTGATGCTGCTGGAAGAGAAAGAACATAACAGAAGGCAATCAGTTTGGTTATAAAGTAATAATTTATACTTAATAAATTTTCGTATGAAAAATAATCTGAAATAAAATACTTGTAGCAGCAACTAATGAAACTAACATTTCTTTTCACAATGCAACAAATACCTAAAATGATATGTATATTATCAAATACCAGTTATGATAATCATTCAAAAATTAAAATGCAAGAACATTTCTGCAGAACTGAACTAAAGCTGAACATTGCAAATCATAAATAAATAAATAATAAAAAAAGTAAGTACCTTTTTATACTTTGATGCATATTAATGTTTCAGAAAAATCTGCATGCCAACTGGTATCTTTAAAAGGTCTCTCTGAAAGCCAGAAAGCATAGAGAAAATTAAGGAATAATGGCTGATTGATATAAAATAGTGAAACTTGCGGCAAAACATTATGAAACTTCAATTCTGTGCTGTTGATTCTTTTGCCTGTTTTTCCTAACCTAAATTCAAACTCATTTTACAGAACCATTGTCACAACTCTTCAGCAATGGGCAAGCTTTCCCCATAAAAGTCTAATTCTTTGGAGTTAGAAGATGTGAGTCTTCCTGTTTTAAGCAATGGCTGTAAATTTAAAAAATCCACATAATTACAGTAGAATCTCGTTAGTACGTTTTTGCAGGGACCTAAGGATTTGGTCGTCATAGGCGGGAAAACGTGTTAACGAAAATGCAAAATCTGCAATTTAAGAACATAGGTAATAAAAATCTAATAATTACTACGTCTCCATGGGCAATTTAAATTGATTTTGAGTACAATTTCATACTGAATACGATCCGCGTTTCCATGTTAAATTCAATATGTTTAAATGGATTTGGATACACAAAGCCTGAGAATAAATAATTCAAGCTTTTATTTTGGTCAACTTGGATTTTTTAGGTTATGAATGTTTTTGAGAAAATAAATTGCGAATTGTGGAAGCGGCAATAGTGGTTTTGCTGTGTGTTTTATTACAAACGTGATAACAATTTCTGCTAAAAAAAGAAAAAATTATGAGCGTGCATCGTGTTACGAGTACAATAGACGATATTATCTTTGGTGTATACAAGATGATTTGAATACAGAGGTGTTCCCATGCAACAAATTTTGTTCCGGTCCTCTTCTGATCCTATTTTCCAAGAGAAAAGTTTTGTTTTAGTATTTTTCCCTTCTTTAAAAGCAGTTTCAATCAATTTAGGTTTGCTAACAATCGTGTTTAAGGTTGACAGAGGAATGTTTAACTTCCGCACTATATCCACATGTTTTATATTTGGATTGTGATTACATCAAGGATTTTCAGTTTTTCACTGTTGGTTATTTACCTACTACACTTTCTTTTTTTCATTGTAAATGTAAAGTTAAAATACAGTCTACAGTTGTTTGGTCATCACTCAACATTAGAAACTATCGTTAGCGTTTACCGCGCCAAGGTAAAGCATTCTCTATCCCGCCCACAGAAATCGTGTCACACAAATATTTAAATGCATGTATGTGATTGGCTGCCGATATCCACCCCGTGACCAAGGATTGACCAAAGTAGCAAATGAGGACGTCAAACTATGAACGTGTTAAACGCCTACTCCCACTGTACCGATCAAGGATTGGCCAAAACAGCGAATGAAGACGTCAAAATTCAAACGTAGTAAGTGGGACCGGCAAAACGCACTAAGCAAACATTATTTATTATATTTGGTGATTTGGTACTGGGACTTTTATAATTCAATGTAATACACGGGAAAACGTGTTAATGAGGAACGTGCTAACGAGATTCCACTGTATATTTTATATTTTTTGTGCAAAGTTTTCACAGCGAGCTTCCTCTTCATCTGTGCAAAAATAAATAACAAAAGCACTTTGTAGCTGGTATTCCCACACTGGTGATGGTGGGAAACAAAACGCTATTGCAAAGCGCACAAATTTTCAATTAGTCACTCCAGTTTGCTAACCACCCCAAGGAAATATATATTGCGATAACAAAGGAGTTACAGAATCCCAAATAGTGGCACACTTGTTAAGAGTGGTTGTTTAAGTGTAACAAATAATTGTAATCACCTTCTTAACAATGAATATCTGTATCTATATATATATATCTCGGCGAGCATGTTCACGATACTGACATAAAATACTGGTTACTCAGTGTTCTACGAGTGAGGTTGTTGTGTGCAGTATGTATATGATAGAAGTGAAATCCTGTGTTTGCCATTTCAAGTGAGTGAAGCGGAAAGAAGAAGAGGTTGCCTTGTACATGTTTCATTACATTGCTATGCGCAAACAAAGTGAAGTGAGAGTGAAAACTGAACTAAGTCACACTAGTGACATTGAAAAGGAACAAAATCACAATACATATTTTTTCTCAAGTTAAATCTGCACTGTTCTTGCAGTTTTCAATACATTTACTTCATGTCCGTCCCAAAAATGTGTGACTCCCACTGGCTTTTCTTTCTATATATATTCAATGTTTTTCAGATGTCCAATGTTCCGCTTTGACTTTCCCATATATATCCTGTAGGTAATTTATTCGATAAATACCTGATTTTTTTTTGAAACCTTATTATGTTTCTTACAGATTTTAGACACCATAAGCATTTAGCTGCCAAATAAATTTTCAAACTTTTAAAAATCTTAGAAACTTTTTATATACCCATGGATGTAATGCAAACATTTTATAGAAAAACCTTATCTTTCATTAAATTTTTTTGTTTGCCATTACAAACACAAGAGGTTTATTGACTTTTAATTTGGGTTAATTTTTTTTTTTTTTTAGTACGTATAGGATTGTCAACATACCTAAACCATATTTTAAAACTTTAAGACAAAGGTTTTATAATTTTGCATCCTAGATTGACTAAATAAGTCAGCTAATATCAGCAACAAAGGGTTACCCATGGCCATTCCTCTTGTTTAAGACATTTTCCTTTATAAAGTAATTCTATTTTATGCAGGATTTCATAAGTGTTAAATAATCGTCAAGGTCTTCTCTTCTAACCTCAGATTTC
The DNA here is from genome assembly GCA_030765065.1 of Deroplatys truncata. Taxonomy (NCBI): domain Eukaryota; kingdom Metazoa; phylum Arthropoda; class Insecta; order Mantodea; family Mantidae; genus Deroplatys; species Deroplatys truncata. Next base: position 205,439,887 of record CM060983.1, read on the forward strand.
TCAAGCAGTTATTTAGGTGTATTAAGACTTTTCTGGATACACAAGAATACAGGGATTGAACATCAGATAAGACCATTATTTCAGTTTCTGCTAAATCCACATTTTCTATTTATTTAAAGGTGAGTCGGAATTGTTACACTAACATCACTTAAGTTTACTCACTTAACATGTTTCGGGAAACGGTTGTTCCCATCCTCAGAAGTTAATTCGACTGGCCCGTGTTGTTGGTGTTTCCGTTTTTTGGACTGGATCCTGTGGTGGCATCTTGTGGTGGAGAAATGTACTTCCAGAGAGGATTTGGTGGCGGCAAATCAAAATTCATTAGATGTGTGTTGTGTTTTAGAATGGTGATCTTCTCCCATGTTCCATGTTCAGCTGCAAATTTGGCTGGTTTGACTAATGTAATATTGGGTTTGATGTTGTGATTAGTGATCCAAAAATGGTGTGAAACTGCAGATTTATCCATTTGTTTGTATTTAATACATCTCATGTGCTCCTTTAGCCTAGTTTCTAAGTTTCTTTTTGTCTTACCTATGTATACTTTATTGCAATCTGAACAATTGATTTTATAGATTCCAGCTTTTTTGTCTTGTGGAATGGGGTCTTTTAACTTGTTACAAAGTAATTTCTCTATGTTAAATTTGTTTCCCAACCGTTTCCCGAAACATGTTAAGTGAGTAAACTTAAGTGATGTTAGTGTAACAATTCCGACTCACCTATAAATAAATTCAATACACATCACTGTTTCTAGCTTCTTTTCATTACAATATCAACGTAATTTAAGACCAACAAGTCACAAGAAGCAAAATTTATAATTGGCCACCACGTGAAAAAATACAAGTCATGGCAGAAAACAGGGTAAGATTAGAAACCCTAAATTTCAATACAGATTTCAGTGGAATAAAAAGTGACATCAAAAGATACCAAAAAATTGAAGAAAAGAGAAAAAACACATTTGCGGACATCCGTTTTTTAAACCTATGCATACAAAGCAAAGTCACACCAAAGTTTGTAAGGAGAATTGTAAAATATGACAAAAACAGCAAACACCAAACATCAACCGATAAAAAAGTAATAATAATTGAGAGAAACAACCACTACGCAAAATTACAAAAATTGGAACTGGAATTATATGCTCTTCACCTTAAATTAACGGACACACTCGGCTACCCACTTTGGCAAAACATGCAATCAAAATTCCTCACTATTCTTAGCTACAGGATGAAAACAAAAACGCTGAAATTAAAGAAAAAACTAGACATACTACGCCGGAAGCAACATTCATATAAACCTAACCTAAAAAATGAAAAAACGACGTCATACCCAGACGTAATTATTCTTTCAAATGTAACTTTCACCAAAGCGGAATTATCGGTATTAAACCTTGGCCTAAAAACATGTGTTGGCTATACAAAAACAACCGATGAAATAGTCGCAGACATTGAGATTGCTACTTACAACCTAAATGAAAATAGTAAAACCACTATAAAAAAAGAATGTGAAATGGTTCTCCAAGAAATACAAGCAGATAAACATAACAATTTCCCAACCAAACATGTGATCAAAACATTAAAATCAAAACCAGTAGTGTACACAAAAGCTGACAAGGGAAATAAACTAGCTGTACTGCAAAAAGATGATTATATTGCCAGAGTAGAAAATATGCTGCAACAAGAAAATTACATACAAATTCAAGAAGACCCATTAAAATTACATTTAAAAGCCTTCAATCAAACCATCCAGGAAAGCAAAACTATAACAGACACTGATAAATCTAGATTAAAACCAGACCACCCCTCTTTACCAAGAATGTATGCTCTACCTAAAATACACAAACCGGGTAATAAGATGAGACCAATCGTCAGCAATATTGATTCTCCTACCTACAAACTGGCAAAATGGTTAGTACAGAGATTCTCTTCACTACCAAAATTCAATAGCAAAAACATAATGAATTCAGAACATTTAATACAGAAGATAAAATCCCTGGAACTCGAACCAGAAGACAGATTAGTTTCCTTTGATGTCACTGCACTATTTCCAAGTGTCCCTACAGATCAACTCCTGCGTCATTTAAAGAAATGGCTACAGCAGACTAACCTACTTGAAGAAGAAATAGAAGACCTCATACAACTTACCAATTTATGCATTGCACAAAATTGTTTTAGTTTCAATAAGAAGTTCTATCAACAACCAACTGGTCTAACCATGGGCAACCCACTTTCACCCTTCTTGGCAGATTTATTTATGAGCTACTTAGAAACACACATAACAACTTCCTTTCCGTACATGTTTAAAGTTTGTCACAGATATGTTGATGACATCTTCGCTGTTATCCCTAATAGGTTCATACAAGACACCTTAGCCTTACTAAACATACAGAACCAATGAATAAAATTCACCATAGAAATAGAAAAAGAAGGCATGCTACCATTTTTAGACCTAAAAATCATCTGAGAACAAAAGAACCTAACCTTTGGCATATACAGGAAGCCAACACACTCTACTAATTACATAAAAAATAAGTTTCAATCCAACCACACACAAACATGCAGTACTAAACAGCCTAACACATAGACTGGTATATACCCCCTTAAATAAAAAAGAATAGCAGTTAGAATACCAGCATATAGTAGACACAGCAATACATAATGGGTACAACAGAGCATCTATTGACAAAAAAATTGCAAAATTCAAACGACAGATGCACATCAGAAACACAACAAATCTCAGCCAGCAAGATAAGGAGCTAAAGTTCAAGAAATTCACATACCACCCAGGAACATTTCACAAATTTAAGAAGATTTTCATGAAACATAACATCAGCCTAGCTCCACAGAACAAATTTAACATAGAGAAATTACTTTGTAACAAGTTAAAAGACCCCATTCCACAAGACAAATGGACAAATCTGCAGTTTCACACCATTTTTGGATCACTAATCACAACATCAAACCCAATATTACATTAGTCAAACCAGCCAAATTTGCAGCCGAATTAGATGCATGGGAGAAGATCACCATTCTAAAACACAACACACATCTAATGAATTTTGATTTGCCGCCACCAAATCCTCTCTGGAAGTACATTTCTCCACCACAAGATGCCACCACAGGATCCAGTCCAAAAAACGGAAACACCAACAACACAGGCCAGTCGAATTAACTTCTGAGGATGGGAACAACCGTTTCCCGAAACATGTTAAGTGAGTAAACTTAAGTGATGTTAGTGTAACAATTCCGACTCACCTTTAAATAAATTCAATACACATCACTGTTTCTAGCTTCTTTTCATTACAATATCAACGTAATTTAAGACCAACAAGTCACAAGAAGCAAAATTTATAATCGGGCACCACGTGGAAAAAATACAAGTCATAGCAGAAAACAAGGTAAGATTAGAAACCCTAAATTTCAATACAGATTTCAGTGGAATAAAAAGTGACATCAAAAGATACCAAAAAATTGAAGAAAAGAGAAAAAACACATTTGCGGACATCCGTTTTTAAACCTATGCATACAAAGCAAAGTCACATCAAAGTTTGTAAGGAGAATTGTAAAATATGACAAAAACAGCAAACACCAAACATCAGCAGATAAAAAAGTAATAATAATTGAGAGAAACAGCCACTACGCAAAATTACAAAAATTGGAACTGGTATTATATGCTCTTCACCTTAAATTAACGGACACACTCGGCTACCCACTTTGGCAAAACATGCAATCAAAATTCCTCACTATTCTTAGCTACAGGATGAAAACAAAAATACTGAAATTAAAGAAAAAACTAGATATACTACGCCGGAAGCAACATTCATATAAACCTAACCTAAAAAATGAAAAAAACGACATCATACCCAGACGTAATTAATCTTTCAAATGTAACTTTCACCAAAGCGGAATTATCGGTATTAAACCTTGGCCTAAAAACATGTGTTGGCTACACAAAAACAACCGATGAAATAGTCGCAGACATTGAGATTGCTACTTACAACCTAAATGAAAATAGTAAAACCACTATAAAAAAAGAATGTGAAATGGTTCTCCAAGAAATACAAGCAGATAAACATAACAATTTCCCAACCAAACATGTGATCAAAACATTAAAATCAAAACCAGTAGTATACACAAAAGCTGACAAGGGAAATAAACTAGTTGTACTGCAAAAAGATGATTATATTGCCAGAGTAGAAAATATGATGCAACAAGAAAATTACATACAAATTCAAGAAGACCCATTAAAATTACATTTAAAAGCCTTCAATCAAACCATCCAGGAAAGCAAAACTATAACAGACACTGATAAATCTAGATTAAAACCAGACCACCCCTCTTTACCAAGAATGTATGCTCTACCTAAAATACACAAACCGGGTAATAAGATGAGACCAATCGTCAGCAATATTGATTCTCCTACCTACAAACTGGCAAAATGGTTAGTACAGAGATTCTCTTCACTACCAAAATTCAATAGCAAAAACATAATGAATTCAGAAGATTTAATACAGAAGATAAAATCCCTGGAACTCGAACCAGAAGACAGATTAGTTTCCTTTGATGTCACTGCACTATTTCCAAGTGTCCCTACTGATCAACTCCTGCGTCAATTAAAGAAATGGCTACAGCAGACTAACCTACTTGAAGAAGAAATAGAAGACCTCATACAACTTACCAATTTATGCATTGCACAAAATTGTTTTAGTTTCAATAAGAAGTTCTATCAACAACCAACTGGTCTAACCATGGGCAACCCACTTTCACCCTTCTTGGCAGATTTATTTATGAGCTACTTAGAAACACACATAACAACTTCCTTTCCGTACATGTTTAAAGTTTGGCACAGATATGTTGACGACATCTTCGCTGTTGTCCCTAATAGGTTTATACAAGACTCCTTAGCCTTACTAAACCTACAGAACCAATCAATAAAATTCACCATAGAAATAGAAAAAGAAGGCATGCTACCATTTTTAGACCTAAAAATCATCAGAGAACAAAAGAACCTAACCTTTGGCATATACAGGAAGCCAACACACTCTACTAATTACATAAAAAATAAGATTTTCAATCCAACCACACACAAACATGCAGTACTAAACAGCCTAACACATAGACTGGTATATACCCCCTTAAATAAAAAAGAATACCAGTTAGAATACCAGCATATAGTAGACACAGCAATACATAATGGGTACAACAAAGCAACTATTGACAAAAAAATTGCAAAATTCAAACGACAGATGCACATCAGAAACACAACAAATCTCAGCCAGCAAGATAAAGAGCTAAAGTTCAAGAAATTCACATACCACCCAGGAACATTTCACAAATTTAAGAAGATTTTCATGAAACATAACATCAGCCTAGCTCCACAGAACAAATTTAACATAGAGAAATTACTTTGTAACAAGTTAAAAGACCCCATTCCACAAGACAAAAAAGCTGGAATCTATAAAATCAATTGTTCAGATTGCAATAAAGTTTACATAGGTAAGACAAAAAGAAACTTAGAAACTAGGTTAAAGGAGCACATGAGATGTATTAAATACAAACAAATGGACAAATCTGCAGTTTCACACCATTTTTGGATCACTAATCACAACATCAAACCCAATATTACATTAGTCAAACCAGCCAAATTTGCAGCCGAATTAGATGCATGGGAGAAGATCACCAATCTAAAACACAACACACATCTAATGAATTTTGATTTGCCGCCACCAAATCCTCTCTGGAAGTACATTTCTCCACCACAAGATGCCACCACAGGATCCAGTCCAAAAAACGGAAACACCAACAACACGGGCCAGTCGAATTAACTTCTGAGGATGGGAACAACCGTTTCCCGAAACATGTTAAGTGAGTAAACTTAAGTGATGTTAGTGTAACAATTCCGACTCACCTTTAAATAAATTCAATACACATCACTGTTTCTAGCTTCTTTTCATTACAATATCAACCACATTTTCTAATTTTTTTTCACTAAATCTAAAGATTTTTTTATATGGCATGTTTCAAAATTTGGAAGCTGATTAAATTTACCTTTAATGTATCTTGCTAGCAGTATGTACTGTGTTCCTCTCATGAGAATGTGTCTGTAAGGAATGTGTTGACATCAACAATTCTATTGCTATCTGGGAAAGATTACGGATTTACTTTCAACATATCACAAAACTTAAGGTCTCTTAGAAAACATGCTCTTCTGCTAGTAATGCTGCTTTTGTTTGCTTTCTCGTCACAGATTTTAACAACACTGGCAATTATTTCTTGGGCTTGACTGCGTAGAGTTCTTCCTTTCTTACTGGGCATTGTAAATAACTTTATAAATCATTAGAAAACACTTACACACTGCTCCAAGTGAAACACGCTGGAATACTAACACTGTGCAATGTTTTTAATGTAGATAGCAGATATATTTATGACATCATCGTGAGCTGCCACATGGTATTATACCTCCTCACTCCTCTGGAGAGCAGAACACCCCGCAAATGTTTTCTTGTCAGAGGCTTACAGTAGGCATGTTTATATTGTAGATAATTGGTCACATTTTTGGCCTAACTTGTGAAACTCTCAGCACATTCCACACGGGATAGCTGCAATGCTATTCTTCAAATGCAATTGCCTCTCTCACCTGCAGAGCAAATTGCACTGATACCAAATGTCTCTTGTTTTTTTAAGTATTTTTCTACAAATCTTTGCAAGATAAAAGGAAAATGTTCACTAAGCATGCTCGACACCTATCTGGTTTGTAGGCTTGACACCTATCTGCCTCCATCTGGAACATTTAATAATTACAAAACATACAGTTTGATGAAAGAAATCTAAAGAATGCAATAGGTTGGAGTATTTTGGTCAGAATAAAACAGAATATTACGAAATAAAAAATTAACACTTAATATAACTAAATAAGCCAGAAGTTTAAACATTAATAGAAACAGTACTGTTGGTGAACTTGAATGTTTGGTACTGTTAACCATGAAATATTAATAGAAAGGCTAGATACAATTGGGGTTAAATGAGGAGAACCGCGAGAAACCTTTTGGTCAGGTTGATCAGCCCCAGGTGTTTGAACCCACGACCTCCTGATGCGAGTACACATAACTGCGCTGCCACCTCGCTCGATTATTGCCTTGAAAACAACAGCAAAAAGTGCAAAAAAGCAACAATAGAAACAAAGATCAACAATCATAAATGCTATTAATAAGGAATGAAGCTTGGTATGACCAGAGGAATTGGAAATAGTAATGGATCTGCATTTAGAAAATATTTACTGTTTGGAATTTTCACATTGGCTGAACATTATGTTGGCTGAATTGGAAGAAAGTGAAAAAATATCATTGGCCAGTTAGAAACAAATGAAATTCCAATACGCAAAATTGACTTTCCACATATCATTATAATATGCATTTCCATTGTCATTAACAGGATATTGTGGACCAAGATGCTGTATGCTGTTTTGCTTCCTGTTCTCATTTCTGATTTGGTTTTCTTTCTCAGGTTATTGTATACGAGCCTTAAGAATAATGGTGAGATAATTAAAAATGAATTAAAACCTTTTTTTTTACTTTCTCTACTACGTATAGTAAGTAGGGGAAGTATTGTATTCCACCCAAAAATTCGATATCGAGATTTCACTGTAAATACATGTTTTGAGGCCCCTGAATCCAAAAAAAGCATTTTGGAAACATGTCCATGTGTGTGTCTGAACAGCATAACTCAGAAACAAACAGTGGGATAAACACCAAACTTGGTATTTAGGTCCAGTATCTTCCAGAGATGCGACACGAAGGTTTTCAAGAAAATCCCCCACCCCAGATTACCCTTTACATGGAACATTTTTCGAAAATTTTAATTTTCTCAAAAATGGCTCTAACGATTTTGATTAAAATATCATATGTTTAAGATATTTTCATGACAAATGAAATGTATATCTTGAATTTTCTGGGAATGTCTCCAAAAGTATTCTTCATTGTGAACGACTTTTGCATAACTGGTAAACCATAAGAGATAGAGAAAATTTTACTGCACAAAAAATGTACATCGCATTGAAATACACAATTTATGTCATATATATTTTTTTTGTTGAGTGAACCATTTTCGAGATATTGCTTGTTATTCCCTTAAATTTTCCAATACAATAAATTTTCTCAAATTTGTTATTCATTTTTTTTTTTTGTCCCTATAATGCAAAGAGAATGGAATACTGCATATAGCAACCAGCTCTTAAAATATTTGACTATAGCTTAAAGCCTACCAATTCCCCTTGCATCTACAAGAAAATTAGCAATAAGATTAACATCTCTGTATCTTGATTAACATGAAGCATATGGGGAATAAGCGTTTGTAAAAATAGTTTGTACAAGAGTAGAGATAGTCATGTGAGTGTAACACATCAGATTTTTTTCCCATGTTCTTGTTTGAAGAAGAGTCTGAAAAGAAAGTTAAGAAAATGGTTTTTTAAGCATGTTTTATGAAACTGTAGCAGTAACTTGAGTTCTCAGATTATAAAAAAGTTAACAGTGAATGTAGAGGACTTCACAGCCTATGACATAAAATAAGGATAAGGGACATAAAATAAGGATAAAGAGAATAACAACCTGACTTGCTTATTAATGTGAAAAAGGGAAAACTGACCTCTCTCATTCCTGGATTGCAACATGAATTTTATTCATGACTGTAATGATACCTACTCTGCTGAGAATAGCAGATGTGCACCCAACTACTACTACTTCCCTAGCAATAGCCAACCTTCCACCCACAAGCAACTCTTTCAAGACTAACCATTAAATAGGTAAGCGCTTGTTTTTCCCAAGAATGGGAATAAAGTATGTACAAAGTTACGGTATTTCTCAGTTGAATAGTAAAAAATCTGATGTGTTACACTCACATGACTTTCTCTAATCTTGTACAAACTATTTTTACAAACGCTTATTCTCCGTCTACTTCATGTTAATCGAGATAAACATTTGCAGACTCTATCTTATTGCTAAGTTTCTTGTAGATGTAAGGGGAATATATATTTACAACGGCAATATAGATAAACAGTAGCCTTTAAGCACATACATATCTCTTAATAGCTGGTTGCTAGGTGCAGCACCATTCCCTTTGCCACAGATTAATACTCTTTGCATATCCAAGACAAAAAAATGAATAACAAATTCCCATTTGAGAAAATAAGTATTGAAAAATTTAAGGGAATAACGAGCAATATCTCGAAAATGGTTCACCCAACAAAAAAATGTATATGACATAAATTGTGTATTTTAACGCGATCTACATTTTTTGTGTAGTAAAATTTTGTCTATCTCTTATGGTTTACCAGTTATGCAAAAGTCATTCACAGTGAAGAATACTTTTGGAGACAATCCCAGAAAATTCAAGTTATACATTTCATTTGTCATGAAAATATCTTAAACATATGATATTTTAATCAAAATCATTAGAGCCATATTTGAGAAAATTAAAATTTTCGAAAAATCGTCCATGTAAAGGGTAATCTGGGGTGGGGGGATTTTCTTGAAAAGCTTCGTGTCGCATCTCTGGAAGATACTGAACCTAAATACCAAGTTTGGTGTTTATCTGACTGTTCGTTTTTGAGTTATGCTGTTCTCTCTCTCTCACACACACACACACACACACACACACACACACACACGCACGCATGCACAGTTTCCAAAAATGCTTTTTTTGGATTCAGGGTGTTTCAAAACATGTATTTCCAGTGAAATCTCGGTATCGAATTTTTGGGTGGAATACAATACTTCCCCTACTTACTATACGTAGTAGAGAAAGTAAAAATGTGATGTTTAAAAAGTTATTTCTTTGTAAAATGTCAATAATAATAATAATAATAATAATAATAATAATAATAATAATAATAATAATATAGTAATAATAATAATAATAATAATAATAATAATAATAATAATAATAATAATAATAAATAATAAATAATAATAAAAGAAAATGACAAAATGATGGTGCAAAATCGAGGAGAAAAAAAGAAAGCCCTAAAAATATGAAATGATATGATAATACCATTATGTGACCTAATAAATATGCATTTTCAAACCCACGACAAGGATTTATGTACAAATTAGCAGTACCTATCTATGATGCAACAATTTAAAATCAGAATGTGGGCCCTGCTAAAAACAAAGCATGGCGTTCCTCAAGGATTAGCCTTTGGCCTTTACTATTCTTAATATACGTTAAGAATATTGGGGAGCTAAAACTAGATGGCAAAGTTGTACTGTTTGCAAATGACATTGCTGTATTCTACATAGCTGAATGTATTTTTTTTTTTTTTTTTTTTGAGTTTTATTTATGGACGCTCTTTAACTACTATGGTTCTTAGCGTCCCATTCTATATTGGGCGTGAAACACCTGTAATTTTGCTCAGAGGCCTCTTTATCAGGCTTGAGGTTCTTTTACGTGCCGTAAATCTACGACACGGGACCACCGGCTTTACTTCCCTTCCGAAGGAAGCCGTGCTAACGATTTTTACGCCCGAAAAAATCCATCGCCCTCCGCCGGGTTTGAACCCGCGACCTTGGGAACTAGAGGCTAGCACGGTACCACTAGTCCACGGAGGACGACTCTGCTGAATGTATTGAAAGCATCTTGAATGCAATGCACAAGATGTAAACTTCTTAAATGGGCAATGGAGAATAAACTAGCAATAAATACAGAAAGAATGAAATATATATTATTCACAGGCAATCAAAAAATAATTACTGTAAAATTAAATTATGATGTCATATAAAGACTTCAAAATGAATGATTAAAAATAGTAAACTGAGCTGGAACAAACATGTTAATCATTTACCTTCAACTCCATGCCTATGTTCAAAAGTCTTAGTATAAAAAATTCATTAGAATTAACCAGTCACCTTTCAAATATAAATATATCACCCACAGACATGATGGTATCATTTGATGTCACTGCAGTCTTCCCAAGCATACCAAAAGAAGAATTATTACCACTCCTAGAAAATTGGATATTAAACAATGGCACACCTAGAGCACAACAGAAGATTACCTAAAACTAACAAAATTATGTCTGGACCAGAATTTCTTTTCATTCCATCACAAAATCTTTAAACAAACCACAGGCCTAACTATGGGAAACCCCCTTTCACCATTTTTAGCAGAACTATATATGAGCCATTTTGAATGCCATATTACTAAATCTGTCCCACATCTATTCAAAACCTGGTATAGGTATGTATATGATATTTTTGCTATTGTTCCAAAAAAACTTTCAGAAGATGCTTTGAAATTATTAAATTTACAAAAAAAAGATCTATTAAATTCACAATAGAAAAAGAAGAAAATGGCCAATTACCTTACCTAGACATCAGGATCATCAGAAATAATTCACACAACAAACTGACGTTCGGCATTTACAGAAAACCAACGCACACAGAAAATTATATTAAAAACAATAGCTACAATCCTACAAGGCACAAACATGCAATTTTAAATAGTATTACAAACAGGTTAGTACATATACCAATGGAGAAAGAGGAATACCAGAAAGAATACCAACACATTATCAACATAGCCACTATGAATGGATACCAGAAAAAAACAATAGATAGGGATCCCGACTTTTCGCGAGTAGTTAATTCGCGAAATTGGCCGAAAATTAACAATAAGGAAAACCTTTAATCAATTATTTTTAAATTCCACATATATATCCATTCTGAGTCGCGAAATAACGCGACATTAGTTCTATATTGCGAAAACGCGAAATAACACCGTTATGAAAAAAAATGTGCAAAATAACCCGAAATTTTTCTCTCTCTCCCCTTTTTTTTTTTGGCGTTTGTCTCTCCTTTTCACATAAACAATCAGATATTTGGTTTATCAATCATTTACGGATACGTGTATTGTCATTCGCTATGGCCATGCTGCACGGTGTTGTGTGCTGCATGGCACAGAACACCAAACTGCACTGTGATTTAACCGGAGCTTCGGCAAACATTGGTACTGCTCCGACTACCCCGTCCCCTTCACTCTTCACCTATCGCATGCACAACAAAAAGGAATGCCATATTTATCGGAACTCGGCAACACTGCATCAGTGACGGATTTCTCATTTCACTCAAATTATTCTTTGGATTTAAATGACAATACTACCTGCAATTCTTCTCTAATGCCGTATTTTAATGGTTCGTGCTTGCATCGCCCCATTTCATGCCAGCTGGAAAATGTTGCAAAAGTATCGTTAAATAATGCATGAATTTCTAAGTCTGGTTCAAGTCAATTCTGACAGTAGACAGCCTCTTCTACCAATCACTGTCTCCGTTTCCTGTACCCCTCGCACGAAAATTGTTGCTGTCTCGCGATGTTGCCATAATGTGAACGCATGTCTAGGTATATTTTGTGTCCGCTATACTGAAAGATTTGTTTGGAGTCAAGTTATATTCTTTATATTACGTTACAATTTAGCGCAAGGAGTCTGTTTACCTTCTGCTCTGAAAAAGAAAAGGAATTATGCCGATGGAGCCACGTTTCAAATTAAGCTAGTGCATGCACAATTCAGCCGACGGTGGAGTTGCCGTACAGACAGCATGTGCAAGACGTTGCCAGGTCAGTTTAGTTTTGCGGCACGCGGGAATTCAAACCAATTCCACAGTAGTATTTCAATGCGGTCTCAAAATATAATAAACTGCCAGGCATCTTTCCTTCTTGAACACTGCAAAGACACCATTTGCCTTATTGAAGTGCTTGAGGGATCTAAATATCCATTTGTTCATAAACTATATAGCAAACTTAAAGATATATCAAATGGCTTCACAATAGTAGTTGAGGGCTCGTTTGGAGAGAAAACTTCAAATATTCTTCAGAGACTGCCAACCCTCAAGAAGTCTTATGTTATCAGTCAGTTCAAGCAATTGGGCATAAAGTCAGTTACCAAGCTGAATTCCTTAATGTCAGCTGATCCAGCTGATGATGATATTCATTCTGCAGGTAAATTGTTTGATGTACGAAAAATAGTATCAAATGAGGCATCTACTGATATAACTATAGAAAAAGCAAGAAGAATGTTACCTTTTCTGCAAGACTTGCCAGAGAAGACATTTGAGGAGGGATATGCTGCTCTGAAGAACATAGTGTGTGAGAAATTAGATGATGCTGCTGAAGTGAACATACTGGATTTACTTTCTGGACTTCAATGTGATCACTTGTGTTTCAGTGAGAAGTGTAGGAAACTATTGTGGGTACCCATGTCCAATGTGGACAGTGAAAGACTTTTCTCTGCATATGGGAACAACATGACAAACTTAAGAACAAATCTTAAGCCAGAGAACACCGAACTTATGGTGGCTTTGTCTCTAACAAAGTAAATCAGTCGAAATCTATACTATGTAAATATTTTCATGCTCCTCTTTTTTAAGTTACATGTAAGGTGCCCTTTGTTCCACAGTAAAATAGTTTAAACTGTGTTTTTGTTTTTTCCCTTTTTTTTGCATGAGATAACACCGTTAAGCAGTTTTATTTACCGCCCAAAACACCGCTCACTATAATATTTTTACACCGATATTACATTATTTTATTTACCGACAATCAGGGGTCCCTAACAATAGATAAGAAGATAAAAAGGTTTGAAAGACAGAAATACATCCAACAAATGACTATGTTACTCAGACAACAAAAACCACAAGCATATAGAAAATTCACTTATCACCCTTGGACACATCATAAATTTCAAAGGATTTTCAAGAAATACAACATCACCCTGTCTCCACAGAATAACCACAACATACAGAAACTACTATGCAACAGAACAAAAGATCCTATCCCCAACGATAAATCAGCTGGTATATATCAAATTGATTGTAATGAATGTAACCTGGTATACATAGGAAGAACCAGAAGAAATCTTGAAATAAGACTTAAAGAGCATATGAGATGCATTTACCAAAAGCAGCCAGATAAATAAGCAGTAGCACATCATTTCTGGTCTTCAAACCATGGTATCACTCCGAACATAAAACTCTTAAAACCGATCAACAGCAGCAATGAATTGGACATCTGGGAAAAAATACATATTGTCAAACACAGGAATCACCTAATGAATTTCGAACTGCCGCCACCCAGTAGCCTTTGGAGGTTCATCAGCCCAGCACCAGAGAACACCACTAGCCACACACATCCCCCAGATGATGACCGGAAACATCAGTTGAGAACATGTTGACAATGGGAACAAGCCGTCTCCCGAAACGCATTCAACTAAGAATATTTTAGTGATGTAGTGTAACAACCCTCAACTCTCTTTATTTTAAATTATGACACATCACTGTTACTAGCTTCTAAATCTTCAAAATTAGTCAATGTTAATCATATTAGGAAAAAAATCATTCTTGTCATTGGTATCTTGTTTAGACTAAAATGGAACAGTTAAAAAGCATTAATATGCACTTATAAATTCCCATTTCACTTATTTGAATCAGTGTAGGAAAAATACAACAGTTTTAATTAGCGAGTTAGAAATTTTACTGAGGTCAATAAGGATATTGTGTGGGATGCCATATAAAAATAAATATTTTGTTTGTTAATGATGCTGTCGATTGCCACGATCATATCAGCACCACTGGTGTGCCAGAATCTTGTCCTGCAGGAGTTCTTTTACATGCTAGTAAATCTATCAAATCCGGATTATAACTTAAGAATTTTCCTATAAAACTGACCATAAATTAAATTTTCAATAAAATGAAAGTCTTTCACCCAGTATACTTTAATTCAGTATAAATCTTGGAATTATTACATATTATCATATTTTATATAGATTGTCTAGTAGCAGAGGATATCAATTAATATGCAAAAAAACAAGTACAAATAACCTACTTTCAATACATAATTTGGTGAGTGACAGGTTCTTAATGCTATCAAATCAAGAAACTCAATAACTGAATTTAGTAAGGGGATGAACATTATTTGTTGAAAGTTAAACAAGTCTCAATTTCTATTTAATTAAAGATAAATCTTTGATTTCATTTCTGTTATTTAAAATCTGTATCTCTCTGAGGTTTATTAAATGAGAGTATTCTTAACATAAATAAAGCATATGAATGTTTAACTACAGTAAAGATTTAAATTGCCTCCTGACAGAAGAATAAGCATGTTTTGTTTACTCAGCTGATGTGCCATGGTGGTTACCAAACAACTGTTGGGTAGGCTGATGGCAATAAGTCAGTGAAGAGGGGAAATTTTTATTTATACCAAACCACGACCTGATGCTCAATTTTTACTTTCTCTACTATGTATAGCAAGTAGGGAAAGTATTGCATTCCACCCAAAAATTCAATACAGAGATTTCACCAAAAGTACAGGTTTTGAGGCCCCCTGAATCTAAATAAACCATTTTTGGAAATATGTCAGTGTCTGAACACTGTAACTCAAAAACCAAAGGTGGGATAAATACCAAACTTAGTATTTAGGTTCCATATCTTCCAAAGATGCAACATGAGAATTTTCAATAAAATCCCCCAACCCAAACTAACTTTACATTGAACATTTTTTGAAAGTTTTGATTTTCTAAAGAATAGCTCTAATGATTTTGATTAAAATACCATATATAAAAGATATTTACATGACAAATAAAATGTATACCTTGAATTGTTTGGAAATAACGTATGAAGACCTCTTTATTCTGAAGGAATTTTGTATAATCTTGTATAACTGGTAAACATTAAGAGATAGACAAAAAATTACTACACAAAAAAAATGATCTCTTTAAAACACACAATTTATTTCAAACAGGATTTTTTGTGGCATAAGCTGTTCTAAGATATCCGTTATTAAAGCTTCAAATTGTTCATTTCTTGTCATTCTCTTAAAGTCCTTTCAGCATTCAGTTATCTCTCACGATTGCATGGAAACAGTATGGAATTTTAAGGTCAGCATGTAGCATCCAGTTTGTAAACATTTGATGTTGCTGTTCCCTTTGAATCGTAATGAAATGTATAATGTAGCTATTTCTGTAAAGGTTTATTTGGGTTAAAATGTAGTGGATAGGAAAATAAGTTTACTAAGAATAATTATATACACACTAATAAACATTAGAGGGTAGAGAAAGTCATGTGGATGCATCACATCAGATTTTTAACTTGTTTGCTTTTATTTGTATCACCCATTAAGGGTAAATTGTGAAATAAATATTTAGCAGTAAATATTTCAGCCAAGTAGTATGTATACCTAGATTTTCCAAGTTTTACATCATCTTATTTAAACTTCAAAGATATTGGTGTCCAATTTGCATTAAAATATGTCACTGTTTTCTTTCTTATTTTGTCCTAGGATATTTTATAGAAATTTGCTTTGTATTATAGGTATTGAGGATGTGTTCCTTAGTACAGCCATGGGACTGATACGCCTCAGCAAAGATTCAGTTTGCTCAAGTCTAAGGGTATATGATTCTTCTGATATGCACACTCCAATTACTGGCGAAGGTTCAAGCACGGATTTGGAGTTCAGTGGGGATAACAACAGCAAATACATGATAAAAGGCGTGGTTCATGCTGACCCCCCTAGAACAAACATGTGCTGTTGAAAAACCACTATTTAAGCATGGCGACAACAACTTTGAAGCGCTTCAGAAACAAGTACTTTCTCTGAAGTATATTTTCTGTACCACAATTTTATTACTTTTATTATAAAATACACTGTATATTTAAACAAATTTTAGATGGTATAAAGTGCTTAACATTGAGAAACACATATGGTTACAAAAAACTAAAATTTAAGTTACAACACTTGTTCTATATCTTATTATTTGACTTGGACCATTCTAAATTGATGACTGAGTTGAAGTAATACCTATCTAACCTATATATTTTTATCTATATTGAACTAAGAGTAAGCATCGAGTAGGGGAGTTTAATACATAATAAAATTAAATGTAAAAGAAAGAAAGAAACCCAGGAAAAGATGAGCATTAACATTGATAAAAGTGCCTATTATAAGTTAAAAACTAGAAAATGCAGTCAAAGACATATTATGCACTATTAAAATGCCTTTCTTAAGTGCTCATATCTACATTTGGATACAGGCTGTGAGTTGAGATGATATGAAAGCTCACCAAATATTCAGATGCTGAAGTGGCATGTCATGCTATTTCTTTACAGCAGAATGTTACTGAATATATTCAACTTTCATAATATATTTGCAGCACTACTTAAAAAAGCTAGGGCCAAGTTAGCAGGTAAATTTAATATTTTATTACTGCTTCTTTTTTTAAAGTTTTAGTAATATTAAGCCACTACAAACAGAAAAGTAGGATATCAAAGCCTAATATTTTAACAAACAAGTGTTCGCTTTTAGTGCTTGGTGTAATTCACATTCCATGACTGCTTTATATACTAGTTATATCTGTGACATTGTTATAGACTACATATTAGAATTTTATAGGAAAGAATCCTTTATAGCTGTTAACCTTTATCAGACTAATTTATTGTACACTCAGTTGTCCAAGTGAAGGTGTTTAAATACCCTGCAGATATAAATTAGTGAATTTGGAATGCATATTTCATGCAAAATTAGTATTGAATTCTTATATTAAATATAACATTTATTAAATTGTTAGCATTTTGAAGTTATTTTACAGTTACTAAAAAGTATATTGCTTGTGAAAAATGTTTGGTTGGCATGCCTATGAATTTTTATTTACTTATTTATTTTTTACTTTAAAAATTCTCTTAAATATAAAGATTAAGATTAGATTTAAAATTTGCTTATGATGTAAGAGATGTCTAATTTAATCAGTCTGAGTAAGACAGTATGACTGACTGTTTTAAGAAGCTACAACATGGCATTGTACAACAAGCTGTGTTACATACACCTGGATTTGAATAAGAAAATGTTTTGTTTCGCAGCAGTACACTGGCATTCTGATAAGTGAGAACTTTCCAGTTCATGCAATGCAGTAATATTAACATACCTAGCTATAGCTCCAGTACGCTTTCAGTATGGTATCCTGAGATCAGCGAAATAGAGCATAATTATTTATCAAATCGAGGAAGTTAAGTATGTGTGATGATCTGGAAGTAATGTGGAGTTGTTTAAGCAGGAGATGTTGCCCAGAAGGAATCATCTAGTCTACAACCTCCATTTTTAGTTATGTTTATTATATAGCAACATTTTGAGGTGAAATATTACCAACCAATGGAGGCAAAAGTTTGCTAAATAAATGCCACAACATTTGAAAATGTAGTGACCAAGAATGCATGCAAACCTGGATCATTGGGGTTTAGCCTCACAGATCCTATGACTACACCCTGTTATTCCGCTCCACTATTCCACTCCTCTACTTATAAAAAGCATCCTTAGGCTTGCTTTGCAGCTTAGGGCCCTCAACCGTCGGCTAAGCTTTGCGGCTTAGGTTTTTGGCAGCACTCTTTACCTTCCACTATATTTGGTTTGCCAATTTTGGCAACAGAAAGAAATGCAAGCAACATTCCCATGATGCATTAGGTGGGATGCATGTGATTGGCTTTGTATAGCTGGTTTATAAGGAACAAAAGTCAATAATTGGCATAAACGTGTTATGTACAATGTATATTTATGTTCCTCTGTATTAATCACTTTTAAGCAATAACTTAATCATGTAGATGTGCGTGAATCATGCTTATAGCGATCTCGGCTGATCCCATCGTACTGTACTGAAGCCCTCCAGCACATACAAAAATAAACAAGATACTGCTAATAGTTTTGTATTCTTTCATCCAAGAAGACTTACACCAAGACTAAAGCCTGTTACAGGGTCCAGACTAATGACTTAGCGCATGCGCAACTGGTATAACGTAATTACCTTATGGGTCAAATACATATGGACCGTGCACATGTGAAGAAGTGCATTAGTATGTGAAGCTTATCCCACATCTTGTTTCCATACTATCACTACAACTTTACGTCAATACCACTAGGTAGTAGCATACTATGGCAGAAGTTGGAGTCACTTAGTAGAAATAGATAGCATGCACAAGCATAGAAATCTTTCCCGGTTTCTTCATACCATCCATAATCTCAGCTACAATTTAATTTACACATTCTTCGTTTCTGCCCTAACACAGTATTTTTAATTTCTTTTTGCCAGACTCGCACATTATTATTATTATTATTATCATCATCATCATCATCATTATTATAATACAATGCCACATCACAACCCTTAGAATAATAAGTACAGTGATCTTTATATTTTGTTCTTATCAGAACAAATTCTGCTCCAATGATGAATATTTTGAACGTTTGTTTCAAGGTATTACATGTGCATACTTACCAAATTTACAGGAGCAGCAGAGGAGGTATTTTTATGACTTTGTTGGCAAATTTTCACCATCGACATAAAGTATTAAATTTCATTGCTTTATGTTGTAATTTAAGATTACAGACTGAATGTACCCTGCTAATTGGTACATAGTGTTATGTTAGGCCAGAGTTTGGCTGGTACACCTTCACTTGGCTAAAACAAAATACATAACATCCAGAATGCAGATTTAAAATTTGATTGCACCACCAGCAATTAATGAACGTGAACATTTTGTAATGGATGATGTTAATTCTAAAGTAAGCTCCCTCATATAATCTTTTACTTATTTGTATTCTATGGCTGCAGAATATGTATCCCATTTTTGGTGACACACCAGGTTTCTTTTTCTTTTTTTTTCTTTTTTTGGGTTCATGCTATCTATAAAGCATAAAATATGGACTGGAAATCTGTGTATAGCCTAGGAATTTGTGTTCTTCCCTTTAATACATGTTTATTGTGGTACCAGCGCATGTGTGACAGAAGCAATACTAATACTACCAGATAGATCTTAAAGGGTTCTTATAAAATGGAATTCCCATTTATTTTACATGTAATTTTTATGCATTCACTGCATGCATTGTACAATTACGCATTCTAAATTGCATGTCATCACAAAATTATTACGTTTAGTTGGAAAGTTTCATGGGTTTCAATTTCAGGAAGTTGGCAAGTATGTATTTGTTGCCTACACCCATATATTCACGAGAATAACAACCAAAATGGTTCTATAAGTTTATCAGCATGAACCATATTCTGCCATTATGAGATTTTAGTTTTACCCTGTTCTGAATATTTATATTCCATCAATTATTTATTGGAGTTTAATTATCCTATAGAAAATGCAACGTTAGCTCAGGGGTGGCAAAAAATTCTTCCTTCTGTAAATCACCTAATGTGCAACACAAGCAACACTTCTCTGCAGCATATGAAAAATAAATGTTCAACTAATGAAAGAGCTATTTGCCTAAGAGTTAATTTGTCTCATATGTCCTGTATTTGCCACCTCTGTATTAGCCATTTAACTAATGCATGATTGAGATAAAATTTGTTATCTTCTTACATAGTGAAAAGAAGAGCAGAGCTACATGCCCACATCCAGTTACATTTGAAAATGCCTAATCAGTAAATTAGCTGCAAGTGCTGGTGTCAACTCTTTGGGAAGTATACCAATTGCTAGTCTGATAAAGGTTAACATCCATTTAGTGGATTGTAATTAGTTTTGATAGAATTGCAAACAGGTCACTTTTAAACTAATTGCTAAGAGTGCTGAAATCTGGCAGTTCATTAACAATTTCAGTGTGTACATATTTTGTGCTAATAGTACTAAATATGATGTATGTATGTGTTTTCCAGATAGCAAAATGCAAGATACTGCAAAAGTGAAAATCTGAAATTGTAGTTACACAAAAATTAACGCAACAATAATTCTTATGGAAGTTTTAATCATCTTTCTTTAACTCTTTTTGTTACTTGTACAGAGCTAGGACAAACTTGTGCATAGTTCTTACAAAACCTTGTTACTTTTTTCTTATTTTAAGATTTTAACTTGTCTTTTGAGGTTAGAGCTGTTCTTATTTTCTTCTGTTGGCATTAGCTCTTTGACATATAATAGTCATTTGTTCTTAACACAACTTCTGCAAAATTTTAAACAACAAAGCTGTTTTTGAATTACTTATTTTGTAACTGTATTTGACATACTTATTGTTCCCATGATTTACTACCTCTTATTTGTTGAATAGTCTGAATAAATACAAATTATAATTTTACTTCATTAGATAGGGGGCTCTTTACATTAATTATAACACAGAATGTATATATTCAGTACACTCAGCGCCAGTAGGATGCCTCTAAAGGCTTACTAATCCTAATTTTTGGCGCCATTAACGAGAGTAATAATTTTGCAGGGTAGTATAGTGCAGTTTTGGCCACCTTAAGTTTTTTGACTGTACTGATAACTGTTATGGTTAATTGGAATCTTAATATGGTTCTTCTCATACCTCAAAACATGTTCTATGAACAACACAATATAATGCATATTATTTTTTATTTATGGTACCTATTGCATAGAAAGTAAAAGAGCTTGTAGACATCGTCTTACAGTATCGGCCATTGTTTTATAAGATATGTATATCAGTTGTTAGTGATATAGTACATTGATACTTTAAAATAAAGAGAGTTGAGATTTGTTACACCACATCACTAAAATATTCTTACTTGAACGCATTTCGGGAGACGGCTTGTTCCCATCATCAGCATGTTCTCAACTGATTTTTCCGGTCATTGTCTGGGGGATGTGTGTGGCTAGTGGTGTTCTCTGGTGCTGGGCTGATGAACCTCCAAAGGCTGCTGGGTGGCGGCAGTTCGAAATTCATTAGGTGATTCCTGTGTTTGACAATATGTATTTTTTCCCAGATGTCCAATTCATTGCTGCTGTTGATCGGTTTTAAGAGTTTTATATTCAGAGTGATATCATGGTTTGAAGACCAGAAATGATGTGCTACTGCTGATTTATCTGGCTGCTTTTGGTAAATGCATCTCATATGCTCTTTAAGTCTTATTTCAAGATTTCTTCTGGTTCTTCATATGTATACCAGGTTACATTCATTACAATCAATTTGATATATACCAGCTGATTTATAGTTGGGGATAGGATCTTTTGTTCTGTTGCATAGTAGTTTCTGTATGTTGTGGTTATTCTGTGGAGACAGGGTGATGTTGTATTTCTTGAAAATCCTTTGAAATTTATGATGTGTCCAAGGGTGATAAGTGAATTTTCTATATGCTTGTGGTTTTTGTTGTCTGAGTAACATAGTCATTTGTTGGATGTATTTCTGTCTTTCAAACCTTTTTATCTTCTTATTTATTGTTTTTTTCTGGTATCCATTCATAGTGGTTATGTTGATAATGTGTTGGTATTCTTTCTGGTATTCCTCTTTCTCCATTGGTATATGTACTAACCTGTTTGTAATACTATTTAAAATTGCATGTTTGTGCCTTGTAGGATTGTAGCTATTGTTTTTAATATAATTTTCTGTGCGCGTTGGTTTTCTGTAAATGCCGAATGTTAGTTTGTTGTGTGCATTATTTCTGATGATCCTGATGTCTAGGTAAGGTAATTGGCCATTTTCTTCTTTTTCTATTGTGAATTTAATAGATCTTTTTTGTAAATTCAATAATTTCAAAGCATCTTCTGAAAGTTTTTTTGGAACAATAGCAAAAATACCATCTACATACCTATACCAGGTTTTGAATAGATGTGGGACAGATTTAGTAATATGGCATTCAAAATGGCTCATATATAGTTCTGCTAAAAATGGTGAAAGGGGGTTTCCCATAGATAGGCCTGTGGTTTGTTTAAAGATTTTGTGATGGAATGAAAAGAAATTCTAGTCCAGACATATACACAATGTTTATAATAGTGATGGGGTGATAGCTATTTCTCGATACTCTACACCGATACTGATTTTTGAACACCAATACTCACTTTATAAAAAACTGTAAAGGCAATAGCTTGTTCACTGAATTATTTTCTTAATAGTAGTTTTATGTGTATAAATGCTTGTAACCAATTTTGTATTGTATACTAATTTCGAAATTGTTCCTGTTGGCAGCAACTTTTTTTATCTTGATAATGCAAGCCCTATTGTCAGTTAAGGCTATTGCTGCTGCTGCTGCTACTACTACTACTACGACGACGATGACGACGACCACTACACCACCACCACCACCACCACCACCACCTACCCACCTACTTACTTACTTACTTACTAGTAGTAGTAGTACTACGACTAATAATAATAAATATTTTTGCTTTTCTATTTATGTAACTATATTTTATGCTGAAAACTTTCTTTTCAAAAGATTTTCTATCCATATTATGCAAATTAGTCATACAGTATATCTGTAAGCAGGCTTGTGACCAGAGTTTGACTTGCGTAAACACAATCTAACAGATGGAAGGAAAGAACAAATATTTCCATTCGTTGTATTGTTTTGCATCTTAAGTTTTGATTTGTTTCTGCTGGATTCACAGATTTTGATCATTGGAGTAGGTAAATGTAAAGCCTGAGAGTGAATCACCAAGTGAGGATATTGCAGAAACATGATTTAGTGTGTCAGCTAAACACTTCATTCAAAATTCAGTTAATGCTGCATGTTAGAGTACCTTACTTCCCCCATTGTTTTGCATGTTTTCATTTAGACACAAGAGTCTATGGAATGTTGCATTGATTCAGTCATAGGAAACACAGTCAAGGTCTATCAAGAACTATAGTTCAGCAACTCTTTGGGGACATATATGAAGCAATAATTTGAAATCTCGACTCCTTTCATTCCTTATCTAGCATAAAGTTGAATGCAGCAACTTTCAATAAAGCAAAATTTAAAATTACTAAAAAAAAAAAAAAAGGATTGAAGGTTTATCTCAAAGTATTAGACATAATCCAACAGCACCGAGTATCGAGGTCCCATCCCTAGTTTGTAGCCACTTCCCTGCAAGATTTTACTGGTTCTTAGCAAAGTTGTATAAACTGCAAAATTTTCATGTTTATATACTTCCCTTACTGAAGTGCTGCAACAGCAATAACTAGGCTAAGTGTATAACATCTTAAAATAGGATATTTTGTGCAAAATCTAATGTGCCTCTTAGAGAAAAATTTGCTATAATTCAAGCTATGGGACACTACTGATTTTAACAAGGAAGTTACATAAATTGAATATAAGTAGAGATTGTTTCTGCTGAAGTTAATGGAAATTATTGAAAACACATGAGAATCAGATTTCATGACTACATTTAAGGTTTATTCAGCTTTGTCAAATGTATGATATGGTGAAGAAAAACATACTTTATTGTAGCACTGAAAGCTTTAAAATGCCTTTTAATTATTATTATTACAATTTATAAAAAAAGCTTATCACTTGTATTTTGCATTGTGATAACACAAAGTTGATTTGTAAAACATTTTGGATTCAATAGTTTGACAAACTGTACATTCCTTTACTGAAATAATTAATTTTTGTAGTTTTTGGTAAATAACTCTTTATTTCATGCACTCAGAGTGCCAATTTTAAGGTAATTCTGCTGTTAGCAAATTGTTTCTATAAAAAAGAATTCAAATAGAGGTTAACATTTGTACTTTCAGTGGCAAACTGCATTAGGAAAGAAAACATCTGAGAAATGAAATTTGCTATAAAACTGTATAAAAAGATTATTCACAGTTGTATTAATATATCATTCTGTTAATTCATTTTGTGATTTGTCACTATTATTTGTCTGTGTGTTTCTAACTAGAACAACTTCATAACTATTAGCAAAAATCAGTTATGTTTCTAACTTATGATTATCGTAGTTTGACTTAGAATACATGTAAGCCATCTAAGTCACTGTATAAGTAAACAGTAACATGCATACCTGCTGGCCTCAATAAGAATAATTTACTCTAACAACCACTATGTTGAGATTGTAATTGGTGAAAGTTTCACAAATATTTATTGATGTTTTATGTTATAATGTGCAAAGTTATAACTTTTGTAACTCTAATACAACTTTGCTTTATAAAGCAAGTTTTATCTGCCTATATTGAGGCATAAGAAAATATGTTTGTCTTATTGCAGCTTTATTTCTGTGCTTCTTTTTATTTGAAGTGAATTGCAAGCCTTTGTGTGTAGGCAGTTTAAATATATGAGAGAATACTAAGAACTGCATAATGTTTTTGTGATTTAAATTAATTTTTTTTATGAAGGTTTTTATTTTCTTAAGGTAAACTTGATGAGAACTAAGCTCAGTTAATAGGTACGTATTATGTGATACTAAACAGTTTAACAGGTACTTAAGCTGCTTTCACTTTACATCATTAGTACCTGAAATACCGTTCTAATAAGGAAATATGCTGAATTTATATATAAGGGAGTATCACAGGACAGTAATCCATGTTAGTGTAATACTAAACAGAGCAGTTAACTAAACCCTGTTTCTTCTAAGCTTATTCTACATGTAAACATACCAAACTACACATCCACATACCCTGAGTGGTTAAAGATGTTCACATCATAAAGTGTGCAGTTCCTGACACATGGAGATCATGGGACCATTGGATGATATAGCCACAATTGAATTATAACAACATGCTCTCATACAAATGAAGTGTTGGAAGCATGCAATTGTTAAGAATTATTAAATAATATTTAACTTAAAGTTACGAGAGGTTGCTATTGGTGCAATTCCTGCCATGTCAGGGAGTGATTCCTTGATGTTGGGTTCACTATCAGAGAAAGAACTTTCCAGTTGTTTTAATTTCCTTTCAGAATTTCCCTACACTGCTAACACTTACACCCATAAATTCATATACAAGCTCCTCAATTTGTCATATTGGTAGAGTTGGATTTCTTTCCAAAAGGACATTAAAAATGTGAAACACTATTTTTGGGAGGGGGGTTACCACTTACGATGTTGAGCTCACATATTCTGCCATTATGCAGCATTTACATATGATAAATAGAAAACTCACACACTTCAGTTGTCAGTGAGCATTTCAGCTTTATACTCAACTGAGGTATTAATCTGCAGTCAAGCACTAAGCAGTAAACAGTCTGTGGTAATCTAATTGAGAACTAACCTCCCACACTTTTCACAATACTAAGGCATTAATATACAAATTGGTCAATGCCAATTTTCTTGTGATTCTTCGAATATATGAAGGCAAAATGCTGTTTTAAATGCACAACTGTCTATTGCAGTAAGCAGTTATGCATCCAGCAACCAATAAGAGAACACTAGATGCACATGCTTTTGTTTACATGCAGAGTAAAGTAAAGGAAAACTGGGTATAGTATTCCAGCAATGCTAGTGCTACCTACCATAGTTAATGTACATAACTGATTGGCATATTAGTGCAGCAGTGGAGTGTACATGCAATTATACATTCTGAAAACCCATAAATCCTAATTGCTTACTAAAATGCTCTGAAGTATTGAAACAAAAAGTTCTTAAAAGTAGTTTTATGTTCTTATTTTCCCTTAGAATGAATATGAAATATGCAAAATAAAAATATTTGCACTAGTTTCTCAGGAATCAAGCTAGGGATACCTTAAAATTGCCTCTACTTTATCTTTGTTCATCCAAGATCTTTTTCTTTAGATATCCTCATTCATCTGTTGCATTCCAAAAAATAAGTACATATATTGAATGGATTTGAATATTTTTGCTCCAATATGCACCCCACTCATGACGCCTATTGTGGGCCGAGGTTGGAGACACAGCAGCTTGGTGGCAGGACTTTGCCCAGCAATGCGCTATTGTGCCTAGGTTTTTATTCTTGATTTTAGTGAAAAATGCTTAATAACATTTTCTATAGCTCTTTTGTGTCTACATGAAGCTTCTAGAAAAATAGGGTATTTCAATGGCTTCTCCTTGTGCTGCTTGTCTAAGAACACTTACGAATTGTTAGTAGTAAACATGAAAGATACAAAGGCAATAGAAAGGAAGTTTTTCTGAAAATAATAAATACTACAAATTTAGGGTTCTTTGAAATGCCGCTATCCTTAGCTCTTAATTTAGTTCTGCTGATCAAAATACTACAACTTCAATTACCTTTCCACTGAAATAATAACTTCTAACTTGCCAGGCTCCAACATCTGAGCAAAAATGTTACAGACTAAATTTATTTTGCTGGAGAAATAATGTTCTTTTTAACATATTTTGGTTACAAAGAACAAATGTACTAAAAGAAGAAGATAAAATTAATTGTAGTGTTAACTTATTAAAGATCAAAATGTCTTCATCAGAATATCTACTTAATGACTTTTTCATAATATTTAACTAGGCTATTATTTTATTTGGCAAAGTGCTAAGAAAAAAATTAAACTTGGTTTGTATACTGAAGTTTGCCCCTGGCTATTCATTCAGTAGACTGCAATAATTCATAATTAATTGATTACGGTCAAAATATCATCATTAGAAATACCTACTTAATATTTTAAGACTTCTTTGTGATATAACTAAGCAAGATTTCTTGTTTCTTAATCTTTGTACCTTTTGATTAAACTTAATTTTAGCCATATTGTCTATTTAAACAAAGGAAGTTATTACTTTATTATTATTGGTATATAATTAATTGAAATTAATTATACTTTTCACAGACCTTAGCCGGTCTTGGTTATTACTGCTTGAAAAGCATTGAATTATAATATTTTTGAATGTTAAATGTATAATTGCTTTAATCTAATGGTTAAATTGTAATGTTTGCAGCTGTTAAGATGATACTGGAAAATTGTTTAATTGCACATTTATAAGTAATTTCCTATTTACAGTTCTACCTTCTCAATTGCATTAATGCTACCATTTCTTGAAGCTGTGCTTAATTTTATTTAAGCAATTTTTCAGTAACAACTTCCATGGTATACTGCTGTTTCTAGCAGGAGCAACTGATTTTATTGTGCTGTGCTAAAGCATACTGGCAGGTTTTATTCATTATGCAATAGCATTTCTGAATTGGTTCAGTCTTTATATTGTATCTCCATACATACTTATGCTGTGGCAGGTTTGCCCTATGTGTTTGAATGGAAACTCCCATGGATAAAGTAGACAGGTTGCAGATTACAGCTGTCAAATCACTGTGTGCCTTTATTCCAGCAGTCAGCTATCGAAATTGTTTCCAGTTTGCTTTTTGCATCAGTGCCATTCAAGATGGCTGCATTTTTATTGCAAATAAGATATTGTTATGTTTATGCTGACATTAAGAATATTTGTTATTTTGAGGGGAATGAAATATTTGAGCTGACAATTTACTAAATTAATCATTTTTAAGAAAAGTACACAAAAGAAATAAAAATGAAAAGAGGAGTATCTACAACTCATTCAGTTTTAAATCAGATAGCACATGATGGAAAATGTAAGCAAAATTACAAAATACGTGTACATATAAAGAAAAGCTGAATTTGCAAACCATGCACTAGAGAATATGTGTATTTTCACATTACATCTATTACTTTCCTCTCATTTTCTTATCGCAGACTTTTAACATTTCTGCTTCTTTGTCGCAGACAAAGTAGTTCTGGTAGGCAGAACCGTTTTCTTCCTCTCTGCCCATAGGATATTGGACCAAAATCCTGAAAAATATAGATTTTAAAATTGTTGTGTAAAAATTTTTGTAAAGCATTTGCACATATATATTTCAGCTGTTTTCAAAGGCACAGCAGCTGTTTTTGATTACCCTGTGTTGGATACTCCTTAACAGCAGAAAACTGTGGAGAACTAAATTTTTCAGTTGCAAGCACTCAGTTGTAAGTTTTCTTGAAAATTGATACATTTGACTACCATATGCATTGGAACAATTATCTGCATGATTGTTTTTTGGTTTTTTGCCTTTGCAATAAAGAATCTGCACCCAACTAAAGGAAAAACTAGACATTTTGAAAACTGGGTAAAGGAAAAATTGTACTGTGAATGATGTGCGTTTAGTTTCCTATACCCCAGAATGATTACATCTGTGTAAAATCACTGGTTGCTATTAAATGTTTTCAAATGACTGCTACCTTAGGAAGGCTCTTAGAGCATTTTCTAATTTTAGCTTTTTGGAAAACATAAACAATGTGTGCATATTTTAAATACTACTGAATCAAAATAATGAAACTCACAGATTGCTTCATCCAACTCTGATCAGAGAGTAGCCCATCAACAAGAGAGTATGATGTCATAACCTAGCTAATGATAGGGTGACTACCCCAAAACATGTTTCTAGTTGCAAAAGGCAATGTTTAGTGAAGTTTGTGTATTTAAAACCTGACTCAATGTAAGATTGTCAGTCAGCACTTCACTTGGCTAAGTTCACACACATGCACGCACGCGCGCTCTCTCTCCCTCTCCCCCTCCCCCTCCCTCTCTCCCTCTCCCTCTCATGTACTTTATTTTCTTTTAAGATAGAAAAGTATTACTTCAGTTGTGTAAACTGGAGGTATAGTTCTGTTAAAGAAATGCATTTTTATAGGAGAACTGAAAGAAAAGGTTGCAGTGTTTTAGTGTGGTTACATAGTTTTAAATATCTCGTTATACTATTTTTACACTAAAAATGTTGTTTTGCATCCTGAAAAGAAGCAAGAAAAGTATAGAAATTCCATGCTAAACTTTCCCCCCCCCCATTTCATTTGTATAGCCCCCTCTAACTCCTATGGTCATAATCAGGAGTTGACCAGAGAAACAACTCGTTTTTATAGGTTCTTTACTAAAAATAATTTTTAATGTTATATATACTCACATTCACTCCCACATGCATACTTTCAGAGTCTGCAGAGGGTGGGAAGATTCTAATTAAAGAAACATTCCCCTGCCCCAGCTGAGAATTGAACCCAGAACATCTGGGTTGAGAAGCGCTGATCACTCTATCACAGAGGCAATCATCAAAATTTTAATTTCATAAAAAATAAACCGCTCTTTGCCTCTGGCAAACAAGAACTGCTTTTATACTTGGTCTGAATTGCATCATGCACTAACTATTTTTGGCTTAAATTTATTGAAAAGGAAATTGTAGTTTGAAATCATTGATTCATTTATGAACCCAGTATAAAATGGGGAGAAGTATGATCACCATGCTTGAATCTATTTCTAAACGAATGTATTTCCACCTCTTTCACATCTTGTTCTTACATTGCTTCCTTTATAGATTTTGTTACGACTAGCAAATCTGGCCTCCACACTTTGCTCCCTCACTTGGATGTTTCTGCTTAGGGCTCAACAGTATACAGAGTGGACCATTTAAGTTAAGACTGTACAATATCTCCAAAACTAAGCATTGTAGAACGAAGTGTCTTTAATGTTGATATTATGGGGGAAAATAAATGCCACTAGTCGTGTGCTGTTTGGAGGACGTTATGATAGTCATTTTGGAGTTAATTTAATTTTTTAAAATGGGAACCTACAATTAGGGTCAAATTAAATTGATCTTAAAATGACCATCACAACGTTCTTCAAATAAAACATGAACTAATATCATTTACTTTCCCTCATAATATCAAGCAAGCCATTTCTTTCTACAGTGCTTAGTTTTGGAGATATTGTACAGTCTCAACTTAAATGGTCCACCTTGTATAAATTTGGAACTGGTTAAAGTTTGAAATGTAGCACGTAGATAGTGTTGCAAATATTGACATATAACACATGCATTTCTGTAAGTTCCTTGTATGTACAGCTTTTGTTCTTTTGAAATATAGAAATAACCGTGTTCTCTATGATTAAATAGTGCCATGTTTTGCTTCTTGGCTGCTATATGTGTTTGTTTTTTTTTAATACAAGTTAATATAGGAAGTAGTATTGTTTATATTATGATTTTTGTATAAAGTATAAACATAAAACTGGAAGTGTTCAATACAATATGCTGGATGTAACCACATTTTTTACTACTTAAAAGGTTACTTATTTTTCCATGACAAATTCTAATTGCCATTTTAGTGTGGTTTCAATGTCCATATGTTTCTATCAGTTGCGCTTCTGACAGACTGAAATGACTTTAAAACAAAAAAAATACTCATTTTTAGCAGATATGTTCTTAAACTATATAAATATTATCAATACCCAATGTAGAGCTTCAGTGGGCATATATGAGCAACCTTGAGACTGTTATGAAAAGAAAAAAATAAATATTGCTCATTTTTTGTCTTGTCTTTCATTCTTTTTTAAAAATTCATATCATTAATGTAAAAAATAGTTAATAACATGAAATTTTATATAATTAGTAGGTATTAAGTTTGATTCTTGCAAGTTTATTTTTATTAAAATTCTGTGATAGCATATGTATATAATGCAGTTAATAACTTATTGCTTTTCCTTGTGTACAGTGCAATTAATTAGTTATATGGCTTTCTTACGTTGAACAAAATTACAAAAGGATTGAATTTGTTGTCAAACATGTCCTTGTTCATGTTACCTAAGATTTAAGTGTGTTGTCACATCAGCATCTTTATTCAGCATACTGAAACACCTTTTTAAAATTAAAAATAAATTTTATAAGAAAGTAAAAGTTAAGAAGTAGCATGTATTTTTATAAAAGAAAACCTTTGACAAATGTTTTGAATTGAAGCTGGGTTTTTAGTAATTTGAAAAAAATAAAAATGTTACTTTACTGTGGCATGTTCGTATTCAAATCAAGAACATACTTTCAGTTGCCTAGCATGCACTAGGAAATAAAAACCTTTGATATACGACTAGTTACTCAGAAATTTGAAATACTAAACATCACAATAAGAAATAACTTGAACTTGTTTTGGGTACTGTTTGTATCTACCCATTCTTAGCAGGTGTCCAACTACTTCCCAGTGGAAGAGTTTATTGTAGAATTATCCCAAGTGTGACATCTTTTGGTGCTGTTTGAACTTCCAGAGGTAGTATAATAGCAAATCAAAATTAAGTAAACAATGTTTTTTATCCTATGTATTTTCCCAATGTAACTAATTTTAACTGGGTGACTGGTGGCCTTCAGGAAGGTTATGTTGGGTGTGATTAAATAGGATAGAATGTATTCACCGAATAATATACAATACATATACATGGCTTCATCAATAAATTTACATACTATTTATAAAATATACATAATCTTTAAAGTTCCATTACAATTTAAGTCAGAAAATCATCTGCACTGTAACATTTGTATTTCAATAACAGTTCCTTTACTTTTTGTTCGAAGATTTTGCCTGTTAATGCCTTGAAAGAACTGAGTATCTTGTACTAAATTACTCCTTTGTGAGATATACTGTTCATCATTCCAACAAGTCTATGATGAAGTCTATTCAGTTGCACATGTATTATAAGTGTGATAGTCTTTATTTTTCTGAAAACAATACATATAGTTAAGAATAGGGGGTACTGTTCCTAGGATATATATATGGTGCCTTCGTTTTATGTCGGCCGCATATCGCGCGAATGCATGCTCCGCACACAGTCTACTACACTGCAGGATTTTCCGTTCCGTAACTCTCGCGTTACTTACTCACGAATGTTAGTAACATGTATGTAATGAGTACTAATCTTGTTATAAGCGTTATTGAAAGTGGTGTCCATCTGCACGAAGACCTCTTGACATCGTCGGATGAAATTACCATTCACACGCATAAGTCCTTCTTGTGTAATGTTCATAATTTCGGCTTTTATATTGTCCCTAAGTCCATCTAAAGTGTGAGGATTGTTCCTATAAACTTTTAATTTTTAGCGTAGCGATCCCATTGTTCTAAATTTTTTGACCAAACATCACAGTGTTTCTACCAGAACTGGATAACCAGGAAATTGCTGCTGAAATTATCTACATGATTCGGTTTGCACTTATGTATCATACATAAAAATACACTGTTCAAGCATGAATTAGTTGGCAGGCATTTCCATGGACTAATAAGAGAATAACATTCCTAAGGAAATCACACACAAGACGTATTGTCGAAACACTTCACAACACGAAGAGAAAGCAATGACTGAGACAGCTTACAGCTGATAAATGTAGCCTTGACACGTCCTGTGCCACTTCTGCGCTCTGAGTAATACCGAGGTCACTGCCGTCTTGTCCGATTCACATATAAGGTGGTTGGGGCCTTGGCATAAAATGAAGGCACTGTATATATGGCAGCAGCAAGCAGCAATATGTTAATCCATTGGAAATTGGTTTACTTGGATTACAGGGTGGTACCTATTTGATTGTTCCTAATATTCTTTTTCATAGTTTAAATACCACTACTGACTGATAAGTGGCTCCCCAAAATGACATTTCATATGTGAGAACAGTGTGTAAATAACCAAAATATATTGTTATCATAACTTTTGTGTTACAGAGTTGTGTTAGCACTCTAATCTATATGTTGTATGACGTAACTTTCGACAAAGGGCAGGTTTGTGATCATTCCATGATAGTCTTGTATCTATAGTGATACCTAAGAAATATACTGAGTTTAAATGGAATGAGGATCAACGAAATAACTTTTAAGTTTATTTTAGACTCTAGGTATGGGAGTAAATTGTATGCTAGAGAACCAGGAAATAGAGCAGGCAGCGAACATGTTTAACACGTTAATGCAAAGAGCAGTAGAGGGGATGAGAAAGGGAAGGGGAGAGAGAGAGAGAGAGAGAGAGAGAGAGAGAGAGAGAGAGAGAGAGAAGGGTGAAATGTGGTTCGATACGGAATGTAAATTAGCAAAAAGAGTGGTGAAGTAGGTATTAGTTAAGAGAGGTAGGAAGCGATGAGGTAAAGCAGGAGTACTTAAGTAACAGAAATTTTTATAGTTTATTGCTAGAAGACAAAAAAACAAGAGTGGAGAAAAAAAAGGGAGAGTCTTCTGATTAGTATATTAAGAGAAAATAAGTTAGCCAAGTGTGGAAAATCTAAAATCTACGTATAATAAGTATGTAAACCAACCGAATATCACTCCAGTAGAATGGTTGGAATACTTTAAAATGTTATTTGAAGTGGGCAAGGACATTAAAGTAAAATCAAAGGTGGATTTTGGAACATGTTATACAGAGATATTGGATAGTGAAGTGAGAGTTGAAGAGGTAGCTAAACAAGCGAAATTAATGAGAAAAAAATAAGGCAACAGGAATAGATGGGATCCCCCCAGAATTTATAAAGGAATGGTGTAATGATGTAAACAGATTAAAGATACTTGCAAAATTGTTTAATCTAATTAAAACAAAGGGATACATACCAGAACAATGGAGGAAAGCAATAATCCATCCCATATATAAAGGCAAGGGGAGTACAGACAAACCAAAGAGTTACAGAGGTATAGCCGTACTACCAAATGCTGGAAAAATCTTCACAGGAATTTTAACAAATAGTCTAAAAATGTGGGTAGAGGAATATAACATTCTCTCAGATTTTCAAATGGGTTTTTGTAAGGGGAGAAGAACTGTAGATAACTTATTCATAATCAAAACGCTAGTGGACAAGTATCTAAAAGAAAAAACGAAAATTGTACATGGCTTTTGTAAATCTAGAGAAAGTGTATGACTGTATTAGCTTAAAACTGCTATGGTTTAAACTCTTAAGCAAGGGAGTTAGTCAGCACATGGTAAATATTCTTAAAGCTTTGTACAAGGAGAATGCATTTTTTGTGAGAATAGGAGCAGGAATGGTAACAAAAGAAATAAAACAAAGAAACGAGTTAAGACAAGGGTGTAAATTAAGTTCTGTGCTTTTTAATCTGTTCGTAGATGATATACTTGAAAACATAATAATTGTCTACCAGCAATTAATAATTTAATAATCCCAGAGCTATTATTTGCAGATGATTTAGTAGTAGGATACATCTCAATAATTGGACTAAAGCAATGCTTGCAGCAAATAGATAAGTACTGTGAAGAATGGAACCTGAGAGTTAACCAGGAGAAGACTCAAATTATAGTTTTTAAAAATGGGGCAAAATTGAGCAAGTATGAAAAGTGGAGGAAAGAAGATAAAGAATACAAGGTGGTTAGAGAATGTGTATATCTAGGGGTTAAAATTGATGGGGTGGGAGATGGGAGAAACAGAAGAAGTTGGCTTTAGTAAAAGGGAAGGGAGCATTGGCAGCGGTTAGAGGATGTAAATACAAGTTACCAGACATAAATGTAAATTGGGTGGAAAAAATATATAATATGGTAGTTGAAGCAAACATGTTATATGGAGCTGAAATATGGGGACTGGATGGCAAATGGGAAGTGGTGGATAAAGTACACAGGATGTTATGTAGAGAAGCACTAGTTTTACCAAATGCAACAGTAAAGGAAGTTGCTCAAATTGAATTAGGAAGAGTGGGAAGGAAAGGTATGATTATGGAGAGAGTCCTTATATACTGGCATAGAATACTAAATCTAGATGAAAGGAATTTGAAGACAATGCCTGGATTTCCAGGAAAAGAATTTAAGGAATAGTGGATGGAGTTACAATGTACAAACTATATTAGAGAAAAATGGGCTGGGTGATATCTGGAGAATGAGAGAAAATAACGTAAATGGGTTTTGGAAAGAAGTTAGGAGGAGATTCGAAGATATAGAAATACAAGAGTTGTTTAGGAATATAGGGGATAAAAGATCACTAGAATCATATGTACAAATAAAAAATACATGGGAAAGAGAAGGATATGTGGACAAACTAATAAAGAACAAAGAGAGAATATTGCTTGGGTTTGAGTTTAAAAGGGATGAGAAGAGGTTTCCAACAGAACTTGTGTCCAATATGCGGAGGGAAGGAAGATTTGGAACACATAGTGTTTGAATGTAAAGGAACAGAGCTTTGGAGGAAAGAGTGTTTAAGTGAGAAATTGTTTAAATTAGACAGAAAAGTAGCTTTAATTAAGCTTTTTAGCAAAGACAGGTGAGTATTTAATTAGGAAGAAATGGTTGTGATCCTTAAGAAGAGAAGAAAATGAGACTTAAGATTGTGATATGTGTGAAAATAAAAGTTTAGTAGCACTTTTTCAACATTGCACACGTTTAAACTCTTATCATTATTGTTACTATTATCATGAGCAATGTTACGAATATTGCTATAATAATAACATTAGCAACATTGTATCATTGTTAATATTATAATTAGTACTATTATTATCTTTGTAGTGGAGTAGTAGTCGTAGGATACAAGGATAATTGGATTCGGAGTATGGCTATGATAATAGCCTGGGCTGATGTTAGCCATATTCTGTGTATGATGGCTTAGTAGAAATAAATACAAATAAACAGATACCTAAGAAATTTCTGATCTCATAATTGGTTGATCAGAAATGATGGAACAGCAGATATGTCAATCTGTTTTTATTTTATGGCCTTATGTTCTTTTAGTCTTGTGTTTAGGTCTCTCTTTGTTTGGCAAATGTAGATTTTCCTGCTGTCGTAATACTATTTTATGTATACAGGTTTATTGATGTTGGGAACTGGATCTTTTTGGTTTATGCACACTAATTTTTTTTACACTAAATTTATTTTGTGGAGCTAAGTTTTTATTGTATTTGTTGAAAATCCTGCTAATTTTTCAGGTACTCTGGGGTAATATGTAAATTTTCTGTATTGCTGCTTCTACTGGGAACCAGTCTGAGGATGGGTACAAAGAGTATCTGAAACAAGTTAAAGGCATTTCTTATTAATTTCAAATTTCCAGCTCATTAGTCATACATTAGTAACATATCACTGTTTATAAGCTTCTACTTAATAATAACACCTTTGATGTGTATTAAAAACATATTTCTTTTGTGTTGTTTGAATATAAGAATAATTTATTACAATAATAGAAATCTGCATTTTCTTATACAGTAATTTCTATTGGGTTTCATGGTAGAAACAGAACTGTTTGCAAAGAGAAGAACGTATCTATTCTTATTTCGTTTTATAAGAAGTTTCAGAACTGTGATATTGAAGAAATTGTGAATCATAACTTCTTTGCTATCGCATTCTTCCTTTTGATTTTTCAAACATGATGGCGAACTTAATGCTCATTGATATAGGAAGTAGAGTATTTGTATATTCTGATGTATATAACAGAAAGTTAATACGGTGTTGTAGCTATATCTTGTGCTACGGATCTGTATTCAGAAAGTTGCTTAATGTCAACCTAATGTAACAGTTACTATTTAGCAGGTATGAATGGTTAATTGTGGACCATATTTGTGCCAAGTCTGTCTGGTTTTGTGATGGAAACTAAAGAAACAGCATGTGGATGGTTCATGAAGGACATGCATATAGAAGAAAGGCACAAGTTACCACATTTATAATCATACATAATTGTATACCGTATTTTCATGTTAATAGAATAAGAGTTTTATAATAAAGTTATTTTTTATGCATTAACACTGTCTTTTTGCTTAAATATGCTAGTTTTATTTGATATGACTACCCAAAAGAGTATTAATGCATACCTACACTCCAGCATCCCTATTGTTTTCATAACCTGTAGCTATGTTTACCATTAAAAGATAAAATATCACATAAGATAATGAAAACTCTGTGTTGCATTCACCTGACTTTCTCTGCTCAACCTTTCACAAACTATTCTTACGAAAGCTTATTCCTGTAATTCTATTTAATCAAGATAAACTTTCATTACACATTTACACCTTCGTTATAGGTATAAGAAGGATGCAGTAGGCTAAAGTGATAAGAGTTTTAAGAAGCAAATCACTATGTCATGACTTTGAAATTCCATTCTCCTTGCATGACCATGAGAAAAAAACGAATAACGACTTGCCACCTGAAAAAAACTATAAGTAGCTGAAAATTCAAACCAATAACAAAGAATATCTTGGGAATCATTAATGCTACAGAAAATGAACACGCTTAAATTGCATGCGTTAAACAAGATCTTCATTTTTATTACTTTCTCTACGACGTATAGTAAGTAGAGGAAGTATTGCATTCCGCCCAAAAATTTGATATTGCAATTTCACCAGAAATACATGTTTTGAGGCTTCCTGAATCTTTAAAAAAAAAAAACATTTTTAAAAAAAGGTCTATGTGGATGTGTCTGTGAACAGCAGAACTCATAAATGAAAAGTTGGATAAATACCAAACTTGGTATTTAGGTTCAGTATCTTTCAAAGATATGACACAGAGATTTTCAAGAAAATCCCTTCATCCCAGACTACCCTTTACATGGAACATTTTTCTAAAATTTTGATTTTCTCAAGAATAGCTCTAACGATTTTGATTAAAATATCATATATTTAAGATACTTTCATCACAAATTAAACATATATCTTGAATTTTTTGAGAATGTCCCCAAAAGTCTTCATTCTCAATAACTTTTGCATAACTGGTAAACCACAAGAGACAAAATTTCACTACACAAAAAATGTAGATCTCGTTGAAACACACAGTTTGTCATATACACTTTTTTGTGTAGTGAACCATTTCCGAGATATTCCTAGTTATTTATTTGAATTTTCCAATACTTATATTTTTTTCCAAATGCAAATTCGTTATTTTTTTATTTTTTTTTTTTGTCCTGAACATGCAAAGAGAAATGCTCTACATAGCAACCAGCTCTTAAAAGATTTGACTATCGCTTAAAGCCTACCATATTCCTCTTGCACCTACAAGAGAATTAGCCATAAGATAGTTTCTGCAAATGTTTATCTAGATTAACATGAAGTAGACGGAGAATAAGCGTTTGTAAAAATAGTTTGTACAAAAGTAGAGATAGTCATGTGAGAGTAACACATCAAAACAGTAGTGGAGGCACTGGCTTTCTCAGCACAACTGACGATGGGAGCAGCAGAGCTGTACAGTGGCAGGACACATACATCTCAGTGACATTCTCTATTACACATCTTAACCACAAACTATTTGTGATAGCTGCAGTATATAAAGACAAAGAATGATGTTCTATATTATTAATTTTAATAAAATGACTGTAAAAAGAAATGGACTTTATTACACAGGAAACAAAATACTACTTCATATTGCTTAAATAAATTACACATACAGAACATCGAAACCAGTCTACAAAATAATGTTTTGTATTATAATATCTTAGCAATTGTGACAAAATTCTGATGATAATTAAACAGATTTTTCCTTCGTCCTTGTGAACATGGGATACTTATTTTACAACTATTGATCTAAGCAGAGTATAAATTTACTATGAGCTTGTACTACTTCGTCAAGAATTTTTGCTTCTTTTGTCCTTCAATAGTTTTTCAATATTGGACACCATGTTCTGACTCTCACACAAACGAATACATTTTAGGTTATGATCTGATAGTTGGTTTCTGTGATGTGGTGTACAAGTCTTCATCAGTGTAAAAAAAATTGCTCACATAAGAATGTAGATGCAATAATGCTAAGATACTGGGCAGCAAAATGAAGTTGTGGAAACCGTGATTGAGGGAAATTGCTGTAGAAGTCAGTCAGATTCTATTTTGGAATTTGTGAGTTCTATGTCATAAATCGATCACTTCTAGTTGAGATATGGTAGGAATAGTATTAATTGCAAAGAGAAAGGTATAGCAAATAATTGAATATCATGTTCCAGGTCTATTATTTATTTTAAATCTGGAGTTGAATTCAATCACTTCTCGTATTATGCCTGCATCTGCATAATGACATTGTAAATTATACTTCTTTACTTGCTGAAGCACTTTACCACAAATTACACACTTTACTATGCTACCACAATCAGTGCATAAAAATAGTTCTTCCCACACTTGCAAAACCATTGGTGTTGATGGCCTTGCATTGACGTCTGTAGCTTCTTCTAACATTGTTCCACTAGAATAATATTAGACTTCCACACATGAGCTGCCACGGAACAAATCACAACTGCATCTGCATTACCGCCGCTACAGTACTGATACTGGATTTCTCTCTGCCCTGTCCGTGTTGCTCGCACGGTCAATGTGTGCCCTGATGCCATTCCACTTCCTAATGATGGCCACTGATAATATATATGACAGAGAAGATATTGTATTTCACCCAAAAATTTGATACCCAGATTTCAATGGAAATGCATGTTTTGAGGCACCTTGGAAAAAAAAAAGTTAGAAAAAAGTCTGTGTGTGTGTGCGTGCGTGCGTGCGTGCGTGTGTGTGTGTGTGTGTCATAACTCAAAAACAAAAAGTTGGATGAATACCAAAGTTGGTATTTAAGTTCAGCATCTTCCAAAGATGCGAAACGAGGATTTTCAAGAGAATTCTCCACCTCAGACTACCCATTACGTGAAACATTTTTCAAAATTTTTAATTTTCTCAAGAATGTCTCTCTAACGATTTTGATTAAAATACTGTATGTTAAAGATATTTTCATGACAAATAAAGTGTATATCTTGAATCTTCTGGAATAGTCTTAAATACCAAGTTTGGTTTTGTTTTTCAGTTATAGACAGGCATACACAGACCTTTTTGTAAACAGACCTTTTGGATTCAGGAGCCTCAAAATGTATACTTCTGGTGAAATCATGGTATCAAATTTTTGGGTGGAATGCAATACTTCTTCCTCTTACTATAAGTAAATAGTAGCGAAAGTAAAGAAGGGATATAACAGTGACTTGCAAACTGTCAGCCCCTGCTGTGGAACATTTGCCAGTAAATTGTCCATAGATCTTGAGCAGCATGTTTTGAAGTGCCTTACACTTCCTTAGATGATTGCAATCTGTAATGCTATATTTATTAAATAGTGTGCAGATTGGTGAGGCTAATATTTTTTATCTGGTGCAAATGTCTGCTAAACGATTGTCTTAATATGCAGATTGCTGCAATGTTTTCACTGTGCTATAACTCGGATATGTTCATCTTATTAACAACCTCCTGCATTTTTCATTATTCACTTTCTCCAGCCACTGAGATTTGAAGTTGGATTATTTTTTATGTTTGTGGAATGAGAAGATAAATGCGTTCTTGCAGTGTTTAATATTATTGTTTTCTTTTTGCGAAACAATCAGCTCTCTTGTTACATACAATTCCCACATGAGAAGGGATCCATGAAATATAACTTAATTTCCTACATTATATAACTCCACAAATGATTTCCTGCTCAGTCTATTTGAAATTGCTGGAAATTTAATATAGCTTGTATTGCCGATGTTGAATCGTAAAGTATGGGGAGTTTTTAAAATTATTTCCTTCTTATACACAAATGAATGAGTGATGTGTATGGCTTCTATTTCACCATGGAGACTGGTTTTAAATTTACTAGCAGTGCTATAAAATTTAAAGAGAGTATTTTTAACAAGAGCCCCTGCTTGTTCACTGTCTTCCACCAT
This sequence comes from Deroplatys truncata, assembly GCA_030765065.1. Lineage (NCBI taxonomy): Eukaryota > Metazoa > Arthropoda > Insecta > Mantodea > Mantidae > Deroplatys > Deroplatys truncata. The sequence goes on from CM060983.1 coordinate 205,480,899, forward strand.
CAGTGAAAAGCTGCAACCAATTATCATTTTAACTAAAGTATTTATTGTCTGTAATATAATTAAATTTTAATAGGCCGGTTTGAACTTTTATTATAAACCTTTTCTATACAGTCTAACTGATAATGTACTCCTGCATGTTCTGTCAGGCTTGCGAGGCATAAGAACATATCTGATTCAATATTTGGAATACACAATGTGGTTGTTTTATGACCCAGCCACGAATCGTCTATGCATGGTTTGCTTTTACTGTAGTGAACTTGGCATTGTCAACTCTCAATTGATGCCTTCTGTTCTTGCTGTAAAAATTAGAGTTTGTTCATTGTGCATAACAAAAGCTTATTCCAGCATCTGTGTTGTGGGTGAATTACTTTTAGAGTATTCATATTATTGTTGCTGTTCTTGCCTTATTATTAATCCACTGAAATTACTACTGAAAAATTCATGCTTGAACAAAGAATTTTTATGTACAATGCATACATAAAAATTGAATCATGTATGTACACAATTGCATGAGACATTTCCTGGTACTTCAGTTCTAAATAGAGATGTCAGATGTGTGATTGATAACTTTAGGACTACAGGATTGCTCAATGCTAAGCTCTCCTGTTCCCTGGAACTTACTGTGTGGACTTCTGCGGAATCCTAAAACATAAAGTTTATAGGAACAATTTGCACAATATAGACATACTTAAACACAATATTAGAAAGAGAAGCAAGTACAATTATGCAAGAGGAACATATGTGTGCAATTGGAAATTTCATCTAAAGATGCTAGGAATTCCTAATGCGGATGGACACCGCTAATAACAAGGTTAGTACTCTTTATAGTGCATGTTACTATTACTCATGAGTAACTAATGAGGAGAGTTAGAATGAATGGAAAACCCTCTGGTGTAATAGCATGAGAGCATGCATACACACAGCCAGGCAATAAAATGACTGCTCTGTAGCTGTTTTTGATTTTGTCTACATAATGAATAATCCTTGAAGACAATGATAAACAGCTCAGATCCTAATGCATAATTAAGTTGTGGGGTGTTATGTTTGCTATTTGTTGAGTTTCATGTCTGAAAATAAAATCTTATATAGGTAAAACTATGTATTGTAATCATAGATGCCATATACAAGTTTAATCAATTCCCTTCATTAGGGAATTGGTTTAAAAGTCTTAATAGACTTATTTAATTTTATAAATATTTGCCAACTCTATGTCAGATTTTAAACTGATTAGTTGACATGTTAATGATGCATCTGTATTCTTCATTTGCAAACTGATTAGTTCAAGTTAGATTGCTTTGCTAGTATCATCAATGCTTTGCAGAGTAGTGTTTGGAATTGATCAAAATCCATTTAAGGTGCATATTTTGAAAGTGGGACAAATGGTGCAAAACTCGTCTTATCCAAAAATTAAAAAAATTGAGTTAGACATGGGATTCAATACTTCTTGCACTGCTCTACGAACTGGTGACTTTGGGTTTGAAGAAAACTCATCTAATACACCTTCAAGAGAGCCCCGAAAACTGCTGTTTAATGCAAAACTCTTCAAATCCATGGTGGCGGTTGATGCAGAACTCGTCTAATCCATCTTGCAATTCAGAGCAAAACTTGCCTTATCCAATACTGTTCCGCTACAATTGTGCTGTGTGAAGAGCAAAACTTGCCTTATCCAGCACTAAGAAATATAGCAGTTTTGCTTCTCTGTTTCCCTATAGCAGTCCTGTGTGATTCCAACTGTTTTTAGTTTAGTTTTGACTAGTCTAAGGTGCAGATGTATTATTATGGAGTCCTCTGATATCCCGGAGTTGGTGGAAAGGGTAGAGCTAGGAAATGGGCATCCCATGAATCGAAACATGAAACAGAGAACAGGGAAAGGTATGTGTGATCGAATTACAATTAAATAGTATTATTCTATTGTTGACAGATATGACTCATATAGGAATAAAACAGATGTGTTTACAATAGTCTATTGTTAAAGACATTCAGCAAGCCTTGGCGCCCACTTGCCTGCCTGCAATCACAGCAGCAAGTCATTCCAATACAGTAATTTGACACAAAAGGATGTAAGGAAATTCCACAAAGACTTCTACAGCTACAGTTCTAAAATTAAACAAGACTGCGTTATATTGACTTACTGTTCAACTGATATACCAAAATAGCAGCATGCAGTCGAAGATGATTCTCAGAAGGGTTGTACAACAAAGCATCATGTAAAACGTGTACAAAGTCTGCCAGTTCAGGTGTGTCAGAAAACGTTTCTGGATATTTTGTAAATATCAAACGACAGAGTACAAAAGACACCTTGAAACTGGAGTGGTCCCAAAGGAATTCTGAGGTGGAGACAGGATGTCACAAAAAATAGTAATAAGAGAGAATCTGTAATTAAATTCATACAGAAGTTTGAAGTTCTTGACATCCATTATTGTAGGAGCAAAATATTAACACGGCAATACTTACCAAGGGAATTAAGCATTAATAAAATGAGACGTATGTATAATGCAGAAGCATCTAATTCATTGAAAGCGTCTTAAGAGTTTCTTTCGTAATATTTTTAATGCAAAATTTAATATAGGCTTCAAAAGCCCTATTTCTGATGTATGCTCACTTTGTCTTTGTTATGATGAGAAAATAAAATTGGAAACAGATAAAACTAAACATTCTGATTTACTGATAGCTAAATGAATACATAAATTTAGAGCTAAGGCATATTTTGATCTCCTGAAAGAAGATGATAAAGTAGCAACATTTTCATTTGACTGTCAGAAAAATATGGTACTGTCAAAAGTACAGGATCAAGCAGCAAACTACAGCAGGCACTTATACATGTATAACTTCTCCATTGTGTAGAGTTCATCCAAGACAACAGTGACAAATCAGAATGATTGTAATTCTGTTTGGACAGAAAATGAACGTCCTAAAGGTTCAAACAAAATTGTATCAGCAGTATATGGTCAACTGTGCAAATCCGATTTTTCTGGAGTTAAGAAAGTAAGGATATTTGCAGATGCCTGCTGTGGACAAAATAAAAGCACCACTATGATGGGCATGTATAATAAATGGCTTGCTATTCAAGCACCACAGAACGTGCAGGTGATAGAAATGATCTTTCCTATTCCTGGCCATTCATTCACCCCTCCCGATCGTGTTTTCGGGCTAATAGAGAAAGAAATAAGAATGAGAAACACTAACAGTAGGCCTGAAGAATACTTTTAAATCTATAAAAATCTTGGAAAGGTAATCAGACTAGGGATAGATGTATTTGTACAAGATTGGAAGTATGCTGCAAAGGAAACATTGAGGTCACCAGGATCCTGGTATTTTAAATTTAAAGGCGTCTAAATATATTATTTTACTTTTTACCTCAGGCAAGGTTCTACTGAAAGGTGAGGCAAATTATCGAGCCGATATGTGTGTAGGCAAGACCATTCTGAAGCGAGGCAAAACCTTAGAAATGCTTATTGCAAGGAATTTAGATGTATGTGTAAAAGTAAAGGAGGAAAAAGTTAAAGATGTGCAAAATTTATTAAAAAAAAACATTTGCTGATAACTGGGAGGAAAATGAAAGCCTGTATTTTACAAGAATTTAATATCTAAAAACAATACTGCCAATGACGATAAAGAAGTAGATGCTGTTTGTGAGAGTTTCTTGGATAGTGAGGAAGGAGAACTTAGAATTTGATATGTTTGTTTTTGAACATTGGTTATTAGTATTATATTTTAAACATAATATGTAAATTTTACAAGTCATAAGATGTGTGTGATATGAAAACTGGTCAATATGTTTCAAATCTTGGAATTACCAGCTTTTGATTATCTTCAGAAATAGCCCCATTTGAAGATCACTGTAGCAGATTTGATTCATACTTATTTCTAATTTAAAACAAATGTTATATTGTCTAATCAATTAATATTAGGCATTTCATCTTCAAATACAAAAGGAAAAGGTATACAGTAACATTTACTGTCTGTAAAAATGAAGAAACTTAGCTTATCTCACAGAAAGGTATGTTTCATTGGTAAGGCTTTTACATCAACACTGAAATATTATAAAATATTTATTCAGCATAAAAAGCAGGTTTAAAAAAGACCTGCTTTTTTCTGTGCCATATTGAGGCCTATATAATGGGTAATCAATATTAATGTGATTGTATTTTGTTCAGAAAATGTCATTGTCAGGAAAATCACATATAAAATTTACAGTAAAAACAATTTAAGAACTCCTAATTTTTTAAATGTAGTTTTCTGTGTGATATACCAACAACATGGTGTAATAAATGCACATTTCATCACTACTAATACTTCACTAAGATTAGATTTGAAAATAATTACCCAGAAACTTACTTTATATGCCTTCTCCTGCCAAACAAAAATATATGAAGTAAATAAAAATATAAGTATGTTGTCTTATGTTCTTGTTACTGTTTTCTCTTTCTCTTCTTTTTGGCAATGTTTCATTTTGCAGTCATCTACAACCAATATGTTCTGTTGTATTCACAGTAACGAAGGCAATATGTCTTATTTGCATTTGGATACTGTTAAACATTTAACGTTAATATTATTATTTAAGTATACAGTAGCTCTGAAAAAAATGTAAATTTTTCTCTCACTCTTGACATCATAGGTACTCTTACTGTTCATGCATTCATTCATTCTTTCAACCATTTTATGTATTAGAACACTTAAATGTAAAACACTCATATGAGAAAGAAAAAAAGCTGATACAGAGAATATCTTAGACTCCACCTTCAGAGTATTACTCATCAACCTCCTTTGAAGATCTATTGTCATTTATTATGGTGGCATAAAACTGCAAGGCACCCACACTTTCCCATTCAGGTCCAAAATCCTGCATATCCTTGTATCCTTATTTTCTCTTCTTTCAGTCCGATATTGCATTGTTCTGATTTATTTAGAATGCATTTCAGTTTTTCTTGTGCATTCTTGCTTTGCTCGCAGTGCTTAATCAGGATTCTCCTCATGTCATTATTGTGCCATTTCTAATTTTCCTAAGAAATGAATGTTTAGATGATATCTTAAAGGGAAGTGACAATAGTGATTTCGCTTGGTTTGCAGCTTTTGTCCTCAGAAGTCATAGGATCTCTTACTCTTTTCCTAACTCTTCAGGAGTTACTTCAGCAATACTTGCATTGGCCTTGATACACCAAATTTTATATGTATTAAATATTCTGTAACTTTTTTGCAATAAAACATATAAAATTGTTAAAATATAACAGACCGTGATAACTTGTTCACAGCAGTAGCCATCATAATTAAAAGCAGCATCATATTTTTGCCCACAGTAGCCTATGATTAGTTGCTGCAGAATTTTCCATATTTCTAAGTGATTGTTTACGGAGTTGCACAAGTTTATAATTAACGTCAATTTTCAGAGTCATTGTTTGTTTGCTTTAGTGTGAATTTGAATCTTAATCTTTGTAGATTCATAAAGACCCAAATTAATTTGTGGGTAAAAGTGCATATCTCAAAATTGACTGAAACTGGTATTGTCTGGTTTTGAAAATCAATTATACCCTTTAGGTCTTGAAATTTTTCTTTGAACTTGTAAGAAGCAAGTGTAGCATTTCAATACAGAATGAAGTTTTATAGGCTTTCATGGCTGGTGTCATAACTAAGCAAGAAATATCCCGGACTTAGTTTCAACACAGAATTCAACTCTGGAATCTGAGCCTTGTTGCAATCTGGTAAATAACCAGTGGCATTTGCATAATGACTGTATATTTTTGGAAGGTTGAATACTGTAGAACTATGACTAATCTGATTTTTCCTTGAAGTATTTCATTCATATTTAATTTTGAGTTATTTCAGCCATAAACAAAATATTATGTTCCCACCCAATAGAGAATCCTATAAGTTCTCTAGTTTTCCATTCATAACTGAAATAATTTGTTGATGCAAAAGAATTGGTTAAAAAAAAAGTCTGAGCACTGTATAGGTGAACATTTCACAAATTTGTATAAAAAAAACTATTAAACCGATATAATTCCCCATTTTAGAAATAATTATGTGCAGTTTGCTTATAACCTATAATGACATAATTAGTGTATTTTATTAGAACCTGAAGTAAATTTCAGCTTAGTTATGGCTCACAACTATTACATGCATATGGAAACATTTCCAGAGGTTAATAAAAATAGCAATCTAAAAGACATATGTTAATAAAATTGGGAATGTGAGCTTTCAATCCATGCCGCTAGGTTTTTAGTTGCCGTTAAAAAATAGTTTGTACTACTCTTAACAGTGTTTGGTTTTATGTGTGCATATAACACTAGTTTTAATGAGCAACAATGCACTAGGGTGGGGACGATATGAATAAAACTGATGAGTAAACCGGTTTTTCCTGTTCTGGCGCTTCTATGCGATGTACTAAGTAAACCACATTTGTACCTAAACGAAGGGTGAATTACATGGTGCTGTCAAATGTAGGCTCTGCTTTTGAATACTGTTTTTTCGTTTTCTAGTTCTTTGGTTCTTCTACAAGCACTACGTCACTGCATTCAACATTATGCTTAAAGCACTTCTGTGTAGTCTTCTTTAGGTAAAAGGTTCATGTAAATATGCAAAATTATACCTATTCAATCAATATTGATACCTCCATGTCAGCTGAGAAAGTCTTTTCTGCAGCAGGGCAGATAATCTCTGAGAGAAAATCATCTCTCAACCCAAGTTGGGCAGAAATGCTTATGTTTTACATAAAAATTCTTTTTATTTTTAGATTTTTGTTTGTTTTTACTTTTGCTTTGTACAAAGAAATTTTAATTTTAATAGGATTATATTTTTATATACCTATAGATTTTGTGTATGATATGACTTTTTTGAGAAATTAGTTTGTTTTCGGAAGAATAAAATTTGCTTTTATCTTCATGTAAATCATCACAAGTCATCACACCAACAACCTTTCCAAACCTGCCGCCAAGTAAGAACAGCTTACAGCAGAAAACATAGCGGGTGGCCGAAAGTTTTTTTCCGCAGTGATAAACGGTTTTTACTATTATTGGTAGTAGGTATTCTTACTATATAGCGATGGTGATGTAGTGCCTCTTAATAGCCCACTAACCCACCATTTAACTTTTATTTAGTTTATTAATTACGAAATCGACATACATATGCTGGGGTTTTATTAAAAAGTACAGCTCCAAAATTTGACTATTGTGTAATAATTATCCTCTAAACAAGAGTCAATGGTGTTATATTCTAGAGAATAGCAGAAACTCTTATAGGATAACCTTTTGAAGCAAGATTAAAAACAAATATCTGTAACGTAAATACTAGAACACATTCTATTCTTTTTGAGTGTGAAACAACTTGATATGTTTTGCTTGGCACACAGCGAAATCTAGAAATCATCAAAAGTACATAACTTGATTTTTCCTTCCATTATAGTGTGAAATAGTCATAAAAGGAACTCGCATTTTACCCCTGTCCTGATTTTCTGGTATTCTGCCTTAGGCTTAGTGTGCAATAAAATAGAAAAATCTTGCTAACTTCACTGTGTCATCTCATTCAACATATTCTATTACCAAGAAAACAAATTGTTGAATACATTGCTTACCTTAGCAGTATGTAAATAAGGAAAATATAGAAAATGTTATACAATTATTATTGGTAATATAATTATCTAAAACCATAAACCAATTTCAAGAGAATATACTCTATTTGGGTCTTTCGGTAAGATGTCACAATGGAGATTATAAAAGTTGCCAGACTGTAGTGCATTTGATTATATACAAGACAAGCTACTGACTACTGAACTTCTGCTACTCATAAGCAAAAAGGGAACCTTAATAATTAGTGTAATGCTTATGTTGTGTGCGATAATCCTTTCTACGTATTCGAACCTGCCGCCAAATAATGAACCGCTTACATACTCGGTGTACCGAGCCGTATAATGTCACAGAACCGAACCGTCCCCAGCCCTACAATGCACTACGTGTTTTTAAATTATTTTTTAAAGCTGTGCAAGCTTGATACGGGGGAAGTTTGGAAAGTAGGTTCCGGTCTCGTTATTCACGAGCAGGAGAAGCGATAAAAGCGTTGTTGTTGATATGCTATGTAAGCGTGATTCAGTGTACATTCTTGGCAGTGTCAGTGCGAGGTTGCATTCGACATTTTCTTTCACCAAGACAGGCTTGTAAAACATGTGCAGCAACAGAAGCTGCCGCTAAGTTCAAAGTACTGTGTTCCTCTCACGAGAATGCGTCTGTAAGGAATGTGTTGACATCAACAATTCTATAGCTATCTGATTATATCAACAAGACTTACGGCCATTTAGAAAACATACCTTCTTCTGCTAGTAATGCTGAATGACCAGTTGCTTTTGTTTGCTTTCCTCGTCACAGATTTTAACAACGTTAGCAACTATTTGACTGTGTAGAGTTCTTCCTTTCTTACTGGGCATTGTAAATAACTTTATAAATAATCAGAAAACACTTACACACTGGAATACTAATGTTGCGCGATGTTTTTAATGTAGACAGTAGATCTATTTATGACATCACCGTGACCTACCACGTGGTACTATCACCCCTCACTTTTCCGGAGAGTAGAACGCCCCGTAAACGTTTTCTCGTCAAAGGCCTACAGTACGTGCTGATATGGTTTCTGCGTGGTGGGTGGCAAAACGGCAGCTTCAATTCGTGAGATTACTGCAGTGTACGGGAACATTATGTTGAGAGTATTGTTCCACGTTCGTGCCGTCAATTCCAAGATAAACGCACTAACATCCATGATGAACAAAGAAGTGGACAAGTGGAAATGAACTTCTTGCGAATGTGAATGACGTGGACAGACAAAAGCCCATTTCACAATTTCAGAACTCCATGAACATTTTTCACAAACCAATAGCACCGTGTTTATGAAGTGGTGACACAAAGGTTAAGCTATGACAAGTTTAGCACTCGGTGGGTGCCACAATTATTTGTCTGAAGCCCAAAAACCATGAGGATGAGAGCAGTACTGACATTCCTCCAATGCTACGAGAGTGACGGTGAAAGCTTTCTCGACCAGATGGTCACGAGAGATGAAATGTAGGTTCCGTACGTGAACATAAGAAAAAAAGAAACAAACAAAGAAAGAAGATTCAGGGACATGGAATCACATCAACCCCCCTACGAAACCACAAAAGTGCCTCCAAACATTTTCAACAAAGAAACCCATGGCATCCCTTTTTGGGACAAGCAAAGTGTATTGCTGGTGGCATGGGCGTCGCCAGGATTTTTCTTAAGAGGGGACAAAAATGAACATAATTCACAACACGCAATTTCTTATTCCCCGATTTTACATACGATAGTATACTATATAGTTACTAACCTTGGTTTTCAGATGCGTTCGCTACTGCGGAGTACCTATTAGTGTCGATTTGTCCATGCGTCTGTCTGTACTCAAGAATAGCTGAGATTTTTTTTGCATAGGAGTTTAGCGGAAATTTGTTGACGTGTTTCAAGTTTGTTTAAATTCGGTACAGCATCAAGGTTAGTATGTATGGAGAGCATTTAAATCTTTATGCGCACCAGTGCACTTAAGGAGTGGAGATTTTTACTTAGAGTTTTAAGCAATTCTTCAATATATTTCAAATATGATTAAAATCTGTGGGAAAATAGAGGCTTTGGATATTGATCTCTAATAAGTTTTTGCGCTCCACTTTCCTTACCAGTCATAACTAAGCAACCGTCGTATCCCTGTCCAAGAAGCTTGTTCATGCCAACACCAGCTTCAGTTAAAAATGTAATGACATAAAGTCAAGAAATTCTTCTCGAACAATAAAGCGCATCCCTATAGAGAGCTGCTACTAGGGTCATCAGATTAAGCGGCCACGCTTTTAATGGCACCTAGATCGCGGTCGCGCACCTCTTTCCTCCCGACATTATTTCCCCGCACAGACCGTCTTATGCTTTGAAACAAACAGAATGAACGGACAAGGTGTTGAACAAGGAACCAATATTATTTCACAAATTACAATACAGAATGTCCCTTACCTTGCTTACCATTTCAAAGAATATGTTGGGAATGTTCTCCTTGTGCTCGAAGATAAGTATTGCAGCGTCGTAAGAGATTATCATAAACGTATTGCAATTCTTCTTGGGATATGTCGGTTATTCTTTCCCGTATACTATTTTGCAGTTCTTGTATTGTTCGGGAATTAGATTTATACACTTTGTCTTTCAAGATGATTCACAATTAAAAACTGTAAGGCTGAGGTCTGGGGATCGAACGGGCCAAATCCCTGCACTGATCATTCTGTCACCAAAGACGTCAGCAATTGCATCCAAAAACGTGAGAGCTGTATGGACTGTAGCCCGTTTTGTTGAACTAGACGGTGCATTCGCTCTTCAGCTGTCAATTAGGGGGAAAATGTTCCAAAATTAAGGTTTTATAGCGTGCAGCATTAATTGGTTCGTGAAAAAAAAACGCTAATGATTCTAGTCGCACTCAGAGCACACCGAACAATGACATTAGAATCATGTAATGGACTTTGCTGTGTGAGTTTTGGGTTTTAAGTTGCGATTATTTTTAGAGTTAGCTCGTCCATTCAAGTGAAACCACGCCTCGTCACCGAATAACACAAATTGTGGGTTTATGTTGCCGCTACGCACAGACTCCAGAATCCAGTTGCAAAACTGTATTCTTCTGAACGTCCCTCTCCTTCAAGGCTTGCACTTCTGTTGTTTTATAAGGCCATAATTTGAGTAGTTTTGTTGCTTTTTGTACTGACCCATAGCTGATTCCTGCTTGCTGTGCTAACTTCGAGAGAGACTGTGGCGAACGTTCTAACCACGCATCAATATCATCTATCCTTTACTCTTTTAAAACGTGACGTTTTCGATTTTTTTTCCGGTCTAACACTGATCCCATACTTTTGAATTTCTTGAGTATTTTATTAACTGTACTGCTGTTAGCCGGATCAATATCAGGAAAGCGTTCCCGAAAGGCTTTACGACACAGAGACGAGATTGTGTTTTACAAAGTTGCAACAAATGACAAACCTTTGTTCTATAGTAAATTGGATCATGACTGGACTAACATACAACTGAAAACAACCAAAGAACGTTATCTACTGCCTTCGTTTGTCATACGTGGCTTTAGTCGGGTCACGCCATCCATATGCGCAATAACAGGGACTGGAATCTCAGCAGGCGAGTGGCTAGCGCCCGAGACCAAGGGCCGATAAGAGCGTGGTCGCTTATTCTGATGGCACCGTATTTTTCTGCTATATCTGCGGATTCGTCAGCTAGCACTGAGAATGCAATATTTTCATTGAGTAAGGAAATCAACGTCTTCTGAATAATCTGTCTGCAAAGTGTAATTAGTTCATTTTGAATTTGCACAGAAGTGCATTTAACGTTTCCGCTACGTTTAATGAAGTGATCTTTTAAGATGATGTCCGTGGCACCGCCTCTAAAATCAAGTGGAAAACGCCGAAAGATGAATTCTTACCACGAAGAGGTAAGTAATTGAGCTCCACAAAAAGCAATACAAGAAATTATAACATTATAACATTGATTTAGGCATGGAGCTAAATAGGATCCATAGAGTGGTTGCTTATGATCATTCAGAATGGCTGAAATCCTACATTCAGATAAATACAGAGAGCCGTGCAAGGGAAACTTCCAAATTCGGTCAGAATTTATGGAAGAAAATTAATAACTCTGTGTATGGCAAATTCATTGAGAATGTACGTAAATACAATGACTTCCGTATCTTACAAGTTGGAAGCAATGCAAGAAGTTGACAGCGCGACCAACTTACGTTCGGAGCACTTTATTTGCAGAAAATCTTGTAGGGATAGAACTCGCCAAAGAGGAAGTGCACATGAATAAACCCATCTATTTAGAGCAAGCCATCCTTGACAGCTCAAAACACCTCATGTACAGTTTCTATTACAAGATATTGAAGCCTAACCTAGAGAGTTTAATTTTGAATTATATGGACACTGATTCATTTAACTGGAAACTTCAAGTAATATCTACAAATTTATCAAGGAAAACCAGGAACACTTTGATACGTCAAATTATGAAGCACAAAACAGTTATGGAATTACACAGCAAAACAAAAAAGTGATCGGGTAGTTCAAGGATGAGCTTGCAGGGATCTCTATGATAGAATATGTTGGGTTAAGGTCCAAACTCTATGCATACAGATATGAGGATGAAAGCAAAGGGCATCAACAAGACCGACATGCAGAGTATAAATTTTGAGCATTATTTCGGCATTATATTACAAAAACCATCTTAACAAAAACAACATTTCGAAGCTTCAGGCATAAAGTCTCGGCCATACAGATGAATAAGGTCGCACTCTGTGGTAGAGACGATAAAAGAAAACTTGTTGAAAGCTCAGACCATACAAGCACGTGACTATATATTTACATTTTTTAGTTTCATGAATTTTTTAATTTAAATGTTTTGTGTCTATATATTTATTGATTTTTTAATTATATAAAATACAAGCAGAATGTAACCTTATGATCGTGTGTTTATGTATATATGGGGTTTAATCATAAAATGCGAGAAATAATGTATCTGTATATACGTAAATTTTTTAGTTTCATGAATTTTTAAATTTAACTCTTTGTGTTTATATATTTATTGTTTTTAAATGATAAAATGCAAGTAAAAAGTGTAACCCAGCGGTCACAAAACGCATTAACCATTGTAAAAAAAATCTGTTTTGAATAATGAATTTTATATATTCATCTTGCTTATTATTTTAGAGGAAAAATGCCTTTACTGGAAAAGTTCTATATTATGACATAAAAAACACATATTATTGTGAAATGAAAGTCTGTTTATTTTCATTATTATTTTTTTATACAATAAACCCCTTCTGTCAATCCAATGAGTATTAGGGAATCTATACCACTTTTCAAGAATCCTATTTCCCTGCCTGCGTAATACTTTCTCCACTGTATTAGGGTACAGTGTGAACCGCAGTTCATGTCCATAAAAGGACCCGTGTACCTCATCTCCGTGATTACTTTGTAGCATGTATGTAACGGGATTGGTGTGATTGACTCGAACAACTTGAAATATATCAACACTCCAATTAGCTTCAAAACCCTTTTCAAAATGTCCCTTGTCCTTGGATACCCTCACATAATCACCAACACTAAACTCTCTTGCCCCTCTCTTCTCTCTTGGATCTTGAGTGTAGTTATATAAAGTCAGAAGAAGATCAGTGTTCTTCACCTCTATAGACTTCATTCGAATAGTGGTGTGGTAAGTGTTGTTATGTCCTACAATGATTTGAGGTAAAAGATCTAGCCACTTGTATGATCCTTGGGCTAGAAATTCGCAATACATCATATTTTCTAAAGTTCTTATTAACCGTTCAACAGTCGCTGCCTTCATGCGTATGAGTACTGTAGTAATTGACATTATATTTTGCCATTAAATTTTTAAAATGCTTATTATAAAATTCTTTCCCATTATCACTCTGTATGTTCTTGGGTGGGGTTACCATTTCTTGCAGTATATCTTCCATAGCCTTTGCTACTTGAAGTCCTGTCTTGTCCTTTAGCGGTCTCGCACATGCCGTTTTAAAGTAGGAGTTGATTGCAATGATGATGTACTTGAAATTCCTATTGATTTTTGCATGCGGTATCATCTACACCAAGTCGATCTGTACCAAGTCATGGAGTCCCTTGCTGATAATCTTTCGACGCATGAAGTTTCTCCGGGCTGGAGCATGGCGCTCGCCTGCTATATTTTGCTTCATTGATGTCGTGCTATAATCTTTGCCGCGTTTAGTTTTTGAATAATCTCTTCAATTTGTTGAATATGATTGTTATTGCCCACGTCTCTGGATGCCACAAGTAGCTTAAGGCGATTCACCAGATCATTAGGGTCGGTCCAGTAGATGCAGTCTTGCCTCGTACTAGGGCGATGTTCTTTCCACTGTAATCGTAATCCCTTGTGTTTCGTTACTAGAGGACGTATTACGCTTTTATACTTGTAGGAATTGCCCGATCTCAGCTGCCCATGCTTACTGAAGTTTCTTCGATGAACATGTGTTGCTTTAAGTATTTTACCGTATGTTTCAAGGTTATCTTCAGTGTATGCATGCATTTCAGGTATTCTCTTGAAGATGAGCTCCTTAAATCCAGGTGTGGTTTCATACCTTTCGTCGCCTATTCGAACTTTATTATTGATGAAATCAATGATCTTGTTCCCGTTCATGTAGTTGCCATCCTACCTTTATTAAGGTAGTTGTAGAGTTTCTCGTCTTTCGGTGATTCCTCCTTGCTTGTAGTCTTTTTCTGTGTTTCAAGTATATCCTGAAGCGGATCTGTCAATGGTTGAAGAACTTCACTCATCACTCTCTGGGTTTCAAATCGCTGGCCTTTAACAGAGCGTAACTTTTCTCTTATAGCCTTCGTGTGCATAGCTACAGATTCTTTAAGTCGTTTGCACTCGCTGTCCATCTTGAAATGACACTGAAATTAGACTTTCGCATTAAGATATCCCTATTTATTTAGCTGAATTCAGTTTGTAGGAGATTTTCAGCTGAATATTTCGAAAATGGTCATTCCTTACACCATTTGCAGGGCAGTGAAGCTTAGTCTATCGCCATTTGCAACTGATGCAAGCAGAGCTCTAACCGACTTGTTACTTATTTCAAATAATGTATCAGGTCTTACAGTAGGAAGTGTTGGTGACGTCGTATAGAAGGAAATTATCTCCCCGTTTGCATTTGATTTGTAGTATTCTAGGTTTGTTGTTAACATGTACCTCTGTGATTTCCCTCTGAAAGGCAATGAGTGCAATGTAATTATGTGCTCCCCTCTCATTTGCTCTACTAACTCATTTATAACTCTCATTTGTGCTTTAAGTGTATTGACATTATCCATTGTAGTTGTCAGATGCTTATCCATTGATTTCTGACGGTTCGCCATAGTTTCCATGTGTTTTTCCACTGTTTCTGTAAGAGCGGTACTTATTGCACCAAGTCTGCTGTTTAAATCTTGTTGTATTTCATTTCGGTTCCTTCCCAGGAGAACTTTAACAAACTTTTTTGTTGCTGCATCACTGTCATCGACAGGATCTGCTACTTCTATTAGTCTTCTTTTTTGAAATAAAACGTTACTGTGTAAATCGAGTGGCGGTGTTCTTGCACTTATATATTCTAATACATGCTTCTTATTCGGCACATCATGACCCTCTTGAGGTGACAGCATTATCCTCAATCTTACCGTGTCCAGGATGATGCTTCCATCGTCGCGTTCAAGGGTATTTTTATATAGATATTCCATTAGATCGTCATGTTACACGTATAGCGACTTCTGGATGTGATCCCTTAGCGTAGTTTAAAGTTCGCCCAAGCGCTGATATGTAGTTTTTCTGTGAGCTCCTGCATTCGATTTTCAGTAGAAAACGTAAGCGCATCCACGTAGCGTTTAGTGCTTGCGTCGTCGTCCTCCTGAGGATCCTGAACAATGCACAGTCTCTTGTTCCTGAATTAGTAATTTCCTTTTCCATCTCTGTTTATGATGAACTGATGTAGTGACCTTCTCAATGGTGCAGTCCGCTTTAATCCAACTTGTCAATACTCACGATGGACTAAGAATGAGCAATTTCTTTATTATCAACTTTAATATATACATCGAATCCGCACCTATATCGACCGTCATTCATGGGAAATTCGGGAACTATCACCATAAAAGGTTTTTCTTCTGAAGAGCTCTCCCAAACACCTTTGCACAAATCTTTAAATTCCGTATACGGCATGTCCGTGTTTACGTAATCTTCATATATATGCTTCAAGTTTAAATTATTCTGGCTGAAGAGTATGATCATGTTCGCATTATCTCGAATTAAATTCTTTGGTGTTTTTGCATAGGATTGTGCCAGATATATAGAATCCACATTTCGATCTGCCCTTGATGTAAAACAAGGCAATCTTGTCCTGCTTTTCAGTGATGACATCGTCAAATATAAACATTGAATTTTCTTTAATCTCTGACGGGTGCAAGACGCTTTCTTCGTCTTTATGAGTATACACTCCTATACCCTCAATGTTTTCAAGCAGCTTAACGAGATATTGATACTTTGGCTGGTATAGCGACTTTGAATAAATGTACACGTTTTCAAAACGTAGTCCATTCTCGTGAAGTATCATATTGAATAATACATTTGTTTTTCCTGCACTGGAGCTGCCTAGGATTAGCGCTCCAACATTGCCAGGAAACAGCTTTCCGTGACGATCGCGTCTAAAGTCGCTTTCAAAGTCTAGCACCTAAATAGGCAGCGAGCAATCTTGCTTCACCAACTCCATCGTGGCAACTAAAATAAAATAAATCACCCTTAATGTATATATGCTAATGAATATAGGCAATGACAGAGTATAAAAGAACTATGCAGTAATAAAATCAATTGGTATATCATGAGAGCTAAGAGGGTTAGGATCGCAAGCGGTTCCGGTTTAATTAACTCTCTCATTAACTTGCTACCATTTGAAGCACATTTGCCTAGTTACAGATACTGCGGACCTGGGACAAAGCTAGAAAAAAATTAAAGAGAGGAGACCCTGGAATCAACCAATTAGACGAAGCGTGCAAACTTCACGACATTGCCTACGTTCAGCATAAGGACTCTGGTTCGACAAACATTGCAGACAAAATATTGGCTGAAAAGGTGTGCAAAAGAGTGCAATCATTGATGCTACATTAGGTGAAAAGCTGGCAGCGCGACTAGTAACAACAATTATGAAGGGAAAGGTAGCTCTCGGTACTGGATCCAAGCAGAAGAAACGAGAAGGATTTATACCTCTCATACCAATTTTTGCAGCCCTAGGAGTGCAGCACAAATATCCTCAGCCGTAAATAAGAAAAAGGCTGCAGATAAACAACTTCTCGAAATGATGAGACATAACAGAGTAATTGAAGCATAAGGGAGAGGCCTACGAGTGAAGAAGAATAAGGCGAGGAACACCGAAAGAAAGCAGAGCAAGAAAGGGAACTAAAACACTCCGGTAGAGGGCTATACTTGTCCCGGAAAAACCATTGAGTAACAGAGATCTCAACTTGTATGCCCAACGTTTAAAGATTCCTCATTTTAGAGGTGTATACATGATCAATCAGGTACCATCAAGACCTCGTTACACAGAGACAATTATTGTGAATCTCGATATTACAGAGAATGAAGGCACTCATTGGGTTGCTATAAAGAAGGATGGCAACTTCGATAGCTTTGGAAGCTTGAAACCTCCAAAAGAGATAGAAAGGTACCTCAGAGGCGTTAAGGTGCTGTATAGCACTAAGAGGTTTCAGAGTTTCAGCTCAGTAATCTGCGGACACTTGTGCTTGCAATTTCTTTCGCAATGAGTTACACTATTGCTGTCAGTGACAACGAGCCTGTTCTTATTACATACCTGAATCCCGCTCTTCAGATAGATCCAAAGGGTCATTATGAGATTGCTCTGCCGAATTTTGAAACCTTCTATTCTATTCCCAATGATGATCAGAGTAATAATAAATTTCATTACATTCATAATGATGAAATTAAGATCATTGATATACCCGAATACACGAGATTGCTGATATTAATGAATACTTCAGAGATAAGCTGGGGGTGGATGAGAATGTCTTCTTTATTAGACCTAATAATAACAGAATGAAGGCTGAAATTAAATGTCCTTTCACTGTTGATTTTCCAATGATCGTTCTATAAGATCGCTCTTGGGTTTTAGTGACAATGATATTCCAGCTAATCAGCTGACTGAATCTGATTTCCTGGTGAATATATTTAAGATGAGCATCATACGAATGGAGTGCAGCATTCCAACGGGCTCTTTCATCGACGATAAAGTGGACCCTCGATCTATGAGTTTTTCTCATCTGTTCCGCCTTGATATCATATTTCTCAAGAACCATCAAATCCCATTTACCTTCCAATCATTAACACCGATGTCAAAGAGCAAATTAGTCTTCGTGCAATGGACCAGAACGGTAATATCATTGATTTTAGACATGAAGATATAAGCATAAGGCTTCACATCCGTTGCAATGGTAATAGATTTTACAAGAAGTCAGCGACGTCGAGTTTATAATACTGGAGTGATTCGACGCCCGCATCATACACTGCCTTTGACACCCAGCGGGTTAACATCGCGCAATCATACGTGCAGTGCACGTGCACGCACACACACATAACCTACTTACACTTCCTCCAAACACACGAACCTGCATGAAAGCCTACGAGCATGGATATACATGTACAACCTATTCTAACTCTCTGTTTTAGCACCAATTGTCTCTTTCAAACAGAGATGTTAAAAACCTTTATGTGTATTTCTCTCTATAATAGAAGTTATCATTCCTCTGCACCTCACTGCAACCCTCGCCACCAAGTTCTTCTCGATTCTCATGCATAGAGAAAAAACACATTCCTCCCCCCACCCCCGCCAGTCCTCTCTGCATGTCATTACATGTAACAGAAAACACTAGTCTTCTATCTCGTGTATATAAGGAACCCCTTCTCCAACTGCTCGGAATATTATTCGAGGTGTAGTCGAGACGATAATAGAATGGAAGATTTTTGGAGCGAATGTGGAGAACAGCCATACCATTATACATACTATCATAAAGAGTCATTCAATGGCATCATGCATTCTGTAGTGTGTAACATGCCTTCTATTATGACCAGATAACTTCTCGAGGCATATGCACAGACAACTGCCCAGTCTACAAAAGAAGCATTATGTAAGTACAGATTTTTTTGTTCTTGAGTGCAATTGTTCTCTAAAGAAGAGTGAAAACAAAATCGCTCATTTTTTGTATTTCTTTCCAGGGAGACTGATTCGGAAAGTGACGGTGAGATAGACAGCATCATTTCAAGTCACAGCTCTCTGTGGCATTCAGAGTACTCCAATGGATATACTCATTCTGTACTGTGTATAAAGCCCGAGGTGCACGACCAGACGACGTCATACTTTCCATGCAATGAGAGCTGCAGTGTATTCCTCTTCAGGCAGAGGAATTTAAAGTAAGTAGCTCTTTAAAATATGCGTCATAATTGTACATGGGTATCGTCATATAAGCAACCTCAGAGATCATTAATGTAAACATTAATTGCGTAGGCGATACTAACGTGCATTTCTATTGCGATACGTAGTACTATAGTACAGGAGTATATAAACGTAACTAACATTGGAAATTATATCTGCAGAATTCGAATGACGACCCCTGTACCTAAAAACGAGATAGATTTGGGTGATAAAGAATCTGAAGATATAGTGGAATACCCCCTTGCAGCGCAGTGTGCTAATCACATAGAGAGGAACAGAAGGAGTCCAATTTCCAAGCGGTCAGGGATCTAACACCGACGACCTCACAACCTCCCCGTGGCAAAGTGGTAGAACTCAGGTAAACATTGACGTGAGTATTTTCATATCTAGAAAAATCCATGTTTCGTTTCCCTGTAACCTAACAAAATGTAATTCTTTTCAGGCTACCTGCACTTACAAAAGCATGTTTTCTAAGGCTTTTATTCGGCAATGTTTCAGACGCTGCAATAAGAGGAAGAAGAAGAGGAACAGCTTTGCAGATCTGCAAAGGAGGTTGATGTTCTTGGAGGATAGAATAACAAGCATCGACACCCCCAAGAATCATGCCGGTAAGAAGCGGGTGCCGAGACGTCTACATCGCGAGAAGACACAACGTTAAGATAGGGCTCTTCTACGATCTTCCAGTGCTTATACTGAAAAACACAGACAAGTTTGTATACATGACAATGCAAGACTGGGAGATAATTCGAGAGTCTACCTATATTCAAAGCATTCCTGCAATCGAGAAAGTGTCCGCGAGTGGAATATTGTGAAAATATTGTTTTCTCTTATAATATCATTGCTCATATGGAAGAGACTAAAATACTATTTTTGAACACTAATTTAAATTATTGTGAAATACTTTCAAATAGTGATGAATTTTGCAGCCTAAAAACACTTGAATCATTTATAGATTACCATTTAGGTAACCTAGCTGTTGGAAGTGTAACGTAATATGCTAGAACGGAGTTGGAGGAGGAAAGTGCTGTAATTGTATGACAAAATATAATAAAAAGAATGAAGGTATGCTTTAACATCATGCTTTTACATCATGCTTTTATTCATTAAAAAGTCCTTGCAATCAATGAAAAAGAAATCATTACATTACAATGATTAGTTTAAAATATAAGCTGCATCACATGAGTCAGAGACTTGTATGTACATACTTTATCATGAATTATTAAACAATACAATGAGGTCTGTGCAGGAATATTTGCACTAGCATGAATTTCTATTCTGATGTTGACACCACCATTTACAACTTCCTCTGGTTGATGTGAGCAATCTATAACAAATATAGGAGCACATTTAAGAAAATCTTTTCTCTTCAATAAAGGATAATTGTCTTTTTCATAATATGAGCTTTGAAACTTTGAGTACATAACATATAATGTTGCAAATCTCGAGTTTCCAAAGTCCAAATTCATGTCATTGTAGGGATAACATTCACTATTAAGATAAAGTCTCAAATTAGTTATGTTACAATTATCAAAAAGGGAACATGCTTTAGATACATTACTGGATCTTAAAGTCTGGACACCCAAAATGATAAATCTCGGCTTCTCCATTTTTGATGTCGTGGCGACATTCCAGGTGAATGATTTAGTTTGCGGCACAGCAGACTGAGTATGCAGATTCATGGTCCTAAATGGGAGATAAAGCGCCTTGTCTGAGTTTATAATCTTGAGGATTTCAACCTTTTCAGCATCAGAAAGTCGAATCACAGGCATTCTCCACTCGATTCGCACAGTTTAACGGCGGCATTCTCACCACCCTGAGGCGCTATAATACAGTTTTTAGAGTCTTTGGATCGAATCAGCACCAACTCAAACTTGCTATTGAGTATGAGTTCCTTGTGGTCGTCAGCAAATCCCAGAAACGTCGAAAGCGGCCCTATAGCATTGAAGGCTCCATTTGCTGCATGCACAATGCTCATGTCTTCTCCAGGATAACACCATCTAGCATTCAGCAGATGATCAGATTCCATTGGGTTGAGAGCAGCATAGTTGCGTAAAGTTGAGGCGATCCCGGAGTTTCTGGTTCGATCAATAGTTAAGCCATTCATATGCAGTCGAATCTCCTCCAACATGAATGCAATAGCGTTATTGGTAAGCTTTGCAGTAGTAGCTGCACCACTTGGTTTAGTAAAACTCCCCTCGATGTATAGATAACTTCGATTAGGCAATGTATATAAATCGTCAGCTTGACAAGGGATTCTAATTTCGTCATTAAAGTACAGAGCTGATCTGACGGCAAAAACACATGTTCCTCTTCTTTGGTGATCTTGTCGTCTACTCTCGGTGTCTCGTCAACATTGAAGATGTCCATGATTATATTATTCTGAAGACCAATGCCTGGAGGAACTGATGATTGCGCGATGTGCACTGGTGTATGTGTGTATGTTTGTAGGTATGTGCGAACGTGTGTGTGTGGTAAGTGTGTGCATGTGTGTGCGTATGCGTGTGTGTGCTTGTAAGTTTGTAGACGTATGTGTGTGAGTACTCTAGTGTATGTGTGTGCGTGTGTCAGTGCACTGGAGTATGTGTGTCTGAGTGTGTGAGTGAATTGGTGTATGTATACGTATGCGTAACGGTTCTGTGTATGTATTCGTGCACATATGAATACTTGGATGTATGCATGTCAAGAAGAAAGAAAGAGGGAAAAGAAAGAAAAAGAGAGAAGAAGAAAGAAAACAAAGAATCGTGTGCTGGCATCGGGATACCTAAGTATACACATAGGTTTATATAAATAATTATGTTTGTTAAATATATTTTTAATCTGACCGTGTATACTCCCATAGTTTAATATTTATTAAGCATTAGAGTTTCGCAGGGTAAGATTTGAACTGGGACCTCTGGGTACCTAAGAACACCCTGTAATAAAGATCGTAATGATATATAAACATTATCATGATTTACCCTACTCCTCTATGTTCCTAAAGTTTATTAGTTATTAAGCATTAATGTTTCACTACACTAAGACACGAACTCGGAACTCTGGATAGCCGAGAACGTCTTTCATTAATCAGGGTAATAATATAATAATGTTTTACCCTATCAAAGTATCAATTCTTCATTAGCAATTAAAACATTAAACTTTTGCCTGCAGTAAGATTCGAACACAGACCTAAGAATATCTAAGTATACACAGAGGTTTAATATAGGTAATGATCTATGTTAAACACGTTTTTGATATCGCTGTTTGAAAGAGACAATATGCGCAAAAACAGAGAGTTGAACTTTTATAACTATGTTCCGTGATGCCTGTAGGTCGTCGTGCAGGATCATGTACTTGGTAGAAGTGTTAGAGTTCGGAAATGTCCGTAGGTCTTCGGCTGCTCTCAGAGAGAACCGCCCGCGGGGACAGAATCGGTGCCATGATGGCGATGTCTAGCGGAGTGGAATTTATTGCCTAGCAGGTAGATGAAACTTGCCTCGTGGGAAATGGGTCTCTCTCTCTTTTCTACAGTCAAACAAAGACAGGGCTTGTTATAATAGTACCAAGAGTTCTTTTGTTATCGCTGCGCCAGACTGTCTCTTTGTTATATTCACCTAACATGTAGGTGTACAGGAATTCAATAGGGTGGAGACAATAGTGTCTCCTCTTTTGTTAGCACGGCTCCTGTCTGCTCTTTTGTTATATTGCGGTGGATGGGCTGCTACATGGGTGTCCTTCCTAATGAACACTTATGCGGGACAATAGAAGGGAGATAATAGCATCTGCTTCTTTGTTATCGCTCTTTTGTTAGCACGGCACAACACTGCTCTATTGTTATATTGCACGTGTTTGGAGACAGAATTCAGCTTGGGGGAGGGGGTTGTTGCAGGTGGCCTTCCTAACGACCACGTGAGCAGCGAATGGAATGGAGACAATAGCATCTGCCTCTTTGTTACAATATTGTTCATTTTGACAGGGGATGTACAAGCTTAATTGCAAGCCTGTCAACCTTTCCATTATACTTCACAAAATTTATGACCTCAGCTGCAACCAAAGTGGTACCAGGGGCGTGGCAGGGATGGGGAGACCTAATTAACATATTAATTATACATTCCTGCATATTAAGTGATTTAGAGCTCTCATTTTATAACTACTGGGATTTGGGGGTTTTTCCACTAAAGACCCCTCCGCGAATACCGTACAAATGATCTATACTTGGGTCTTTTTTGTTAAAGTTCCTGAATAATGCGTTTCTTTGTATTACAGTTTTAACCACAATTCCTGACACCTATAATTCGTTTTCCCTACCTCTCCCATATAAACGCATTTCGCTTCTTCAACCCCTGTCTAGCCTAGCATCAGCCCTCGTATTCCCTATCTCTCCCATGTAAACGCATTTTCCTCCAGGAACCGCCGCATCTCTCCCCATTTTCCCTATCCTTTCCCATAGAAACGCAAAACCTGCCTCAGGAACCCCCTATATAAACAACTGACCTTGATAAGAAAAAAGATCTGTCATATGTAAGATCAATGTTATGACGGTGCTTTTGGTACATTTTAGTGGACAAATTAAAATGTTATAACTACTCATGGTGCTTATAGTGTGATTAAAATTATCTAAGCAATAGATTTTAGAGTGTTAATTTTACTACTCTTATACTATGCTTATTCTATTCAGAAATCTCAGGTTTATTAATGTGAATTCTTGAGTCCCTCAGGGAATTGTTTTGGGTCCCGCTTTGCTTTTTATCTGTTGTCAAGACTTCTTCTTCTTCTCTTCGTGGAGTAGGAGAATCTCCTGTTCCGTCCTGAATTCTCCATTTTGCTCTTAGTCGACCAACATCTCTTCTCCCTCGTGGTTTATAAATCAGTGCCTGTTTCGGGAGTCGTCCCTTATTCATTCAACTCAGATGCTTTAGCCAACGAGTCCGTATTATTTTATCTTCTCAATAACTGGGAGTAAGTTTAGTTCATTCCTTATATCCTCTATTTTTATATCTTCCTTATGGACAATTCTCAGCAAGCTAAACCGGATGGATATAATGGTAACGACCATGGCAAGAACAGAAAAACGAGCAATTCTTAAGGACACGATAAATATAGGAGTATGGCACGTAAAAGAAATAAGAAATAAAGAGAAAAAGCTGGAAAATAAACTTATTTTGATTTCTAATGACTTATTACAGAGAGAGAGTTAAATAACTACGAAACGGCTGCGCGGTTTTTTTTACTTTCTCTACTACGTATAGTAAATAGGGGAAGTATTGTATTCCACCCAATCATTAGATACCGAGATTTCACCGGAAATATATGTTTTGAGACCCCCTGAATTAAAAAAAAACATTTTTGGAAACATGTCCGTGTGAGTCTGTGTGTCTGTGAACAGCATAACTCAGAAACGAAGAGTCGGATAAACACCAAACTTGGTATTTAGGTTCAGTATCTTCCAGAGATGCGACACCAAGGTTTCAAGAAAATCTCCCCACAGCAGATTACCCTTTACATGGAACATTTTTCGAAAATTTTAATTTTCTCAAAAATGGCTCTAACGATTTTGATTAAAATATCGTGTGTTTAAGATATTTTCATGACAAAAAAACGTATATCTTGAATTTTCTGGGAATATCTCCAAAAGTATTCTTCATTGTGAGCGACGTTTGCATAACTGGTAAACCATAAGAGATAGACAAAATTTTACTACATAAAAATGTAGATCGCGTTAAAATACACAATTAAGTTATATACAGTTTTTGTTGAGTGAACCATTTTCGAGATGTTGCTTGTTATTCCCTTAAATTCTTCAATAGTTATTTTCTCAAATGGCAATTCGTTGTTCATTTTTGTGTCTTGGATATGCAAAGAGTATTAATCTGTGGCAAAGAGAATGGTGCTGCACATAGCAACCAGATATTAAGAGATATGTCTATGCTTAAAGGCTACTGTATTTCTATATGCCCTTGCAAATACAAAACAAGGGGAACATAGTAGGCCTTAAGCGATAGTCAAATACTTTTAGAACTGATCGCTATGTGAAAATTGTATTCTCTTTGCATGTCAAAAGATCGTTTCTGCAAATGCTTATCTCGATTAAAATGAAATAGATGGAGAATAAGAGTTTGTAAAAAAAGTTTGTACAAGAGTAGAGAAAGTCATGTGAGTGTAACACATCAGAGTTTTTACGCCCCCAAAAAATCCATCGCCCCCGCCGGATTTGAACCCGCGACATCGTGTCCTAAAGCCTGTATGATAACTGCTACACCACGGAGGACGACCCGGCTGCGTGTTGTTTTTCCTGTCAGCGTCTTCGGCGCTCGTTGCCGTCTGTCGCTATCATATAAAGGCGCGGATGAAACCATACAAAATTGTTAAAACTACTTTTAAAGGCTTTACTTACCAACTTTATGAATGGAGGTGCTGAAACTGGCCACCGTCGTTGTCCATACATTTTTGGCACTTATTTGGGAAACTATCTTTCACTCGCCGTAGCTCACGTTGAGAAATGCTGGCCATTTCCTGGCGGATATTTTGTTTTAATTCTTCCAGGGTGTGTGGGTTTGCCTTGTACGCTTTATGTTTTAAGTTACCCCAGAGATAGAAATCGCAGGGGTTAGGTCAGGGGACCGAGGGGGCCACAAATCTCTACTAATAATCCTGTCCTCGCACACACTTTCAATTGTTCTCCTTGAAATATTGACCGTATGAGCTGTTGCAGAGTCTTGTTGAAAAAAGGCAAAATCACGCCAGTAGGGGCAAATTGAGAGTTGAAGCACATTTAATATGCATGGAATTCCTATTCATATGCAAATGAGCTCCCCTCTCCCACTTCCCCCCATTCCACCCCCACCTCCATGGTAGTTTTAGTTGCAGCTGCAGTCGTAAATCTTGTTGAGTACAATGGAAGCTTGACAGTTAAGCAATTAAGGTTATCCTTCGCCTGTCAAAACGAACAAAGGGGTCATAAAATTAAGGTTCTGTAACAAAGGCGAGATGTTTTTCCTACCCATTCCACATCCAGCCACTTCTGCACCTGTTGCAGTTACCCACCCCCACTTCCATTGTTTCTCGAACACGTGCGGGACCAAAGAGCTTACTGGACAAAGGAAGGGATTTCTATTGTGTGCCTTTCTATTGTCCGGGGCAAGGCTACATTCTGGCATACTCATTCCACTAGCTTTTAACAAAAGAACAATGCTACTCTTCAGCTGTCAAAATGAACAAAGCCCTGATGAATTAGGGTCGTGACAAAGAGAACCTAAAGCCAGTTAACAGAGAAACCATGTCTATTGTCCGGAGCAAGGCTTTATTTCTCATTCCACTGCCCCATAACAAAGCCGGTCCCTTGCCATTGTTTCTCGAACACTGCTAGCTTAACTAAAGAATCTGAAGGTGGCTTCATGCTCGTCCTGTCCTTGTTCACGTGAAAGAGAGAGAAGCTTGTTTACCAGCTATACGTAAACAACGTCAGAGTCGGCCATCATTATTTTTGCCCTGAGCGGATGTTCTCTCCGATGTTTTACGAGATCCTACGAATATATCCGAGCATAGTTAAACAAGCTTTCTGTTTACGTAGTTGACTTTTCAATCGCGATATAAAAATGTATTTAACCTATGTCATTACATACATTAAACCTCTGCGTGGATATCCATAGATCGGTGTTCGATTCTTACTGTAATCAAAAGTTTATTGCTAATGAGAAATTAATTATTGATATTATTATATCATTACCTTAATTAATAAAAGGGCGTTCAGAGGATTGTAGCTCGAATCTTACCAAGTGAAACTCTAACGCGTAATAACTATTAAACTATGCACGGGCAGATTAAAAATGTATTTAACAAATATAATTTAATTTTTATATATCATTACAATAATTAATAAAAAGGTGTTCAGGGAGTCCTAGATCGAATCTGCGAAACTCTAATGCTAATAAATATTAAACTATGCAAGGCCAGATTAAAACGCATTTAACAAATATAATTTAAATTTTATATATCATTACAATAATTAATAAAAGGGTGTTCAGGGGGTCCTAGATCGAATCTGCGAAACTCTAATGCGCAATAACTATTAAACTATTCACGGGCATATTAAAATGGATTTAACAAATATAATTTAATTTTTATATATCATTACAATAATTAATAAAAAGGGTGTTCAGGGGGTCCTAGATCGAATCTGCGAAACTCTAATGCTCAATAACTATTAAACTATGCACGGCTAGATTAAAATGTATTTAACGAATATAATTTAATTAATGAAACGGTGTTCACAGGGTTCTAGATCGAATCTGCGAAACTCTAATGCTTAATAAATATTAAACTATGGGAGTATTGGGCGGTCAGATTAAAACGTGTTTAACAAATATAATTTAATTTATACAACATTACAATGTTTAACGAGTTGTATTCTTAGGAACCCAGAGGCCGCCAGCGAAACTCTATAATAACTATTAAATTATTGAAGCAGCGTGGGCGGTCGGATTAAAATTGCATTTAACAACTATAATTGTTTATATTAAACCACCGCGTATACTAGATATCCCGATGCGTAGACACCATTCTTTCTTCTCTCTTTTTCTTTCTATCTATCTCTTTCTTTCTCCGCGACTTGTACACATTCAGGCGTTCACATATACACGAGCACTTGTACACACATCAGTAAACATACACCAGTACACGCACACACGTACATGCAAGTACACACATGCACACACACGCAAGCACATACACACACGCACATACATACACCAGCACACACACATACATACACCAGTACACACACGCACATACTGTCAGTGACTCAGGAGATTGACTTTGTCCTTGAACTGCAAGCGTGCAGTGGACCGGGTGCATCTTGCGTAAGGTGTAGATAGTGCAACACCAACAGTTCAAAAATATTCTCAACAAGTGCAGCCTTACTGCAGGCAGTGTCAGAGGATGCTACAGTGTTAAAACGCGTTGTATCGCGAGTGTCAAATTAATATAATTCATTAGTGAAATGGCTAACTTTCGGAAAAAGGGACAACCATTCATAGCGAGGCTCGCGAAATAATAAACCATGTAAACGAGCAATGCAAAAAGGAAGCAGAGTAGAAACAACTAATTCTGCCGATTTCGCGAGGGATGAGAGAACAGGCAATTAGTGCGGTGTGTCTGTGGGAACAATTAAGAATATAAGACAAGAAATTGCGAAGAGAACAGAAGGAAGCCCTTTACGCACTGCAGGCAAGACAAGACCTCCAAATCCAGAACGAAATATAAATATAGGCGATTTCGACATGTGCTCATGCGGACAATAATGGACTTCTACGTCAATAAAAAGGTAGTTCCGACATGCAGAAAGTTACTCCTGTAGTTAGAAGTAAGATACAATTTCCTTGGGGGGAGAGTTAAGGAGAGTTATTCGGAAATTGGGATTTAGATGGCGCAAGTGCCGAGGAAAGCTAACAATCTTAATCGAAAAGCCAAGAATTGTTGAATGGAGATGCAAATACTTGGCTGAGCTAGGGGAATACCGAAGACAAGGCAGGGATATCGTTTATTTGGATGAAATGTGGATGGACAATAATTTAACATTCAAGGAATGTTGGCAAGCTGATGGGATCACAGGGGTGCTTACTGATGGTAGTGCAGGAAATACTCATTGACCAAGAGAAAAGGTATTTAAGATTGACCGCATCCTTAATGCACATGGACACTCCACTCTGTATCTGCCGCCTTACAATGGCGATCTTAATCCCATTGAGGTTGCATGGGCGACAGTAAAGCACTTCATAAGCGAGCGCAACGTTACTGGGGAATTTTCGTTATTTCGTTTATTGAGTTTAACCAACGAAGGAATCTCTGCGGTACCTGCAGAGCACTGGGTAGGATATCACCGGCATGTTAGAAAATTAAAAGATGGTTACTGTCCATGGATCGTGTGGTTTCTGATGTGATCGATCAGATTATTATTTCAAATGCAAACGACAGTTCTTCTGATGAGCAAGAAGGGATATCATCCGATGACTCGGACTCCGAATCATCTGCATCGATCTTGCATACCCTTTGGATTAATGGGCTTAGTAAAATAATATTCCACATGTATAGTGTCGTAAATATATTGTTTTACATGTATACACGCTTTACAAGTTCACTTATTGAAATTATGATCATAATTGTTTTTTTTGATGCGGTAATAATGTAATATTGATGTTACTTCGCCTAATATTTGTTGTCGCGGAAAGAAAGGATAAGTACCTTTGGAACAGGGTGTAAACAATAAAGCGATAGGAAAGAATAACACAACCCTCTCTCAGGTTCGCTTACGTCATCCTCAAGGACAAAGCTAAACTCCTGAGTCACAGACAGTACATACACCAGCACACACACACATACATACACCAGTGCTCTTTCACTCACACATAGATATACATGGACACACACGCACACACACGAATACACACACAACACGCACACACACTCACGTACATACATACACCGTTACACTTGCACATACGCACACGACCACACACACACAAACACACAAACACATATGCCTGTTCACTTACACCCAAACCGCACCAATCCACACACGCACACGCATACACACGCACACACCAACTCACGCGCGTGTCCTTAATGAAAAGAGACAAAATGATGCAATAAAAACTAATTATAGCTTGGGATGCGACGCATCATTTACGAATTGTTCGAAACTGGTCTGGATGCATGGGTTCGAATCCTAGGAGTGATTACAAATTCATCTTCTAATAACTCCAAAACTAATTAAAATAAAGACGGTAAATAAACTTTATTACTTTTATGTCATTAGCTCGTTTCTTGTACATGTATATTAGAGTCCAGGTGTCATGGGTTCGATCCTTAATTTTAAAATCTCAATTATCTCAGAAACTAGCAGGGATAAAGGAGCGGACCAAAGCACGATCTTTAGCTCCGATGATGGACAATTAATGCTTTATATAATTACCAATCAGTTGTCCCTAGCTCGAATCCCGATCTTTCAGTGACTTCCTTAATTTTCCACTGTACTCTAGAATATATCACTTAGATGGATGCTGTAACTGCATATAGGTCTTTTAAACACATCAAACTAATATTATAAATAATTTTGTTTCTGGTGTTCCGAGTTCGAATACCGATTCAATGAAATTTACTTATAAATTTAATAACATAGTAAATAATTAAGATAAAAGTCACCTAATAAACCTTATTACGTTTATGTCATCAGTTAGTATCTTGCGGGTGTATATTCGGGTACCTGACGTCCAGGGTTCGATCCTTAAGTTTAAATCTCAATTATCGCAGAAACTAGCAGAGATAGAGCCGTGGACGAAAGCATGTTTGATAGCTCTTACAATGAACAATTCATGCTGTATATAATTTCCAATCAGTTGCCCTAAGTTCGAATCCCGATCTTTCAATGACTTCCTTAATTTTCCTCTGTACACTAGATTGTAACTGCATGCAGCTTTGTGTAAAGACATTATGGATGTACTCTGAGAGAGAGAGAGAGCGAGAGGAAGTGAAACAAGTAGGGATAGAAGTGCCGAGAGCCTCTGCGCATGCGCAGCAAGAGATGATGTCATTGGGTGTAATAATCACGTGAGTGTAAGCATCAAAGCCATCCTGACGTGTCGGCATCGCCTGGAGAGGGTTTAGATCCCTATATAAACATATATCTGCTCATGTTAGAACTGTTGTGTACTTATTAACTTTACATTTAAGTTTTTAAGAACTAAAAGACGCAAAGTTTTTAGTTTAAGAAGAGGTGCAACCCATCTACATGTGCAGCATTCAACAGGAAACAATGCAAGGTGACTGGGTATTTAGATAACTATACAAAAATCACTGATGGTTTTACAATGCATTTATTTTTGTTTAAACGATACAGTACATGAAAGACGACTTGTTGCAAGAGCATCATATTTTCTAATCTGTACTTTACATTCACATGGATTTCTCTGCGTACTCTTCTCCAGTTCACAGGATTTTTTCTACTCATTCTTATTCTATAAACATTCACATGATTTTCTCCATTCGTTCTTTGTTTCTCTACACATTCATAGGCTTACTTACAAAACATACATACCCTAGTTCTAATATAAAGAAGTGTATAACTTGTTCTTCAACTTGAATAATGTAGTGAAAATAATAATTCATGACAATGTCTGTTACAGATTGTTTAACTGATAGACTTAACAAGATGGTTGAAGAGCGTAGTTTCCTACCGACTCGTCGAGTTCAAGATCTCGAAATAGGTCTTAACTATGAGATAAAGTCCTTAAAGAGAGTTCAAACAAGATATGGTACCAGGATCGTATCTTCGTTGGAGGATTGCCAAGTGTTCTTACCAGAGCGCTATGATTCGTTAACTGATCAAGGGATTGCAGAAATACCAGGCAAAGTATCTCTTCAGTATAACGGTATGGCAGTGATGGGGAAATTTAAGACATGTAAATTGTCTTTTTTACATGCAAAGAAGGTGCGTAGAAGTGTCAAACTTAAGTATTGAATGTTCTCCTATTTCACAATGAAAAATTCATAAATAAAACAACTGACTCATTGATATTACACATAAAGATACAAAAGATGCATATTATAGCATTTTATAAAAAATTTACGAAATCACAATATCACATGCTTTGAATTTAATTATATCTAGCGCATTGAAATAACTCTAAATATCCGAATGTTTATACAAATCTTTGTGCTTCATTTTACATGTATCATATGCTTCATTTTACATGTATCATAAAAAAAAATGTAATTATTTTCAGGTTGCCTTTACTTGACCAAGATAGTTTTCTAAGACTTTCAATGTGCAATGTTTCAGGGTGTGCAATAAGAGGAAGAAGAAGAGGAATAGCCTGCTGCCATGCAAAGGATGCTGACGCTATTGGAGGGTAGAATAAGCACCATCGGCACCTACAAGAAACATTTCGGCAAGAAGCGGGTGCTGAGACATCTACATCACCGAAAAACGTTAAGACAGGATCCTTATATAACATTACAGGGTATACGATGAAAAAATACGCAGATTTTTATATACAATTCAATGCATAGCTGAGAGTTAGCTCGAACGAGTCTCCCTATATTCACTGAAATTAAGCATTGTGAGCAATAATTTAAGTGACTGAAAATACTTTAAGTAATGGTGAAATTTGTATCCTAAAAGACTTGAGCCCTGTATACATTAACAGCATTAAGACTGTTTGCCACGCTGGAATACAAATTATGAAAATAAAAAGACTTTCATTTAAACAATAAAGAAATATGCATAACCTGCTGTTTCAAGTGTAATGACATATACAGAAACAATGAGTCGGTTGAGAAAGTGATGGAAATGTAAGATAAATAATAACAATAAAAGAATTAATGTATGCCTTTACATAGTGTTTTTATTCATTAAAATCCTTGCATTCCTAATGAAAAATAAATCATTACAATGATTAGTTTAAGTTATGTCACAATGATCAAAAAGAGAACCGTCTTTAGATGCATTACTCGATCTTAAGTCAGAGCACCAAAAAAATGGCAAATCACGGCTTCTCCATTTTAGATGTGGTGTCACTATTCAGGTAAATTCCTGTAACACAGCAGGTTGAGTATGCAGATCCGTGGTCCTAAATGGGTGAAACAGAGTCTTATCCAGCTTAACAGTATTGAGGATCTCAGCATCAGAAAGTCGAATCACAGGCCTTCTCCACTCGATGAGTACAGGTTTAACAACAGCATTCTCTTCATCCTGAGACGGGGTAAAGTATATAAATGTTCAACTTGACAAGGGATTCTAAACTCGTTGTTAGAGTCCAGAGCTGATGTATTATATGGTGAAAACACATGTTCCTCTTCTTAGTGATCTTGTCGTCGAATCTCGGTGTCATTGAGGGTCGGTAACATTGAAGATGCCCATGATTATAGGATTCTGAAGCCCAATAACTGTAGGAACTGCTGATTGCGTGATGTTAACCTGATGGGCGTCAAGGGCAGAGCATGATGTGTGCGTCGAATCATTCCATTATTATATCCTCGACGTCGTTGACTTCTTCTAAAATCTATAGGCATTATGCTTATATCTTTGTTTCTAAAGGCAATGATATTGCTGTTATGCTCCTCTGTTTGCTCTATGAAGCGGATGTTTATGAACAACAGGTAAAATTTGATTTGATGGTTCCTGTGAAATACGGTATCCAGCCGTAACAGGTGGGAAAACTGATAGACGGAGTGTCCACTTTTGCTATCGAGGAAGGAGACTGATGCAATACTGCGCTAAATTCGTATGATGCTCAACCTAAATATATTCACTAGGAAATCAGATTCAGACAGCTGATTAGATGGAACAACTTTGTCACTGAAGGGCCACAGAACGTTCCTATAGAACAATCACTGGAAAAAATCAAGAGTGAAAGGACATTCTAATGACATTTTTATTATTATTATTATTATTATTATTATTATTATTATTCACTGATCTAATAAAGAAGACATTCGCATCCTAATATGAGGAATCTTAAAAATGGGACATACAAGCGGGGGATCTTAGTTACTTAATGTTTTTTTCAGGGTCAAGTATAGCCCTCTGCCAGAGTTTTTGAATTCCCTTTCAGGCTCTGTCCCCCTCTTTGATTCGATGTTCCTGCCCTTATTCTTCTTCACTCGTAGGCCTTTCCCTCTTGATTCAATTTCTTTATTACGTCTCATCGTTTCAGCAAGTTGTTTATCCGCAGCTTTTTTCTTATTTACAGCTGTAGCAATTTGTGATGCACCTCCAGCGGCGGCTCCTAGTGCTGCAATAATTGGTATGAGCGGTAGAAATCCTCCTCGTTTCTTCTTTTCGGACCTGCCGCCAACAGATACCTTTCTCTCAATTTCTCTCTTATGCCTCATCATTTCGGCAAGTTGTTTATCTGCTGCCTTTTTCTTATTTACTGCTGAGGCAATTTGGGTTGCACCCCCAGCAGCAGCGCCTAGAGCTGCAATAATTAGTATGAGAGGTAGAAATTCTCCTCGTTTCTTCTTCGCGGTTCCTACACCTGAAGCTACCTTTCCCTTCATAATTGCTGTTACTAGTCACGCTGCCAACTTTTTCACCTAATGTAACATCAGATGTTTGCACTCTTTTCCAAGTCGTTTCAGCCAGATCTTGTCAGCAATGTTTCTCGAAGCAGAGACCTTATGCTGAGCGTAGGCAATGTCGCTAAGATTACACGATTCGTCTAACGGAATGATTCCAGGGTCTCCTCTCTTTAATTTTGCTCTAGCTTTACCCCAGTTCCTCAGTATATGTAACCAGATGTACTTCAACGGTTGCAGGCTAGTGAGAGAGTTAATTAAACCGAAACCTCTTGCCAGCTTAACCACCTTAGCTCTCACGTTATACTAATCGATTTTATTCGGGATAGTTCTTTTATACTTTCTCATTAGCGTATATACATTATGAGCGATTTATTTAATTTAGCTGTCAAGCTAGAGCGGATGAAACAAGAATGCTCACAGCCTATTCATATGTTAGACTTTGAAAGCGACTTTAGACGTGAACTTAGTGGAAAACTGTTTCATGCAATGTTCTTGACGTGCCCATCACGTAACCCATTCAGGGAAAAGGTGACCAGCAAAGGGGAAAAGGTGACCAGTAAAGGGAAAAGGTGACCAGTAAAGGGAAAAAGGTGACCAGCAAAGGGAAAAAGGTGACCAGGAAAGGGAAAAAGGTGACCAGCAAAGGGAAAATGTGACCACCAACGGGAAAAAGGTGACCAACAAAGGGAAAAAGGTGACCAGCAAAGGGAAAAATGTGACCGGAAAAGGGAATAATGTGACCAGCAAAGGGAAAAAGGTGACCAGCAAAGGGAAAAAGGTGACGAGCAAAGGGAAAAAGGTGACCAGTAAAGGGAAAAATGTGACCAGCAAAGGGAAAAACGTGACCAGCAAAGGGAAAAAGGTGACCAGCAAAGGGAAAAATGTGACAAGCAAAGGGAAAAACGTAACCAGCAAAGGGAAAAAGGTGACCAGGAAAGGGAAAAATGTGACCAGCAAAGAGAAAAAGGTGACCAGCAAAGGGAAAAAGGTGACCAGCAAAAGGAAAAGGTGACCAGCAAAGGGAAAAAGACCAGTATCTCACTCAACTCTCGCGTTCTCTGTGCTATCAAGAAAACTTGTATTCTTACCTCTATGAATCCATTTCTAGCTGCTTGAATCTGCTTGTGCTTAATGAGATAGTTGTAATTAACGGAATTACAACTATTATGTGTGAATTCTACAATATTTTGCTTAGCCTAATTCGGATATGACAGTTTATATGCTTCAAGGCTTAAGCAACATAGGAGAAGATGCTGTAAAGCGATGACCAGCTATGCATTGACTACAACACCCAAACGAGATCCTGAAATCTTCTCAAGTTCCGAAGAGAGGGGTTCAAGATGTACCGTACTTGGAACCAGTTCAAGTGATCCTGTAATAACGTCAAGAGATGAAACAATGAGAGCAGTTTTTTGAATGAGCAAGCTCTGAATAAACACACCAATGAAAGCAAGCATACTAGTGTCAACTCACCTAGATTAGAAGATATAACCAAAACGAATACAGAGGAGATGCTATACCGCTACACCGCTAATGATTTGGTAAACATGCTAAGGGTACTAATGATGCTTCATACACCTCATAAAAATGACTTTTCCGATGCGATTAGCGATATTATTCAGAATTTAAAGCTGGGTGGTTTTATAGCGTGATTAGCATCTGCAGAACCCTGAAACCATGAAAGAGTTAGAAAGGTTCCTCATATTAGGAAGATTCCTCATATTACGATGCGAATGTCTTCTTTATTAGATTAGTGAATACTACTACTACTACTACTACTACTACTACTACTACTACTACTACTACTACTACTACTAATTATAATAATAATAATAATAATACTAATAATAATAAAAATGTCATTAGAATGTCCTTTCACTCTTGATTTTTTCCAGTGATTGTTCTATAGGAACGTTCTGTGGCCCTTCAGTGACAAAGTTGTTCCATCTAATCAGCTGTCTGAATCTGATTTCCTAGTGAATATATTTAGGTTGAGCATCATACGAATTTAGCGCAGTATTGCATCAGTCTCCTTCCTCGATAGCAAAAGTGGACACTCCGTCTATCAGTTTTCCCACCTGTTACGGCTGGATACCGTATTTCACAGGAACCATCAAATCAAATTTTACCTGTTGTTCATAAACATCCGCTTCATAGAGCAAACAGGGGAGCATAACAGCAATATCATTGCCTTTAGAAACAAGGATATAAGCATAATGCCTATAGATTTTAGAAGAAGTCAACGACGTCGAGGATATAATAATGGAATGATTCGACGCACGCATCATGCTCTGCCCTTGACGCCCATCAGGTTAACATCACGCAATCAGCAGTTCCTACAGTTATTGGGCTTCAGAATCCTATAATCATGGGCATCTTCAATGTTACCGACCCTCAATGACACCGAGATTCGACGACAAGATCACTAAGAAGAGGAACATGTGTTTTCACCATATAATACATCAGCTCTGGACTCTAACAACGAGTTTAGAATCCCTTGTCAAGTTGAACATTTATATACTTTACCCCGTCTCAGGGTGAAGAGAATGCTGTTGTTAAACCTGTACTCATCGAGTGGAGAAGGCCTGTGATTCGACTTTCTGATGCTGAGATCCTCAAGACTGTTAAGCTGGATAAGACTCTGTTTCACCCATTTAGGACCACGGATCTGCATACTCAACCTGCTGTGTTACAGGAATTTACCTGAATAGTGACACCACATCTAAAATGGAGAAGCCGTGATTTGCCATTTTTTTGGTGCTCTGACTTAAGATCGAGTAATGCATCTAAAGACGGTTCTCTTTTTGATCATTGTGACATAACTTAAACTAATCATTGTAATGATTTATTTTTCATTAGGAATGCAAGGATTTTAATGAATTAAAACACTATGTAAAGGCATACATTAATTCTTTTATTGTTATTATTTATCTTACATTTCCATCACTTTCTCAACCGACTCATTGTTTCTGTATATGTCATTACACTTGTAACAGCAGGTTATGCATATTTCTTTATTGTTTAAATGAAAGTCTTTTTATTTTCATAATTTGTATTCCAGCGTGGCAAACAGTCTTAATGCTGTTAATGTATACAGGGCTCAAGTCTTTTAGGATACAAATTTCACCATTACTTAAAGTATTTTCAGTCACTTAAATTATTGCTCACAATGCTTAATTTCAGTGAATATAGGGAGACTCGTTCGAGCTAACTCTCAGCTATGCATTGAATTGTATATAAAAATCTGCGTATTTTTTCATCGTATACCCTGTAATGTTATATAAGGATCCTGTCTTAACGTTTTTCGGTGATGTAGAAGTCTCAGCACCCGCTTCTTGCCGAAATGTTTCTTGTAGGTGCTGATGGTGCTTATTCTACCCTCCAATAGCGTCAGCATCCTTTGCATGGCAGCAGGCTATTCCTCTTCTTCTTCCTCTTATTGCACACCCTGAAACATTGCACAATGAAAGTCTTAGAAAACTATCTTGGTCAAGTAAAGGCAACCTGAAAATAATTACATTTTTTTTATGATACATGTAAAATGAAGCATATGATACATGTAAAATGAAGCACAAAGATTTGTATAAACATTCGGATATTTAGAGTTATTTCAATGCGCTAGATATAATTAAATTCAAAGCATGTGATATTGTGATTTCGTAAATTTTTTATAAAATGCTATAATATGCATCTTTTGTATCTTTATATGTAATATCAATGAGTCAGTTGTTTTATTTATGAATTTATCATTGTGAAATAGGAGAACATTCAATACTTAAGTTTGACACTTCTACGCACCTTCTTTGCATGTAAAAAAGACAATTTACATGTCTTAAATTTCCCCATCACTGCCATACCGTTATACTGAAGAGATACTTTGCCTGGTATTTCTGCAATCCCTTGATCAGTTAACGAATCATAGCGCTCTGGTAAGAACACTTGGCAATCCTCCAACGAAGATACGATCCTGGTACCATATCTTGTTTGAACTCTCTTTAAGGACTTTATGTCTTAGTTAAGACCTATTTCGAGATCTTGAACTCGACGAGTCGGTAGGAAACTACGCTCTTCAACCATCTTGTTAAGTCTATCAGTTAAACAATCTGTAACAGACATTGTCATGAATTATTATTTTCACTACATTATTCAAGTTGAAGAACAAGTTATACACTTCTTTATATTAGAACTAGGTTATGTATGTTTTGTAAGTAAACCTCTGAATGTGTAGAGAAACAAAGAACGAATGGAGAATATCATGTGAATGTTCATTGAAGATGAGCCAGCAGAGAACCAAAGAATGAGTGGAGAAAATTGTGTGAATGTTTATGTAAGAGGAATGTGTAGCGAAAATCATGTGAATGTTTATAGAAGAAGAATGAGTAGAAAAAATCCTGTGAACTGGAGAAGAGTACGCAGAGAAATCCATGTGAATGTAAAGTACAGATTAGAAAATATGATGCTCTTGCAACAAGTCGTCTTTCATGTACTGTATCGTTTAAACAAAAATAAATGCATTGTAAAACCATCAGTGATTTTTGTATAGTTATCTAAATACCCACTCACCTTGCATTGTTTCCTGTTGAATGCTGCACATGTAGATGGGTTGCACCTCTTCTTAAACTAAAAACTTTGCGTCTTTTAGTTCTTAAAAACTTAAATGTAAAGTTAATAAGTACACAACAGTTCTGACATGAGCAGATATCTGTTTATATAGGGATCTAAACCCCCTCCGGGCGATGCCGACACGTCAGCATGGCTGTGATACTTACACTCACGTCATTATTGCGCCCAATGACATCATCTCTTGCTGCGCATGCGCAGAGGCTCTCGGCACTTCTATCCCTACTTGTTTCACTTCCTCTCGCTTTCTCTCTCTCTCTCTCTCAGAGTACATCCATAATGTCTTTACACAAAGCTGCATGCAGTTACATTCTAGTGTACAGAGGAAAATTAAGGAAGTCATTGAAAGATCGGGATTCGAACTAGGGGCAACTGATTGGAAATTATATACAGCATTAATTGTTCATTGTAAGAGCTATCAAACATGCTTTCGTCCACGGCTCTATCTCTGCTAGTTTCTGCGATAATTGAGATTTAAACTTAAGGATCGAACCCTGGACGTCAGGTACCCAAATATACACCCGCAAGATACTAACTGATGACATATAAACGTAATAAGGTTTATGAGGTGACTTTTATCTTAATTATTTACTATGTTATTAAATTTATAAATAAATTTCATTGAATCGGTATTCGAACTCGGAACACCAGAAACAAAGTTATTTATAATATTAGTTTGATGTGTTTAAAAGACCTATATGCAGTTACAGCATCGATCTAAGTGATATAATCTAGAGTATAGTGGAAAATTAAGGACGTCACTGAAAGATCGGGATTCGAGCTAGGGACAACTGATTGGAAATTATATAAAGCGTTAATAGTCCATCATGGGATTTAAAAATCGTGCTTTGGTCCGCACCTTTATCCCTGCTAGTTTCTGAGATAATTGAGATTTTAAAATTAAGGATCGAACCCATGACACCTGGACTCTAATATACATGCACAAGAAACGAACTAATGACATAAAAGTAATAAAGTTTATTTACCGTCTTTATTTTAATTCCTTTTGGAGTTATTAGAAGATGAATTTGTAATCACTCCTAGGATTCGAACCCATTCATCCCTACCAGTTTCGAACAATTCGTAAATGATGCGTCGCATCCCAAGCTATAATTAGTTTTTATTGCATCATTTTGTCTCTTTTCATTCAGGACATGCGCGTGAGTTGGTGTGTGCGTGTGTATGCGTGTGCGTGTGTGGATTGGTGCTGTTTGGGTGTGAGTGAACAGGTATATGTGTTTGTGTGTTTGTGTTTGTGTGTGTGTGGTCGTGTGCGTATGTGCAAGTGTAACGGCGTATGTATGTACATGAGTGTGTGTGCGTGTTGTGTGTGTATTCGTGTGTGTGCGTGTGTGTCCATGTATATGTATGTGTGAGTGTAAGAGCACTGGTGTATGTATGTATACACATGAGGTGCGTGAATGCGTGTGTGTACTGGTGTATGTATGTGTGTGTGCTGGTGTATGTATGTGCGTGTGTGTACTGGTGTATGTATGTGTGTGTGCTGGTGTATGTATGTGCGTGTGTGTATGTGCTTGCGTGTGTGTGCATGTGTGTACTTGCATGTACGTGTGTGCGTGTACTGGTGTATGTTTGCTGATGTGTGTACAAGTGCTCGTGTATATGTGAACGCCTGAATGTGTACAAGTCGCGGAGAAAGAAAGAGATAGATAGAAAGAAAAAGAGAGAAGAAAGAATGATGTCTAGGCATCGGGATATCTATGTATACGCGGTGGTTTAATATAAACAATTATAGTTGTTAAATGCAATTTTAATCCGACCGCCCACGCTGCTTCAATAATTTAATAGTTATTATAGAGTTTCGCTGGCGGCCTCTGGGTTCCTAAGAATACAACTCGTTAAACATTGTAATGTTGTATAAATTAAATTATATTTGTTAAACACGTTTTAATCTGACCGCCCAATACTCACATAGTTTAATATTTATTAAGCATTAGAGTTTCGCAGATTCGATCTAGAACCCTCTGAACACCGTTTCATTAATTAAATTATATATGTTAAATACATTTTAATCTAGCCATGCATAGTTTAATAGTTATTGAGCATTAGAGTTTCGCAGATTCGATCTAGGACCCCCTGAACACCCTTTATATTAATTATTGTAATGATATATAAAAATTAAATTATATTTGTTAAATGCATTTTAATCTGCCCGCGAATAGTTTAATAGTTATTGCGCATTAGAGTTTCGCAGATTCGATCTAGGACCCCCTGAACATCCTTTTATTAATTATTGTAATGATATATAAAATTTAAATTATATTTGTTAAGTGCGTTTTAATCTGGCCTTGCATAGTTTAATATTTATTAGCATTAGAGTTTCGCAGATTCGATCTAGGACTTCCTGAACACCCTTTTATTAATTATTGTAATGATATATAAAAATTAAATTATATTTGTTAAATACATTTTTAATCTGCCCGTGCATAGTTTAATAGTTATTACGCGTTAGAGTTTCACTTGGTAAGATTCGAGCTACAATCCTCTGAACGCCCTTTTATTAATTAAGGTAATGATATAATAATATCAATAATTAATTTCTCATTAGCAATAAACTTTTGATTACAGTAAGAATCGAACACCGATCTATGGATATCCACGCAGAGGTTTAATGTATGTAATGACATAGGTTAAATACATTTTTATATCGCGATTGAAAAGTCAACTACGTAAACAGAAAGCTTGTTTTAACTATGCTCGGATATATTCGTAGGATCTCGTAAAACATCGGAGAGAACATCCGCTCAGGGCAAAAATAATGATGGCCGACTCTGACGTTGTTTACGTATAGCTGGTAAACAAGCTTCTCTCTCTTTCACGCGAACAAGGACAGGACGAGCATGAAGCCACCTTCAGATTCTTTTGTTAAGCTAGCAGTGTTCGAGAAACAATGGCAAGGGACCGGCTTTGTTATGGGGCAGTGGAATGAGAAATAAAGGCTTGCCCCGGACAATAGAACCTTTTTCTCTGTTAACTGGCTTTAGGTTCTCTTTGTCACGACCCTAATTCATCATGGGCTTTGTTCATTTTGACAGCTGAAGTGTAAGCATTGTTCTTTTGTTAAAAACTAGTGGAATGAGTATGCCAGAAAGTAGCCTTGCCCCGGACAATAGAAAGGCACACAATAGAAATCCCTTCCTTTGTCCAGTAAGCTCTTTGGTCCCGCACGTGTTCGAGAAACAATGGAAGTGGGGGTGGGTAACTGCAACAAGGTGCAGAAGTGGCCGGATGTGGAATGGGTAGGAAAAACATCTCGCCTTTGTTACAGAACCTTAAATTTATGACCCCTTTGTTCGTTTTGACAGGTGAAGGATAACCTTAATTGCTTAACTGTCAAGCTTCCATTGTACTCAACAAGATTTACGACTGCAGCTGCAACTAAAACTACCATGGAGGTGGGGGTGGAATGGGGGGAAGTGGGGGAGGGGTGCTCATTTGCATATGAATAGAAATTCCATGCATATTAATTGTGCTTCAACTCTCAATTTGCCCCTACTCACGCTCCCTGTCTCTTAATTCTCTAAAAAAGGTAGGGAAAAATTGTACTCACGTATGTACGGGCGTCAACTGTTGACTCGAAACAAATTGGCCCTATAACTCTTTTTCCACTACTAATCGCCAATTTATTTCGTCATGAAGGGGTACTGCATGAACAATATTAGGTTTGCCAGAGCTCCAATAATGATTATTTTGTGCATACACATATCCATGAAGGTGGAACCAAGCCTCGTCCGTGAAAAATATTACATATGCGTCCATTTCACCATTGTGTAACTCACAAAATGTACGCCTAATTACAGGATCACCTGGTGGAAGGGCATGTGCCACAGTTATTTTATGTAGCTTTAACTTCAGCAGTTTAGTAGCTCTTCGCGCAGAGCCAAAAGAAATGCCCGCCTGGTGTGAAAGACCCTAAGTAATTTTGGGGGGAAATTCTCCAAACGATGGCCGATGTCGTCTAATGTTTTTCGATAAGATCCGTACGCCGTCTTTTAGATTTCTTAACCTGAACACTTCCTGTGATGTGATGTGAAATTTTTTGTAAAGTTCATGGACTGGAACTTTTACACTTGGAAATCTTTCTGCAAATCGTACTTTCACTTGACGAGCTGACTGAGTTAACACATGCAAATCATAAATAAATACACGCTGTACAGTAGAAAAATATACTGAGTCATAATATACTTTGTGCTCAAGTACAGGACAAAATAATAAATAACTCGTAATAACTGAAGTACATCACATCACCATCAACTCAATACTGCACTCCACACTGCAGAGCAAAACCACGTCAACTGCGTGACCTTGTTTATAGCAGCAGTGCGTTATCATGTTTCCAATCTCCCAGTGGAAAAACGCTGCGCAGCCGGTTCGTAGTTTCTTGGCTCTCCCGTTATTTGGATTCATATAAATGTTTGTCTGAGCAAGACGCTCTACTTAAGGCTTGGTGCTCTGTTAAGTGACGGTATTAATGACGGTAAGGTCACTGACTTTTAGGGATGAGCTTCATAAGGGTACCAAATGTTTTTATGTTCTCATTCAGGAAGATTTAGGATGCGATGCTCATACATATATATGATTTAAGGAAATTGGTTAAAGGTATGTGTATAACTTAGCGTAAAAGGTAATGTTGAAACCAATGTTTTATCAGATTATTATATCTATGTACATAGTCATTTATAGTGTGGTGTAGGTACTGTTGTGGGATAATCACACACCAGCAATCGTTATCTTTAAGCTTCAAAAGAGAGCCGTAAGAAGAGACTCCGGGGCCTCATATAGGGAACATTCTAGACCCCTCTTCAAAGTATGCCGTATTCTATTTTTTTCAACTTATGTCTTCCGGTGTTTATTATTTGTCAACTTTCATAACGGCAAGTTTAAATTCCGTTCTGATTTCCATAACTATTATAACACCAGAAACTGCACTACGCCTGCCTCTTGTAACTTCAAAATCACCCAGAATAAATTTCATTACACGTTGTTGAAATGTATATGTTACCTATGTCAACGAAAGCACTTAATACTCATTTAAAGTCTGCTTAAGAACAGATTATTAAACCGTACTATTCATTCTGTGAGTGAGTTTGCTCGATCAGGTGGATACTTTTATGTAATGCCATTATGTAGCTTTTCTCATTCGCTAATCAAGTTTTACAAATAAAATTTACTTTATTGAAATATTTTTATAAAATCAAATAACATTTACTCACTTATCTTATCATATTGTAAGATGTATACTTCTCTTATTTTGAGGTTAGGTATGTTCTTATATTATCTTTCGATACGGAGGGGACTCGGCACGATCCAGAGTGGATATTGCACCTACGCCGCACCAGGGACGTCACTGGGAGGAAGGATGAGGCGAGAGGAGACACCGAGCTCCCGGATCCAGGAGCG
The DNA here is from genome assembly GCA_030765065.1 of Deroplatys truncata. Classification (NCBI taxonomy): domain Eukaryota; kingdom Metazoa; phylum Arthropoda; class Insecta; order Mantodea; family Mantidae; genus Deroplatys; species Deroplatys truncata. The sequence continues at coordinate 205,525,008 of CM060983.1, forward strand.
ACGTCACAGCAATGACAGAGTCCCTAAGTAGGTGTGCTCTCATTCTCGCTGCTGGTATTGAAATGTTAATATACATACTGCGACTATGGTAATTAGTTTTAAGTCATACCTAAAGTTTTACCTGAAAAAGAGCGTATATATCTTATTGTGGTATTTTATGGCAATGATAATAACTGTTATTTATATATTTTATCCTGGAAATAAGTGCAACTCATGATTTGTATTTCTCTAGAAAAATTCACTAGTGACATCGGGGTTACAAAATACCTTTTTGCTGAAGGCAACCACTGACATAGTGTACACAAGTCTGTGTAACAGGTAGCATTTTTACTTTTTCTACTATTTAGCTGTAGTAAGTAGAGGCAGTATTACATTCCACCCAAAAATTCGATATCGAGATTTCGCCGAAAATACACGTTTGGAGACTCCCTGAACCCAGAAAGGCATTTTTAGAAATCGGTCCATGTGTGTGTCTGTGTGCGTCTGTCTGTGAACAAAATACTCAAAAACAAAAAGTCGGTTAAATATCAAGGATGCATCACGAAGAATCTTAATAACATCTTCCCACCCCAAAATACCCGTTACATGCAAAAACTTTCGTTTTTTTTATTTTCTACAGAATAATAGGCTAACGATTTTGATTAAAGATATTTGCAGAACAGATAAAGTGGATATCTTGAGTTTTGTGCGAATAATTCTGTTATTTTTTGTTGTAGTATGTCATGTCCCTTTCTACTACAGGCGTCACCGCAGGGGTGGTATATCCTGTGAAGTCCTCTTCATTCTGAGCGACTTTAGTAGGTATTATTGGTAAACCGTAAGACAGAGAAAATCTTAGTACGCCAGAAATGACTTCCTTGAGGCACAAACCTTTAGTTAACATTTCGGTGATATTCTTTATTATCGATATGAATTTTCAAATACACAAACTTGCTTTAAGTGGTACGTGGCTATTCCTTTTTCCTCGTCATGCAAAGAGCATTTCAATGCCATTACATAGGGACCCCCTTTTTAAAAACCTGTCTATCGCTTTAGCCTCTGTATTCTTCTTATATCTAGAACGAAATGCGTAATAAATGTATAATGAAAGTTTTTCTCTATTAAGAAGAATCAGTAGAAGAATAAGAATATTTCGTAGAAGAATGAGTAGAAAAAATAATTTGAATGTGAGACATCGGATTTTTTTTCCAGCAACACTTCTCATTAGATTCTCAAACAAAAACATGCGTATTTTGTTCGTTTTCAATTTGCTTGGAGATTTATTATTATTATTATTATTATTATTATTATTATTATTATTATTATTATTATTATTATTATTATTAACGCATTAAGCTATAAAAAGCAGAATCTTGGCATTTTCATTTTAAACCTGGCCTTAGTTTAGAGGTAAACGCTTTGCTTAATGAGTAGTATCTATTTATCTGTTCCTGAGATGTTGCACCTTGTGATAAAGAAAATATGTTTTTGAAGAAAACTGTATACTCAGAATATACAGAAAGAAAGAAAGAGAGAGAGAGGGAAAGAGAGAGGGTGGAGAGAGAGAGAGAAGGAGAAAAAAAGAATAATTATGAAACGCTTTCGGATATGCCTGAGACAGAATAGAAAGCTTATTCGGGTTTCGCGTTAGCGGATTACTTTATTGAAATGGCAACCCTGCATGGAACTGAACTATGAGAGCCGGAGTCGGAAGAATATAGGCAAAGCTGTTCACGATAATCCTTTGAGAGAGTATAACAGGCTCGTCACATGATGTGAAACACGTACGTGTAATAATAATAATAATAATAATAATAATAATAATAATAATAATAATAATAATAATATATAAATGGCTACATTACATATACTATATTATTTTAAATTAATTTTCGGGATTCTGCTAATCTCCCACCGACATTGTCACACAGAAAATGAAATCTGTCTCTCTCTCTCTCTCTCTCTCTCTCTCTCTCTCTCACACACACACACACACCCACAACTCCAAATTCGTACTGTCTTTCTAGCATATAATGCAAATATAACTTAATGCACATTTATTCAACTAGCTACAATCATACTAAATGGTCGCATTGTTTGCAAAACGAAATCACTTAGAACATTGAACAGTATTATGCGTCTTCAATTACAAATTCCTAGAAAAATCCCAGTCGCAGAACAAACAAATTTTGCACTTGTTTTCAACCGCTTCCTTTCGCAATTTAGATTAGGTTGCTTATACTTCATTTTGTGATATCATGACATATGCCATAAATTGGGTAGATGTTTGTCGCATAAATGCTGTTTGTTACTTAGAGTACAAAGGGGTATTATCGCTGTTGCGGATCTTCTTTAAATATGTTTTGAACAACTGCTATTGCTTTCGAGTCGCACTTGATCTAACCGAGCAGGCAGAAGAAGCGAACAACTTCGCTGCAATGAGGGATAGGCATTTCATTGGCAGAAGAGGCGATCCTAAGGTAACCGGGACTTCTCCCGAAATTATATTCCTGCTTTTTTGATATTGTGAACTACGGAGCATTTTGCTTACTCATCTTCTCGTATTAGTCCTCAGTAAAAACATCAACGCACTAGCATAATGACAAGACTTTGAAGCAGATTTGGATAGTTTTATACAGTAACACTAATGACACATACGAATTTAAACGTTACATTCATTTTATTTTCCCTAACCACTCTTCTATAAACTGTCTTACAAAAACTTATTCTTTCCGCTACTTCACGTTGATCGAGATAAACGTTTGCAGAAATACTTTTATTACACGTTTCGTTGCAGACTGGTCCCGTATTCAGTCCTTAGAGCTTGCCTGCTGTGTGAATAGTTTCGGGTTTGATTCCCCGGTGGGCTCGAAAAATTCTTCTTTAAAAAAGGTTTCTCGGTATGTCCAGAGTCAGGCGTGTGTTGTGTATTATCGGTTATTTAATAACCAATTCACCCATTAAGAAGAATTCAGGATTATGCTGGTCATAACCGTGAGCACGAGTCATAAATTACACGATAGTTAATCTCCGTTCACCACAACTGTATGGCAACAAAGTTAACAATATTATAAAAATCGTTATAGATGCAAGAGGGATACAGTAAAGTTAAGTGTTTGTCAAATCTTTCAAAAGTGTAATGGCTTTGAAATTCCATATTTGCATGAACACCAGAGGAAAACCGAATTGACGCTTAGCACTTAAATAAAAATAAAATTTAAAAACTCAAATCAATAATACGAATATCTTGGAAATCGTAAATGTCTCAAACATTATTTGAAATGAATCGTGTGTTATAAGATGGGTATTTTCTATAGCTATAGTAAGTTTTATGTACGTCTTACGGTTTACAAGTTATACAAAATTATACAAAGTTCATTCTGAATGAAGACGACTTCACAGGCTATTCCTAGAAAATTAAAGACATACTTATATTTTATTTGTCAGACAAACATCTTAAATCACTGGACACTTCTCAAAAATAAAAAATAACCAAAGAAACATTCTATGTAAAGAGCGTTTAGAGGCGCAATAGAATTTCTTGAAAATCTTCGTGTCGAATCCTCGGAAAATACTGAGCTTAGATAAATACTAAATCCGGTATCTAACAAACATTTCGTTGTTTAATGATACCTGCTGTTCACAGACAGACACGCGCGTGGGGGCTCAGGTTTTTTATTCAGGGACCCTCAAAACGTGTATTTCCGATGAAATCTCGATAACGAATTTTTGGATGGAATGCAATATTTCCTCTATTGCTGTAATTAAGCTGTAGAGAAAGTAAAAATGCTGGGTTGTACCCTGCGCATTTGATTAAAGTGCATTTTTCCAGTGATCGAAGAGCTTCATAATGTCAGCAGCATTGTTTTGAATTTTTACTTTCTTTACCGCGTATAATACATAGCACGAGTAGGTAGAGAAGGTATTGCACCCAAAAATTCGATACCGAGATTTCACCGGAAATATATGTTTTGAGGCACCATGATACCAAAAATGCATTTTTAGAAAAAAAGTCCGTGTGTGTGCGCGTGCGCGCTCGCGCACGTGTGTATGAAGAGCATAGTTAAAAAACGAAAAGTCGGATAAATACCAAACTTGATATTTAAGTTCATAAGTTTTCAAAGATGCGACACGAAGATTTTCAAGAAAATACCCTCAACTCCAACTACCCTTTACATGGAACATGTTTCGAAATATTTTGTATTCTCAAAAATGGTTCTAACGATTTTGATCAACGTACCACATATTAAAGATGTTTACATGAAACAATAAGCTGTATATCTTGAATTTTCTGGGAACAGCCTGTAGTTCTCTTCATTCCGAAGGAATTTTGTATAATCTTGTATAACTGGCAAACGTTAAGCGATAGACGAAAGCGCACTACACGAAAAAGACATTTCTCTTTAAAATACGTAATTTATTTCAAATAACTCTCATTTGTGGCATAAACCATTAATTATGAGATATTCCCTATTAATGGTTCAAATTATTCAATACTTTGTCATTCTTTTGAAGTCCTGTTGATTTTGAATTGTCTCTCGCGATGTCATGGAAAGAGTAGGAATTTTTAAGGCCAGCGTATAGTAGTTCTAAAACATTTGAGTATCCCTATTCTCTTTATAGGTGCATATAACGAAATGTGTAATGTAGCTTCGACCCCTCGCACAGCAGGCTCTACCGGCTGATCTACGGGGCAGCCCGATTCGAATTGTCCAGTACTTAGTCATTCTTTTGAAGCGCTGTCGATTTTCAATTGTCTCTCGCGATGTTATGGAAAGAGTATGGAACTTTTAAAGCCAGCGTATAGCAGTTCTAAAATGTTTGGCTATCACTATTCCCTTTGTATGTATAACGAAATGTGTAATGCAGCTATTTCCGGAAAGGCTTTTTCTGGATTAAAATAAAGTAGATAGGAAAATAAACTTTCGCAAGAATAATTTGTATACCCACTAATAAGCGATAAAGGGCAGAGAAAGTCATGCAAAAGGAACCTATTATTTTTTTTCTTATTGTTGGACATTTCTGAAGTATTCGATGTTGTGTGTTTGCTTTTTACAGGATTTTATGTTGAACTTACTTTAAAACGTTTCTTATGAGGACTTGGCAGACATATATCGACCTATTTTAATTAACATTCCACCGTTGTTTCATCTTTCAACCCACTGCACCTAACTGAAACCATTTTGTAGTCGAAAAGCATAGAAGTATAACGCTTTATATGCATAGTTTGTATAGCTTTGTATAACATGCTAATGGCAGAGTAATCGCACGAAGTTTTGGCCTATGTGCAGGGCTCCAGAAAGGGGCCACCCATTTCCTAATCAATCAATCAATCAAGTCGCATGAATACTACACATAAAAGTATATTGCGATACAAGTGTGGTAATTGCTTTATTGGAGAACGAGGAAGCGTTTCAAAGTAAGAGATTCTACTTAATGCATGTGTATTGCATATATTCTATTTCGACGATAGTGTATAGTAGAAATGGTAAAGACAAGGCCTGAGAATTTAAATAAAATGGCGGATAGAAGAGAGAACCATAGCCGCGCACCACGTTAAATTCGTAGTTAATTATCTACCTACGTATCAAACAATGTCAATTCATAAATAGCATACCGCAAGGAAAAACATCATAACTCGCATTTCCGCAGGCGAGGAAATGCAAAATGTAGTGTGCCAAGAAAGAATCAGGTATTTCCTCAGTCAATAGCAGGGGCATTTCACTGTACATATTTAACTTTATTTTGGAACATCAAACTCTTATATTTTAGACAAAGTATATCAGGTACATAACATACCTAACGTTCTGCTTGAAACAATTTTCATAATGGCTGGTTCACACCAACCGAGAACGGTAACCAAAACGAGAACGACAAAGTTGAAATACGCGAATTTAATGGGAGCGTTCACAATTGACGGGAAGCTTTCCCGGGCCTCGGGATTTGGCCAAGATTTAACCTTCTGTTCTCGAGTACGGCATATTAGATCCACATTGTATATATTAAAATCTTCACTGTAGAAGTTATTGTAGGCGGCCGAGACATGAAACAGCCGCTGGTGCTCTCTCTCTCTCTCTCTCTCTCTCTCTCTCTCTCTCTCTCTAATCGCAAGCTGGAAACGTTGAACTGGAAGAGATTCTAGGATATGTGCGTCCTAAACTCAGATTCTGACACCGGCAGATCCATTGATCATTGGTTCTTCTAGCGTAAAGGCCATCTGTAGCTTTTTTAAATGCAAGTCAAACCTGGCTGTTCACTCAAAAACGGTAGCAAAAGCTACGAAGAACATAGAAACTAACTAGAACAATAAACTAGAATCTAACAAAGAACAATAAACAATTTTAATGATCGCCATTAAATAAAGGAATGAAAGCTTGGTATACGACTAGAGAAATCCGAAATGTAATGGATCTGCATTTGTATAATGTTTGCTCTATCGAATTTTGACGTTTTCTAACCTGCATTGTGTTCGCTGAATTGGAAGAAAGTAAAAAATCTGATGTGTTACACTCACATGGCTTTCTCTACTCTTGTACAAACTATTTTTACAAACGCTTACTCTCCATATGCTTCATGTTAATCGAGATGTTAATCTTATTGCTAATTTTCTTGTAGATGCAAGGGGAATTGCTAGGATTTAAGCGATAGTTAAATATTTTAAGAGCTGGTTGCTATGTGGAGCACTTCATTCTCTTTGTATTACCAGGACAAAAAAAATGAATAACGAATTTCCATTTCAGAAAAAGTATAACTATTGGAAAATTTAAGCGAATAACAAGCAATATCTCGAAAATGGTTCACTAAACAACATAAATTGTGTATTTTAACGCGATCTACATTTTTTGTGTAGTAAAATTTTGTCTATCTCTTATGGTTTACCAGTTATGCAAAAGTCGTTCACAATGAAGAATACTTTTGGAGACATTCTCAGAAAATTCGAGATATACATTTCATTTGTCATGAAAATATCTTAAACATATGATATTTTAATCAAAATGGTTAGATCCATTTTTGAGAAAATTAAAATTTTCGAAAAATGTTACAAGTAAAGGGTAATCTGAGGAGGAGGAATTTTCTTGAAAACCTTCCTGTCGCATCTCTGGAAGATACTGAACCTAAATATCAAGTTTGGTTTTTATCCGACTGTTCGTTTCTGAGTTATGCTGTTCACAGACACACACACAGACACACACACGGAAATGTTTCCAAAAATGCTTTTTTTGGATTCAGGGGGTCTCAAAACATATACTTCCGGTGAAATCTCGGTATCGAATTTTTGGGTGGAATACAATACTTCCCCTACTTACTATACCTAGTAGAGAAAGTAAAAACATCATTGGTCAGTTAAAAACAAATGAAATCCCGATGCACAAAATTGACTTTTCACTTTGTGATTGATATGATCATCGATATTATGTATTCCCGTTTCGTTACTGTACCGTGCTATTGTGAACAAAATCTTGTATGCTGTATTGCTTCCCGTTCTCGTTTCCGTTTTGGTTACCGTTCTCGGCCTATTGCAAATCGGTTTTAACTACCAATTAGATACTATTGCAATATTTACATAACCTAAAAAAAACTGTTTTGATAATTAGGTTTATGGAAAGCGAGACAATGGGATGACAGTAAGACAAGTTAGGTTATGGGACTCCTAGGCGTTTTAGTCAAGTTATTATAAAACACGAAGCTCTGTTACAAGAATTAGCTGTCTATAACTTGCCATAAGGTGCTAATGTAATATTTACTTAAACTAAAGCGCCGCTCTGTGATAGTTATACGAGATGAAATAATGGAACGTGAGTTAGCTTATACGGCTGTTGAGTTATGAACCACAAAACAGTTTCACATGAAATATCTCTCGTAGCTATCCATAATGTGTTAGTACAATATTGCTTGTTTTACTTAACCACTGAGTGAGCCACTGTGTGATAGTTAACCAAAGAGTGACAAGGCTATGTAACAATTGGCTTACCAAAGTTATAATGACACACAAAGCAGTTTTCGTTAGATGAAATACCTCTCAGTAACTATATTTCTGTATTAAACCTGAAGAGTCACTATATGATAGTTACACTATAGAGGTCTACACGGGCCCAAATTCTTAGGCCCGTCCCGGCACTTACAGCCAGACGAGAGAACACCTTCATATCACGAATGCAAACGGAAAGAGCCGAATGACTGAAAGCGAAGAATGGCATTGCACAAGTAAACAAACCATTATTTTTTCCAGACTTCCCTTTGCATTGCCCTATACCACACGTACAGTGCAGAAAATAATTATTTCATTTAACCCAAAAAATTGACATTGAGATTTCATTGAAAATACACTGTTTCAGATGTTCTGTATATAAAAAATAACGTTTAATAAAGGTCTAGTGAACAGCTAGTTCATTTTTTACTTTTTCTACTACGTATAGTAAGTAGGGGAAGTATTGCATTCCACCAAAAAATTCGATACCGAGATTTCACCGGAAATACATGTTTTGAGACCCTCTGAATCCAAACAAAGCATTTTTGGAAACATTTCCGTGTGTATCTGTGTGTCTGTGTGTCTGTGTCTGTGAACAGCATAACTCAGAAACGAACAGTCGGATAAACACCAGACTTGGTATTTAGGTTCAGTATCTTCCAGAGATGCGACACGAAGGTTTACAAGAAAATCCCCCCACACCAGATTACCCTTTACATAGAACTTTTTTCAAAAATTTTAATTTTCTCAAAAATGGCTCTAACGATTTTGATTAAAATATCATATTTTAAGATATCTTCATGACAAATGAAATGTATATCCCGAATTTTATAGGAATGTCTCCAAAAGTATTCTTCATTGTGAACGACTTTTGCATAACTGGTAAAACATAAGAGATAGACAAAATTTTACTACACAAAAAATGTAGATCGCGTTAAAATACACTGTTTATGGCATATACATTTTTTTTTGTTGAGTGAACCATTTTCGAGATATTGCTTGTTATTCTCTTAAATTTTCCAAAACTTATACTTTTTCTCAAATGGGAATTCGTTATTCGTTTATTTTATATCCTGGTAATGCAAAGAGAATGAAATGCTCCACATAGCAACCAGCTCTTAAAATATTTGATTATCGCTTAAAGCCTACCATATTCCCCTTGCGTCTACAAGAAAATTAGCAATAAGATTAACATGAAGCATATTGAGAATAAGCGTTTGTAAAAATAGTTTGTACAAGAGCAGAGATAGTCATGTGAGTATAACACATCAGATTTTTTTTATATTTGTTTCATTATAATCGAGTTAAACCTTCGCATTATACGTTTCGTTATAGATACAAAGGGAACAGAAATAGTCAAATGTTTAAGACCTGAACGCTATATACTGGCCTTAAAATTCAATACTGTTTCTATGCAATCGCGAGAAAGAATCGACAGGACTATTTATCCGACTTTGTGTTTTTGAGATATGCTGTTCACAGACACACAGACACACGTTCCCGCACACACACACGCGCGCGCGCAGGCGCTGACCTTTTTCTAAAAGTTTGTGTTACATTCACATGACTTTCTCTACGCTCTATCGTTTATTAATGGATGGACAAATTCTTCTTACGAAGGTTAATTTTTTTATCTACTTAATTTTAATCGAGATAAACCTTTCCGGAAATAGCTGCATTACACGTTTCATTATACATACAAAGGGAATAGGGAGAGTCAAATGTTTTAGAACTGGACGTTATACACTGGCCTTAAAATTCCATACTCTTTGCACAACATCGCGAGAAACAACTGATAATCGACATGAATTTAAAGAATGGCTAAGTATTGAAACATTCGAACCATTAATAAAAGATATCTCGGAAATGACTGATGCCACAAAAATGTTATTTGAAATAAATCGTGTGTTTTAAACATATCTACATTTTTTGTGCAGTTCATTTTTGTCTATCATTTAACGCTTACCAACTATACAAGATTATACAAAACTCATTCCGAATGAAGAGGACTTCACAGGTTATTACCAAAAAATTTAAGATATATGTTTTATTTGTCATGTAAATAACTTTAGTATATAGTGTCTTAATCAAGTTCGTGTGAGATATTTTTTAGAAAATAAAAAATTGCTACCATGTAAAGGGTAGTTGGAGTTTGGAGATTTTTCTGAAAATCTTCGTGTGGCCCTTTGGAAGCTACTGAGCCTAAATACCAAGTTTGGTATTTATCCAACTTTTCGTTTTTCAGTTATGATGTTCACAGACACGGACAAACACACACTTTCTAAAATGATTATTTTGGGCTCAAGGGGCCTCAAAACGTTTTTTCCGGTGAAATCTCAGTTTCAAAATTTTGGGTGGAATGCAATACCTTCTCTACCTACTAAGTACGTGGTGGAGAAAGTAACGGCCACAGTCGTAGCGAAGCCGATCGGCTGTCTCGAGCAGCGGTGTTCTCTCGTCTGACTGTAACGTCAAGTTGGCCCGACCCGGAACGGTCTGAACCGAGCCCGGCCCGAAGCCGAGGATAGGTTATATTTGTACCACCCGGCCCTTGCCCAATTGTCTGATTTTGTTTTAAATAAAATAAAAATGCAGTTATTGACTATTATTATTATTATTATTATTATTATTATTATTATTATTATTATTTCTCTACGAAGCGCTGCTGCCTACATTACGACGTATCCGAGTTCGATTTGCGGTACCTGCATGGGGATTTTTTCCGCTTGCTAAAAAAGGAATTAAATTGAGTTTTATTTATGGACGCTCTTTAACTGATGTGGTTCTTAGCGTTCCATTCTATATTGGGCGTGAAAGACGGTAATTTGCTCAGAGGCCTTTTTATCAGGCTTGAGGTTATTTTACGTGCCGTAAATCTACGACACGGGACCACCGGCTTTACTCCCCTTCCCGAAAAAATCCATCGCCCTCCACAGGATTTGAATCCGCGACCTCGGGAACTAGAGGCTAGCATGGTAGCCTCTACACCACGGAGGACGACATTTCCCTTGCTTGAAGGCCTAGTAAGGAATACACTCAGGTACTTAGGATCAATTTGAGGAGCTGCTTTACTAAAATAGTGGCGGCTGAGGTCCTGGATTCCGCATATAGTAAGCAGCATGTTGATAGCATACTGCCTTATTGACCACTTGTTGCCCCTATTACTGCACTCTGTCCAGGATGTTCTGGTGTGGGTAGACGGAGAAAGGTGGAGTTTACAGCTGCCGTACTGTTGTAACTATTCCCAATTGCCCGAAGGGAACATTTATTTATTATTACTTGTACTATCACATATGCTGCGGTTAATTGTGCCATTCCGGGCATTGAAATATCGTGGACCAAAACATGAGGTGAATTAATTTTTATTCGTCTTTATTTTCTCTTTGCATGGAAACAATTACCATTGTGTTTTATTTTCTCAAAAATGGTGCTAATGATTTGCATTAAAATGTCATGTTTGACATATTATACATTACAAATGAAATACATGCGTTGAATGTAATAAATTAATTTTTTCGTCTTAATTTTCAAGCCTGGCTCGAGCCTACAAACATTTTTCAAAGTAAGCACGAAATCGGCCCCCAGGGCGAGCCGGGTCTAAGCCCAAGTCCGTGCAGACCTCTTAAGTTACACAGAGATTAGAAGGCTATGGATCTATGAAAAGTTAAGTCTTGCGACTGCTAAGCGTATTTGTCAAGGTTACCAAAACACAAACAGTTCACAGAAGCTAACAGATAAATTGTTCTTATCGAGAATTTTTATGTGGAATTTCTGATGGCGCTGATCCATTTCCTTTTCTCTTCTTCGTCTGCTGCAGATTTGAACACAGACGCTTTGTTTTGCCGAATGTAATTTCCCCGCAGTTAGGAACACGCACGTAGGTAGAGAAAGTAATATGAATACAATACGCCATATTTTTTAAAAATATAGATATTATTATGTGGCAGAGCTAAGGCCATTTGGCTTTCTCTTCCGCTCAACCACACAGAAAAATCCTGAATACAATGATGATACATGTAAATCATATTCCATAGCACAAATATTGGAAGAATAATAAACTTAAGTTAATTGAAAATATATAGAAGCTAAGTTCAAAGTAATAAATGTATTAACGGAGCGAAATGACTTCGCGGTAACGTGTGAAGCTCGCATTCGGGAGATCCCGGGTTGGATTCCCGTAGACCGCCCACAAATATAGATGTTAATTAATACGAATAATGTAAATAAATCTTTCTTGATAAGATCTTATATATTTAAAAGGTTATATATTCACTCTGACCTCGGGCGCTAATAACCTTAGCAGTTGAGCGCCCTTAAGCCCCATCTCATCATCATCATCACTCTGACCTCGGGTTTTTAGTGGTTTTCCCTGGTCGGCAAATGCTGGGTTCATTTCTCCACTACCACGATTTCCTTTCCATCACTTTCCTTACATTCCGTTTCCTTTTCATCTTTCAGGTGTGCTTCTAGGTTTCGTGGCGTATGGCGGTGCCGGACAGATGGTGTGGATGCTTGCTCAAATAAAAGAATACTCCCGTAGATAGTCGAAGGATCGTTTGTCGCCCTCTCTAGACCGCTCCAGTAGTGGGACAGGTCTCAAGCCTGGAACTGCTAGGAATTTTCGCGCGTTTCTGTGGCCTGACTACCTGTGGGTCCTTCACTTCATCCCTTCCTCCTGCGATCTATGTAGGTCGCACTGTGCGAGGTATTCCTATCGTTGTATAACCCATTGCTACAATAAATGTATTAAAATATATATTATACAACTATGTGTACAATGAAAATGAGGACATTGTCTCTAAATTAATAATTGCTTTTAACTAGAATCTGTAATCTACAACGATAAGTATTTGAAGTTTGACAGCTCCTGACATCCTTTGGCAATGAATTCTTGAGTCTAGCAAGCAACCTTCACGGTGAAAGATGATGAGTACAGAGACTTGAGCAAGTCCTTTGTATTACATGACACTAAGTTTTTATGTTTACGCTATGTTTGTAATTATTTTTCATTGTGAATGACCCTTAAATGTGGCGTTAAATTTCAGGTGCGCTGTGTGTTCGTTTTTAAGTGGAAATAAAGCAATACCGCTAGCAGGAGTAATTATTATGGATATATTGAGAAATAATCCACAAAACTACAAACTTAAAGAGCTTTCCTCTTAGCTATCCTTCAGTGACATTTGTGTCAGCACATTTTCTCAAATTCTTGTCTTTATACAACATTTCAGTTCCATAAAACTGTAACCTTTTAAGTTTAACCGTTTCAACCAAACTCTAAATGAGTCAACAAGTTATATTCAAACTTTTATACTGAGTAATCCAGCAAGTAGCGACCGTTTCGCATTTCCATTGCGTAGATCGCAACAGAATTTTTTTTACCGCGAGTTAGCTTCAAAATCTTTTTGAACAGTGACCCCACCTTTATTGGGGACGGTGGAGTCCTCATTTGGGGCCCCTGACTTTTGGGACCCCAGTGCGGTGCACCGGTTGCACCAGTTCCTGCTGCTAAGCCTTTTGCCAAGTTTATTGTATATTTATACCTAACGTCGAATGGTTTCCTCGACATCTTTTCTCAGTGTTGTGTGTAAGTTGATATTGTGCATTCTGCGATTGTTCAAAAAGAACTGTGCATTCTGTGAGGTAGAGGTGTTGTTCGATTTTTGAACTCTCGTTGAAGTTGAAACCTGCAGAAACTTACCGTCAACTAAACGAAGTGCTTGGTGATACGGTAATGCATGAAAGACATGTGAAATAGAGGTGTGAAATGTTAAACAATGGACGAACGAATGTGCAAGACGAAACTCAATTCTGCGCGTCCATCTCTTATGATTTGAAGAATTAAGCGAACAACAAAAAAGTGCAAGGCAGGCATGTAAGCTCCTGAGGCGCGGGCGGAGGACCCGGAGGAGGTCGATGGATTTGTTTCAGGCGTAAATATCCTTGGCATGGCTTCCTTCGGAAGGAAAGTAAAGCCGGTGGTCCCGTGTCGTAGATTTACGGCACGTAAAGAAACCTCAAGCCTGATAAAGAGGCCTCAGAGCAAAATTACAGGTCTTTCACGCCCAACATAGAATGGGACGCTATGGACCATAGCAGTCAAAGTTCCATTAAAAAAAAAACTCAAGCATGTAAGCGCAGACGAGTTATAGATTTCTTCCCCAAACATTTTTCATTCTTTGCTTGGTGAAAATGTGTCCGAATATCTTGGCTTAATGAACTGGGTGAATTCTAAAGCTCGTGGACATATATGACAAATGTTTAAATGACGCAGGTGATTATGCAGAGAAATAAAGTAACCTTCCGTTTTGTAACTTTTTTTAAAAATAGTTTCTCAATACATTAAAACCAAACGGTGGTTTGGTTACTTCCTGGATGACCCTCGTGCATGATATTCGGTAAAGGACAGATCGGAGACAAAAGCCTTAAAGAAATTATAAGTGTAACAATTCATGTGTCGCATTTATAGTTCATTTAACATTTTTGTCGCAATTTGTTGGTAGGGTATGATCCTGAGAAACCAGTCCTTGAATTCCTTTTCGTTCTATTTATAAAACTATTGTTAACAGGTGCTCCGCGGTAGGGAATATAGCTTAAACATTCCCGTAAACATGGGTACTAAAATTGATACCTTCCGAGATAAGAGATAAGAAAGTACGTGGCTTATTAGGATTTGTGAATTACACAAACAGAACTTTACCGGTATCTCTTGTGTTTAACTAACTGCAAAGAGAAATGTTTACTGTTTGTTGCACAGAGAGATAATGCGTAATAACTGTCAAGTGTACCAGGGTTATGAAACACGTGCTGAAATCTTCCCGCAGTGATTCTTTTGCATACCATTGAACTTGCTTTTGAGCACTCTTAAATGTCAGCAACCTGGAATATCATCCTTAGGCGCAGCAAGCCAGCACAACTGCGTCACCCAGGACGAGTGCAGATACACTTGATTGAATTGTCATTCTTTTGTTTACTATAATGAGCTATAACATTTGTATACATAAAATTAAGTTGGTGTTTAGATAGATAATATTTAAAGGAACGAATGAACGAAACTTCACCGAACCAGGCCGATAGGCAGTGGTGCAGTGCCAACTTTTTACTTTCTCTACCACGTACCTAGTGGGTAGAGAAGTTATTGCATTGGATATCGAGATTTCACCGGAAATACATGTTTTGAGATCCTCGGAATATAAAAAGACATTTTTAGAAAAAGGTTTATGTGTCTGTGAACAGCATAACCCGAGTCTCCGATAAATACCAAACTTGGTGTTTAGGTTCAGATCTTCCAATGATGAAACACGAAAATTTTCAAGAAAATCCCCCATTTAACTATCCTTTACATGGAACTTTTTTATTTTTTTTCTCAATTTTTTTTAATTAAAACACCACGCGTTAAAGATATTTACATGACAAATAAAATACATATCTTGGATATTCTGGGAAGAGACTGTGAAGTCCTTTTCATTCAGTAAGAGATTTGTATAATGTTGTATACCTAACGTTTAAACCATTAGCAATAAAAAACTTACCCACCCAATTCATCACGAGGTTGCGGATTCAAACCCGGTGGAGACCGATGGATTTCTTTTCGGACGTAAAAATCCTTAACATGGCTTCATTTGGAAGGGAAGTAAAGCTGGTGGTTCCGTGTCGTAGATTTAAGGCACGTAAAAGCACCTCGAGCCTAATAAAGACGCTCTGAGCAAAATTTCCGTATTTTCACGCCTAATGTAGGTAGATTGGGACGCTAAGAACCATAGTAGTTAAAAAACGTCCATAAATAAAACTCAATTTAATTCTTTCACCCAATTTATTTGAAATAACTTCTCTTTTGGCACTGGCCTCCTCCGAAATATGCGTTGTTATTGGTTTGAATTTTTCAACGCTTTTGTCACATTGTTAAAGTGCTTTTACTATTCGGTTGTTTTCCACGATCGCATGCAAAGAGTATGTAATTTATAGGCTAACATATAGCGACTATCGTTTAAACATCTAAGTATCGATTCGGTTTCCTCTGTTCTCCTTGTACCTACAACGAAATGTATAATGAAACTACTTCTGCAAAAGTTTATCTCCATTAACCTGAAGTAGATAGAAAAACAAGCTTTTATAAGAATAGTTTGCGGAAGGTATACAAAGGGGAAAGTATCCTAAAATGGCATGCCATAAGGAAAATTTTTGCAATACCGTAGGGTGATGCAATTGATGAAACTTGAGAAGGAAAGTTTTCTATTTGCTGATCTGTTTAAGTTTTTGCAGTTTCATTTTCAGTATTTTCTTTTTCTGGCAAAGATCTCTCAGTTACAGCCGATGGACAAAAAGATGATCTGGGAAAATATTTGAACTGAATGCCAGATTCCTTTTTTTTTTTTTTGTGAATAGTGGCAGATTTTCCCTAAGCTGCCGTAAATAAACTGGCCACCTGATATTGCCCCACATCCCTGCTAGGATATTTTCCCACCAATTAGAAACCTCTTGGTTGGCTCGCTGCCAACCCATTTGAATACTATTAACATCATAGCTTTCTGCATACTCTTTGAATCCCATGACTGGCGATTACTGGTTTGCTGGTTCTGTTATAATTTCCAGCCATTACTTCATCATCATCATAATAATAATAATAATAATAATAATAATAATAATAATAATAATGAGCTACATGTTATATTACCATAAACGGAAATGAATTGAAAGACATGACGGCATTTGTGGGAAACACCTGGACCTGCAAACCCAGAACTGTGATTAAAATATTTGCAAAGGAAGTGTTTATTCACCTTATCCGCAAAAAAAAACATCAAATAATCTGTGGACAAATCACCACAGAAGAACGATCACCGCCACGAACTTATAAATCACGATGTGCATAGATACCTCACATAATATAAAGGCGTTTAACATGAGAGCTTCGACATTTCTAGTGTAACACTGTTTCCAACACAGGAACATAACCTTATGTTATGAAGTGCTGCTTCTCGTGGCAATAACGAGAAACATGAGGTATGTCATTTTACCAGATGCCATTTTAGTGTACTTTCCTCAACTTAAACGATAATAGGTAGAGAAAGTCATTGAATGTAACAAACACATTAGACATTTTTAGCAACCGGAGCTCTCAACTTGTCGCGACAGTATTGTAACATTCTTCCGAAAAGACAGCAATGACAGTTTCATACTAATTTACGCAGAAGATCAACATTATGTAATCTGAGGCAATCCTGGTTCTGTCTTCTGCTGATCTGTGATACCGTGAAGTGACATAATGCTCTGGATTCCAGTGAACAAGAGGAGGTCTATGTAGTTTAATGAACATGAGTGTTATTACTCGCGCAAAACTTCTGGAATCGTGACCTTGATTGCCATCCCAGCTGCCGAGCCTAGGAATGGTTTATGTTTAGCTTTATCAACGAAAGCGATATAATACCTTTGCTTACTCACAGTGCGTAACACATACAGTCTGCATAGAAAGTGTCTGCATCTGGTTGTAATTTTAAAGAGAGCTGCAGGATCTAAATAGTACTTATTTTATATTTGTTATATTTATAACCATGGCTCCTATGTTTTCAAAGTTAAGTGGTAAGGTGTTACATAGTCAAAGTAGGGAAATAATTGCAAATGTCATCGACTTCATGAAGCAAGAAGCAGAGATGAAGGAAGAAATTATACCCGAGTTCCACAAAAGCCTTAAGAGAGTGAAAGAAAGAGTAGTCAAAGCAACTGGTGTTTCACCGAGTTCCGTTTCCAGAGTTCTCAAAGATAAGAGAAAAAAACATATGGATGAAAGAGTACCATTTGACACACCTGGGAAGAAACATAAGGTCCCTAAACGTATTACAGAAATAGACGATTTCGAATGCGTCATTCGGCGCACGATTCACAATTCCTATGTGGAAGAAAAAACTGTGCTAACAATAAGCAGATTCTCATCCAGCTGAAAGACAGCAGAAACTTTCAAGGTGGTGCTACAAATCTCAGAAAAATGATTAAAGATTTAGGGTTCAAATGGAAGAAACCGAAATCAAATAGAAGAGTTCTAACAGAAAAGCAAAATAAATAAATAAAATAAAAAAATAATAATAATAAAATAAAAAAAATAAAAATAAAAAGTAAATGTTGCCATGATAGCTTAGTCGGTTAGAGCAACGGCACGGAAAGCCTAAGATCCGTGGTTCAAATCCCGGCTATGGCATTGAATTTTTCAGTCTGATTCTATCTTTCCAAATGACTATAATTTTATATGTACTTATATCAGTGTGTACTTATATCAGCATCAATTTTCAAGGTGGTGCTACAAATTTCAGAAAAATACTATAATGTATGAAGATGAGTCATACATACACAGCAGTCATACAGCATCTAAAAGTTGGAGTGACGAATCGACAATGCTTCACAATGCGTCAACACTCAAATTCACAAACCACCTACCTCAACTTCCTTGAAAGAAGAAATGAGAGGTTGGTTACTTAGACATAAAGCTTTAGATGAAAGCATGAGTAAAACAAAGCTATATAACTTAATTAAAGCCAACAAACAGCTTCAGAAGTCATACATATTTGACCAGATAGTAATACAACATCGCCATAATGTACTTAGACTATCATCGTATCGCCCACATCTAAACCCAATCGAATTAATCTGGGCTGATATCAAAAAATGGGTGGCATGCAGAAATATCACTTTCAAATTAAAATATGTGGAGCAGTTATAACACCAGCAATTTGCTGAAATTGGAAGGCCAGAATGGGAAAATGTATGGCGACATGCTGAATAAATTAAGAATCATTATTCCGAAAAATACGGAATTGCAGAAAATCAAATAGAAATAATTCTCATCCAGGATAATGGTGCAGAAAGTAGTGACAGCAGTGATGACGGCAATAATGTGAGTGATTCCGCAGAAGAGGAAGGGTTGTTAGATGTGGAAGAATTGGAGGCAATGATTGACAGCGTTTTTTATATTAAGCGCTTTTTACAGCGTGGATTTTAATGTACTGTATATAACTAAGTTTATCAGCGCAACACAGTGCATAACCGTTGTGGATATTTGACGATGACTGTCCCACGCACTCCTGCAGCATGGAGACGACCGGTCACCACCTGATCTGGTAAGCAACTCGCATCATAGCTCTCATTAAGATTTTCACGTGTCTAGAACTGTTGCGCCGATTATAATACATGATTTATGGGAAGTCTTGAACGAGTTGGTGTTAGTAGCAAGTTCATTTGAATGAATGCCCTCCTGCACTCAGCCGTACTTAGAGGAATAACTTATGAACAATTTAGTAACGGACGTTAATCTGGGGAGATGCGGCTCCAACGTACTCTCATTTATTGCAGTTACGAAGAAAAACTTTCTACAGAGAGATAATATTCCAGCTTTTCCAAAAATAGGCGGCGTTTATGCAGGCCAATATTCTTTATAAAGAACAAACTCTCATTTATCAAGAACTAATATGAATTTCAGGCTCAGCAGGATGAAAACCTTTTAAAGTTTTTGCTGTGTATATGCGTTGCTGCAAATTACTTATAATACTGGTGAGGAATTGCAGATAATTAATGGAGACAATGTTGCTGTTTTCTATCAAAACAATTGCCCCAAACGTTTCCATTTTCCGTTGCTTCTCGAGCACCTAGTGTTTTTGTACACTAGGTCGCTCTTTCACGACTTGTACTGCGATCCCCGGTTAACAACCGAGATTAGATTATTGCTAGCTATGTATCCATTACGAACGCTAGGTAACTGTGGGTTAATTAGCCTGTAGTTTTTAAAATTGATGTGGTTGGCAACATTCTTGTGAACGATTTTACACCATCTAGGCCGAAACTTATATATAAGTTATACAGTGTGAATCACCTAAAACTTTCACAGCAAATATTTCGGAAATGGAAAGTGCTATTGATGTGCAGTTTTCACAGCATTGATTGTAGTCAGGGTCTCGTGCATTTAGCCTATAAACAGATTTTAATAATACTGAGAAAGTGTACTTTTTGAGCAAACATACAATTTTTAAATGGAACAATGCCTAGTTACATCGACAGAATAAAGGTAGGGTAAATTAGAATCTCAGTGGCGTTTGTTGCAAGATTCTAGTGCAAGTGGTTTACGAGAAATCTTATTTTGAAACTTTTACGCACCGACACTTGTACAACCTGTGGTAGTACAAACTAAAGAAAAACAAAAGGAAATTACAATACTTCTGTGGATTCTTACAAGTAAAGAGAGCATAGCCCTTCAAAGGTTGTGTTCAAAATGACCACCGGCAGCTTCAATACACGCTTCCAGTAGCTATGGAAAGACTGCTGCACACATTCTAGCATTTCAGCGGAAATTTCAGAGCAGGCAGCAGTAATGCGTCGTTTCATATCGTCTGGTGTAGTTGGTACATCCTTGTAGACAGTATCTTTCAGCCTTCCCCACAGAAAAAGTCTAAAGGGTTTAGATCCAGTGAACAGGCCGGCCAAGGTACAGGTCCTCTTCATCCAATCCAATGATTTGGAAACAATCCGTTAAGACAAGCTGTAGTACTTCGTGCGCTATGGGCTGGACAGCCAACATGTTGGTACCACAGATTCCTACTAGTCTGCAAAGGAACGTCTTCTAGCATCTGTGGCAGATGTTCTGTCAGGAGGCTGCGATACTTGTGCGAGTTCATTGTTCCTTCTATGAACAAAGAGCCTATGAGCTGATGGTTCACTATCCCACACCACACGTTTAGACACCATGGACGCTGACGTTCCACCTGATGAAGCAAACGGGGATTGTCAACAGACCAATAGTGCATGTTTCTGCGGTTTACCTGGCCATGATTGGTAAATGTTGCCTCATCACTAAACAAGATACATGATGAATCTGGAGTATCATGTCTTAATGCCCATGTACAAAAGTTAACACGATTCTCAAAATCGTTTCCATGAGCTCTTGATGGAGAGAGATGTGATAGGGATGGAACCTATGCGCAGTACACTTGCCTGACTTACGCCACCTCCACGTGCGATTGTGCGGATCTACTGCAGCCAAAACATTAATTTCTGCCTCTTCTCCAGTCACTGTTTTGATTCTGTTACGTTTTCTAGGTGTTACAATTACTTTCACGTAATTGGTTGAAGAGGTTGATAAATAATTGCCGAGATGGTTGACGTCTATTGGGATACGTTTCCGCATACACCGTACAGGAACGAACTGCATTCTTCCTACGCTCTCCATACACCATGACATGTCGGCTTATTCTGCATTAGTAAACCCCAATTTCCACTCACGACTTACTGCTTGAACTGTCACAAACTAACTGACCAATGCAATCAATGAACAGAAAACACAATGCAAACAAACATAACAACATCGCACCTGGCAACTAAGCAGGTTGAATGGGACAAACAATTGTCGGGGTGGAAACTTTTCAAAATACGATTTCTCGTAAACCACTTGCACTAGAATCCTGCAACAAAGACCATTGACATTCTAATTAACCCTACATTTATTCTGTTGATGTAACTAGGCATTGTTCCATTTAAAAAGTTGTATGGTTGCTAAAAATTATACTTTCTCAGTAGTATTAAAATCTGTTTTGTAGGCTAAATGTACGAGCCCTGACTACCAATCAATGCTGTGAAAACTGCACATCAATAGCACTTTCCATTTCCGAAATGTTTGCGGTGCAAGTTTTAGGTGCTTCACCTTGTATAGTATTATCTTCAAAACTCAGAGTCTTCGTGAGCTGTACAACTACCACCCTATTGTTCAGGGAATCCAGGATGCCCTCCATGATTCATACGCTTCTGGCGTTAAAGTAGAGTGTGCTTGGATACTCGCCACGTTGGCTTGCTGGGGAATGAACTTGCGCATTTGGCAGCTAAGGCGGCAACCACAGAACCCAGTGTTACAATATCTCCGGAACGTCGACTTTAGACTTGTTGTGCGGAGAGCGGTGCTGTGTGCTGGCGCGAGGAGTGATTAGCTCTCCGCGGAAATAAGCTTAGAGTAGTGAAGCACATTCCGATAAACTGGATAACTTCCTCTCGCGTAACTCGTCGTGAGGAGGTGATTTTGGCTGGGTTGTGTATTGATTACTGCAATTTTACGCAAATAATCTTTTTAAGAGTGACCCTGCTCCTATTTGTCCGCTTTGTAGCGAAAGTCTGTCGATCCGTCACGTGTTGCTAGAGAGTACTGCTCTAGCACATCTTCGAGACACTCTGCAGCTGCCGGCTAGTCTTGCAGCGGATGACAAGCAAGCGGTTGATACGATTTTTAATTTCGTATCAGAGGTAAATTTCCAAATGCGGATTTAGTCGTATTAATAACATTTGTTTCATACCTCTCGGTTTAGTTTTATATATTCATATTTATTTCTGACTTATGCTGTGATTTTATATTGATCTTTTTCGCTGACTTTTGCTATGATTTTTATATTCATGTTTATCTCTGGCCTTTGCCGTGATATTTTGTACTGATCTTTATCTCTGGCCTTTGCCACGATCCGTTTTACAAGGGCGCTAATGACCTAACAGTTGAGCGCCCTTAAACACAAATCATCATTATCATCATCACCATCATCTTCAGAATAAACATTCGGTGATAATTTTCATTGAGCCTACTTCTGATTTACTATAATAAAATCTAGCATATGTTCTACATTGGTGTAATGATTATTCGCGATTAACATAGATTGTTTTGAGTCGCTTAATAGTAGACAGATGCATTTATAAGAACGTAATGAAGCACACTTGTTAATATTGATGATTTGTATATGTGTACAAGGATTATGCCGTTAGTGAGTTTGGAATAGGTTAGGTGTATTTCAGTATACCTACTTAAAATAAATAATTTGCATTTAATATAGTTCTTAGAGGTAGTGTAAAATAACATTGCCATATGTGTAGCATAATGTGTATCAAAATAGGTTAAGACATTTCGGAGCATTAAGTTATATGGGGTTTCACTCTCAATATGGTTTATTTGGGTTAATAGAAAAATAGATCTGACATAGTATCTGGTATTTTTCACTGTGGCGGAGAAGGCTGGGATCTGCCTAGATTCTATAACACATGCTAACGCGCATTTCATTAATGCTACTGTTATAAGCATTTGAAACTGATTAGGGAAGGAATGGAATGGTATACGTGCTGTACAAGCAACGCACTTAATTTATTTCTGCCAAATGTTTGATGGTAAAGGTAAAAGGTACGTATCTCGGAGGGGCCCTCGGAACCGGGGCAGAGCACCGCACACAAGCCAGTTGGCCCATTGTGTTTCCAACGTGACCCCTGGGAGAGAAGGATGAGGAGAGAGACCCGAAGGGCGACCAGGTCCAAATGCCGACGGGCGCAAGCATGGACGGGTTTTCCTAACGTTTCCAGATAGAACGCATCCGCCGCCGCACTGTCCCTGCCCGCTAGCCACCAACCCCCAGGGATCTCATGAGCGGAGTCCCACGCTGAGGAGAGACCTAACTAGCGTTACCACAGCGGCGCCAAGGAAGGAAACTTTACAGAGCGTAAGTCCCCACTCAGTTGCAACCCGACGAACGCCGTCGCCTGGTTCTACAACCCTGAAACAAATGACAAGGAAGATGATGGGTACAGGAAATGAGAGGAAGGAGAGTCGTCGTAGAAGAGGAACCACCGCAGCATTCGCCTAGCGACCCGGGGAAACCACGAAAAACCCATGGGCCAGAGTGGGCGGTCGCCGGGGATCCATCCCGGGACCCCCCGAATGTGGACTATAGACGTAACCGCCTGAGCCTACCCCCTCGGTAATTGTTTGATGGTACGGAGGTATTAGACGTACGGTTTACTCCGCTATGGGCTTGTATTACGATCTCCGGTTGAAAACTAAGGTTTAGCAGCCTGTGGTTATTGCTAAGTGTTGGTTAAACGGAGCCCACATTACGAATGCTAGGTAACTGTAAGTTTTTTTAACCTGGAGTTTGTTAACAGTTTGGTATATTTAGCAACATTTTCGTGCGCGATTCCACGCCACCTAAATGGAAATTTATAGCATTAGAGCTTCAAAATAAACTTTCTGTTGCAATTTTCTTGAACCTGCCGTCTGATTTGTGTATGGTAAAATCTGACGTTTTTGACCTTATAAAAATGGCTCTAAGCATTGTGTTTAATATGCCATACAAAAATATACTTACATGACAAATAAAATGTAGATACATCTTAAATTTTCTGGTGTAGCCTTTCAAGTCATCTTCATTCGGAAGGAATCTTGTATAACTGGTAAACGTTAAATGATAGACGAAAACGTACCACACAGAAAATGTAGATCCTTTTAAGACATACAATTTATTTCAAATCTTTTTTTTTAAAGCCATTCCTAGCATATAACGTCCAGTTCTAAAATATTTAACTATCGTCATTCCCTTTGGTGGCGGCGCCGTGGTGGCCGAGTGGTTAAACAGCTCGTCTTCCCAATAAGGTGGCCCGGGTTCGACCCCAGGGGCCCGCATGTGGAATTTGTGGTGGACGAAGCGGCGTCCAGGTGGATTTTCTCCGGGATCTTCGGTTTCCCTCGCCATTCTTTCCACCAATTTCTCCAGCATCACCTTTCCTTTCATCCACTTCGCCTTCATTTCATATCATTTTCTTCCTCGCTCTCATACCTGGCTAAGGGCCGATCCCATTCCGGGTTCTTTATTCTCTGATTCAATGTTCGTGTGCTCCTAACATGCCTCTGACCTTCGGCGCGGTTGTACGTCCAAGGGGTATAAGTCCTACATAAGAGGAGGATAAACCGACTTCCTTTGTATCTATAACGAAATCTTGTGTAATGCAACGATTTCCGGAAAGGTTTACCTCGATTAAAATGAAGTAAATAGGAAAATAAACTTTCGTAAGAATAATTTGTATACCCACTAATAAAAGTAATAGAGGGTAGAGAAAGTCATGTGAATGTAACACAGCACATTTTTTAATTCAAAACCCTTGCCGACACGGTGTCCTAAGTGAATCTGCACAAAGCCTTAGTAAGCCTTAGGGCTAATAAACCTGTACCTCAATCACTGGCAGAAATAAAGTACGGTACTTTTACATCAGGTAAACCGTTCCATTGCTGCCCTACTCAGTTTCGAATGTTTTAACAGTAACATTAATAGAGTAGGTGTTAGCGTATGTTAGTATTAAGAGAGACACTAGCCTTCTCCGCTACCAACGTGTTCCTATATAATATGCAAAATATACTTTCCCATTAACCTAATAAACTATAGGTACTGAGAGTAAAATCCCGTATAACCTAATATTCCGAAATGCCCTAATCCATTTTCAAACTACGCCGCACTTCCAAGAATTACATTAACGGCAAATTATTCTTTTTTACTTTCTCTACTATGCATAGTAAGTAGGGGAAGTATTACATTCCACCCAAAAACTCAACACCGAGATTTCACTGGAAATACATGTTTTGAGCCCCCCTGAAGCAAAAAAAAGCGTTTTTAGAAAAAGGCCCGGCATGTGTCTGCCTGTGTGTCTGTGAACAGCATAACTCAAAACGAAAATTCGGATAAAAACCAAACTTGACATTTAGGTTCCGTATCCTTCAAAGATGCGACACAATAATTTTCAAGAAAATATCCCCGCCCCAGACTACCCTTTACAAGGAGAATTTTTCGAAAAGTTTGATTTTCTCAAAAATGGCTCTAACGATTTTGATCAAAATGTCACATATTTAAGATATTTTCATGACAAATGAAGTGTATATCTTGAATTTTCTGGGAATGTCCCCAAAAGTCCTCTTCATTGAAAATGGCTTTTGCATAACTGGTAAACCGTAAGAGATAGACACAATTTTTCTACACAAAAATGTAGATCTCGTTAAAGTACACAATTTATGCTTTATATATTTTTCTTGTGGAGTGAACCATTTCCTAGATATTCCTTATTATTTGTTTGAATTTTCCAATACACTTTTTCTTAAATTGGAATCCGTTTCTTCTTCTTCTTCTTCTTCTTCTTCTTCTTCTTTTTCCCCCCGTCCTGGACATGCAAAGAGAATGGAATGCTTCACATAGCAACCAGCTCTTAAAAGATTTGACTATCGCTTAAAGCCTGCCATATTCCTCTTGCACCTACAAGAAAATTAGCAATAAGCATTTGTAAACAAGGCTTGTACAAGAGTAGAGAAAGCCATGTGGGTAACACATCAGATTTTTAAACATACGCACTTCACCTATTCTAAACTCACTATACGAACTAAACTAATCGCATTAACCCGTTATACGTGTAGCTTAATGTTTAGTAATGTACCGCTACCTGACCTACACAGATCATAATGTATGCTTTATTACGCTCCTGAATACAACCAGCCTACTGTCTAGCTATCCGAAGTGATTTAAATAATCACGAACTCTCCTTACACTAATTTAATAAAAATTTTCGAAAAATTGTAAATTCAAACGGTAAGTTGGGTGGGGGATTGTCTTGAAATCCTTTGTGTCACATCTTTAGAAGGTAATAAACTTAACAAACTTGGTATTTGTCCGACTTTTTGTTTTTTAGTTATACTGTTCACAGACACACACACACACACACACACACACACACATATACATATTGCTATCTTCTGTCCAGTTATTATTTTAAGTATATTAAATGAAATAAGTTTTTTATTTCAACTGTAAGCAGAAAGCTTATTGAGTTTTATTTTAAAATTTTTAATCAACAATTCCATTGCAACTGCTGCAATCTAACTCCACAAAGGAGAAATTTAATTCATAACATTGATATAACGTAAACTTCTTTAGGATGTCCATGCTGGCAATTACTGCCTCATTACTCCTGTGCCAGTAATGAAGTTATGTTTAAATATACACATAATAAGAAAAATTAAGTTAAAAATCATACAATATAAAATAAATTTACAATACCCTGAAAAAGCATTAACATTTTTAAATGGTATAACATAATTTATCAAAATCATTGGAAACTGCAATGTTGATAGTCAAGATAATTTGTCAGGAAACCTTACTATTCTGCATTTCCTTGTAGGTTTTATTTGTAAAGTTTTTTGCGATTCCATGCTGCCATCCGAACCAGTGCTCTGCTGTTCAGATATGGGTGGAATCATTGTGGACATTGTTGTTGTCTCTTTATCAGCTAGTAGATAGGCAGGCTTCAGTCTCTCAATAGAGAGATTAATGTCTTTGCCTTTAATATTTATTGTGAAACATGTTTCTTCTCTCTTCACTACTAAATGTGGTCCTTCATACGGAGATTCTAGAACCTTTCTGACCCTGTCCTTTCTGATGAATACGTGTGAAGAAGAATGAAGATCTTTATGGACAAAAACTCTTTTGATTAATCTTTGCGAATTGAAGTAGGCTTCAGTTGTCCAATACCATTTCGAATTTACAATACCAATGCGTCTGGATTTACATCTGGTCTTGTAGGTTGCTCAAAAACTTCTCCAGGAAGTCTAATTGTTGTTCCATATATCATTTTTTGTGCCACAGAGCATCGCTAAATTTCTAAATAATTCCGACTCAAACTGTTTTCCTTGATCAGTTATAATTGAAGTAGGTGTTCCAAATAGAGTAACCCAGTTGTCATAAAAAAACTTGTGCTACTGTTTGAGCTGTAATATTGCACAAAGCACAAATATTGCACTTCCATCCCTCCCCTGAAACGATCAATGCAAGTCAGAGTACACATTGCCCTCTGAAGGTGGTAATGGTCCAGACTCCAGTGATGTCTGTATGCACTGCGCAGAATCTGTCACTGATTGCTTGAATTCTCCAAGTTTTGATTTTGTATGTCTTGTCACTTTGTTCAGCTGACAATTAATACAAGTTTGTGTCCATTTGCAATGTCGTTTCTGATTCCTAGCCACATGAATTTAGAAGTAATGTGTTCAACTGTGCTTTTAATTCCTGGGTGTGCTAGGTTATGAATATGTTGGAAAATATTTTTTCGAAATGTTTTAGGAATAAAAGGTCTAATATTCTGGGTGGAAATTCCACACCATAACGGATCCTTTATTCCTGATTGGTATTGTTTGATCTGTAACGAGGTGTTATGCTGACGTAACTCGTTGAGTTCTTTATCATTCTCTTGACATCTCGCAATATCTGCGTAATTAAGCTCATTAATCTCCTCCAGCTTTGATAATGTATCAGTTACCACATTGTCTTGACCACTTACATGTTTTATGTCAGTTGTGAATTGATAAATGTACTGTAGATGTCGTAATTGACGTGGTGAAGCTTTCTCGTTCTTCTGGTGATATGCATATGCAATTGGTTTGTGGTCCTTTGGTGTAGTGCAATTGTTTTTCTTCCTTCAACATAATGTTTGAACTGTTTAATTGCCAAATAAATTGCTAGTAACTGTTTGTCGTACGCACTGTAGTTCTTCTGAGCATCATTAAGTTTTTTTTAATAGAATGCGATTGTCTTCCAATCATCTTCCCGTTGTTCTAATACTGCTCCTATGACTTGATCTAAAGCATCCGGGAAAAGTGCTATGGGCAAATCTTTGGAAAAAATTAAGAGAGTGTGCATTAGATCTTCTTTACACTTCTCAAACTGATTTCTGTCTTCGTCGGTTCAATTAATTTTTCTTCTATCGTTTTTCTTTGCACCTTTCAAATAATGTAGATTATTCTTCAAATTGCGACGATAGAAATTAATTAATCCAAAAAAGTTAAAATTGTTTTATTGTCCCTGGCAACTTGTAATCTTTAATGATCTGTATCTTCTCAGAAAGAGGTTTTTATTCACTTGGTATGAATAAGTGTCCTAGAAATTCTAACTATTTTGCGCCTAAAACAGACTTAGTTATGTTAATATGTAGTCCGTATTTAGCTAATCTATCCAGAACTAGTTTGAAGTGATTTTGGTGTTCTTCTGATGTTGAAAATATTAATATATCATCCAGATATGCAAATACAAAATCTAATCCATAAATTACTTCGTTGATAAAACTGAAATGTTGCTGGTGCATTGCGGAGCCCAAAACTCATAAATTAAATTCGAACAACCCAAACGGCGTGATTATGGCAGTCTTAGGTTTATCTTCCTCTGCAATTGGAGTTTGAAAATATACTTAGAATAAATCTATTTTTGAAAATATGTTAGTACCCTTCAGGATATGATGGAAATCTTAAACTCTAGGAATTGGATATCTGTCTGGAATCGTACGATCGTTTAATCTTCTGTAGTCTCCACATGGACGAAGAGTACAATTCTTCTTGTTCACCATGTGAAGTGGACTGGCCCATTCGGATTTCGATGGTCCGATAATACCATGTTCTAACATAAAGTTGAAATTCTGTTTAGCCTGTTGTAATCGATGATGATCTAGTTTTCTTGCTTTAGAGTAAACTGGATGATCATGTGTGTTTATATGATGTCTGATGTTATGGATGACCTTAGAGTTGGCGTCCTGATTTCCGGATAAGATTTAAGCAAAGTGGTAAACTTAATATTTTGGTTTACTGTGCTTAAAATGTAGTTATCTAATACTGAAATAATTTCACCTTTAATGCTAGGCTTGATTATGCCATCAATCAATTGCTTCTTATGTACATCAGCCCATAAGTTAAATCTGTTCAGGAAATCCGCTTCTATAATTCCTTTGTCAATGTTAGCTCAAAGAATGGCCACTGAAAACTTCTACGCAATCCAAAATCCAAGGTTAGAATTTTAATTCCATAAGTTGGTATTTCGGTTGCATTTGCTGCGTAAAGCTTATGTATAGAATCAACTTTATCACATTTTTAGCAGCAATTATTGACACGTCTGCACCACTGTCAATAAAAACAGTAGACTTGTTTTACTATCACGGCTACTTTCATTATTATCGACAGCCGAACTCGCCGTTCGGAGTTTTCCTCACTTTTCCATGCGCATGGTAGTTTACATTTTTCTGGAAAACTTTTCCGTCAAGTTTAAAATGGTAATAACAATATTTGCCATTAGAATCAAACCTTCGTCTGCTTCGACTGGAACTGCAGTTCCGGTGTGAATTTCTGCTGCAAGGACTTAGACTTCCACTGCAACATTTACCTACTGTCATAGCTGCGATTCGCTGTTTCAGGTGAGAAATTTTACTTACATCTTTGCATCTTGATCTTCAATATTGCACATCTCACTACGAGGATTCATCTCTAGCATTTTATCTGCCATGATGCTACGCGCTGAAGACATTCTTCGTTATATGAGGATATTTTTTACAGAATCTGGAAGTTTTTCGAGCCACTAGGTACGTAGAACCTTGCCAGAAACGTCCTTACCGGCTAGGATCTCATTTTTATTCAGAGTTGGCTAGACTTGTAGTCACCTAATTCGATTCCTGTAACCAATCGTTTAATTCGTTTGTTTTCACTTTCTTTAAATATTTCCAGAAGCTGTGATTTTGCTGTGGTATATTTATCTTCTCCAGCTCCTGTTATAATATCCTATATATTTTCGACATATTTTAGTTCGAGTTGATCAATGATATAATTAAATCATTACTCTTCTGAGGTAATTTTATTTATAGCAAACTGAGCTTCCACTTGGTAAAACCAAATATCCAGTTTTCCTGCCCAAAATGGGGAATTTTTATGCTAACTTTACTAATTTCACATTTATCGCCCGTAATTTCCTTAGTATTGCTATTTGCCATTACGATGATGATGTTTAATTTACTGTATTACTCGTAAAATGAATCACGTATCTCGTTTTAAATTACGTGTATCACATTTTAGATCACGTCGAGGTCACCAATTATTGTTATCTTCTGCCCAGTTACTATTTTAAATATATTAAATGAAATAAGCTTTCTATTCTAACTATACGCAGAATGTTTATTGATTTATTTCTTAATTATTTAATCATCAAGTCCATCGCAAATGCAGCAATATAGCCCCACAAAGTATAAAATCAAAGGATAACATTTAATTCATAACATTGATATAACCTAAACTTCTTTAGAATGTCCATGCTGGCATTGCCGCCACACACACACACACACACACACACACACACACACACACACACACACACACACACACACACACACACACACACGCACGCGCGCGCGCCTTTTACTACAAGTGTTTTTATTCAGGGACCCTCAAAACACGTATTTCCGGTAAAATATCGGTATTTAATTTTGGGTGAAATACAATACCTTTTTACCTACTATATACGTGGTAGAGAAAGTAAAAATTCTATGAACTCAGGAAGAGATTGTGATGCTGCTAGATATTATTGCAAAGCACATATGCGATAGAAAATAAAACCATAATGCAGGTTTCATTAGCCAGAATCGTTTTCGAATTTCCCTATCCCTTTCCTCGAATTTATTTTTCCGAGATCTTGTTCCTATTTATATACCGCGTGAGTCTTCCCATCCTGCGGATTGGTAACTAGGCAACCCTGCATTTTACAGACGATTCGAAATTCATATGCTGACACCGCATTCACCAGCCCGCTGATTAGGGCTACGGTGGTGCTCGTTGTTAACGTGCTCTAGTGGTGCAATAGTTAACATGGTAAAGTTTGGAAGCTCAAATCACACCTGCGAGTAAATGAATTTTTTTTAATTCATTTATTTATGAGGTTAATTAAAGCATATTCTAATAAGTAACAATTTGTGTTTTAATGAAATTCACATAATTAAACTAATTAAGTGAAACTACACTTCCATGTCAAACTATCAGTCCTCATTAAATTTACTAAACATAAAAAGTGTCTTCAAGTGGCAATATTTGAACCTGGAACCTTCACCGTTAAAGGCCAAAGCACATACTGTTGCGCTACGAGTGCAATTCGCTGCACATATAGCGGTGCAAAGCAGTCATTTCGCCGAAGTTGATACGACGCGATGCAGTGGACAGTGTTTACGGCATAGCTTATACAACGCCGGGACTGGATAACTTCTCAATCCGCAGTCTCAGAAGACTCATCCGGTATATAAATGATGTCTCAGTACTTATTCTCAACATCGCTACATAATGATTTTAGAGCGCTCGTTGGATTAAAACATTTCAAAAAATTGAATTATATAGGATTCACTGTTCACACGCTCTGTGCAGGTTAGTGTGAAAGTACTAATCGTAATGAATTTATTGGGAAGTAAAGCCGGTGGTCCCGTGTCGCCTATCTCTTACGGTTTACCAGTTATGCCAATAGTCATTCAGAATGAAGAGGACTTTTGGGACACTTCCAGAAAATTCAAGATGTACATTTCATTTGTCATGAAAATATCTTATATATGTGAATTTTAATCAAAATCGTTAGAGACATTTTTGAGAAAATCAAAATTTTCGACAAATGCTCCATGTAAAGGGTAGTCTGGGGTGGGAAGATTTTTTGAAAATTTCATGTCACATCTTTGAAAGACACTAAACGTAAATATCAAGTTTGGTATTTATCCGACTTTTCGTTTGTGAGTTATACTGTTCACAGACGCACCGACACGGACCTTTTTCTAAAAATGAATTTTTTGGATTCAGGGGACCTCAAAACATGTATTTTCGGTGAACTCTCGGCATCGAATTTTTGGGTGGAATGCAATACTTCCCTAATTACTATACTTAGTAAAGCCCCCCCCCAAATAGCAAGCCTATGTTATGTAGGATTTCCCAGTTAATACATATATTCCGTAGATAGTAAGTAAATGTATTCGGCAATTTACGAGTATTAACTTATACAGATTTATGCTTTCGACTTCCTATAGGTTAGTAAGAAATAGGACATTTTGGAATATATGGTTAAGTTTCGCTGTTGATATTTTGTAAAAGTTACCTGGAAAATAGGTTAGATGCTTCTATGTTTACCTATTGAGTTAATATCGGTTGCATCATATTTTAGCAAATATTACTGCTATGCACGTTAAAAAACAAAAAGAAAAGAAAACGATAAGCAAACTATGCCTAATAATGCTGGAGGTATTATGCAGCAGAAGTGTAATTTAAACTAAAGCAACTAGTGTAAATTTCGACAATCATAACACTTACGAAATTCCTCGTCTCAAAACTGGAAATTATTCTTTTGAAGTCGATTTAATTTGGCTTTCCTCCTGTTACATAAACATTGATCCAATGGAGTCGGAGTTGCTATCGACTATTAATAGAGGCCGATGATATGCCATTTTGGTATAGTTAGTTCCAAATTAGTAATCTAACCGGTACCTAGATGGCAGTTAGTTCATCGTTAACAGTAAGTCCCGGTTAGCTATTAACTGAAGGTCATAAACTATTCTTTACTTGGGAAAAATTATTTTTCGTTTTCTCGAGAATGGCTTTAACAATTTTAATTAAAATGTCGAATGTTTACGATATAGGCATGTGTAATAAAATGTGTACCTTGAATTTTCTGCTAACAGCACGTGAAATCCTCTCCATTCTGAATGCGTTTTGTAAAATTGGTAAACCATAACATATAGGCCATTATTTAATACACAGATAATAAATAAACAAATAAATAGTTAGTTAATTTCAATTTCGTTAAGTTATGTAATTTGTCAATAAATGTTGCGACATTTACCATTTTCGAGAGATTCGTTGCTGTTGGTTTGCATTTTCCGGTACTTTTACATTGTTTTGAAGTGCTAGGACAGCATTCATTTTTTTCGTATGGTGTCATAGAGTTTCAAAGCCAGCGTATATGACTTGCTTTTTTAAAGATTTGACTATTTTTTCCAGCCTCCTGTATCCCTCTCGTACTCACAACGAAATGTGTGAGCAAACGTTTATCTTGATTAATATGAAGCTGATAGAGAAATAAACCTTTGTAAGCATAGTTTGTGTAGGAGATATAAAAATAAACAGTATTGAGTTGAGAAAATCTCTACTATGTGAATGCAATATATCAGATGAATGTTTTTACTTTCTCTACTACGTATAATAAGTAGGGGAAGTATTGCACGCCACCCAGAAATTCGATACCGAGATTTCACCGGAAATACATGTTTTGAGGTGACCTGAATCCAAATAAAGCATTTTTGGAAACATGCCCGTGTGTGTTCTGTCAGTGTGTCTGTCCTTCAGTCTGTGAACAGCGTAACTCAAAAACGAAAAGTCACATAAATAACAAACTTGATATTTATTTTAGCACCTTCCAAGTATGCGACACAAAGATTTTCAAGAACATCCCCCCAACCCAGACTACCTTTACATGGAACATTTTTCGAAAATTTTGATTTTCTCAAAAATGGCTCTAACGATTTTGATTAAAATATACATATGTTTAAGATATTTTCATGACAAGTGAAGTGTATATCTTGAATTTTCTGGAAAAGTTCCAAAAGGCCCTCTTCATTCTGAATGACTTTCGCATAACTGGCAAACCGTAGAGATAGACAAAATGTGTCCACACAAAAAATGTAGAGCTCGTTAAAACACACACTTTATGTCGTATACTTTCTTTTGGTCCAGTGAACCATTTTCGGGATATTCCTTGTTATTTGTTTGAATTTTCCAATACTTATACTTTTTCTCAAATGGGAATTGGTTATTCGTTGTTTTATGTCCTGGATATGCAAAAAGAATGGAATGCTCCACGTAGCAACCAGCTCTTAAAAGAATTGACTATCGCTTAAAGCCTACCATGTTCTCCTTGCACCTACAAGAAAATTAGGAATAAGATGCAAATGTTTATCTCGAACATGAAGTAGATGGAAAATAAGCGTTTGTAAAAATATTTTGTACAAGAGTAGAAAAAGACACGTGAGTGCAACACATCAGATTTTTTTTCAAAGAATGCGAAAAGAAAAACCAAGTTTCAAATGTTTTCAGGATCTAAAACCCACCCTTGTGCCGCTTATTATTATTATTATTATTATTATTATTATTATTGTTGTTGTTGTTGTTATTTATGTACACTCTTTAACTGCTGTGGTTCTTAGCGTCCCATTCTATATTGGGCATGAAAGACCGGTAATTTTGCTCAGAGGCCTCTTTATCAGGCTTGAGGTTCTTTTACGTGCCGTAAATCTACGACACGGGACCACCGCCTTTACTTCCCTTCCGAAGGAAGCCATGCCAAGGATTTTTACGCCCGAAAAAATTCATCGCCCTCCGCCGGGTTTGAACCCGCGACCTCGGGAACTAGAGGTCATGGTAACCACTACACCACGGAGGACGACCTTGTACCGCTGGCTAAGTCAGCCAGCTCCTGAAGAGTATTAATGCCAAGTAGGCAAGATATGTTAGTCCTTTGGTTCTGGATATCAGTTAACGCATAGAAGATACTTAAAGTGGTAGTATTAAGTAGATACCTCAACCTGTACAAATAAAGGTGGACCATTTATGTAGAGACTGTACAATATCCCCAAAACTAAGCGTTGTAGAAAGAAATGTCTTGAATAAAAGTTGCTTGATATTATGGGGAAAAGTAAATGTCATTAGTGGTGTTTTATTTGTAGGACGTTGTGATGGCCATTTTAGGGTGAATTTAATTTAGGTTCCCATTTAAAAAAATTAAATTGACCCTAAAATGACCATCACAACGTGCTCCAAATATCTGTATCTCAGCACCAACTCTTTTAGTTGGTTTCTTTCCTGCTCACTGAAATGTTTTCCTTTTGGCATGCTTTCAACATACTAATGTAACTGTAGAAATATTACTACAAACCCTTAACTAATTTACAATCTATTTGATTTTAAATTAAAGTTAATTAATTAATCAATCAATGTACCATTTAAAACTCGCAAACGTCTACCACTTGCTCAACAGCTGTTGTGAACAAAACAACAACGAAAATTAAAATGGCGGCTGGCTATGTGGTCACCTGCATGTTCGTTTACACATTCCTTCACACATCCAAGTGGCTGTGAAACAGCTTAACCATGTTGCCACGTGTGCTTCGGAAATAAGTAAGCGTTTGGCGATGAGCATATAAGTACTGTCTATGTAGACCAAATGGTAATAACCGTTTCCTTATCAGAAGGAAATACTTATTGCTTAAGCATCTCCTTTACACATAAGCGGTGACTATGAATTCGACCCTTAGAGATTGGCAATGATGATTTGTATGTTCCTGAACGAGATGATTGCCAGTGTTCTTCACATGATAGCTCTTCGGGCATTTCAGAAGTTGAAATTGAAGATCTGGAAAAAAATGCTCGTGAGGCAGCAAGAGATAGCCATCAAGGTTAGTCAACAAATGAATCCACAAGAGCAAGTGCAAAGTAACACTGAAAAAGTATCAAAGTATCACTGATCAAGCCAGTGATTTGTCTTATGTTACTATACCCCATAATGAAAATCCCGTTTAATATTTTGGGAAAATAAATAGTTTTTCTTGGAGTTCCCAACCTTTTAATACACTGAATAGTAGATATGGCAGAAATATTGTAAGAATCGAAATTCTAAGCCTTTAGGCCCAGCCCTTGCTCTAGGTGAGACACCGTCTCCTGAACAAATATGGTGACCTT
The DNA here is from genome assembly GCA_030765065.1 of Deroplatys truncata. Taxonomy (NCBI): domain Eukaryota; kingdom Metazoa; phylum Arthropoda; class Insecta; order Mantodea; family Mantidae; genus Deroplatys; species Deroplatys truncata. Next base: position 205,561,319 of record CM060983.1, read on the forward strand.
TCTTTACATACAATTTGGTAGACGAAATTGAGATGAGAGCTAACTGCAAATTAGATTGTGTTCGTAAGGCACCACACAATAAAGAGGACCCTTCCTATAAAAGATTAATAAGGATGAAACCAGTGTTCTCTTTGGGTTATTGGTTCTCTCATTTTCAAATCATCAAGAGAATCTCTCAAATCTCTTTTTTCAACTCATGTCACTGGTAGAGCAATTGTTAGGGCAATTAAGTCTAGAGAAAAGATATATAATGTAAGTTGAACACTTAGATTTGATAAAATCTCTACTCGCGAAGCCAGATGAGAAAGGGACCCGGCAACTGCTATTTCAAATTTATTTGATTGTTTTGTTTCTAGCTGTAAGCAGAATTATGAAATGGGGGCTTATTGACGAAATTCTTATAACCAGTGTTAACTCGGTGCCCCTTCAGAATGAGTATGCCCAAGAAACCCTCAAAATACGGCATAAAACGTGCCTTACTGATGCGCACAATTTTTATTTTCACAATGCTTTGTTATACATTTGTAAGGAAAATGGTGGTGTCACTCTTACTGATGCTGTGAAGAAGTTAAAGATGTCGACACAGGCAATTGTGAGACTCACTAAGGAATTGATTGGTACAAACAGGAACATAACATGTGATAACTGGTTTATGTCAGCAGAAGAGGCAGAGGTTCTGTGGCAAAGATATTTAACAATTGTTGGTACTTTGAAGGGTAACAAGCCCCAAATACGAAAGGAGTTGGTACGTAGCAAGGCCAGGTATGTAGCATCGAGTATATATAGCTACACAAAGGAATATACATGTCTTTCTTAAGTATCTAAAAGGTCAAAATCAGTCATGTTCTGGTCATCCATGCACCTTACTGAGTATACTGATGCAATCACTGGTAAGCCTGAAATTACTTCTTTCTACAACGCGACGAAATCTGGAGTTGACACCCTAAACGTGAAATGTAGTAACTGCTGCACAAATAGAAGGACGAGAAGATGACCCCTTGCCATATCTATCATTGATTGCAGCAATGCTTATGTCCTCTATGGTCATTTTGAAAAAGCCAAAACAAATGAGCAGATTTGACTTCATGAATACCCTTAGTTTATTTTTGACAAAACATCATTTGCGACAAACACTGAATGTAGCAAATCATCCAGATGATTTGGAAAAAACTGATGATGAAAACCTTGAATGAAATTGATACTACTCAGCAACTACCAAATATAAGAACCAGCACTCCTGCAGAAGGACAGCGCATAGGACAACAAGGAGTGATAGGCTTGAAAAAGGAAGAACCATCGTTATTATCCTTATCAGAAGAACAGAATTAAAAGTTACAAGTGCATCAAACGTGAAACTCCAACTTGTCTGGAGTGCTCAAGAAAACTATGCAACAACTATGTCGCTGGTTTATAAAGTGATTCCCATCCAGTCTGTGTAGTGTAGCATTAATAGTTTCTTTAAATTTGTAATAAAACCGTTGTGACATACAGTTATGTGTATTGCAATAAGTTAATATGTAAAATGTTTAAAAAAGTTATACCCGCCTCACAGACGGATGTTCCTCATATAAGTATAACAAATGTATTGGTCTCTTAAACACATGTTCCTCATAAGGGGCATAAAATCATGTTCTTATCCAAGGATTAAGTTAAGCAGTATAAAATATTAAAGTAACCATATACATTTTGCATAAAATCAGTAATGATTAAAAAGCTTAACTGCGCAACGATATCATTGAAAAATTTTATTCCACCTTTTTTCTTCGTTGAAAGCTTTACTGCAGCGACCTCGAATTCTTCAGTTATTGAGGATAAACCAGGGATCTCTTTATCATTAATCTTAAAAAACAGTTTTGCAGCCTTTGAATTCTGTACATCTGTATCATATCTTATATCTATATGGGAGATATCATTGTCCTATGTAAGCTTCGTATCAAGGAAAAATCTTATGTATTACGTTCACATGACTTTATCTATCCTCTAGCGCTTATTAGTGGGTATACAAATTATTTTTACGAAAGTTTATTTTCCTATCCTCTTCATTTTAATCGAGATAAAGCTTTCCTGTAATGGCTGTATTACACATATCGTTATAGATATAAACAGAATAGTGATAGTCAAATGCTTAAGAAATGGACGCTATGTATTGGCCTTAAAATTCCATGCTCTTTGCGTGCAATTCGAAAAACAACTGAATATCAAAAGGAATGACAAAGTACTGAATAATTGGAACCATTAATAACGGATATCTCGGAAATGGTTGATGCCACAAAAAAGTTATTTGAGATAAATTGTGTGTTTTAAAGAGATCTACAGTTTTTCTGTAGGACGGTTTGGTCTATCGCTTAAAGTTTGCCAGTTATACAAGATTATACACAATTTCTTCCAAATGAAATAGACTTCACAGGCTATTTCCAGAAAATTCAAGATATATATTTTATTTGTAATGTGAGTATCTTTAATACATGGTATTTTAATCAAAATCATTAGTCATTTTTTAGAAAATAAAAAAATTCGATAAATTTCCCATGCAAAGGGTAGTTTGGGGTGGGGGATTTTCATGAAAATCTTCGTGTCGCATCTTTGGAAGGTACTGAACCTAAATATCAAGTTTCGCATTTATCCGACTTTTTGTTTTTGTTCACACACACACGCACACGCACACACACATTGATCTTTTTGTAAAAATGCTTTTTTTTATTAGGTGCATCAAAACGAGTATTTCCGGTGTAATCTCGGTATCGAATTTTTGGGTGGAATGCAATACCTTCTTACCACTATGTACGTGGTAGAGGAAGTAAAAAGTCGATATATCCCGTTGATTAGAGAAGGGTATCGGAATTCCTTCCGAGGCAACAGAATAATCAGTTAGGCACCGCTTGTAAGTGAATTTCAGAAGATTTGTGAGGATTTATGTTCACAAGCCAATGTTTGCACCATTGGTGAACAATGTCGCAGAAGTTTGGGTAATTCCTTCAGTAATAACTACCACATTATGCGAAATAAGAACCTTTGAATACCTCCCTATGATGCGACTGTTATAGATTTGCCATATATAAAACAAAACGTTTTAATTGTTACAACTATACAGCTCTCAAACCTTATAATGGTTAAAATAACACGCTCATTTGTGCGGCAAATGAAAAGGAACGCACTGCAGACCCCACTATTTCATATCAACGGAATGATCATGTCAACAATAAAATTAATCACGTTTTCGAAAGAGTTTGGAAGAATATCAAGCGAGGTCAACATTTTTTTTGTGACGCCACAACAAATTATGCAATTTTTTCTTCTTTGCAGTATTAGGTGCACACAGGAGGGGGCGCAAGCGTGCAATTTTCTTTTAAAATTACAGTTTAAACCCTTAAATAGACAATGTTTGAGAGAATAAAATTCGAAGTGGGTTCTCTAGGTTTGTGAATTTTATAACAGTCTGCATTAATCTAAATGCGTGAAACTGAATTATTATTATAATTATTTGATTGTTGAATAACAATTGTATGTAGTTCACTGTACACATTCAAGTTATAATTTTACAAATTTGTTACATTTGTTTTCATGCTTCAACTTTATTATGTACATGTCTGGTTCCCCACTTCGTGTTGCACAGCCTGTGTAGCCCCCTGGCCTTCAACACTGCTGTGCAACGTTTACTTCTGTATGTTAAAGTCTCATTACAATTTAATTAATTTTATCTTACCTCTCCTCTCCCCTTCCCTCTTCTTCTCTTAGACTTTCCTCATCCATTTCTCTTTCATTTTTATTAAAAAATACCCGGTTTTTCTATGTTTTCCTTCCTACCTGCTTGTTAGCATTATTTGATTGTTAATAACTATGTATTCCGAAACACTAAATTTATGTTATTTAAATATTCTCCCAACTACATTATTTAAAACGTTAGAATATTAATGTTAGGTGGTCATTTATCAATACTGCAAAGTCATTTTTAGAAAATCCACTTTTAAAAAATCCCATGCACTGCTGTCAATTTGAAAACTCCGGTCTTAAGATTTTAAATGTTGCTATTGCTTTTTGAACCACTAAGTTTATTGCTACCTACAAATACTGCTTTAGAGTTCCTGAGAACTTTCTCGTCAGCAAGGATTCTTACATTCAACTCATAGCAGCCTCAAATTATGAAATGTAAGGCTGAAAATTGTTTTATGCAGTTAAATAAAATTTCCTCTCTTGCCCAACTGGGGGCAACGAGGGTCATGGCCTAAGATAAGTCCGATGATGTTATCGGCAACCTTTTGAATAGTTTGACATCGCAGTGGGACTTGGTAACCATCTGGAAGCGTATCCTAGCAGGACACAAAATGGCTATGGGCATTATGCTGCGTCAGGTAAGAGAGTAAAAATATTGGACCATCTTTGTTATTCGCTAAATTATACTTGAAGAACCAGCATGTCTCCCTAAATCCTCTATGTGTGAGTTTAAAATTACGGGAACCCTGCGAACAACACCGACGAAAATCAATAAGAAATGCCAACAATTTTCTTTGTCACGTACGCAGAGCATGTATCGTATTTCACAAAGAAATTTGACGTCGAGGTTTCACCGAAAATACATGCTTTTCTCAAAAATTAGAAAACGGTTCGTGTATGTGTGTCTGTGAAGCACATAATTCAAAAACAAAGAGTCGGTTGAACACCAAACTTGGTATTTATATTCAGCATCTTCTAAGGATATGACACGATGATTTTCAAAAAAAATTCCCCATCCCAAACTACCCTTTACAAGGAATATTTCTCATTATTTTTAATTTTCTCAGAAACGACTCTAACGAGTTTCATTAAAATAATATATGTTTCAAATATTTACATGATAAATAAAATGTATATCTTGAATTTTCTGGGAATATTCTATGAAGTCCTCTTTATTCGCAATGACTTGTGTATAATTGGTAAATCGTAAGAGATAGAACAAATCTTACCACACATAAAATGTAATTGATAATTCCTTATGCTGTATGGGATAGAAAAAGTCCTACTACACAAGATGTAGACACAAATCACACAATATTATTCTTCTATCTTCTACACTTAAATCATCATTACACATTTACACATTTGGTTGTAGATACATGAACACAGTATACCAAAGGGATAATGAAATCTTTTTAAAGTGGGTCACTATGTGGTGACTTTGAAACTCCATTCTCTTTGCATGACAACGAAGGAAGAAAGGGGAAAGAAAGCGGGGGAGGGGAAAGAAACAAACATGGAAAAGAACAAGCAAAGAAAAAAAAATGCAAATGGTGATTTGCAATTGAAAAAAGTAAAAATAATTTACAAATCCGAGCCAATAACAAAGAATATCTCGGAAATGATTAATGTCACCAAAAATGTATATAATGACATAAAAAGTGTGCTTTAATATCTACATTTTTGTAGGAAGATTTTGTCTATCTCTTGCGATTTACTAATTATACATGTCATTCAAAATGAACAGATCTTCAAAGGCTTTTCCCAGAAAATTCGATATATACATTTTATTTGTAATGTAATTATCTTAAACATATGGTATTTTAATAAAAATCGTTGGAACCATTTTTGACAAAATAAAAAATTACGAAAATGTTTCCATTTAAAGGGCAGTTTGGGGTGGACAGATTTTCTTGAACATCTTGTCGCATCCTTGGAATTTGTTGAACTTAATAGCAAGTTTAGTATTTAACCGACCTTTTATTTTTGAGCTATGCTGTTCAACACACACACACACACACACACACTCACACACTAAAATTAAGTTGAGTTTTGTTTATGGACGCTCTTTAACTACTATGGTTCTTAGCGTCCCATTCTATGTTGGGCGTGAAAGACTGGTAATTTGGCTCAGAGGCCTCTTTATCGGGCTTGAGGTTCTTTTACGTGCCGTAAATCTACGACACGGGACCACCAGCTTTACTTCCCTTCCGAAGGAAGCCATGCTAAGGATTTTTACGCCCGAAAAAATCCATCGCCCTCCGCCGGGTTTGAACCCGCGACCTTGGGAACTAGAGGCTAGCACGGTACCACTAGTCCACGGAGGACCCCCCCCCCACACACACACACACACACCTTTTTCTAAAGATGCTTTTTTTATTCAGAGAATTTCAAAACTTGTATTTCCGCTGATATCTCGGTGTCGAATTTTTGAATGGAAGACAATACTTTCTCTATTTAATATAGGTAAGTTGTAGAGAAAGTAAAATAGCTTGCCTATCTCCTCTTTGAGTCAGTGAACATCATAACTCAAAGCAGGAACTGCATACTTGAAAGTTAAGCTTGTTTTATCCATTACCTTGCGAGATGACACTTCAAAAAGTCTTCACATGACTTTCCCTACCCTCTATCTTTATTAGTGGGTATACAAACTACTCTTACTAAAGCTTATTTTTCTATCTACTACATTCTAATCCAGATAAACCTTTGCATAAATGGCTACATTACACATTTCGTTATAGATACAAAGGGAGCAGCGATAGTCAAATGTTTAACAGGACGCTATATGCTGCCTTAAAATTCCATACTGTTTCCATGACATCGCGAGAAACAACTGAAAATCGACGGGACTTAAAAATAATGACAAGTATTGAACAATTCGAATTTTTAATTACGGATATCTCAGAAATGGCTTGTGCCACAAAAGAAACTTACTTTAAATAAATTTTGTATCTTAAAGAGATATAGATACATTCTTTTGTGTGGTACATTTTCCTCTACCGCTTAACGCTTACTAGTTATACAAGATTATACAAAATTCTTTCGGAATGAAGAGGACTTCCTAAGCTATTCTCAGAAAATTGAACATTTACATTTTATTTGTCGTGTAAATATCCTCCATATATGATATTTTAATCAAAATCGTTAAGCCATTTTTTTAGAAAATCAAAATGTTTCATGTAAAGGGTAGTTGGGGTGTGGGGATTTTCCTGAAAAATCTTTGTGTCACATCCTTGGAAGATACTGAACTCAAATACCAAGTTTGGTATTTATCCGACTTTTCGTATTTTAGTTATACTGTTCACAGACACACATACTAACACAAAGACACATATGAGCCTGTTTCCAAAAATGCTTTATTTGGATTTAGGGGCCTCAAAACAGGAATTACCGGTGAAATCTCGGAATCGAATTTTTGGATGGAATACAATACCTTCTTTAGCTACTATATACGTGGTAGAGAAAGTAATAATAATAAGAAATTATACGGTAAGCAGAGGAGTCCCTGTGAACAGTGTTCCTCGTACAGTAGTAGTTCGTAGAGATACCCGAATAGCAATTGTAGAATTCAAAGATGACTTACAACTCACCTTTGAATCTTTAAAACAGGTATATTGAAATGCAAGTATATTTTTTATGAACGCTTCTGTACACACACGTACACCCACATTCCTAACTTAAAGATTATAGCTTTACTTGCCGCTAAAATTTGCAACTTCGTTCTCTCTTTCCGCGTTACTTTGTCATCATACTTTCTATTTCAACTATTACTAAAATGAAATTATAAAGTGTATGGAGTAGGTAATATTAACGTTTTTCGGTATAAAAAGGCCACGAATTTTACTTATTTTAATTAAAAGTACCTATACATGACATTTTCCATAAAACAAAAATCATAGATAAGAAGCATTGACTACATGTGTGTTCAAAAATAAAATTCAATTGAACGGGGAGATAAATAGAAAGAAAGACATTGTAAAGAAACAGGATAACTTAACAGTTATAACGTATGTTAAATGCGCACGAGTAAAAAGTTCACGAGATAAGACGAAGATCAAGTTGCGTTAAGTCTGTGAATAAAACGAATAATTAATAGATTATGATACAAGTGTTAAACGCAGCGGTTGATTTTGCGAAACGAAGGCCGTAGGCTGAATGCGGCATATGCTATTATTTAGACAGCGCTCGAATTTGTAAAATATCAATAAAATAATATTATATTAATTCCTGAAACTACGAGGAATCACGTTTAGGATAAGATCAATTCACGTGTATAGCGAGATTCTTGAAACAAGGAGAACTGGCGTTAAAAAGATATCAGCTCTCGTGTTCAGCGAGATGTCAGATGCTTTGATGTTTTGTTGATTCGCTAGCAGTCACTTTCAGTGAAAATGTAAGTGTTTTCTAGTGATTTATAAAGTTATTTACAATGCCCCGTAAGAAAGGAAGAACTCTACACGATCAAGCCCGAGAAACAGTTGCTAACGTTAAAATCTGTGACGAGAAAGCAAACAAAAGCAGCTGATCATTCAGCATTACTAGCAGAAGAGCGTTTTCTGAAAATTCGAAATAATGTTTCAATATTAACATATTATAAAACTAATCTGTACGAGAGCCTTGTTTGTTATTTATTTTACATAAATAAATGCAGAATATTAATGTATGGGGAAGTTCTGAAAACTTAATAGTTGACCTGAAGACGAGCAGAAAGATTCATAAAGTGAATATCATAATGATCACTAACAGATGATTTCAAGGTATCATGTATCTTCCCAAAGAAGTTTTCTAGTTTCCTAGCGCTGAGGAAACCTTTCCAAATACAGGGTGATTCACTATTATATCCTTATTTTCATTTCACTATTATTCTGTCATTAACAATGTTACAAGGTTGCTTTCAATTGTATTATGTACTATGGTCCTTGCCATTTCATACTTCAACGTAGGCACCAGCATTAGTAGCACACTGTTGCAGTCGGGGCCCAACGTTCCTCACTGACCGTTGCAACATGTCGTTTGGTACCCGCACACTCTTCCCTAATGACTGCTTTCAGTGTCCAAGTCACGTGGTTTTCTGGCATACACTTTCTCTTTCAAATAACCCCCAGAGGAAAAAATCCAATGGGGTCAAGTTCTGGACTTCTCAGTAGCCACTCAACATTTCCGTGACATCCAATAACGCGGTCTGGAAAAGCCTTGTCAAGGCATTCTCGCGAAATCAACGCAAATTGTCCACTCCGTCCCTGGTTGAAACAATGGGATAAACAAAATTTGTAGCATGTGCACATACCTTGCCGCATTCATTGTTTCACGAAGAATGTAAGGACCGAAAAGAGTGTCATCACGAATACCACACTACACAGCCAGCGAAGGCCCAGTAATGACAGTCATGGTGATTTATGAGCCCACCCACTCCGAACATGGCTTCGTCTGACCACAGAATGTTACTCAGGATATCTGGTTCTCCTTCCATCCATTGTAATGTGGATTCAGCAAACTCCATCCTAACTCACAGTCTTCCGGTGACAATGCTTGGACAAAATGCGGTTTCCATAGTATCCAGTCGATCTCCTTCATCATCCGTTGGACCGAACCATACGATAAACCACATTCCCTAATATTGTCTCAGGGACTTCTTGGGACTTTGCGCAAACGCCACAGCAGCGCTGGCTTTAGCCTCTTCAATGACAACTCACTTTGGGGCCCCAGCACCCTTTTGGTGAGTAACCGAACCTGTACGCAACAAATTCACATGCAGTCTCTTTATTGTTTAGACGTCCAGAGTCGCGTGTCTTTCCTTCTTCCGTCTTCACCATTTTTGTATCATTACAGACGACTGCCATACTTCCATCCTAGCTGCAATTCGAGCACGGCCAGCAATGTTCAGTCTACGCGTCACCTTCACTTAATTCGTGGTTAGAACTGCAACAAACAACAATTACGTAACAATTACATAATGTCACGTAATGGCACAGAATAGAGAATAATATAACGATAGAGTTATTGATATTATATAGTTTGTGATAGAATAGCAGTAAAATAAAAATAGGGACATAATAGTGGATCACCCGTAGTTCATAGATATGAAACAACAAGGCACATAAAATTTATTTCAGTGAAATAAGGAAAACGAGGAAGCAGAGGTAGTGTGATGGCATATTGTACAACAAATAGTATTATTATCTTTTATTTTAATATTCATAACAACATATTTATTATTATTATTATTATTATTACTGTTGCTACTACTACTACGTCTTCTACAAATGAATTTTAAATACTACAATATTTTAAAATGCTTTAATAAAATTATCTAAACTCATTCTATTTCTTGTAAAAATTAAATTTATCCTCCTGTCCTTCAGGCTGGTATATTTATCAATAATGTCCTCGTGAAAAGGTTGGCTCTCGATGGCTTTGGAACTTGGAACAACTCCTGGTGTATTGAAATTCTAGCCAATGAAGAAAGCCGACACTATGATATTGTACTGTGCGAAAATGTTTTCAGTCTTTTCGGACAAGAGAAACTGCGTTCCTCAGATGCACTTGTAGAAGGTATTGTCAACACCAAACTAAAAATTAAAATTCCCGTGGTTTACAGATAAAACTCTGTAATAGCCTATAAATAGAAGCTCTTGAACGCTAAAATATAACACAGCCCTTATGATTAGTCTGAAGATTTGTCCATTTAAAGAAACACGTTCGTTAAATCGAAGGATGCACGTTCTTGCATTTCCCTCAGAGTATCTGTGATTGCATTACGATTTTTGTTAATGTTTCAATTGCAATTGACACTTTAAATGCTCCACAGAATCTTTATGCTTACTAAGAGCACGCGTCACATATTGGAGGTCACAAAATCCTGTGTATTCCAGACACCAAGTTTGTTACTGATCAAAAGGCAAGGCCAACAGAAGAGGTTTTGTAATGTCACAACCTACAACAACGTCACACCTGCTAATCATGGGTATTGTTGAAACCAAGAGTCCTTAAATGAAGGTTGCATGATTTCTCGTCCGCCCCTCCCGCATTTCCCTTGTAACATTTAGTTCTGTTAAATCTACGGACTTTCCGCAGTTTAAAGTCTTTCTTGTCTTATCCTTCCACTTACTAAATGGTGTCTCTTGTAATAATAGCACTATGCCCTTAAACGGATACATATTTCACTTTCACAGCGCAATAAAAGCTATACTTCTAAATGGCTTTACGCCATCAATCAAGCTGACACTAAATTTGAAATTGTGGCGCTTGTTATATTATAACATGTTAAGAAACCAAACACACAAAATACTCTAAAGTATTATTCTGCCAACTCTGTCCGCTAAAAGAGTTGACGGAGAAATCTCCAGGAAGTCTTCATTGCAATTACATTTCGTATACGCCAGCGTTTCTAAAAATAGAATCTTACTAGACTACGTCATAGCAACCTGAAGAGTAGGAAATAATTTACCTAAGCAATTCTAAGTCAAAGATACTAACCCTTATTTAAAATTGTGATTTCATTCACTGTAGACATAGCGCTCGCGGACAGAAAGTCAACTCTTAGAAGCGTGAATAACACTGTCGGCAACACAGAAAAGAGCAAAGAGATCGACAACAGCAAGATAGTCATAAAATTGTCATGAACAATAATGTTAATAATAGATGTATGATATTATAAAACAGTTGAAATGGCACTTCACGCACATCACCTGAATAGCCGCTACCAACTAAGTTATTAGAGAACCGCTGATCTGAACACGATGACTAAGATTTTGCAATGTATCCATGCAAATACACTAAAACGTCGTGATATGTGGTTTTCTTGTTAATGCTCCAAGAAAAACTGAAGGAACGATTAAAGTTTAGCAGTGGCGACCGGTAATAAAAAGAAAAAAGAGGTGAAGTGAAGGCACATTGCACAACAAAAATTATTAATATTAACTACTACTACATTTTTCCTACAAAGGAATATTAAATACTACAATTTAAAATACTTTATTAAAACTATCTAACTCACCCTGTTTCTTGTAAATTAAATCTATCCTGTCCTTTGGGCTGGCATATTTATCAATAATGTTCTGGTAAAAAGGTTGGCTCTCGATGACTGGACAACTCCTGGAGTATTTAAATGCTAGCCAATGAAGAAAGTCGATACTGTGACATACTGTGCGAAAATGTTTTCAGTCTTTTCATAAAAGAGAAATTACGTTCCACAGTTGCACTTGTTGAAGGCATAGTTAACACCAAACTAAATAACGTATAGCTTTCTTCAAAAACATCGCTGTTTACGTGAAGTTCTCGTAAAATCCTTTCTGAAAATTCTTGCTTCTGAAACTGTCATCGGCATAGAAGAGTGACAGTTCATTTCGTAATCGAAGCATATTGTTGAAAATCTGTGGATAGCATCATTGTAAATTTACTAGAAAATCTGCAAGGGAAATCTTTGTTGAAGCTTTGAGTCTGTAAGACTTAGAAATTGTAATTTCTCGCAATCTTTGAACCTCAAGTCCAATCCCATTGGAATATTGTCTATTATTTCATTATACAGTAGGCGATAGGTCTGGGCAGTATCATCTGTTTAATGGTGCCTCTTTTAGTATTAACATTTGCCCGTAAACGGATACATCTTTCACTTTCACAGCACAAGAAAAGCTATACTTCTAATAACTTTCAAATCAAACTGACGCCAAATTTGAAATTATCGGCGCTTGTTGTTATAGATATTATAACATGTTAAGAAACCAAACATACAAGGTATGCCTAATTACTTACGTTCTGCCAACTCTGCCCGCTAAGGCAATTGAAGACTTAAAGAGAAACCTCTAGCTACTCTTGATGTCAATTGCTACAAGTACAGAGGGTTGTTCACGATTTATGGTAACAATATCAGACGAGCACAATAGCTCCACGCTGAAACATGTGGAACCGAATGAAAGTTCAGCAGTATGAGTGTATTACTGTGTTTGCTCAGTTGTGTGCTCTTGTTCTTGCTGCATCAAATAGCGTTAAAAATAGAACCATTCTGATAAGGGTACATTATTTCTCTTTCCGATGCAAAATACTTGTATTCTAAGATTATCAAGCAGTGAAGAGGTGTGGGTTTACCATATCCAAGAAAGTGACCTCATTTGCACTCAACACAAAAGGTAGTTCACATCAGGACTTATTCCAAAGGGCAAGAAACAGGGAAATCCACGATCGGCCACCAGTCGCACCTCGGAGATAATTTGAAACGTGAAGGCCCATGCCTCTGGAACAAATCCTGCAAATCAGAGGGCCATTGTACGGTAGTTAGGGATCTCTGTTACTACTGTAAACACCATAATCAACCAGAATTTGTCTATAAAAGTGTCATAAGAGCCGGGGAAATAAGCTGTTGCCTAAACACATTGCAGAGCGTGCCACTAACAGCAGAAAGCTGTATGAACGATACCTAGCTGGTGAAAAGTGAATATTTGAAGTTTTTAGATGAGGCATGTATTTATCTAAGTGACTGCAACAAACCCTTGCCTATATATTACCGACCAAGGGGAGAAAAAAGATTTGAAAGTTGGTATAAGGAAAACCTAACGAAAATTTTCCCAATGGTTTCATGGTAATAGCAAGTTACAGTTACAATGGCAAATTAACCATTCGTCGTGTACATAAAAATTTGAAAATCAACTCGGCATATCATCAGACTGATGTTCTGATACCGATTTTCCATACAGAAATCCCTGCACTCTATGGTGTAGACGTAAATAAAGTCTGGCTGCATCAGAATGAGGCATCAAGCCTACGTCTGCTTCAACCTACAAATTTTTGGAGAACATAGAGAAATGGGAATACATTCCATACCTTTCAGCAACATCCGTGTTAAGTCTTCTGATGCATCATTGATGGAGTTTTATGCATTTGGGTTACTGAAAAGAGCCCTTGGAAGCAGACGGCCGCAAACTTTGGATGGTCTCTGGAAAGCTGCCAGGAGGAATGGAATAACCTGGACATCCCTGTATTCGTAGCAGTTTGCTCCATGGAAGCTGTGCTACAGATTGATAGCTCAAGCTAAAGGCTGCCAGATAGAACATCACTGAGGCGTGGTTTTTCATAAGGTAAGGGAACTTAAGTTTGTTAATATAGATTGCGAACAATCCTCTGTGTATGCCAGAATTTCTATAAGTGGAATCTCACTAGACTACGTCACTGTTGTCATAGCAACCATGAAGAGTTGGAAGTAATTTACCAAAGCAGTTCAACGTCAAAGATATTTATCTTTATTTAAAATTGTGATTTCGTTCACTGCAGACAGCACTCTAGCGAACAGAAAGTCAACCATTAGAAGCATGAATAAAACTTCGAGCATGTACACGGGTAGAGAGAGCATAACGTCACGCGTTTGAAACCAACATCTCGATCAGCTGGCGGAGGTATAAGCAGTGAATGTAGGACGAATTTAGCGCGGGATTTATTTCTGTAGTTCGATTTAATTCAAGATTTATTGACAATAGGCAATAAGTTCCGAAGGAAAGGCCGCCGATAAGACCAATACAGTTAAAGGCGGGGTATAAATGGAACTAAAAAAAAGACTAAGGTCTCTTATTGTGCAGCGTATGACTGCAAGGAAACATTGCGAAAAGATGCGTACACATTTTTAAACAGCACAGTCAAAAGTAATGAGCCATTTTTTTTGTCAGAATTAAAGTATCAAATTTGTTCAGTTTATTACAATCACAAAAAAGAACCGAGCGCGATGGCTCAGGTGGTTACGTCTATGGTCCGTATTCGGGAGGTCCCGGGATCTATCCCCGGCGACCGCCCATTCTGGCCTATGGGTTTTTCGTGGTTTCCCCGGGTCGCCAGGCGAATGCTGGAGTGTTTCATCTTCTATCACGACTCTCCTCCCTCTCATTTCCTGTACCCATCATCTTCCTCGCCATCTGTTTCAGGTTGTAGAACCAAGCGACGGTGTTCGGCGGGTTGCGGCTGGGCGGTAGCTTGCTCGCTATAAAGGTTTCTTCTCTGGCGTCACTGCCGTACCGCTCAGTTAGGTCTCTCCTCAGCGTGGGACTCCACTCCGGGAGGACCCTGGACGTTGGTGGCTTGTGGGCAGGGACCGTCCATGCTTGCGCCCGTCGGCATCCAGATCTGGTCGCTCTTCGAGTCTCTCCCCTCATCCTTCCCTCCCAGGAGTCACGTTGGTAGAACAAGGGGCCGACTGGCCTGTGTGCGGTGCGGTTCCGGGGGCCCCTCTGTATGTGCCATTACCATTATCACAAAGAAGACGCGGGTATACAATTTTACATTATTTAAGACAACTGTACATGGGAAGAAAGATAAAAGAGTCAAGAGTCTAGAAAAATATGTTTGTTGATGCAGATATTTTGTTGTCAATTTCCTGTATGAAATTAATGGCGAAATGAAACAGCATGGGACTCAGAACCCTACTACAGACATTTCTTTCTACAACGCTTAGCTTTGGAGATATTTTACAGTCTCAACTTAATGGTCCACTCTGTATAGTACTTCAGTAGGTATTGTATTGTACTGCAGTGATTAACATCTCTACTTGTCATCCCGGTAAACGTTCTGACGAACGGAGGAGCCTCAGAAAACCGGGCAGAGCACCGCACGCAGGCTAACCGGCCCCTTATGCTTGTATCGTGATCCCTGGGAAGAGAAGGGATTAGGGGAGAGACCCGAAGAGCCACCAGATCCGGATGACGACGGGCGCAAGCATGGACGGGATTCCTAAAGTTTCCAGATTGAACGCTTCCAGACGACGGGCGCAAGCATGGACGGGATTCCTAACGTCTCCAAATTGAACGCTTCCAGACGACGGGCGCAAGCATGGACGGGATTCCTAAGGTTTCCAGATTGAACGCTTCCAGCGTCGCCCGGACCACTCATAATGCCCCGAGCTTCGGAGGGGTCCCCGAAGGAGCACCTGCCCGAAAGCACCCGTAGGTGGGTCCCAACCGAGTAGTACCTGGAGCGACGTAAGGATGAAACTTCCACAGAGCGCATAGCCAAGGTCCAGCCGCAACCCGTCGAACACCGTCGCCCGGTCCTATAACTCATAAACAGATGACAAGGAATGTGATGGGTATGGGAAATGAGGGACAGGAGAATAGTGGTAGAAAATGAATCACCCCAGCATACGCCTGCCGACCTAGGGAAACCACGAAAAACCCACGGGTGAGTGGGCGGTCGCTGGGCATCGAAGCATTTGTGTCTTGTGTTTCCTTTTGTAATTTAATGCCTTATAACGTTTTCATATATAAATATATTTGTAAAGAAATATACCTCTACGTGCATGTAACAAATTTACATAATGCAGAGCACAATTATTATTTTAAGATAATTTACAGACAGTTGGCTCTAAGTTAGCTGTATGTAAGTGGTTTTTACGAAAATTATATTTTATTTACATCATCCGAAAGAATGAATTAGAGAAGCTCCAAAGGCTTAATGAGCCAATACTAGTCCCTGATCAATGTTTACTGATTCAGATAGGGTCTTAGCAAAGACTTAGGTTACGAGACTGAGCAGGGTCACACAACCATCATGTACCTACATATAATAATGTGTACTGCCTCATAGTTTTCCCAGCCGCCAGTACTTTTCAGATGTTTTATATTATTTTGTTTCATACTATCTGGAATATTAGTTTTTCCGTCTCCAAAATGTACTGGTTTGGAGATCAGTACGTCAAATTCAACTTTTCCGTTCAGTTACTTTCTGTACTCCAATACCAGCATATGAATACATTGGCCCTGCAATGAACATTTGAAACATATGACGCCCATATCCAACATAATATGCAGTACAATATTTAACTAATATATAAAGTATTGCGATATAGCATGAAACAAAACAAACAATGTACATAACTGCAGGAAAGTGTTTGTTTGCTTTCTCTACTACATATAGAGTAGGGGAAGTAATGCATTCCACCAATTCGATACCGAGATTTCACCGGAAATACGTGCTTTGAGGGGCCCTGAATCTGAATAAAGCATTTTTGGAAATATGCCCGTGTGTGTGTGTGTGTGTGTGTGTGTGTGTGTGTGTGTGTGTCTGTCTGTCAGACTGTGAACAGCATAACTCAAAAACGAAAAGTTGGATAAATACCAAACTTGGCATTTGAGTTTAGTATCTTCCAGGGATGCGACACTAAGATTTTCAAGAAAATTCCCCTACCCCAGATTGCCCTTTACATGGAACATTTTTCGAAAGTTTTGATTTTCTCAAAAATGGCTCTAAGGATTTTGATTAAAATATCATATGTTTAAGATATTTTTATGGCAAATGAAATGAATATCTTGAATTTTCTGGGAATGTCCCTAAAAATCCTCTTCATTCTGAATGACTTTCATATAACTGGTAAACTAAGTGATAGACAAAATTTTACTACGCAAAAAATGTAGATCTCGTTAAAACACACAATTTATGTCATATACAGTGTTTTGTTCATTTTCGAGATATTCCTTGTTATTTGTTTGAATTTTCCAACACAGTTTTTCTCAAATGGAATTTGTTACTCGTTGTTTTAGGTCCTGGACTGGCAAACAGAATGGAATACTCCACTTAGCAACCAGCTCTTAAAAGATTTGATTATTTCTTAAAAGCCTACCATACTCCCCTTGCACCTACAAGAAAATTAGTAATAAGATAATTTTTGCAAATGTTTATCTTGATTAACATGAAATAGATGGAGAATAAGCGTTTGTAAAAATAGTTTCTACAAGAGTAAAGAAAGTCATGTGAGTGCAACACATCAGATTTTTTTCAGGGCTCTTTTCCATATAATAAGCATTTTACTCGTCCTGAAAAAACTCCATTTCCTAGCAGTGAGCTTCATAAGCAATAAAACTGCAAGATATCACCACTAATAATCCTGACATGGTAAATCTAAGGTAGCGTGTATATTGTAACTTCCATATTTAAGCTCCCATGTATACTCGTAATAATGCAGAAAAGTTTACCTGCGTGCGACAAGCGGTCAGAACTATACCGACATTTTATCCTAGTAAAATTCTGCATACATGAAACAATGTTTCCTCGAGCGTTGCGTTAACTCTAAATTAACTTAATACGATTATATTTTACATTCATGTTTCCAACAATGAGATTGTCGGCATAAAGGGGTCCATAGGTTTCTTTCCAAATGTTTTATGAAAAGCGTGTGATTATTTTCTGTTCAGAAATCAATAATAGCAGATACTTACTCGTTTTATGCCGATTATTATATTTCTGGCATTATTTCCTCCATAAAGTATTTAAGTTTTACATTATGTTGCCATTAAAAATACAAATTGTACAAAACAGAGTTTTATTTGTTTATATACATTTAAACATGGTTATTATTACATGGTTAAGTGATGATGATAAAGCTATTGCTCAAGGTTCTATATTCGTATGAGAATAATCTAGAATTGTACACGTAAAACAGGACACCACTGCATGCGTGAAAAGGTAAACAGACATCTCCTCCTTGCTATGCATACTGACCTGTGAAGGCAAGCAGAATGTCTCACAAAGCTGCAGGGATGGCATAAATAGAAGCGGGTGTACAACTACGTTAAGACGTGGGCATGTTTTCGTTCCGGTGTTAAATTTGAGTGGTTTCTAAATGAGTGCAATATCATCCAATTTAGAACATAACAGAAACCGTATTTTGTAGTGAAATAACATGGCCTGCAGCGGTGATATAAAATACTTCACAGTGGTTCTCATGTCACAATACATTTGTCGCTTAAAATACGTAAAACATCCTATCGCAATTCCAATTGCTGCATCTTAATCTTTGAATACAAAATCAGTATATATATATATTATATATTTCAACTCAGAATTAATTAATATTTATCATTTGAATTGATACAACTTGTTTAAAGATGGATTCCTACATATAACCCTCCCCCCCACTTAATATTATTCTGGCTACACTGCTGCCTCAGGTAAATCTTAAACCACGGGACTGGAAGCATGTGCTGCGGCTCGCCACGGCTTGGCGGCCTACGCTCGCTTCCTATATCATTTGTTGTACCTCACGGTATTGTTTGTTCGAATGTTTGGCCGCCCTTCAGTATAAACTCCGTGAGTTACCATAGTCACAAAGCGCTCACTACTGGCCGAACCTTAAACTAATCAGCGAATTTAAATATGGAACTAAGTTATAGATTTTTGTCACTCTGCATGTTGATGGCTGTTATGAAAGTTATATTCTCATTTCGTGGTAAATGTCACATGAGAAAAGTCTCTCCTTGGAAAAAAATGATGTAGCAACTAGGAACAAAGTACTTCACGGTGGAACTTACGCCTTTTGCGAACGACAAGTAGAGCTGATACGGTTATGGTCAAATATGATCTGTTGCCACTATGGCCATGGGTGGCTTATCTAGGAATTAGAAAACACATTGGTATGTTCCTTTTCCTTTTTTCAAGCCCTCTACTGATTCTCTTCGGTTTCCCAAATGCTTATAACATTCTGTATGTTGCTGTTTTATTGTGTGGTTACAAAAAGGTGTGTGTTGTGGTGTTTCAGATAATCATAAGCTTTATATCGTCTCTGAGCCTTCTGGCATCTGGAATGAGTCTGGGGTACCCAGCAGTATCTCTTCAGCAGCTAGAAGATGGTCCAGAAAAACTATCAAAAGATCAGGCCTCTTTATACGGTAAGAGTTCATATCTGTGCGCTTTTCAAAAAGGTTTCACAAATATAAAATGCTCTAAATGCAAACCACATAGTTAGGAGAAATGATAGTGAAAGTTGAGCTGAACCAAATGAGTATGCTGCTTTGTTGTGTACCTTGTTTATTGAATTGTAGTAGCTGTTTAAGGTTACCCATAAGTGAAATGTAGTCAAATCTTTTACAATTTTTACCTTTATCTGCATGGTTTTCGCTTTAAAAATGCAGATCTTTTTACTTCCCCTAATACCTACCATCGTTAGTAGGGGAATAGGAACTTTCCATTCGCAAAGTTTGGCAGCGTACGATGACCTAGCCTAGATTACGCGAGGTTATGGTTTAATATTCACGTAGTTATGTGCTGCATGCATTAGCTTAAGTTTATTTCATTAGAAATGAAATGACGTAATCCCCGTTACGAAATGTATTCACATTTTAAGGTTATTTGTTTATCGCGGAAATGCCCGAGGTTATAATTTAATGGTTTTGTGGTAGATGCATTGGTAATTCTGTGCGACAGCTCTATTTACTATGGCAACAGAGAATGGAATTTCAAAGGTATATAGCGACCAGCTCCTAAAAGATGTGACTATCACTTAAGTCTATTGTATTCCCCTAATCCCATTGTGCCTCAAAGGAAATATGTAATAAAATAATTTCTGCAAATGTTTATCTCGATTAATTGAAACAAATATAAGCTTTTGTAAAAATAGTTGGTAAAAGAATGGGTAGAGAAAGTAATATGAATTTAACATCAGAAAACATTTTTATAATAGAAGGTTTAAATGTTTTCACAGTAAATATATTTATTGCTGTTTTTGCATGGCAAATATTTATAATTTGATGAGCCTTTATCCAGCTTTTTTATATTTTAGCTTGAATTCATAAAATATAATTAAAATATTTTTTACATTAAATGTATCCTTATTCCCCAAAAATGTAAAAATGAATAGCAAAAATAACTTTGTTACAGCACCTTTCTAGATGGTGGGAAAGGATACTTCCTAATCATTTCACTGGTAGCGCTATATTTATGCTGCATGTCTTCGACAGTATTGCCAAAGGCGACAGCAACAGAAACTGTTTTTAGGTGGTTTTTGGCACAACCACATTAAGATATCGTGGACATGTTTTTGTTCCAGTGCTAAATTTTGTGGTTTCCAAATGAGTGCAATATCTCCCAGTTCAGAACATAATAGAAGCCCTATTTTGTAGTGAAATAACATGGCAGCAACGGTAATATAAAATACTTCACCAATTGCTGCTTAGAATATGCAAAACATTCTATCCTAATTTTAATTCCAATTGCTGCGCCTTAATCTGTGAATATAGAATAGATTTACTGAAATATTTCAGTTCAGGATTAATTAATATTTATCATTTGAATTGATACAAAATTGTTTAAACATATATTCTTATTCATAAACCGTCCCCAGCCCCCTTAAATATTTTTCTGGCTACGCTAGTGAAGCAGATATCTAAGAGTTTATTGACAAAATCATTAACATTATTTGCAATTAACCTGTTTGCCTCATTCTGCATCCAGTTTATGAACCTTTTACTGGTCAGATTGTGTGAGACATAGTTTTGAAAATAGTCACTTTAGTAGAGAAATAAAGTTATTTTGAAGCATTTCCCATCCAGATGTGTGAAATATAGAAGAATCTACATCTTATAGTTGTATAAAGTCCAATGTTTGAAAGGCGTAGAGAACTCACATGGAATTTCATCTGTTACAGCCAGCATCCTGTCTATAGCCACGCTTGTTGGCTGCCTGCTCTGTGGTCCGCTTCTGGACAACATAGGTCGTCGCCTATCTCTAGTCGTCATCAACTTGCCATTTGTGATTGGATGGCTCATGCTCTACATGGCTCCCGATCCTGCACCCTACTGGCTCCTCATCTTTGGACGTGTTCTAACAGGTCTCGGATGTGGCATGGTCGCCATACCTGCTACGGTGTATATAGGAGAGATGTCCAGCGACAGGATGAGGGCTATGTTGGTCACCTGGCCTTCAATTGCTATGTCTGTTGGAATTCTATTCATCTACCTCTTGGGACTTGCCATTCCTGACAACTGGCGTCTTGTTGCTGGTCTCAGTGTTATCTTTCCATTTTTAACGACAGTGTTGGTGCTTGTTTACATTAAAGAGACTCCCAAATGGCTGTTGTCTAGAGGACGTCAACATCATGCAGAGCGCTCATACAGGTGATAGATAAGACCATCTCTAATAAGCGTATAGAGCAAACTCAGTCATAGCCACTGAATCTGTAAAGTCTTAGGCCTCCAGTTATCTCCAATAACAAGTTTGCAGTTTGCTTTTATGAACACAAAAATAAATCATATTTTAATGAAATAAATAAAAGTTAAAATTCATGTTTCAAAAATTTTGATGGTTTGTTACCTCACGCATAGTTTTACTTTCTCCGCTATGTATAGTAAGTAGGGGAAGTATTGTATTCCATCCAAAAATTTGATGTTAAGATTTCACCAGAAACATATGCTTTGAGGCACCCTAAACCCAAAAAAAAAAGATTTTTAGAAAAAGGCCCTGTGTGCCTTTTTCTAAATGAACTCAGAAATGAAAAATTGGGAAAATACCAAACTTGATATTTAAATACAGTATCTTCCAAAGTTACAACACAAAAATTTTCAAAAAAAATTCTCACTCTCAACTACCCTTTACGTGGAATATTTTTCGAAATTGTTGGTTTTCCAAAAAATGCCTGTTACGATTTTGATTAAAATACCATACATTAAAGATATTTGCATGGCAAATAAAATGTATATCTTGAACTTTCTTGGAATAGGCTGTGAAGTCCTCTTCAATAGGGAGCATTTTTGTATAATCTTTACAACTGGTAAACGTGAAGCGATAAATAAAAACATACTATTGTTTAAGATAGTAATACTGTTGTTTTTGAGATACCTATTATTAATAGTTCAAATTGTTCAAACTGCTCTCATTCTTTTAAAGTCTTATCGATCCTTAGTTGTTTCCCACAATAGCATGGAAAGACCATAAGGCTTTAAGGCTAGCATATAGCACCCAGTTCTTAAACATTTGACTATTGCTGTTTCCTTTGTATCTATAATGAAATGTGTAATCAGCTGTTTCTGCAAAGGCTTGTGTGAATTAAAATGAAGTAGATAGACAAATAAACCTTAGTAAGAATAGCTTTATTCCACTGTGGAAAGGAACATTTTGCAGTTGGGGTTGTCCGGCCTTCATTTTGTGTAAAAATAGCCTCTGTAGTAGAGAGTTTTCTTTTATATGACATATTTAATACCACAGACTAACGTGCTCCTAATTCATAATTAATGCATGAATATGAGAAATATTCAACAGAAGCCTGATGAATAGCTCACATAAATAATAATTGTATACTAACAGAGTTATAAAGCATGCCTTTTCATAATGAAGGTGCTGTCAAGACACTATGAATGTTTATTTTTGTAAATATCCAAACATAAATAATTGGTAGCCTATACTTCTCTGTCATAAATGAAACAGAAGTTATCGGTTATGTTTCGAAATGATTGTTTGCGATAGCAACAACTATAACACAAGCAACTGTCTTCTTGTCACTTCTGCATACTGGCATTAAAGACTACTACTAGCTGGACTTTGGATTTCAGCTTGACGATTGGTTTGGTCATCTTTAGTGACTAAAGTGATGAGGGGAAGGACAATTTTGCACCTTAAGTTCCTATATCGTTTCGCTGGAATAGAGACTAGAACGCTTCCAATTCTGGAGGCAGTGAAAGGCTACGAAACCTTAAGGAGTTTAATAGCAATTGCAGTTTCCCAAAAGTTGGCACGTCAGTGGTTGCTTGCACTGTCAAGTTTAATGTTTGCTTTCCATAACAGTAGCCATATTTGAAGCTTTCTTGGCGGCAACATGAAAATAACTTCCCTCGGGCTATCAGCCAGGTGAACTTTTGAAGGATTTCTAAGCTTTCAAGAGCTAATGTCGCTCTCATCTTCGGGGAATGATGTCCGGCGAGGGCGACAGGCCAGATGCCGCTCTGTTATAGGCTCGTTCTGGTGTGGGAGTCGACTGGGGACCAATGGCATCTGCTACAGAGCCGAAGCTCTCTGATTGGCCTGTTGCAGGATGTATGCGGCCAATAAAACCAGGGCTAGCCATTGGCCGTCTGCATCGCTGTTCTATGGTTCTTCCTGTCTGTCTGAAATAGGCCCTGCCACAATCATAGATATGGGATGCGGTGTACCCCGGGAATCTTAAGACCGAGGGATTCTTTGGCCTGTCGTAGCATGTTTCGGATTTTATTGGGCGGTATTTTATTGGTATGGTCTTGATGCCATATTTACCCATAATTTTGCACAGTTTACTGGACAAATTACCAATGTATGGAGTATAGCCTTGCGTTGTTTCTCGGTTTCCTGTGACCCAGCAGGTTGAGAGGTGTTATGCTGTGTGAACCAAAAGAAACCTTGTTAGTGCCTTGTTGATGCTGCTAATTTACCGGAAGCCTGATGGTCCCCTTGGCCGCAGTGTGTACCAGAAACCCACGCACACTGACCTATATTTAAATACGAACAGCTGCCACCATCCAGTTCAATGAAGCACAGTTATGTCGATATGCACCAAAGCTCTACTCACTTTTGTTTAACACATTAAACGCCAGTAGCTATTTGATGAAATTTTCCCACAGACTATTGCGACTTTTTCTCAAAGGTCAATAAAGGGCACGCTAATTATTAACTTACTGCAAAGATTAGTTTTGTAGAGGACTTTATAGGCAATTATTTAAAAGAAATAATTCTGCCTGCATAGCGATCCGTGATAATTTTTAACAAATGTTGGATTCATTGAAATAGATTTTATTTTTGTTTTCACTCAGAGCGCCTCTGTTGCCTTGAATGGCATAATGTCTGTACTGTTAGATTGGCACCCTTATCTGTAATGTAGAAAACGCGCTTTTGCAATGTTTACCAGTATTGAGTAAGATTTTTGTCCTCATACTTGCATCATGATTTCAAAGAAAAGAAAAAAAAATCATAGAAGGTTTGTTGTTCTCAAATGAAACTCTGAGTGATCTCTCTCAGCAGCAGATGTCAATTTCTAGGAAAAGGAAATCTCCAAATACGCATACCCTCAGGAATCACAACGGACCAACTCATAAGGTATAAAAGCATTGTAAAGAATGCTACAAAAAGAAACTCACAGGAAATTTATCAAAAAATAAAGTCAAGAAAGTAACCACCTACTGTGAAGAATGCGACAGAAGGCCTTAGTTTTGCTTGCCATGCCTTGCTAATTTTCATAATTAAAAGTTAAAGACAAAACATATCTAATAGCTCATATTTTGTATACTCTGGCTGTTAGAACTAAACTCATTTTGACAGCAATTCTAATTAAGCTTTGACTTGCTGGCATTATTGATTCTATTGCCTGACTATATATAAACACATTTAATAAAATGTTTTCTGTTCATGCTAATATTTTCTATATTGAAATTTTGACCTCCATAATATACCAATTCCAAACTCAGTGGTAGTAATGTTTAGATAAGGATCACAGAGATCCATTTTATAGGTAAACTGCCACGGCACTATAAGAATTACGAGTACATACAGCGGACCGCAGGGACCAGTCTGGTGCTTAACGTGTTAACTTCGCACAATGATTCAAAGCTAAATTGGCTTTTTTTTTCATTTTCACTTTGGTATTTTAATTTTCAGACTTTTGTGCAAAAAGAGATAAACTTAGTTTAAACAACAAAGTTTAACAAATAAAAATGACATAAGTGATAACTTCATTTCCCTAAAAATGGAGGCTTGTATTGACAATCATATTCAAATTCATTTGCCACTTCTAAAAATTATCTAGGTGGCATTACCCGAATTGAAACCTTGGTTGTGATGAAATGCCAGATAAGGCGTAGCCAGGGCCATCCTTTATCCTCATATGGCAAATGTTGGGTAACTGAACTCAGTGGATCCTGAGCCCATTTGAGCATTAATCCACCCATTTCGTTTACTATCTCTGCCATTCTCTACCAATGGGACGACAAACAAATAATTGCTCCACCTTTTGCTGCAACACACATTTATCACCAGTTTAATCGTAAAAATCTGATGTGATACATTCATATAACTTTCTCTACCCCTATAATATTAGTGAGTATGCAAATTATTCTGACTAAGGTTAATTTTTTATCTACTTTATTTTAACCGAGATAATCCTCTGCAGAAATAGCTACATTCATTACAGTACAAAGGGAATAACCATATTCACATGGTTAAGAAGTGAAGCTATATACTGGCCTTAAAGTTCCATGCTCTTCCTTCCAAGTCCCATGTAATCGCGGGAACAGCTGAAAATCGATGGGACTTCAAAAGAACAAGTATTGAACAATTCCAACCTATAACAAAGAATATCTCAGAAACGGCTTATGCCATAAAAAACTTATTTTAAATAAATTGTGTATTTTAAAGAGATCTGGGCATTTTGGGTGGTACGTTTTCGACTCTATTACTTGGCGTTTAACAGTTATACAAGATTATATAAAATTGCTTACGAATGTGGTCAAGCCTCTAGTTCCTAAGGTCACGGGTTCAAGCCCGGCGGAGGGCGATGGATTTTTTTTGGGGGGGCTTCCATTGGAAAAGAAATAAAGCCGGTAGTTCTGTGTTGTACATTTACGGCATGTAAAAGAACCTGATAAAGAGGCCTCTGAGCAAAATTTCTGTCCAATACAGAATGGGACGCTAAGGACCATAGCAGTTAAAGAGCGTCCATAAATAAAAAATAATCCTTCCTAATCAAGAGAACTTCTAGGCTGTTTCCAGAGAATGCAAAATATACATTTTATTTATCATGTAAGTATCTTTCATGTATGATATTTTAATCAAAATTTTCAAAAAATGTTCCATGTAAAGGATAATTGGCGTTGGGGGGGAGTTGTTGAAAATCTTCATGTTGTATACTGATACTGAACTCAAATATCAAGTTTGGTATTTACTCAACTTTTCGTTTTTGGGTTATGTTGATCTCTCACACACACACACACACACACACACACACACACACACACACACACACACACACACACACACACACACACGAACGCATGCACGCACACATGCAGGCTGGCAGTTGGATGGGTTTTTTCTAAAAATGTTTTCTTTGGTTTCAGGGGTCTCAAAAATACATTTCTGGTGAATTTTGCTATTGAATTTTTGGGTGGAATGCAATACTTCCCCTACTTACTATACATAGTAGAGAAAGTAAAAATAGTTTTCTAGTTTGTGGACGTCCACATTTTCATTTTGCATCTTTGATACCATCATTTCTGGCACTTTGGGATTTCTTCTTGCAGCTGAAATGCACTGCCTACCATTAGCATTGAGCCAGTTTTAACACAGCAGCAAAGGGATATAACTAGAATTTGTTTATAATTCTTGAATACGACTGAGAAAAAGGTGTGTACTTTAAAATTTTGTTGTTTTGAAACTACATGTAGTTGCACTTTTAATTACAATATTTAATTTTTCGCATTTTAAGTTGAATAGACTAATTAGCAGATTATGTGGTACCATTTTAATGTTGCAAGATTATAAGTTTATAATCATATCTTATTTCTTAAACCAAGACAGCAAAGAATGCTACAGAATGAGAGCAAAATGACAACAACCATTAGCAGCCCTGAGTGCCCGTGCACTCCAGGAGAAAATATGCCTTATAGAAGATCCGAAATTCTAAAAATCCTACTGGTTCACTGAATGAAATGAAGTTGAAATACCACATTCTTTGTAATCATGGAAATGAATGAACTGTCCAGATCAATCTTATAATATTTCATCAAATTCATATCAAGTATGACATATAAATCAGACTTTAATGCTATAAGGTTGTAAAGGCAAAATAGTGGTTTCCTGAGCAGGCAATCTTTCAGTAAATGTAATGCAGTCTCATCCAATGATCATTCAAGGTAACTAAAATGGGTAGTAAACTAAATCCAATTTCAGGCACAAATATTTTGATTAGTTTCTACACCAGGTCCTTAATACATTTAATAATTTTCACAGTTGCTCTAGGTATCATGAGAGAAACTCTTATGTGAGTGTCCTCTTGAAGTTCAATCAGCTGAACCATTAACAAAAGAAGCCTAAGCCTTGCTCCGCATAAGTATTTATTCAAATCTGAGTTTATTAACCCTTTCACTGCTAGCATCCTATACGTCCATCAGAGTGTTGTCTTCTTTCATGGTTACCTTCTATAATTTTGATGAATTTCCCTCGTGTATCTTTCAAATATAGGTCTCTAGATTTGGTAATTTTTATTTTGAGAAATCAATGTGAGTTTAGATTTCACCATTGACATAAAATAAATACATGTGTATATGCATTTTATATAGATACTAGCTGGCATACCCATGTTGCATGAGTAGCTCTTTAAACTCGAATTACGATTTAATTAATTTCTTTTACCTCCCCTCCGTTCTTTATAAAAGTATTCAATAATGATCTAGAGGTTTTTTTATGATGAATTCTATCCACTGTCCTTCATAACTGTAATTTCGTACAGCTCCGGCTATTCCTAATAACAGTTGAAAAATCCCCTGATATTCGTGCAAAAGAATGTGAAACACATTGGCAGGTTTCTCTTCCTTAACCTCCCCCCAACAGTCTTCCAAATTCTAGAAATGCTGCATAGCTTATAAGTACCCTTTGGCAGTGGAAGAATCCTTGGTCAGATTGGATGCAGTATTGGATTATGGGCGAAATCACTATAACATGTAACATGCATACACTGCACTTATTTTATTTTTTCAATGCCATCATTACACATAATAAACAACAACGAACCTGGTGCTTTGGGTATTTCCATGAATTTATGGCATATTTTGTCACTTTTGTTCCATATTGCTATCAGAAGTCGAATCGCATGCATCTCACCTGTGGCATCCTGGGAATGTTGATTGCATTCTTTCTGCTGCCAACATTTGAAATCCCAACACAACTGAAAGTACGATTAAGGGCCCTAAGCCACAAGGCATAGCCGAGGGATGCTTTTTAGGAGAGGAATGGAACACATTGGTAGCACTTTGTTCAAAATGTTGCCAAAAATCGCCAGAAACCACTATATAAGAACGGTCACATAAAAGGGAGGGTGGATGTGGGTGGGCCCAATAATTCTGCCACAGCAATATCTAACACACCAAAACGTTCCTCATAACACAAGGACTATTCTGGATATCAAAAAACCCCAATTCTGTAAGAAAAATACCTCAGTTGTACCCATAATCCAACATTGCACTAGAACTGTTGTTAGATAACAACCTTTGTACGTTCTTTAGGTTTCATAGTTATTTAATAACAAAAGGTAACAATTTTCACAAATGCAGAACTCCTTAATATACAACAAAATAACAATCTGCGCTCCCAGACCACCAAGTTAACCGCTTTGGAAAATACATATAGTCTGTCTAGAAAAATAATCTCAGTTTAATTATAGTTGACTGATTTCTAATATTAGTAGTTTTCTCTCTTTATACAATTATTTAGCATGACTTACAACTTAGGTACAAAGGAAATAATGTAAAACTTTCTCAGATGAGGGTTATTAGAAGATTTTGATGTACATAAACTTCAGTGTATATATTTATAGGATTAGAGTGAAGATTATCCAGAGGTTTTGTGGCTGTTTCATTACATACTCATCTGCAGTATTTGATAAATACAATTAAAGAAACAAATATAACATAGGATAGATTGTCACTTTTTACACTCTTGTGTTCTATTTGTTGAATTGTTACATCATGGCCATCTATGTGTATTCCTTGCAATAAAATGCAACTGGCTTTTGTTTTTATACTCCACAGAGATAAGCAACTATTGATATTATGTGGAGTAACTATTTTCTTTTCAAAAGTGAAAAAATTATCAAAATTGGTTGAATGGTTTTTGAGATTGCCCTATATACACAAATACACATACACATTTTTTCTCTTTGTAATGTCAGTATAAATTACTTTATTTTAAGTTTCCCCTCTCTGTGTTGGCATATCTTCTATTGACATTCTGTAAATTCACTATGGGTATACAGGACTTACACTGTACAACCCACCTACCCTACATTCACAGAGAGTCAATAGCAATCATGTCAACATTTAGCAGAGGGAACAGGTTTGTCTGCAAATGTAAAATGGATAGCACAATTCTATCAAAAGCATTCAGCTCTAAGCAAACATAATAGGTACAGTAGAATGAGCACTATAAGTACCCAGCAGCAAAAGGGTTAAAAGTTTTAGAAGTATTAGGAATTGTGTTTTGAAACTGGTAGGAAAAACCTTAAGTAATCCCATCTTTTGATAAATTTGCTTTGAAGCATTTGAACCTTGGGTCTGCAAACTTAATGTGGAGTTTTGATTGGCAGTCAGGATTCTCGGTGGCCCCTTGGTGCATACTAATGTACCATTATTTGTATTGTAGGTGGATCTATGGTGTGGATAAAAATGCTCCAATGCCAGCCAGTATGTTAGCGGAATGGGAACAGATGCTAGAGACATCGAAACTTAAGTCTGCGAGTTACTCTGACAGAAGTGGTGTCCCTTCAGACTCAGGAGAAAACCAAGAGAGTCAAAAATTGGGCTTCGTTGACACCCTCAAGCTTCTAGGCTCCGCGGATGCTTGGAAGCCTCTGGTCATACATAACCTCTTCTTCATCTTCATGCAGTTCGCTGGTATACAGGTGGTGGCAGCCTATGCTGATGCGATCATGAAGGATGCGGGTATTACTCTCAGTGCACAGCTTGCTCCTGTTCTATTGGGTGCAGCTCAGTTACTGAGTGCAATTGCTGCCAGCTTTGTACTTAACAGGTGAGTTAAACAGTTATTAAATTTCATTTCCTCTTGCTGCAGTTATACTAGAACCCAAGTTGTTTTCTTTAGTTGAAAATTATATTTCTCTCTATAAAGTTAAAAATTAGATACCATAATTTTCACAATTATTTTAAAATCACATAAAATACTCTGCTGTGGTTGGTTAAAACACACTTGAATTAAAGCTAATATCAAACGTTCTTTTGTGAACAGTCAAAGTTTGCTAGTCTCTTTTTGCAAATAGTCCACAAATTTTCTGTGGGATTAATGTCAGGCGAATTCCCTGGCCAGTCAAGCACATGAACATTGTCATCTTTGAAGAATTTCCTCATTTTCTTAGAAGTGTGGCAGGCAGCTAAATCTTGCTGAAAAATTCCGCCACCTTCTGGAAACCTTTTCTGGAGTTCACAAACAACTCTCACCAGTACTGTGATGTAGGATCACTTTTCATAATGCCTTCAACTGGAATCAAAGGTCCTAGTCCTTCATAGGTGAAACAGCCCCAAAACATTTTCTTCTGAGAGTGTTTTACAGTCTGTTGAAAATGTGCTGAATTTGCAGGTTCATTATTTACTTGGCACACATATTGACTTTCACTTCGAAATGAGTCTCATCAGAGAAAAAAAGTTTTTTCCAGTATTGCAGTGTCCAATTCTGATCAGCATGCGCCCATAAGAGGTGTTTCTTACGCATTGCCAACACCAAACTTTGTAGCTATCTCTCTTTGTGTCATAGAAGTATTTTGTGCAAATGTCAGAATAGTATTTCGCTCCCTGGGAGTCGTATTCATTGAAGACCGAAATTTACAAATATTACAAGAGAACTATAAACTCGACCACATCCAAAAAAATTCATATTTGAACTGAAAACCAACTGTCACACAATAATTGACATGTGAAACAACAAGCAACAATGGCCAGGGAGTATTTGATTTCATTATAAGCACAGTGCTGACAATTGTTTGCGAAAATTAGCAACATTTACCTTGTTCCAATTAATTCTCATAGGACTGTACTAACCTCACCATCTATGCAATTTATGAAATAATATCCTTCACAATTTGTACATAAAGCATGAACCTTTTTGGAAACTGTGAAAAGATTTTATTTTGGAAGTAAATGTAATATGTTCATTTTAGAAGTTGCATAACTACGTCATCTGGTTAATTTGTATTGTACATTGCTTAATGTGATGAGAAACTGCTGTAAAACTCCCACATACCAGGTTGCCCATTAGTGCCAACTGAAAGCAAATACAGACAACCACTCAAACAGGAGAGAGCATTAAGGGTTTTCTATTGAAGGGACAATATCAATGAGACTGCCACTAGTTTAAACAAAATCAATCCAGGAAATTCATTACACTTTTGAACCAACAACCATTAAACATGTCTGTAAATTTAATTCAACAATTACTGGTGTAGATTGGCCATTGGTATAGTTGTCTGTAACATTGCGGCTTTAAAGGATACAAATACATGCAGTACCTATTAATAAAAGGACTTTATGAAAATCAGTAACTGTTTATTATAGTTTACCATTGGTGTGTGCCAAGAATTGTTTATTTTCCAATATTAGCTGTATAAACCATTTTCTATTAGTGTAGCATATGCTACTAAACTAATGGCTAATTTCCAACAGGGATCTTTTAAATAATGATTATACGGTTTCAGAACCTATATATGTACACACACATATATATATATATATATGCAGGTATTTGCCAATTGATAAAAATACATAATTATTGCTTAAAGTATTATTATACTCCCCATATTTCTTCTCTAATTTTAAATCAATGACATTAAAAGTAATTTAAAAATAAATGTTTTTAAAAACAGTTTATTTGTGTGTTTTGTGACCTTGATTTGCTTAGTTATATATGTTGGTTTTAAATAGATTTGAACATATTCAGAGGTGTAAGGCACTTACGTACAACTCAGCAGTATAGAAATAAAAGTGCTGTGTACCTTTTTCAGAAGGTAAAAAAGAAAACTAAAGAGATTATAAATTGTACCTGCAGAAAGTACTTTATCATTAAAATATATGCTTCACTCCTATGCATAATATATTTTGACATCAGATAAGCTCTAAATTGATTGAAATTACAGACAGAATTTTAGGAGGGTGGACTTAAATAATCAGAATTTTTCTCCAAATTTTGGAAATATGATAGACAGATTGCTTCAAAACTAGAGATCATGGATTGGTTTGTTTTCTAAATAATGTGGTTCAAATACTTTTATGACTCAACTGGTGACATAAATGTCATTCTGCAACAATAGAAATATCAGTAGTGTATTATGAAATTAGTTTAAAATCTTGAAATTTACTCCACAAGTTAATAAAGTTAATGCTGTACTTGTCATCGTCCATGGTCTAGGGGTACCTCTGGTTCCTAAGGTCGGTTCAAACCCAGCGGAGGGCAATGGATTTTTTTAGGCGTAAAATCCTTAGCATGGCTTTCTTCAGAAGGGAAGTAAAACAGGTGGTCCCATGTCATTGATTTGTCACATAAAAGAACCTCAAGCCTGATAGAGGCCTTTGTGCAAAACAATTTCCAGTCATTCACGCCCAATATAAAATGGGATGCTAAGGACTATAGTATAAAAGCATCCATAAATAAAACTCAGTTTAAGAAAATGAGCGGAGTGAGAGCAATCTATAACATTATTAACAAGTTTCATTCTTTTATCATCATCATCATCATCATCATCATCATCATCATTATTTTACAATCGTTTACTAAGATTTTCTAATGATTTACTTTATGCCTTCTGTTATTATAATTATGATGTCATTGTATTAATGGAGATTATTTAGTTCGTTTTGACTATAGTTTGTGTGACTAGTATTTATTTCAATTGCTAATGTGAATACATGATAGTACCTTAGTTGCAATATAAATCAAAATAGCTAATGTGAATATATGAGAGTTCTTTAGTTTCAATATAAATCAAACTACTTAGAAGGTGTGATCAGAAAGGTTTCCAGAATGAGGCCATAAGCACAATACAACACTTGATTTGTCTATTCTGCACTGTCACCCTCGAACTTAGATCCTTGGGAATTGGTATGTTTGTCCCAGCACTTTTGCTTAGAAGCCATCTTTAAACATGCTCAGAGTCTTTTGCGATTCACGATGGAAGACATCAATGTGCTCAAAACGGTGTCCTCGGAGCTGCATTTTAAGTTGTGGGAAATGAAAAAAGTCCGCTAGAGCCAAATCTGGAGAACAGGTGGACTGAGAACAGTATTCTTCCTATTTGTGTCCAAAAATTGGCAGACAGAAAGGGGCACATTGCAGCAACCAGTCACTATCCTCCATTTCTCCAGCATTTGCATCACACACTTTCCCTTAATTTTGCAATACCTGTTTGTATGAGGGCAAATCAAAAAAGTCTTTGCCCCTATTTTTTCGACCAAATTACGAATGTAAAACAAAAACCAACATATACATTCGAAGTAGTGGATTTTTTTATGGGCCGGTCCTCATAGAGTTTCCAGCTGCTGCGGCGGCAGCGCTGCTGTCACTACATTCAAAATGGCAGGTGTGCTTAACACGTCCACGGCTTATGAGCAACGAAGTGTGATTCGTTTCCTATGGAGTAAGGGACGAACGCCCATCGAGATCACAGGAAAATGCAGCCATCATATGGGGAAAGGTGTCGCTTTGAGAAGTGTGAGATGGTGGTGTTCTGAATTCGAAAATGGCGGTGCAAATCTGCATGACAATGAGCGTGCGGGGAGACCTCGTGTATCGGTGACTGATGACAATATTGCCGCGTGAAAGCAGAGCGGCGCGTGCGCATCAAAGACATTGCTCAGGAGCTCTACATCTCTTTTGGGAGTGCTTTCGACATCATTTACGAGTGCTTAGGGTACAGGAAGGTTTCATGTCGATAGGTTTCTAAGTAGTTGGATGATGTGATGAAAGCAAGCGAATGATTGCTTCTTTGAATCATCTGCAACGATATGCCGAGGAGGGTGACAATTTCTGGATCGCATTGTTACTGGCGATGAAACGTGGGTACTGCATTACACACCGGGATCAAAACAGCAGAGTATGGTGTGGAAACATCCGCAGTCTCCTGTGAAAAAGAAATTCCGCACTGCGCCATCTGTTCACAAAGTGATCTTAACGGCATTCTGGGATTGTCGTGGACCGCTCGTGCTGGATTTCATGCCGCGAGGTGCCACCATCAATGCCGGCAGATATTGTTCCACACTGTCACTTCTGCGGGCTGCGATCACAAAGAAGCGCCACGGGATTCTCGATGTTGACAACGTGATTATCCTCCACGACAATGCGAGACCACATATGGCAAACAAGAAAGTCGGCAAGCTAAGGAACTTTCACTGGGAGTTTCTAGAGCATCCACCATAGAGCCCGGATCATGCCCCTAGTGTTTTCCATCTTTTCCGTCCGCTGAAGAAGTTCCTGGCAGGACAGCGATTCACTTGCGACGACGAAGTCAAGACAACAGTGCGACAGTGGTTCCGTAGTCAGACGGCCGACATCTACCGCAGCGGCATCGCAAAATTAGTGCTGCGATGGGACAAATGTCTGAACCGGCACGGGGACTATGGGGAAAAATACTGAAAGGTACAAGGAATACTATCTACATGTTAGTTGGCTGTATGTATCTTAAGTTACCAGATAAAATTTTAAAAATTAGGGGCAAAGACTTTTTGATTTGCCCTCGTAGAACACTTGATTCACTGTTTGATCCTGTAGTACAACTTATGTACAATTGCTTTAATGCCCCTTCCCCCCAAAATAATAAAGAGATTCATTATTGACTTCACATTGGATTGAACTTGTCTGTCAGGAGGATGGAGGAAGGACTTTTCCATTGTGAAGATTGTTGCTTCACTTCTGGATCGTACCCTAAATCCATGTTTCATCTCCAGTAATAACTTTCTGCATAAAGTGGGTCATTTTGAAGCTGTTCTTTAAGACCTGTGCAGGCAATCACATGGCTTTTCATTTGGTGAAAGGAGGTGGGGCACAAACTATGCAGCTATTCTTCTCATGTTCAAATCGTATTCTTTGTTCTTTGTAATCTAGCATTTTTGCTAGACAGAAAAATCGCAGCACTGCAAAGTCACAGAAAGTCATGTGACTTCTCATTGTTATCAGGAGGGAGCGCTGCATGTATAGTCTGGGTAAGAATTAAAGACAGTTCAATGTCAAAATTGTTGTGAAGCCATTTTGGAAACTCTTTGATCACACCTCATACATTACAATTATATAATATACCATCTATTCATTCAAATTATAAATTACTACACTTAATTACTGGATTCCCTGGAGCTGCTTTGGCTCAAACACTCTGGTTTCCAAGCTATATGGGCCCTGTTTACTACTTACATCTAGCACCTAATACTATTTAACTTTCTTCTTCATCTTGCTCACTAACTTTCCTCAACCATCTAGTTCTTGCTAAACCTAAATGGTTTCCTGTTTCTAATATGCTTTTTCTTGAACTTACATTCACCATCTTTATTTTTTCTAGCATTTCTCTTGGTAAATCAGAACACCTTGTTTCCCAATGTCTTTCTAAGAAACTTAGTTTCCTCGCATTCTAGAATTATATATCAATTACTACCTTTCTGGTTGAAATATGCCTCCTTGGTTTTAAACCTTCCAGTTTTATCACTTCTGTTCTAAGCCCAGGCAACAAAGTCTTTCTCTTGCTACTTTGTCATGTATTTCAACATATTTTTCTCTACTTTAAAACCTTTTTAAATCCTTGTATACACCAAATGATGTTTTAAAATTAAGTTCAATACCTTCAATTCTTAATTTGATTTCTTTTCAGGAACAATTTTCTAGTGATTGCCTATCTCTCTAAAATATCCTGCAAACCAGCTGTTTTAACAGGAGTTTTAACTGCAATGTATATGAGACTGGATGTGTGGTTGTGGTGTTAAAAATGCTGTATTTTATTTTCCTTGAATTTTATTTGGTGATGAAGATGTACTGAAGATCCATGGATAAAACATGGTGTGAATGATCTATAGCATCTTCATGACTTCCCCAAAAAACATGCCTTATAATAGCATAGTTACAAATAAATTTGATAACATTTGGATGTGTGTCAGCTGATTTTGTTTTAACAGCTGAGTGATTTTTAGATTTTTGGTGTAGCTCTACTAACACATTTAATTTCCATTTCCTTTCAAGTTTACTGTTGAAAATGGTGATGCTAAAAGAGACAGAACAGAATTCATTGTTTCTCTGTATAGCACTGTTTACATGTATTTTACTTGAGTGTAATTGTTAATAACTAAGCTTTATAAACCAAAATTGATGGAACAGTATGTATTACTTTAAAAAATTGAAATTGTAGCTACCTTTAACTTTGTGAACCACCAAAGTTTAGTCACCAGCTGTCTACTACTGAGGTTTATGTTACATTCTTGTTACTAAAGCCCATATTGTTTTACTATCATTAGTTCTAGTTTCTCATCTCTCCATTTACATTTTTTAATTTTAACTGCTTCTTGAGCAGGGACCTTTAACTTATTTCTCTTTCTTTATTCCCATAATCTTGTTTCACAAATATTCTTGTCCCTTTAGGTTTTTGGTATTTGATAAAATTATCCATTTTATTTCCATTGTTGCAAGCCTGTCTTGAGTTTGAACCTTTTCTGCCAACTCTGAAAACATCAATTATTCCCTATTGAACAAGCGGTAGACCTAATTTGTCTTGAAAGGTCTTTTCAACTTGTTCCCAAACTCGCTTTGTGCTCATTTCTTTGACTGCAAATGTTACATTCAGTTTTCTTCTCTTTTCTTTGGTTTTCTCCAAATATGATTACATTCTGTTAATTCTCTGTTCATTTTCCCCATAATGACCTAATTTCTTCAAATCTTCCTTTTTTTTTCTTTTCTTTTGTTAGTTTATCTTACCTTTTAAATCTGCCATGTCTTTGGTAATGCACCTCAACATTCCCTCATTTGTTCCATTTGTCCTCCAACTATTAACAGCTCCATTAGCACAACACATACCACAACAATGTGACAATCTGCTCGTGTGAACTCCCGCCTCTCAAATTATATCCAGAAATATTAAATATGCCACTTCAAGCTGGATCCTCATTCTTCACTCTACATGACCGCGCATATAAAATCCCATCTCTGATTGCTTGCCATCAGCAACTCTCAGTTTGTGTCACTAAGTAGTCTGCTATAAAGAAGAGTAATTTTCCTATTTTCAATAACATAGTAGTGAGAAACTCATCATTGGTAAACAAGATTTCTACATTCACATTTTTTCCATGATTAAACAATATTTAAACCATGCACAAAACCATTAATTTTGAACAGAGCATGAACTCTACAACATATACGAGGTGTGATCGAAAAGTAACAGGAATATTTGTTTTTCTTAAAGAATTTTTACTTAATCATCAATATCAACGTTGTCCCCTTCAAAGTAATCCCCCTCAGATATAATAGACTTGTGCCAGTGCGTTTTCCAATCTTGGAAGCAAGATGCAATTTCTACAAATGGTTTTGCCACAATTCTGGTCGCTTTCTTCGGATTGCTTCACACAAACGGCGCATAACTTCCAGGTTGTATTCCTTATTGACAATATAACCATAAGGCAGGAACTCATGATGCACTATCCCATTGTAATCGAAGAAAACAGTGAGCAGAACCTTCACATGTGATCGAACGTGTTCTATTTTTTTTGTCTGGCTCTCCAGGCAGTTTCCATTGGGGTGATTGGGCCTTAGTTTCAACATCATACCCATATACCCATGTTTCGTCACCTGTTATAACCTTCTTAGAAGTTCTGGATCGTTTTTGACTTCATTCAGCAATTCCTCAGCAATGTCTACGCAATGTCGTTTTTGGTCGAAATTCAACAATTTCGGAACAAACTTTGCTGCTGCACGTTTTATGCCCAAAACATCCAAAAAAATGCTTGGCATGAGCCAAAGGATATGCCAAAATCACCAGCAACCTCTCTGATGGTGATTTTGTGATTTTCCAGAATCAGTTTCTTTATTTCTTTCACATTGTCGTCAATAATTGATGTGCTAGAGCGTCCACCCTGGTTGTCATCTTCAACGTCTTCTCAACCCTCTTTGAAATGTTTATACGTGCTGCACTTTATTCCATTTTTCAAGCAAAATTTAATGCAAATTCTTTGATCCATCCTTTTCAAAAGTAAAAATTTGCCAAGCACTCTAAAGCACTATAACTTTTTTGACTGTCAACAATAAACTAAATATTTAAAACAGCTGAAAATGCAAACATACATCAGAAGCATGTGTACCAACAAGATAAAACAAACGTTTTGAACACTGGATGTATAAAGCTCGCGAAATTAAAAAATCCCTGTTCTTTTTTATCACACCTTGTCTATATATTAAAAATCTTGGAGTCATCATAAGCTAACCAACTTAAAATGTCATGCTCTAATTTGTTATGGCTTGCTCATTTAGAAGGTATATGTTATTTAAATGTACAGCTTTTCCATAACTATCATAACCGTTTAAAAATCTGAATTGACAGGAATAATGATAAACATTTCCTTGTAACTCACAAATTTCTGAAATATATGACACTCATACTGTTGCTTTGTATTGTTTATGTGGCTATGCTAGAAGCCTAAAGTAGTTTCTTGTATAAATATAAGAATTTTAAGACAATGTGTTAAAGTCTTTAGAACACAGATAACCGTAAACCTCAAACATATCCCAACTCAAGTACATTTATACTTAGTGCAATTATAATTTCCCATTAACCTGTAAAATTCCAAGCCTTTGTATAACAATGCTCTTTTGATTTCCTCTGTTTCAAGTTTGTGATGATAGAAACAGTGACTTATACCACTAACGAAAATGTTTTTTGGCTTTTACATAAGACTAGCTAGCTTATGCAACATTACAGGGTGACATTTTAAATCTTGAATGACAATTTAATTCATTTTATTTATTTTCCATGTATTCAGCATGAATTAGTTTTGTTGCGGTCTAAAGGACTTTTATGATGAATCCCCCATTTTATCCTTGGAATTTTGTAAAGCTGCATGGTATTCCTAATAATGGATAAAAATCCGGTGAATGGAAAAGGGTATGAAATGTTGGTGAATGCTGTATTTCTGATTTCCGTAACCTCCCCTAACAGCGTTTCATGTTTTGAAAATAAATTTCTTTTGGTAGTAAAGAAATTATTGGAGTGGCCAAGTAATTTTTCAGATAATTCAAGTAGGTCAAATTTTTAATGTTTATATCTTCTCTTTGGCTCCATAGGTCTTTAATAACATAAAGGCTACACAGTTTCACTTAATACAGAAGCCTCTAACAGCAATACACAATGAAATATGGACACAACTAGTGAATATAAAGATTCCCCACTCCCAGGTCACCAAGTTAAGAAAATTGAATACAGACTGTAACCATAACAAAACTAATCTTCTCAACTGCTTATTACAAAATAGCAGTTGGCTGTTTTGTGATATTATGCTGGACACAGCTTTCTCTCTTTGCCTGGTGGAGGGTGATGGATTTTTTCAGGCGTTAAAATCCTTAGCATGGCTTCCTTCGGAAGGGAAGTAAAGTCGGTGGTCCTGTGTTGTAGATTTATGGCACGTAAAAGAACCTCAGAGGCCTGCTAGAGAGGCCCATGAGAAAAACCTACAGATCTTTCATGCCCAATATAGAATGCAATGATAAGGATCACAGCAGTTAAAGAGCTTCCATAAATAAACTCATTTTTAATTTTCTCTACGCCTAATTATTTAGCATTGGCGCCACACAGCAGTAATGAATTTGATTACAGCATACAGAGGATATGCAGCAACATTTCTTTCATAAGGGTTATTAAAATGTTTCGGAATGAGTATCGCAAATAAAGGGTCTTTCAACAAGAGTGTCCTATCTTTAACATGTGATAGCTGCCGTTGTTATTGAGTTACAGCAATTTTTTTCATGTAGTTACAGTTGTTATTTGCAAATAGCCATGGAACGTTACAGTATTCAGTAACGCGTAGAAATTGTGAAAATTTATTATCAAAATGGATCATCTGTTCGCCAAACCTTCCGTGTATTGCGTGAAGTTTACGGTGTGCATAATCGTCCCTGCGAGAGAACGATTCGGCGTTTGATCGATAAATTTGAAAGAAGTGGTTCTGTCAGCAATCAAAGAACGCCTGTACGTAATCGACGTAAGCGCTCCAACGAAAACACAGATTCGTGAGAGTGTATGCGAGAACGGAAACAAATCATTTGCTCGTCGAGCGCGAGAAATGAGGCTTTCACCGACCACAACTTGGCGAATTCTGCATCTGGACTTGAAGTTTCACACTTACAAAATGGTGTTAACTCAAGAACTAAAGCCTAACGACCATAGGTTGCGCCGTGTATTCGCTGAGTGATCTATGGAGCAATTGGAAGCTGACCCGGATTTTTGTCGAAAAATCATCTTCAGCGAGAAGCGTACTTTTGGATGGATGGTTGTGTTAACAAACAAAATTGCCGCTATTGGAGCAATCACAATCCAATGCAGATTCAAGAACAACCACTTCATCCCCAAAAGGTTACTGTGTGGTGTGAATTTTGATATGGTGGAATAATTGGTCCATATTTTTTGCAAGATGAAGATGGAGAAGCTCTGTCAATGGAAAAATAAACCGGGCTCTTAAAAGGGACTATTTTCGGCCTGAGTTGGATGGTATGGATCTCAGAAACATCTGGTTTCAGCAAGATGGTGCCACATGTCATACTGCTCTCGAAACAATCGATCTTTTGAAGGAGAAGTTCAGAGGTTTCATCATTTCCCGTGGTGGTTATGTTAACTGGCCCCCGAGGTCATGTGATTTAACGCCGTTGGATTACTTCTTGTGGGGTTATGTTAAATATCGAGTTTATGTCAACAAGCCAGAAACAGTATATGATGTTATGAATAACATCACGCGTGTTATTCGTGAAGTTGGACTTAATTTACGTTCTTCTGTCATTGAAAATTGGGTCAACCGTATACGCGCAACCCAACGAAGTCGCGGCGATCACCTAACTGATGTTCTCTTCCACACGTAATGACATTAATTATGTTCCCAAATAAAAAAAGAAATAAGCCTCTATCATTTATAGAACGTGTTTTATTTAAGTTCAAAGATAGGACACTCTTGTTGAAAGACCCTATATATTACACCGTTATAAGCACACTTGTATCCTGTGTTTCGCTAGTCTTCTGTGTCTTCAGTTGCCAAATTGTAATAACAGTACACTATGGGTAAAAGTAATTCTGAACTATTATCAATAGTTTTTTAATATTAAATCCTGCAGTTTAGTTGAAAAGTTGTGCTTTTGTTTATTTCATATTCCAAATAATTCAAATTATAAAGTTTACAACACGTGAAGGTTTGAAGTTGCTTAGAAGCACCTATATTATAATCTCTTAGTTTGTAACTTATGGATTTGAGGAGAATTTGATGTTTTTGGAAGCATTTGTGCCTTCATGTTTAACAAGAGAGTTAAAATAATTCAGGATGTTTCATACTCAGTCAGTATATCAATTTACACTATATACAAATGCATTTTTGTGCTTAAGGCTATTAATACTTGAATATATTCTTCAGGTGCGGACGAAGGCCCCTATCCCTGCTGTCTGGCGTGGGACTCAGCATTTCCATGATTGGCATCGGCATGTACCTTCAATTAAAAAGTGATGACAACTATCTCTCTTGGCTTCCTCTTATTCTTATTCTGGCATTCATTGTAAGTGATTTCTTTTATAATTTTCACTTTTTTATTAACGCGCGCACACACACGCTTAATGCAAGCAGTTATTTAAAAAATGTTTTAAGTAGCTCATACATAAAGAAAATCTTGTACAATAATGCTATTTGCAACAGAAAGATAAGAGGTGAACTATGGATGGCTAAACTTTACTTTAATGAAACATGCTTAATGAAATCCATAGGCCAATATTTGGCTAAGGAACATGGGTAAATTCCAGAAAGGTGTACCTTCACTAAAAATGGTGCAGGCTTTTAATAATCTTATTGTGGTTATATTTCTTTTTTTTTCTTTAACCAATTATACTTTACAGCTACTGTGTGAGAACAAATTGCTAACACCGTGAACTAATTGCATAAAATTGTGGAATACTGGTTTTACCACATAATTCTATGAACCGTAGCATTTTTGTTTTATTCAGTAATGCTGGGAAGTAGCTTTTTGGGCTTCAAGAAACAGTTGGTTTGTTTTCTCTTTGTTATACTTACGCTTGTTATTTTTATGTAACTTTAAACAGCATGGTTTAGACCTTGGGCCTATTTTTTTCTTCCAGTTCAGCTGTTTTTTCTCATTTTTCTTGGTATTCCCATGTTACATTTTTTTCCCTTCTGGACAATATTCTAAATGGGTGAGTGTTAAGGTACTCGTCCACGATGTCAGTTTTATGGCATGCCACTTTTCTTGCGGCCACAATTGTGGCACTTTCTGTTTACACACAGCACGCAAAGTTGCACGATTTCGTGTTGCGCCACTAGAAAAGTGGCATGTTTCACAGAAATGTTGCACGAGCGTTTACAGGATGCTATATTTGTGGCGGAAATTTTTGTGCATGTCACTTTCTAGTCAGCTGTGTTCTTCGTGTGGCGAATATGTCGTCTGAAATGAAGTTTGTCCACACGTGTTTGGCTCTGATTTTACTTCGTCATCGTGGAGAAAAACCTAAAGGGCGGCAAGAAAATGTTGGGTAAGAGAGTGGATTCTAAGTCGCGAATATTGTGGGATTGTAAGCAACCTGCTGCAAGACTTCTATGAGGGAGATAAACATAGCTTTAGGAATTTCCTTCGCATATCATCGGTTGATTTTAATTATTTGCTTAGAAGAGTAGCACCTGTAATACAAAAGCAAGACACGATAATGAGAAAGTCAATATCACCAACAGAACGTCTTGTGTTGGCACTGAGATATCTATGCACAGGTAATTCGGCTTAAAATAATGGAGCGGCAACCGAGTTTAATATATAAGACGTTCAGCTGTTATTATTTATAACTATATAATCAATGTGATTTTTAGGCAGCAGCTATCAGTCACAGATGCATTTATTTCGAATACTTGGTACAACGATAACTACGACTTTGTGCTGTTGCAATGAACTGTAAGTATACATCCTCATACTGCAGCAAAAAACGTTAGGAATTCAAGAAGTATTTTTGCCGTGAACGAGAGGTTCATGGCAATATCGCTACATTTAAAGTGAGTGTGTTAGTACTTACCATAGAATCTACTCATCTACTGCATCATTATTGGTGCTGGTGTGGTAAAACATAAACTGCAGTGCATCATAAAATTCCCATTTTGATTTATACCAGTCTTTTGCACCACTTCCAGATTTCCCTGCCTTCATTTTGTTCCTTTCGTTGGTGAACTGAGTTCTCAACCTGTGGATTTTTACCTTAATTTCCTCTGCGGGCATGTTGAACTCCATTCCTATATCATGTAACGCATTTTGTCGCTTTTGTTTATTTCTGTAATCCGCAGTGTTTACTCTCCACAAGCGATCTTTGGTCTCAATCGGTTCAATCAACTTCTTTGTCATTTCCTTCGTCCATTTATTGTTATGGACATTATTAGCCATGAAGAAATAAATTGTCACCGTACTACAATAAATTAATCGTATTGTTAAGGAAATAAAATGCACGTATCTGTCTTAATTCTGTATTTAGTGTAACACAAATTATGATCCTTGTACCTCCTCTCAAACAGCTATTTATTATCACAGCAGACGACATAACAAAGTTTCACGGAATACATTTTCTAAACTGTTTAAGCCACTTTCAGATGGCGCAACTTTCTTCTTTTCGCTGCGTACACGAAGCAACTTCTGAAGTTGAACGCCACTTGGAAGTTGCGCTGAATTTGAGTTGCGCAAGCAATTTTCCTACTTGCTTGGCAGTTTACACGGTGAAACTCCACTTTTCTTGCACAGTTCGAAGTTGCAAGCCATTTAAGTTGCATCGTGGACGAGTACCTTAACTCATGCTGGATACAGGTTGGTGTCAGTCACTTTTGTGTTTATTTACTTTCTCGATCTGTTTTGATACTAAGCTGTTGTCAAATATCTTCATTACTTTCATGATCAATCA
This sequence comes from Deroplatys truncata, assembly GCA_030765065.1. NCBI lineage: Eukaryota > Metazoa > Arthropoda > Insecta > Mantodea > Mantidae > Deroplatys > Deroplatys truncata. The sequence continues at coordinate 205,605,657 of CM060983.1, forward strand.
GCACGTATCCTGTTAACAGTTGTAACAATCACATCTCACAGCTTCTAATGTATTTTGATGTCAAGAGCCATAGTTCTGATACATACAGTAGTGTAGGGATGACCATACTTTTATAACATTTTAAAACTGTTTAAATCTTGAATCTCACCATAAGAGTAGCAGTTTTTATATTTTCAGTCAGTATGCATGATGAGAGAAATGATTAAAACAATTTGCTTGAAATAAACTCATGACATTAGTTGAGTTGAACATAATGGGGGAATATTACTGCCCTGCACTGTAACCTCAAGCAGATCTATTGCACTTTCAGAACCTGCTTCTCCCAATCTCACAGTTTGATATTCATGATGAGCTGAATCTAAATGGATTGTGATGGATGAGAGCTCTTAGAGTTTTGGAAAGTGCCTCTCAAAACAGAGTGTCCTTTGGTTAGCGAGTGCAAAGTACTCACATAATAAATAAGCAGCTGTCTCATCCACTGACACCTCATGCAAGTGGAATCAATATGCATCCCATCTTGTACAGCTATCCTCTATGGGGACAGTGTCCCATGAGAGTTTCTTCCTGCTTAATATTAGCAGTTTTCATCACCTGTGTTTATCAAACTCTTAAACGAGAGCCATAGAGTGCCTGGAACCTACTATAGAGCCCACACCTCTTATGTTACCCGAGTATTCATTTCATTAGCCAGATTAACTGCTCTTAAAGATAGTCCCAGAGTTGGTTTAGGTTCAATAAATGAAGTCAGAACTTCCTCTGCCCACTGCCTAGAATTGCTATATGTCCTGGTATCCATTTCAGATGAACTGTGTTATATTCAACCAATGTCATGGGGAACTCTCAGCACTCCAAGGCCAGTTTGTTTTGACTAAGAATCTATCAAGGGCCTGTTTGATTGTTGGGGAGTGTCAGATACATCTACTTTTGAAGACCTTCCTGATACTCTGTGAAGCAATAACTAAGATAGCAAATATCGCAGCCTGAAAGACAGTGACAAATTAACCAAAGCTAAATGAAAGCTTTGTGCCATTCCCTACTATCCAGCACCTGTACTTGAATTGGTTTTGTAACCATCAATATATCTGATTGGACCTATGCTCTCATCAGATTTTGTCTGGCCTTCCCATTCAATATGTTTTGGAAAGGTGACAGTGAATGCTTTATCAAACATAGATCTTGGTTTTCAGTTCTCTTAATTCAGACACATTTGTGACACATTTCATCATTCCAAGATAGCTTGATTTGACCTAAGTGCCCTAAATAGAAAACCTATGTTTGTCGGCTTAGATATGGAAGGTCAACAAAGATCTCAGGTTTAACCCAAATGGCTAGAGAAGCAAGTCCTAACAACATTTCCATGCGCACTTCTCATTGCCCTTGTAATTACAGCGCAGAACATTCTTTGTGACTTGCCAAGTTAAGCTCTGCATTTCTATAACTTATCCCCTGGTCACCACATTAGTGCAGCTTAAGAGAATAGGAGCCTAACCACAATAGTATTTACCCAATATATAATACCAGCTTTAAACTCCCAAGTCTTGTAAAATAAGCTTCTTCAGATCCAGAAAACTCTCTAAGCTCTGGCAGTCAATATGGCTTGAATACTCTCTCCAAGACAATATCTGATCTATAAAAGGCACAGATATTTGACTTGTGATGAATAGACTATTGTTTCACCAAATTGAATTTGTTCCCTTAGGGTCCCAATATTCCTCATCGTGGAGAAACATACCACTGCTACTTTTCTTGAATTGACTAAGAGTTCAGCCTCTTTGCATCAATCTCTATATTCCTGAGTGCAGATTGAAGCATCTCAGAAATGGCATTGGGAAATTTCCTTCTGACAATAATCACTATGTTGTCTGCAAAATGAACAGTTGCATAGCCAAGTTAATTTAGTCTCTGCAACAGACTATTCACCACAGGTTCCAAAGCAGGGATGAGAGAACCCACCCCTAGATAGCCCCTAACAGTTGACAGCTTTGACATCTCCCCAAAAGCACCCATGGCTATTTTTAGTAGGAAGTGTATGCACTTATAAATTATAGATGGAACTTCTGCTCTGAAGGCCTTCTAGGACTTCTTTACAAGGGCACTTTCCACATCAAGGAATGCCCCAATGGAATTTCCCTAAAAGTCAGCACCTTCTCAATAGTGGAGACCACTTAATGCAGTGCTGTTTCTGTGGATTTAACCAACTGATAATACACCATGCGAAAACAAAAAAGAGTCATGCCTTGAATGCCAAATTCTTCTAATTCCTATCCAGCACAGTGTCTTGTTTTCGTACACCATATGCAGTACATTTGTGTAGCCACTGCAACAAGTTATTGCACGGCATTACTAAACATGCTACCTTCTACGTGCCTTCTCTGTAGCACTATGGTAAAGCATAGGGTATTTTTGTGGTTACGACCGCAGGTTCGCTTCTCACGTGTAGCAAACACGGTTTTTTTTCTTCTGTTAATAATGTTGAACCAACACATGGAGGCTACTTATTTTCAATACACTGCACTTCACACACGGCATTCAGTAAAGTTAATAATAGATAGTTATTATAATGCTTCTTTAAGGGTTTATTCTATCTAACTGCAATATGCTGCACACGAAATCACGTGATGCACAGAAGGGTGCCCAAATGCATCAGGACCGAACAGGTTCCCTTTCAGTAACACTGCGCTTGACAATGGCAGAATACGCACACAAAGACATAGACATAAGGACGTTTCTCCTTGCACTAATCAATGTAGCAGGCTTTACTGCTCATGAAACTGCAGCTCGTATTGGACTCCCTACAATGCAGAGATGGGTGAGATTGCCCAGGTAAGAGATTGAACACTGTTGTGCTGGTTCAGGAAGAAGACATGTTCCTGAAATGGATGCAGCTTTAATTGCAGTAGCAGAGAGGAACATTTCCCAAACTATCCGAACTGCTTCTGAAATGAAGGCACATTCATAATTCCGTGGATCAGCTCCAACAAATCTGTGGTGTGCAAACAATGCAGGACTTCTTGCACAAGGGCAGTTGAAAAGTAATATCTGACAGATGATCACAGATTGCTTCGCCTCGTGTTTGCAGAGAAAAGTGCCAATCTCGACTGGAATAACATGATATTCTCAGATGAAGTGACATTTTCTTCCACATGTAAGAGTAAGATGATTGTCTATCATCCAAAGAGGTCCCGAATGTGATGCAAAATGCATGGCTTCACAATTTCACCATGGTCATGTATCTGTATCTTGTTGGGGCTGGATATAAAGGGACAATCTATTTGTGTTGTGGCAGCTTGATGATATACTGAACAGTGCGCAATACACAGTAATACTTGAGAATACTTTGATTCTCACTGCGAGGATGAGATATCCTGATGGAATTGTTGAATTCATATAGGATAATCATTCTGTCCATACAAGTTGAAAGGTTTCAAATTGGTTCTCAGAGAGGCACGACATCAGAGAGATAAACTGTCCTCCCTATTTACTGGATTTCAACCCCTATTGAAAATTTGTGGGCCGAGATGAAAAGGGAGCTGTGCTTGAATTATCCTGCAGATACACGAAGGACGAAAGATGGTTTCTGGGCACAAATTCAGCTTCTCGTTCAGGTTACAGCAGGGATTTAATCTCATCTATCTCCCAAAGATTGAGGGCAGTTATACGTGCTGAGGGTTCATACACTGATATTACTTTTGTTTATTTTTGATCTGTTTTAGTTTTAGAAGACAATAGTTTGGTTGCATTTATTTCTGTGATTATTTAAAACAAGTGTTTTAGTAGAATTATGTTTTTATGTGCATAGATATACCTAAAACTTCAAATGCTATAGTTGTATTAATACAATATTATGTTCTACACATCCAGTCATAAAATTAACAACATAGAAAATACTACTAACGTCTAATGTGAGATTTGAACTCCATTGCCTTTTTATTCTCTTGGCCACCATAAGGTCGTTCCATGCTCTGCTTTCAGTAGCTTATAAGGTGACCATTGCACATACAGATGCAGACCATTCTACAGTTCCTACATGTATGTTGTAAACACAGCTGTTACGAAGGTACATGAAGCCCTCCAATCTGCACATGGAATCTGGGGATGACAATTTTTTTTGTCCATGGATGTAGTTGTGTAATAGAAATACTTATAGAATATTCTTCCTAATGTGCTTGTCAACTAGTCTTTCAAAATCGTTAAGAATAAAGGATGTTGAACAGTATGCCATAGCCTCAACATAACTAGGAGGATGGCCAGACTTAGGTATAGCCACACAAGTTTGGTGCCATGCCAATGGAACACAGGCAAGGCCTATGCTGCAAAGCAGGGGAGTATGGCATCAATCCTTTGTTGCAACAATGCAGGAAATATTATATCAAGTCCTGCTGCTTTATATCATTCAAATGGATTGACAGTTCATCTTACCTTGGTCACATTGATCATACCCTTGAATCTGCCCAGACTCATGTGCTACAGGCTGGCCTGTCTCCAGTCTATAGATTGGTTGTTGGCTGCTTCGGAGTCAGAAAAATGGACACTTGCTTAATGCAATAATGTTTGCATTCTTCTGACACTATACTTTTTCACAATAAGTTGAAAGGGAAAGTAAACAAAACTTATGTTTATCACTTTGCCAAGCACATGGCAGCACCACGTGGAGGATGAGGGGAACTAAGTACCAGTGAGAGGAAATTGCTTCAGACGAATGCAAATACAATATATTGCACAACTTGAGGATCATTAGCTTTGAAACATTGTATGTCTTATTCTTATATTTTGCCTTACATCCTAAACTTCTAACACATAATGCTAAGAGTAGACAAATAAAAGTTCTACCTGAACAGTTCTGTATCTGTGATTAAAAGCACTGGATTAAACTGCTCTTAACTTCAAGCTTTAGAAATCATTCATTTAATGACTAATATCAGTATACCATTTATGCTTTAACCTTTTATGAGTCAACAAGTTAAGAAAATGATTAGCACTATAGGTTAGAAAACCACAGAAAGCAAAAAAAAAAAAAAAAAAAAAGAAACGCGACCCAAGCAATCCGAGCAACAGTCCTGCATCACTAATAAAGAAGATCAATTATTGCTAAATAATGGCCAACAATATTCATTGTCCATCAAAGGTGGATACGTTTCACAGAAAAAATGTTACGATCTGAACGGAACTGTTTTATGTAGATGAAGAGACGACATGCAAGTGGGAAAAGTTGTAGTTTGCCCACCAGCCAATGAGATGCTCTCTTGTCATGTGGTTTTGTTTACAACTCCTTTAAGCTTAAAGTGAAACCACTTTAGGAATTTTAATCTTGCTATCATGATAAAATTTTTGCTACGACATTAATTATTAATTATCCTTGTGCCACAGAGAAAATTTTGTATTCCCTGACAATATAGCCTCCATGAATGCTTTTGGCCTTATGGATGGATTTTTTTTGAGTAAGTGGCAAATGTCTCTTGATAGGGGGTTCAATTCCCAGATCGGCTTGCTAATTTCAAAAGTTATTTTGCTTTTATCTAAGTTTGCTTATCTCTTTGGACCACAGAGAAGTCTTGAGGAGCAAGCAACCTTAGCTTGAAAGTTGTGATAAAAGAATTGGAAAACGGACTGCTGCAACCTGTCAGCAGCTCGTTCTTTGTAGTATCTGATACTAATGCTGACATGTCCATTCTGTGGCTGCCTAAGTCAACATTCCTCGACTTCTTATACAAGGTGTAACAGAATAACTATTCCTAGTTTTCTATTGTGATAGAGGCCATAAAGTTAAACATTTTTTCTTAATAAAGTAATGTCCCTTAAATGTTCATATCCAAGTGACAATAGTATGACCCCAAACATAAAAATCAACTGGAGTTATATTTGAGGAACGTGCCAGCCAAACAACTGGATCTACTCTACCTATCCAACGATTCAGAAAATGTACATTTAAATAAGTTTGAAAATTTAAGCCGAAATGTGTGCGTGCACCATTGTGTTGAAAAACTATGTTTCTCCAAACATTAATCGAGACATCTTCAAGTAGCTCCAGAAGCACTTCCACAACAAAAGTACTATAAATATGTTCATTCATTGAGCAGGCACGACATATTGCCCCACTAGATATCAACAAATCCAACCCAAGTATTATAATTCAAAGTATATCACTGGACTTTATTTTGAAGCAAGTGCATCTATGGTTTGATTCTAAAACATCTGAAGATATATACCTATTTAAATATAGGTCCTCCAAGAATATTGACATTAGGGTCATATTCGTAACTTCCTCTCTTTGTAAAATAACGAAAGTTGGTTGATTTCCTTTGTCAAGAAGATTTAATTTGGTACTCGCGAATATATTCTGCCAATTGTTCTCGTCTTAGATTGATGTCAGGGCTCCATCATAAGGCATGGTTGGTATTAGTATCAGTCTCCAAGATGACCTCTTGCCCTCTCCTCACAGCGAGCACAAGTTCTTTGAGTCTGATAGTGGGTTGGACTCATTATAAGACAGATGTGCGGATAAGAACACTACAGGCCTCTTTCTGTCCTATCATTAAAGATGTTTCAGTTGTGAACAGTGCCCAGCATAAATGCAGCTTCTTGGATTGTGGAATTGGATCTGAACAATATGCCTTCAATGCAGTTTACCCTCAACACAGAACGCTTGTACAACCAAAGTTCCTGTATCAGGGCTCATCTATAGTTCCCTCTGCCAAATGTTTTAAGGCAGTAGAGGTTACTTTATGGTGGCAGAGGTCGCTTTACAATGTTGCAATAATCTGAACTACTTTTACAGTTAAGCAACACACCACGCTAAACTTATTCAGCCTTCTGGGACGGGGTTCTCCAGGTGCTCAATGCTCATGGGTTCCAAAGTCATTGCCTCCTCTGTGAAGCTATTTCTCATGCTTGAGTCTTCAAAACTGCCTTCTTGCTGGGATCTATCTTAAATAGATCCCTATCTACCCCAGTGTAGGTAGTCATGCCTCTCCTTTGAGTAGTTCTGACAACTCTTGTCAATTAGCATTATAGGTTTATAGGTTTGCAGTACCATGGTGTCTTGTCTGCCTACTCACCATTTTCCATCACTCCGTAGTGAACCCTGAGTTAACTAGTTGAATACGTCTAAGGAGCACCTTTGGATCACAGATTGTTGGGTTTCTTTTTTGCTGCACCTGATCGCCTGTTAATAGATAAGGCAGTTCTACTCATATCCTTATCAGATAATAGGTTTCCCTCAGCTGGATGGTTCCTGATGGTTCCTTATTTTACTTGTGTTATTCATATTGGTTCCATGAGTACAGCGGAAATACAGTTCACCCAACATAGAGTTGTGATTATGCTGAGAAAGCTTAATTACTACAGATGTTGACTGTTGAGATCAATAACTACATTGTTTAATTTACTTTCCCAGTGCAATACAGCCCTCAGCAGGATGCATTTCCAACTTGACTTGATAATACTAGAGCCCTTAATTTGTTGGTTCTCCAATAGGGAGACTCAGGGCCAATTTCACCAACAATGCTAAATGCTAACACAATTTTAAACTGGTTTAATACTGAAGTTAATGCAAATTATGTTTCATTGATGTTATGTTAGTTTTAACAATGTTAGTTTTGTTAGCAATGTTAACTTTAACAATGTGTTAAACTCTGTGTTAAGTTAACCCATTCGCATCATTTGTCCACCAGGTTTCACACGTGTTTTTTTGGCTTATGGATCATATTATGAGCTCAGTTCACAATGCTACATTGCTCTACATAATTTAGGTTCCTTCTCACAGAGGCATTTGTATATGTTTCGAATGAAGTGCTGAGATGTGATGTTTGTAATTCCCACAGTATGACCTCACTAACTGTATTTCAACCAAGGAAAAATAATTTTATTCTTCCTCTGGTAGATGAAACTAGGATATATATATATATATATATTGTTATTTTGATGTCTCAAGTGCAAAAATCACGTATTTAGTTATACTGGAGCAAAAACTGATGCCTTGGCACTCCAATTGTAAGTAAGAAAGGATGATGTTGCTCTTCATTTAGTCGTTTTGGGGTCTATCACACACAGCAACAGCACTAGGGCAACAGTACTGGTGAGTTTATGCTTTTAATATTGTGCACACAAATTTTCAGCAAAAAAGTTTATTGCTTGATTTTAAATGATTTTTTTAAGCATTAAGCTGTTATCACCCTCACTGTTAGGGGATTTAAATCTGATTTCTTGGTTGGTTGAGTAGGCATTTAAATATGACCTAATTGTGTTAACATTGTCATACCCCTGTGTTAAGGCATTTAACAAAGTTAAATGGCCGCTGCAAATCAAGTTGTTGATGCAAGTTTGCTGCATTTGAATTTTTTAATGCCATTCCTAATGCAAGAACAGTTGTGTGTCATAATAAATTTTAAAATTTGCAAAAGAAAGAATTTTTAAAGTAATGTAAACTGTCCAAAACGGTCATAAGTATGGGTTTTTGGGACATACGAGAGGTTAGAATACTATACATAGAAGAATGCCTCTTTCTCCTGTGCTACAAATGATAATTACTTTGGGATGTTATGCTACTGGGACTTTTTATTTAATGATAGGTGATAATGTTGGTATTTTCAGAGCTACCATTTGTGAGTTTATTTGGAAAGTTTAAGAAGCGAGCAGTATTTCTGTTTGGGTCTGCTTTATCCTTAATCAGTGATAACGCACTTTCATCCACTTTAGTTTCAATGCAGTATCCACTCCCAGTTTTAAACTGTTTTAAATGCTCTTTTCACCTGATATTTTTGGTGCTGCACTTTATGTTAGCATAAAAAAATCTGATGTGTTACACTCACATGACTTTCTCTACTCTTGTACAATCTATTTTTACAAACGCCTATTCTCCATATGCTTCATGTTAATCGAGATATCGAGATGTCAATCTTATTTGTAATTTTCTTGTAGATGCAAGGGGAATATGGTAGCTTTTAAGCGATAGTCAAATATTTTATCGCTGGTTGCTATGTGGCGCATTCTATTCTCTTTGCATGTCCAGGACATAAAAAAATGAATAACGAATTTGAGAAAAAGTATAAGTATTGGAAAATTTAAGGAAATAACAAGCAATATCTCGAAAACGGTTCACTCAACAAAAAAAATGTATGATATAAGTTGTGTATTTTAACGCGATCTACATTTTTTGTGTAGTAAAATTTTGTCTCTCTCTTATGGTTTACCAGTTATGCAAAAGTCGTTCATAATGAAGAATACTTTTGGAGACATTCCCAGAAATTTCGAGATATACATTTAATTTCTCATGACATTATCTTAAACATATGATATTTTCATCAAAATCGTTAGAGCCATTTTTGAAAAATTAAAATTTTCGAAAAATGTTCCATGTAAAGGGTAGTCTGGGGTGGGGGGATTTTCTTGAAAATCTTCGTGTCGCATCCCTGGAAGATACTGAACGTAAATACCAAGTTTGGTGTTTATCCGACTGTTAGTTTTTGAGTTATGCTGTTCACAGACACACACACACACACACACACAGACACACACGGACATGTTTCCAAAAATGCTTTTTTTGGATTCAGGAGGTCTCAAAACATGTATTTCCGGTGAAATCTCGGTATCGAATTTTTGGGTGGAATGCAATACTTCCCCTACTTACTATACGTAGTAGAGAAAGTAATAACTCGGCTGCTTACTGGACCCAGGAAAAACACAATCATTCCAATTGAATTACTCAAGGATTTTCTTCCCAATTGCATCCTTATCCTTTAATGTAAGATCATAGGCTTTTCACACTCGATAATACAGCTATACTTAGTAACCAGTTCTGTTACTTTTGAAACAGTGAACATTTAGTTCCTCTGCATCTAGATTTTTTAGTTGACATCGTAAGTCTAACCTCAAACATTCAGAAACATACATAGAGTATTTTTAAATTTGGTTGGTGCAAGCAGACCTCAGGATTGTATTTTATCATCGTAAGTCAGTTCATTATCTTGTATCTCCCCTGTGGCCTCCCTAACATGAGTGACACTGCCGGTAATTAGCACCTCCAGTACAGCCTCACAAATACAAAAACTCCCCCTCTCAACTTTAAGGTCATAAGTTACTATTTTCGCTCCCTTGAAAGTGAAGAATTTTAGTGATTTTTGTTTTGTTGAAATGTTCATGTATTATGCTTAGTGGTAAGTTATAACGGATCATCAGCTAAGAATAACATTTTGAGAGCCTAGACTCCGAGCAGCAGCAGAAAATAAAAAAAATGGGAATGCCTGTTGCAAAATCCAGAAACCATACCACATCTGCCACAGAAAAACAGCAGTCGCAAAATTCAGGCTAATAACAGAAAATAGCTGCCTAGCAAACACTTGCACTGGTTCAACATCTTCACATCTCCTAAATGCATCTTATGCAACAATCAGGAGAGGATATGGACGAACATCATCTAGGCAATTGCATTGCATTACAAAGTGAAGATTGCAGGACAGCAAAGTACTGGAGAGCAAGACTGCTAATGACTTTGGTGTCAAACGCAGCATATTAGAAAACAACAATTTGAGGGTTGTCTCATTTTTACTTTCTCTACTACGTATAGTAAGTAGGGGAAGTATTGTATTCCACCCAAAAATTCGATACCGAGATTTCACCGGAAATACATGTTTTGAGACCTCCTGAATCCAAAAAAAGCATTTTTGGAAACATGTCCGTGTGTGTGTCTGTCTGTGTGTCTGTGTGTCTGTGTGTCTGTGTGTCTGTCTGTGTGTCTGTGTGTCTGTGAACAGCATAACTCAAAAACGAAGAGTCGGATAAACACCAAACTTGGTATTTAGGTTCCGTATCTTTCAGAGATGCGACACGAAGATTTTCAAAAAAATCCCCCCAACCCAGACTACCCTTTACATGGAACATTTTTCGAAAATTTTAATTTTCTCAAAAACGGCTCTAACGATTTTGATTAAAATATCATATGTTTAAGATATTGTCATGACAAATAAAATGTATATCTCGAATTTTCTGGGAATGTCTCCAAAAGTATTCTTCGTTATGAACGACTTTTTCATAACTGGTAAACCATAAGAGATAGACAAAATTTTACTACACAAAAAATGTAGATCGCGTTAAAATACACAATTTATGTCATATACATTTCTTTTATTGAGTGAACCGTTTGCGAGATATTGCTTGTTATTCCCTTAAATTTTCCAATACTTATACTTTTTCTCAAATTCGTTATTCATTTTTTATGTCCTGGATTGCAAAGAGAATGGAATGCGCCGCATAGCAACCAGCGTTAAAATATTTGACCATCGCTTAAAAGCTACCATGTTCCCCTTGCATCTACAAGAAAATTAGCAATAAGATTGACATCTCGATATCTCCATTAACATGAAGCATATGGAGAATAAGCGTTTGTAAAAATAGTTTGTACAAGAGTAGAGAAAGTCATGTGAGTGTAACACATCAGATTTTTAAAATTGATACGTTATAGGTATGTTAAATTATTTGGAAATTTTCTGGTGACACCATCAGTACATAGATTAAGAAGTTGGGCCAACCTTGTGTAGCCCATCATTATCTTTTTAGTGTCCTTATTTGCTACATTTATTTTTACTTTGGTGATATAAACATATAATAACCAGAGACTTAAACTTTTGGCAGAATGCCATTTTAAATGTGCTAAATTTATCTTCAATTTGAAAGTGAATCTGTATGATTGTGATTGTGATTGAAACACCGCAGTTTTATTTTGCCCTTTTCCGTGTTATTTTATATAAATGCCTAATTTCCAAAACAAATACCTTTTGATGCATTTTTGATTATCTATTCCTTTATTATTAAAAATTGCCTACATGTGTATTTCATTTATTTCTGTAACCGCTACAATGAATGTGACTGTAACAAAACTACGTTATTTATTGTCTTCTAGTCAGTTCAGAGGTAGCAGTAGGTAAGGGTTTTAATTATCACTTGTGTTTATTTGGCTTCCTGCCGGATCAAACCTCCTTCAAAAGCACCAATGAGTGTCGAAACTAAAACTGGTTTTATTATTGTTCTAGGTTTCTCTTTCTTTCAGTTTTCATTGTGATCTGTTGTGCAAGGTAGCTAGTAACATGTTGAAATTTAGCATCCTTTATGCAGTAAATTGCAAAGCTACATTAATACTTCCGGATCCGACATATTTTCTATTGACGGTAAAATATTTCTGTGCAAAATATGTGTGCAGCCAATGAACTACGAAAAGAAATATTACATTTCTGAACATAACAGTACAATCACACACAAAAACATACTTTCAAAGTTTACGGAAAGAAGATTTATTTGCTTCCAATGGCATTTGAAACATAGAGTTGAAAATTGCAATTTTTATTCGACATATGTAAAGCTTGTATTGATGCTGAAATCCCTTTGTGGAAACTACAGAATCCCACATAAAGGCAGTTTTTGGGGAATATACAGAGTATACAGACAAATCTGTGTCCAGTGAGTCAAGTTTGCAAAAATGTTACGTAAGTGAATGTTGCTGTTTACCAATGGCACTGGGGATTAATTGATCTGCATCATTTTCCCTCTGGCTTCCCAATATAAAGTCTGTAAGTTATCACTTTTAAGGTCTTTGCATTTGGCTAGATGTTGTTTGTTCAGGATGACATCTTCTTCACAGAGAGTGCACTTGGGTGTAGGTAGGCATCGTATCTTGTAGAGGTGTTCTGTGAGGCAATCGTTGCCAGAAGCCTTCCTAAATAAGGCCACTGCAGTCTTCCTTGGCATGTTTTGCATATCTACTCTATATTTAAGGTTCTTATAACCTTTATTCTTTAATTTATCATCTTCATCAAGTCTCTGCTGTCTTTTGAAATGTTGTTTAATGTTATTTGTTTATTTATTTCTATTTGTCCCACAGGTTTTATTTGTTGTATTGCACCTTTCTTTACTAATTGATCTACATGTTCATTGCCCAAAAGTCTGACATGAGCTGCGATCCATTGTAGAGTGACACGATATCTAGTTTCAACCGCTTTATTTAGGCTTCTTATTTCCTTAATATTTCTTGTTGTTTTATTATTGTAATTTACTATTCCATCTATGGCTGATTTCGAGTCTGATAAGATGACTATTTTTTTGTTTCATGTATGGTCTATATAAAATGTTCTGTAATGCTGCTTTTATAGCTGTTAATTCTCCATCATAGTGGTTTGACGTTTCATCTAATGTTAGATACTGTGCAAAATGTTTACAGTATACTCCTGCACCGGTATTTTTTTTATTGATGAGGGATCCATCTGTATGTAGCATCTGACAGGAGACTCAACATGACTCCAGAAAGTGTAAAATAGCTTTGGTTGACAAGTGCAACCAATAAACCGATAAGGCGTTGTAATGCATAGGCCTTCAAAAAGCATTTTCATTTTTCTGTCAAGTACAATTAGCATTTTGTTTAAAACTTTAAAGTTACTTTAAAAATATAATACAACACAATGTTAACATAAATATGCTGATTGCGCAATTGTCTGAGTAGTGCAATTTAGTAAATAGGCATAATGTAGTTTTTCTATATTGTCTTAAGTGAATGTTACAATGATGTAATAAAAATCATTGAAGATGTACTAAAAAATAAAATGATCTGGATTTCAATCGATGAATCAGCAAGTTGTTTTATTGCCAGTGTCATAGTTGAACCATTAGATCCTTCAGAACGTGAATCAATACAAGCTCCTGCTTACAACAGTGTGTCTGGAAAAAGTTAACAATTTAACTACTGCACAGTTATTTACCAATTCATTACAGTTACCGTGACTGAAGAAATTCAATACCACAATATATTACTTTTCATCTCAGACACTGTATAATACATGAAAAAGGCTGGGTAATTTTAAAAGTGCTATTTTCAAACATGCTTCATGTGACCTGCATAGCACATGGTTTTCATGGGGTGTCAGAAGAGATACGAAGCTTGTTTCTGGATGTCAACAAGTAAAAATAAGATCATTGTGAAGGATCCAGACATTTAAAGGCATTGCAACAGATATACCTCTGCACCCTGAACCTATCATAACGAGATGGGGGACATGGATTTCAACAGCAGTTTACTATGCTTCAAATTTCCCAAGTATAACGAAGGTGGTCGTCACTCTGGAGGATAAAGCATCTTCAATTGTAGCAGCAAAGAAACTTCTTGAATCTTCGGAAATGAGAAATGACAACTTTTATTCTGGCCAAGTTTGGTTTTCTGTCACAAATGATCTACCAGCTTCAAGAAAGATGGCAGCTTTTGTCAAAGTCAGAAAACTGTGGATGATGCAGTGCAAAGTTTGGAGAGTGTGCCAGGGAAATGGGGCTCAATAGTTAGGGAAAAGTGTAAAATGGTGTTTTCGAAAACTCCTGAACTTGACAAACTTAAGAATATTTTAAAAATTGACAATTCTATTGCAGTAGAAATTGACCCTACAATGGAAAATTGCTCAGTGTTTTAGATTTGCTCCAATTACCTCTGTAGATATTGAGAGATCATTTCCTCAGATGAAAAATCTAGCGTCTGACTGGAGACTCAACATGACTCCAGAAAATGTAAAATAGCATTTGGTTGACATGTGCAACCAATAAACCGATAAGGCATTGTAATGCATAGGCCTTCAAAAACATTTTCATTTTTCTGTCAAGTACAATTAGGATTTTGTTTATAGCTTTAAAGTTACTTTAAAAATATAATACAACACGATGTTAACATAAATATGCTGATTCCCCAATTTTCTGAGTAGTGCAATTTTGTAAATAAATAGGCATAATGTAGTTTTTCTATATTGCCTATTTTAGCTACTTATAATGCTTTTGGCCTAGCTATTTTAATGATTTATAATGCCTAAACTTCTGACCTTTGATAATAACAAGAATACTCTTGGGATTCCTCGATGAAAGGAGTTTAAAGAGTTATTTTTCTAGGGGAGTAATGACTCTCAAGCATTTTTAAAAGTGTAATAACATTCGAGATATTCTGTGGGATTCCTTGAGTTGAAAGGATTTTAAAGAGCTTTTGTCTAGGGGAATAAAATGATTCACAAGCACAAGCATTTTAACAAGTATAATAACATTCCAAATATTGTGGCATTCCTCGAGATGAAAGGATTTTAAAGAGCTTTTGTCTAGGGGAATAAAATGATTCACAAGCACAAGCATTTTTAACAAGTATAATAACATTCCAGATATTGTGGCATTCCTCGAGATGAAAGGATTTTAAAGAGCTTTTGTCTAGGAAAATAGAATTATTCTATTCACAAGCACTTTTAACAAGCATAACAACGTTGGAGATATTTTGTGGGATTCCTCGAGATGAAAGATGATTCCACCAAAGAGATTTTGTCAAGAGAAATAAAATGACTCGCAAGCATTTTTTGTGGCTGGCATATTGGTTGCATTTGCCTGCACCCATATTGTTGATAAAACTTTTCAGTCTTTGTGAAGCTAACTTCTACTAAACAGTCCCCTGATGCTTGCTACCACTTGACAGGGGGTTAAGCAAGTCTCCAGCCAACTCTATGGTGGAACATCCTTCAGTTTCATTGGGTTGAAACAACACAAACCAAACAAAACCATTTCCTCTTTCTGTAGAGTTGCTCTGCAATTCCATCATGCACATAAATAGGCACTGTGGTTACTATAGCTGTGTATCATAATGGGGGGAATTAAACAAGTAGCATTACATGTGATATAGATAGGAACTAAAATGAAATTAGGATTAGTCAGACAGAGAGGGTAGCAGCTATTGGAGCTTAGCAAAGTACATAGGCCATAGGAGGCCCTTTGTGGCTTAGGTGACTCCTGGGAAACCTGAAGGCTGACCAGATCCAGATGATGATATGCACTAGCAAAGACTGCGTCTCTAACGAGTCCAGGATAACCCAATCCTGACGCCCACATGAGTCTAGGTGCAACATCTTCAACAAGGGGTTTCCAGAATGAATAAGCCCCTTCCTCACCATCCCACAGCAATGCACCAATTACAATCACATGGTCCTACAGCCACTTGCTCAGCCACCAAACTGCACTTACCCTCCGTTGACCAAATTGTTATGGTTGAGCACCAAAACATAGCTAAAACTAAAACAATGTATAGCATTTTGACAAAATTTGCCTATAATTATTTTAATAACCAAAATTTTTTGGACAATTTAAAGTTTTAACAGAATTTATGAACTGAAATATATTTAATAAGAATTGAGACCCAGATTTTTAGTTGGGTTGATATTTATAGCTACTTAGGACAGTTAGAAAGATTTTCAAAATAAGTATGTACCACAAGTATGTACTAGGCGGTTCTAAATAAAAACTCATACATTCTCATTAACACAGAAACAGCACAAAGTAGGATGGCTCTGGCAGTAGTATCTGAGACTCACATTCAAGAGGCCCAGGCTCAATTCCTGTCAGACTGACTACCTTGGGCTTTTCCATGGTTCTTCCAAGGTGGTAGGTGGATGTTGGGCTGGATTATATACTACCACGAATTTTCCTGCCTCTTATTTTATTTCTCTCTTCCTCTGTCAGGGTTGCACGGCCTGGTGGAGTGTATGGTAGTTTGAGTGTTTGTGCTTTGGGGAGAGAAGTGTTTTTCCCCTGGCATAGAATCTTCTGCCTAAACCTTTCATGAGGGAAGGGGGGATAAAAAGGGTAGCTGATTTACAATCTAGAAACTTTGCTGTGCTGAGCCTGCCACCATCAGATCTGATAACCTTTATTAACTTACCTATGCTCTGACTTGTCTTTGGGTCCAGTTTGAAATTCTGAAAATATAAGTTTGAATAACTTATTAGTATACTGTTTAGCAAAGTATTATTGCTCAACACCAATCTAGTCAAGAAGTTGTGTCTAACATTACGGTCAGTAACAACATCATGTTGCTGAGATCACCACTGAAAACTGATCACTGGATCACTGAAGACTGAAGTCTACTTTTGTGTTTGCACACTAAATGCAGACAAAAAGACTCACGTGAGTAGCAGATACTAGATTTGGTATGACAACAGCAGAAACAACAACTCTTGTTGTTGGAAGCTAAATAAATGTCATCCATAGGTGGTAAGCTAATCTTCACTGTTGTAGATGAAGAAGAACTTGTTGTTTATTATACCCGTCAAACTCAGAAGGTAAAATTAAAGCTTTATCTTCTATGGTAATGACTCTATGTATACTATACTTTGTTTTAATGACTCCAATTCCATCTATAACAAATGGCATACCTTATCCAGATCACTGAGTGAAAATGGTCTGTTAAAACCACCTCCAAAAGAACCACTCATAAGTTGTTAAGCTGATTAAAGAATTCTTTGTGTGGCCACGTTGGTGATTGCTGGTGTAGATGACTGTGCAGTAGAGCATGAACGCTGATATTGAAGAGCATGTAGCACTGTGTGTATGCATATGCCTGTGTATCTGTACGTTTTTTTTCATCAAGCTTCTTCAAAAATATTTAATTAAAAACAGTTATGTTCTCATTTGGGATTTTCCAGCTGATTTATATGGATGGCATTGGCTCCTAAATTCTCCGAATGGTTCTTCAGAGTCTGATTCCCAGCTTCAGCTCTAAATTTAAAAAAACAGATGTAAAGTGACTCTGTCATTAATGGCTCATCTAGTTTCAGTAGTCCAGGGTCTCGATGACCTCAAAAAGCAAGACTTCTTCTCACAAGGAATATTCCTGACTTGATGATAGGTTTCAGATTTACTCTGTTTCTTTCAGCTGAGTTTGATGTCCACCTGTGATTGAGTCTGAATTAATGGCCACGAATCTCCATTTTCCAACTGGACAGGCCACTTTGTCCTCTCATGTTCATAAAAGTACTTTCTTGCATTTCTCCACTTATATAAACATGCTTAATAAGATTTTCAGGATAAGAACTTTGTATTCTGACTGTTGTAGAGAATAAAGATAATGTTTGTAGTAGACAATGTCTTGAGATGTAGAATAAATTAGTCAATTCCATTCTTCAAGCCATCACAAAACAAAAAATGTTTCTGAAGCAAACTTGAATCCAATGTCAGGTTTCAAAGTGTTCACAAGGAGTTCCATCTTGATGCTGTCATGTATCTGAAATGTTCAAGAAAAGAAGGGAAAATTATAACATTCAACTTCACCCTGACCTAATTTTCTTTCCATCACTGGGGTGGGAGTCACTGGAGTTGTATTAGTGTATTCTTCAAAGGCCAAAGTAATGTTAAGGTTGTTTTGCACAATTTTGATTGAAGTATTTGTGTGTATGTAATATTTATCATGAGTGAGCATACAATTATGTGTAGACAAGATCTGAATTTTTCTACCATTATTCGTGTGGGATGTTGAAAAATTAAACATTTATAAGCTTGATTTTACATGTCGGAAACATAAATGTAATAATAGTAATAATAAGGTATTTGGGTTATTCATTAGCTTTCTGATGCAAGCTCCAATATCCTTATGAAATGTCGAAGCTAAAATAAATACTCTGGATCCATTTCCACAGCTGTTTCAGTTTCTCTCACTTTGGTATCCACTGACACCTTTACAATTTTGCTTTTGTTTTCATTGTCTTCATTCTCTAAAATGTGGTGAAATTTGAATGAGATTTTCTTTAAATTTCAAAACTATACTAAAAGTTCATCATGCATACCTTAATGTGGTATGTTGTATTATGGAAAGACGATCTTATCATAATTTGCTTACATGGAACAAAAATATATTGCATTTTTATTTATTTATGCATGTTTCATTTATTTACACATGCAATTTAAAGGCCGAAAACATGAATAAATTTACATACTGAATCTACTAATTATTTACGCTTGGCTTCTGGTGAAATAATCTTCTTCTATCCATCTTCTTATACCCATTTTCTTTCTGTCAATTTCCAATACCCACAATTTCCTTCATCATCAGTTGTTTTAGGCTGAAGTACCAGATGACAGTGTTCGGCATGTTTCGGCTGGGCAGTGGTGGTGCGCTTTGTGAAGGGTTCTCCCTGGGTCAGTTGGACTGCCGACGGACCCACCCTCTGTGAACGGCTTACCTTAAGGGACCCCCAGGGCGCTGGGGCTTGTGAGAAGGCTTGAGTGGCATCAGATGCATTCAATCTGGAATCGTTAGGGATCCCATCCACGCTTGTGCACGTCATCTTCCGAATCCGGCCAACCTTTGGGTCTCTCCCTCCTAGGGGTCGCATTCAAGCACTGGCCTACATGCTGTTTTCTCCTCCTGTTTTCGGGACCCCTCCATGATATGTATTTTTACCTTAACCTATATCCATTTTCAGAAAACACTATACAGCGAGAACAAACCGTATACAACAGGCATGGTGCACAGTTATTTTCAGTAAAATTATTCGATTTTATTACAATAAAACATCTACTTGCATAACAGCCGTATAACATATGCTAGTGAATGTTATAAACCTACAGAGCCTTCGTTTAGATGCGCGGCAGAACGGGAATGTTCTTGGCACTGGGAAGCTCGTTGTTTGCTAGCGAGGTGGGGTATCCATAGCCCCTTAAATTCTAGCGAATAGATTTATCATGCAAATTATAACTACTAAAACCACACACCTCCGCCATTGAAGATGTTGGAAACTGTGTCCTTGTGCGGCCACACATCTCTCATGCCTGAAGAAGAAAATTATTCATGGCCATATAAATAAAACTAAATTTGTTCTTATAAAAACGTTAAAAGCGGTTAATAGAGCAATCCAATGTCCAATTACAGAAATGTCCTAAATTACAGTTATCTTGTAAGATTTAGTGGCATTCCAAGCCTAGGTTTGTGAAATTCCTGATCCCTGTGCAAGCTTTCTCAGAGATTTTGATGGACTCCGTTCTAAATTTTCTAGATTGTTATGGAGTTTTTTCTCATTAAGAACACTGCAATTTAATTTATTTTCTTATCAAGAATAGGAAGAGCGGGGAATCTGTCTATAAATTGCCGTTTCACTGCTCTACGAGAGTTTGTTGTTGTTATGTAGTAATCATACATGAAGATTCTGTGTGTTGAAGTATACGGATTTTTTGCCACTATAACAGCACTAACATACTATAACTCTGAGACACGTGGTCTCATAGCGTACAGCAGAGACTTCGAATTAATTTATTAGCCGGCACAGGGAAGAGGAAAGTAGAGGGGGAATTGAACGGGTTATAATTAGAAATATTGCAGTGCAGAACAGCAGTTCCCCGCAACACCACCATGCGTCCAAATGAAGTTCCGCATAAGTTAGAACCTTCATCCAAAGTAAACGAAAGAAATAAGTACTGCTTGAAACTTCACTTTCATTTTGGACCTGTGACAGTTATCAATGTTTAGAGTCCGGGGAAAAAAATGGCATCTCATTCCGCAGTTATTCTCGGCTCGTGTACGTTTGCTGAGAATGGACGGAGAATGGACGTTCCAAGAAATAATATTGCCGAAGTAACTGTACTATATTAGGTATATTACATTTTAACACTTTTGCACAACGAACACGGAAGAATCCCGATTGGAAATACCGAGTTCATTAGAGCCAAAAAATTTGTTAACTCATTATGTTACAGAGTATAATTTCAATTTTATTACATTCTGTGTTTAGTTATAATTATAAAACATTATGAAATAGGAACTGTTAACGTTTAACTGTAGCGTGTTATACGCTAATGGTGGACTATAACTTTAAGTACTTTAAATAACGCTAAATACAAACAAAACAATGTGTGATTATTATTTGTTGGACAGGTTCATACCGCAAACTTCTCATTTTAATGCAGAAAGGCCCAATGCCAAACCACATGTTTTTTTAAGATCAAACGATGGTTGCTTCTACACTCAAATTTAAACTGGCTGAGCTTTTGCGTATTTTCGAGCCATAATTAGCACAGTGGGGGATAATAGCGTTTTATGCAACATTTCCCCTACACACTATTCGTAGCATAGAAAGTAAAAATTAAAAATATCAAGATTTAACATTTAGCAGCTTAGAAGAAATCATCTTGAGCTAGACAACATTATAGGATTTACTTTCTTAATATTCTGGCAACGAAGGAAAGTCAGTTCTCAGAAAAAAACAGCAGAGAAAATAGGAAACAGAAACCACCATACAAGTGCTTTCAAAACTGCACATAAGCTTTCAGTACTTCAATGCTTTTAGACGCATACTCGGGCTCTGTGCATTGAATAATGGATAAATTCTTTTCCTGTCAATTCACTAACTCACATTTCTATGCTTTTGGATAACAAGAAGGTTAAAATGATGATCCTATTTAGGTCAAGCGTTATTTTAAAAGGTGCATCCATTACTTTTAAACAAGAACAGAAAGGAAATAAAAAACAAGGAAAATCAACATTAAATACATGATCGAAGATTGTTTCATATTAGACTCCTGTCAGATCACATCGGTGGATATATACCTACTTGAGTTAAAATGTAAAGCATATTAAGATATTAAACTTATTATTACGTACAATAGAGAGCTTTTGCAACAGCGTATTTTCTGACAAGATATAGTCTTTCTTCACATCACTAATATCTAAATACAATAATTTGTTTTAATATCATAGAGCAGGCGTCACCAACTCACTTGATTTTGTGCTAGAGCAAACAGCTTGCTCCGTGCACTGCAGTGGGTAAACCATGATATCAGTTAGAAACGGGCTTCTGACAGCAGTGGTGGGTCTCTCGTTCCTTTGTAAGGCTTCAATTAGTAACTACGTTGTAGTTTGCTTGAATTCTTTCAGATGCCAAGATGCCTGTTCATATTCACTACTGTAAATGTGAAAGTTTCTCGTTACAAATTAATTCTCATACTGCTAGCGTTACAGCGCGATTACAATGGCAATGACCAAGTTAAGGAGCTTGTATTTTACAATGTAATAGTTGTCATTATTATCAATTGTTTATCTTACTACTACCAAACCTATGGAAATATGTATAGGTATGTTCATATCAGAAATAAAAATACTAATGTAAGAGACATTAACAGAGCAATTATTCTACCAGTCATGAACCTTTAATAGGTATATTAACCGCTGGATAATGGCATTATTCCATTGATTCCTGGATATTTATAGGATTGAAATGCCTATTTTAATTTTTGATATTTGATGACTTCCTTGGAGATTTTCCAGTTCTACCCTAGAAGCTTTATTCCCAGAGACTCTCAATCCCAGACTGACGTATCCTCCCTCAAGTTCATAGAGTATAATCGATCCAGGGAAGTGAACTCGAAGAAGTTATTACACTGTCTCTCTGATTTACTTATTCTCTATTTTCCAATCGGAGATTGCTAATAAAGCTTTGTGGATCTTTCCTAAGAATCTTCTGAAGTCTAGCATATTTTGGGACGGTTTCTATCTCCTCACGGTGCTTCCTCCAGGAGTCCTTAAGCCTTCGCCCAGGCTTCATTATATTCTGTCAATGATATGCTATAAGCAGTCCATTATTTGGTACTTTTCGTAAGTTAAACAATCTGCGAATTTTCTTCCTTTTACTTGCAAGGTCTTGATTCCACCAGAGTAAACTCCTGTTGTCTTGCCGTGTTTTCAGAGGTCAATTATCATTAAATGTTGAGATTATTGCATCCTGTAAATGCTCTGTAGCAATTTCTAAACCTTCACAATCGTGAATCTTATCGTCCATCTTATTCAGATTACAGAGTATGTCTTTCTTGTAGAAATCCAAGTCAGTTCTTTTTGGATCCTAATAAGTTCTGATTGAAATACATCTTAATTCAAATTGGATGTAACTCTGCCTGAACAACTTTCATCCTCAGACTCATGCTAATTTTTAATAAAGTTTTCCATAACGTTATGTCGTTATGACTTGTAATAACAAAGGTAGGTCTGTTATTCACATCCATTACCTCAAGATTACTCAATTGTATAATAAAATTATAAAGAGACTCGCCTCTTCCATTAGTATCCGCACTCCCATACTAATGTGATAGGAGTTAGCATCACAGCCAGACCGTCGGTCCCTGCAGAGTACCCTATACTGGAGCAAGGCTGGTACTCTGGGAAGCCGCTTTTATTCCAGAGGTTCCGTTAGCGACACATCTCCCATGTGCCGTGCACCTCTTCGGCACGGGAACGCATAACACCTTGGGGCTGGGGAGTTGGTTCGAGAACTCCTATTGGTTATTTGGAGACAGAGCTGTCCAGCTTGCCGATAACGTCTGTTAGATCCTGGTTATCCACACCTACCGACACGTCCGGTACCTGTTCAAGGTTCAGCTTTAAGGGCTTACGGCAGTTAAGCCGCTCTAGAGGCCCTCACTGCGGAAAAGGGTGCGTCGTCAGGATTGAATGCAGAAGCACCTGCCTTTACATCCAAAGAAGGAATGCAAATAAATGAATAATTCGTAAATAATTCATAATTAATCAAAGCAATTGGCGTGTAGCATTGGGATTGTTCAGCTGTATCTATATGTGCTAATATTGTTGTAGACTTTAGCAAGGCCAAGGGAAGCGTTAATTCCAGCTTTGTATATAATACAAAAACATTTCGCCTAAGTCCAGAAAAGGTAATCAATGTTTAAATTACCTATATGGTCTTTTCCTCACGCCGCTCTCTAGAAAAGTAAAGAAAACGTAATTCCTAGAGATTGATTTAGCCCGATACAAGTATCCTGAGAATTGATAGATTTTTCCTCCTTCTAGCAGTCTAAGCAGCTATTCTACCCATAGTTTTCATTTTGTAACTTGCAGTAGTATTACGGTCGGCTTTTTTCTTTAGTTCCTCCGTCATGCTCTGGACTTCTTCTTTTTTTTTTTGTGGAAACTTTAAACCTATAATTTCCTTCAGTTTAATGCACATTTGTGAGCTTTCAGTTTTTTAACTTTTAACACCTGAAATTGTGACTTGTTTAACGGCGCAGAGAATTGCTCAAGAACAGTCATAGAAGTATTCTTAAGATTAATGTTCTCAGCCACTTTTAACAACTGAAACCACAAAAGCCGTATGTGGAAGCAGACCAAACACGAGTACATATCACGTACTCACTTGCAACCTAGCACATAGCCTGTGCCGAAAACATCTACAGTGAAAGCTTGCTATGCGCATCTCACACTTAAAACTCACAGGTTAAAGGGACACACTGTTGCCACATATACTATACATACGCTCGCAACTTTGGCGCCCAGATGCAATAGATCTACAGATGTAATGTAATCTTGTGAATGATACATCATCAAACAGTGAAACATCTGCGTTGGTATTTAAGGCTGTTGTGCGACATTTAATTTTCATCTGCACTTTATCTTTCCTCTTTGTATTTTAGTACTTGAAATATGATTTTACAGGCATAAAAATATCATATCAAGTAAAATACTTAAGTTGGTAGGGTGATATCACTGTTTACCTTGACAAAGTTACTTACAACGTCAGTGGAATGTTTTCGAACAGCAAAAAATAAACAATGCTCCGCACCCGCTTTGCTTTTTTCCAACATGTTGCATTAATCTAACATATTTTTGTTTCCCAAACACTATTTGCTTTTTTTTTTCTTTCTTTCTTTTCTTTGGATGGCGTCCTTAGAGGTCTTTTGATTCGTTCCTTTTTATGTCCTATACACTACTGTTTCTGAACACTCGGTAGTCTTGCTTAGTGGCTTACTCATTTTACTTGAATAAACTAGCGTTTCTTCTTATCTTACCAACAGTTCGTCTCTTCCTAGCTTTTCCCCCCATAACTGCAAACATTTACGTAAAATGTTAAATAAATTAGCTACACAACACTCCATGGTGTTCCACACGCTATAAGCGCATACACTTCTTTACTGCCTTCTGTCTCGCTCCTAGCGCCTCCCAGCTGGGTAGATGGATCACTTTTGTTTGTCATACACAATGAATGCAAGGAGTTACAGGATTCTGTTGTAAACACAATAACAAAATACGTTCTCGCTGGCTGACTTTTCTACTGCAAGGTATAGAATTTTCCAAAATATTTACTTTAAAAACATATATCTCTCATCTTATTAAACATGTAGAATTTAAACTGGGCAGGTATTAGCACTCGATGTACTTTACGGTAG
Organism: Deroplatys truncata; assembly: GCA_030765065.1. NCBI lineage: Eukaryota > Metazoa > Arthropoda > Insecta > Mantodea > Mantidae > Deroplatys > Deroplatys truncata. The sequence goes on from CM060983.1 coordinate 205,630,638, forward strand.
CTAAGAAACAAAATCTGTGTTATACTCACATACTTTCCCTACTCTTGGACAAACTATTTTTACAAACGCTTATTCTCCATCTTTTCGTGTTAATGGAGATAAACATTTGCGGAAACTATCTTATTGCTAATTTCCTTGTAGGTGCAAGGGGAATATGGTAGGCTTTAAGCGAGAGTCAAATCTTCTAAGAGCTGGTTGCTATGTGGAGCATTCCATTCTCTTTGCATATCCAGGACATAAAAAAAACGAATAATGAATTCCCACTTGAGAAAAAGTACAAGTATTGGAAACTTCAAAAAAATAACAAGGAATATCTCGGAAATGGTTCACTCCAAAAAAAGTATGTGACATAAATTGTGTGCTTTAGCGAGCTCTACCTTATTTGTGTAAGAAGCATTTTGTCTATCTCTTACAGTTTGCCAGTTACGGGAAAACCATTCAGAAAGAAGAGGACTTTTGGGGACATTCCTAGAAAATTCAAGATATACATTTTATTTGTCATGAAAATATCTTAAATATATGATATTTTAATGAAAATCGTTAGAGCCATTTTTGAGAAAATCAAAATTTTCGAACAATGTTTCAAGTAAAGGGTAGTCCGGGAAAATCTTCATGTCGCATCTTTGAAAGATAGTGAACCTAAATACCAAGTTTGGTATTTATCACTTTTCGTTTTTGACTTATGCTGTTCACAGTCACACACACACACACACACACAGACCTTTTTCTAAAAGTGATTTTTTGGGTTCAGGGGGCTTCAAAAGATGCATTTCCGCTAAATCTCGGTATCGAATTTTTGGGAGTAGAATAAAAAACGAAGCTAATTACGTTAGGCATACATTAGATACAGACAAAGTATCCCATTTACCTCCATGCTGTCTTTTAATTTGAGACAAGCTTTATGCACTAGGTTTATGCACCAGTTGAACAAGTTTAAGCTTAAACCTTAAGTGTAACCTTAAGGATTACGCTTTAACAGACTAATATTTAAGTCAAAACTTGATCTTTATGCCTATGACCCACATATTGGTTTTCTCCCCCCCCCTGCTGCTACTAACGCAATGCGGCAGGCCTCAACCCAATGCTGCGTAAATGACTTGATCCGGAAATGCAATAGGATCTAATGAGCAGATGTTGTTACGTAATTAGATTTATACGCATATGGTTATGAAAAAAACACCTTAGACTCTGATCCGTTTGTTGCTGAAATCTCTTTTATAACAGCAGTGTCATGAAACATAGAATCAATGTAATCAATGTTTTATCTTGTTAAATCAAATGTGCTAATACCAGAATTGATTTTATTTACAGATGTTTGCAGCGATAGGCTTTAACTTGATTCCATGGGCCTTGTTGGGGGAGTTGTATCCTACCAGAGTTGCTGGAATCTGTGGAGGAATAACAACCTGCTTGGCAAACCTATTTGGTTTCTTGGCGATATATTCCTATGGATCCATGAAGGAAGCCTTGGGAGACGGCATGTTTTACACGTACGGTGCTGTGGGTGGCGTGGGAACAGCGTTCGTTTACTTCTTCCTGCCAGAAACATTCAAAAAGTCACTAGAAGAAGTTAGCCAGGAGTTTCTCAATCCAAGCAGATCGAGGTTTAGGATCTGCTGAGAAACCTTCAAGTGGCCGTCACGTGAAATGGATTCCTACTAACACTGAGAGAAAAAAAGACTAAAAATGTGAACTCAAAGTGTTCAAGTGATATCATAACTATTTTTCTAACATTTCGTAATATTTGTATTTCCGATGTGGTAAACTTACCTATTTGATAACCATTCTCTTTTTTAATTTTTAAAGGAAAAAATGTTGAATCTGAACTATTGGATTCAACCCAAGCGAAGTCCACCAAAATGAAGCGATTTCTTTCGTCGATTGAAGAAAAACAGATAATTAAAGGAAAATATTCCTTTTGCCCAACATAAAAAGATGGACATGAGATTATAAGTGACTTATAATTTCGTAGAACACTGCATAAAATGCCTTAATTATTGGCTGGATTTATTTCAGCAAAAATAACAATAAATAGTGACGACTTAGTAAGCTTTTGAAAGCAATGGTATTAAACACTGCTTTTCTAAAAAAAAAAGTGTATAAATGATTGTATCCTAAGATTTCTTTCACAATAATTGCGAACTTGCACGAGTGTTAAACATATTTTTAATGAAAACTTCACCCTTAAATTAGCTGGAAATCATAAATTATCATGATGTTATGTTGTTTTGAAATATCTTAGAATCCCTTTTTGCAAGGCTCACGAAACGCTGCTGACGTTAGCAACCGAGCTGAGACGTCACCGTCTAGTACCCCGTGGAGTCGTGCCATATGCTTATGTTAATGATAGAGTACATTGTTGGTTAGAAATTTATTTTCGCATTTTTTTTTTAAAAATGATGGATGAGCGTTTTAAAAATGTACAATAAAATACTTTGCGGTTCTGGATGCATTAATGATAGCATCTTTTTCGGAAATGACTGTTTTGTGCCAGAAATTCTGGATTAAAAGCATACTGTTTAGTGACATACCACTTATTATAGCCTGATTATTCAGGTTTCATAATTTGCAACAAATCTGATGCTTAAGTTGAAAAACTAAGATGTATTATTGATTAAAAGCTAATACTGAAGCATTAAAATCGTAGTTTCCATTCGCAACAAAGTATTAAGTCAAATATCTGGCTATTTTCATTAGACTAGAGATTTGTTGCCTATTATTTTATATTATAAAAACATATGATGCCACAGAGTAGAATGAAAATATTGGCAATTTGTGGCTATGAAACACAAATGTAATGCTTAAAAGCTTCGGTACATACAATTATGGTGTAAAGATAACATGAAGAAATAAGGAAATAAATCAGTAAGGTTACATTTGTTGCCTGAAGTTGGTGTTGATGATAGTGGTGATAACGAGAAACGTTAATGCTTAGCGTAGAACAACCTGTTCCTACTCTGCTTGGCTGAATGGGAGTACTCGCTTGAGGTCGTGTCATTTCTCACAAGCCGGGGAGGCCCGTTGACTATTTCGTGGAAAGAACATTTCTGTTTACCGTAAAGAATAAGCTCCCGCAGTGTCTTGTATGTTAAAAGGTGCTGAATTCGACGAGGAAATTAAACGTAGAGCGACATACTACACTTCATTCAGCTGTGACGATAGCTTGCCGCAGTGCGGAGTTGTATTACATGCTGCAGACAGACTGCTGCGAGGCATGAATACTCCGCTGCTAGCTGGTGGCCAGCTGTTTTGATTTTTACCCTATGACCCGATAAGACAGGTTACGTTTGGGTAATATTGCGTTCATTAAATATGTATTAGAATCATCTAAAACGTTAAATGCAGTTCTTAGATGTTGAAAGTGGCAAATGTATGCTTTCAACGACTTGCCATTGTAAAAATATTAAGCATAAGAATAGAAAAATGTTACAATACGTTTAACTTACATTAGAATGATTCTCAGAACAATACATTGTTGTGATTCTTCTAGATATCGTTGACTTACTTTCTTCGCCATGGCAAAATCCTTCTCTTCCTGATTTCAGTTCTTTTGAGGGGGGGGAGCGTGAATAAGCTGGAGGTATGCGATATATTGGTGCACAGAGGAACTAGACGCGATTTATGCTTCAGCACATGTTCAGAGCCCATGTTGATCCCGAAACGAAAACGTTCTGCTACATACGCTACATAAAAACTTCACTTTATTATACAAGAAGGACCAATATACACTAAAGCAAAAGGGTAATGAACACAGTGCAATCTCGTTTCACATGACATAACGTGTGTTTTTCTTTCTGCTAGTCGCGCCAACACAGACAGGACGTCAGACCAATAAAGATTCCTTGCTTGTAGATTAAATTCTAGCTTAATGATATTTTTACTTAGAAATAGTATTTTCGGATTCTACTTGATATTTTTAATCAGAATAACTCACATGTGAGCATAATTACATTTTCGTCCATGTTTCCAATTATAAAGAAAAAAGTGTAAACAACTTTTTTAACTTAACTGCTTTTTTAACTGCTGAAGTTCGGTAAATATTTACTTTAATGCCTTGTGATCGATTTGTTTCAAAATTATTTTAGTGTATGCTAAATAACACCCTTAAGACGTTTCAGGGTGTCTCTTTCGGGGCTATGGCTTAGTTTGGCCACAAATGTTTGAAAACCGTAATATTACAACGTTTTGGATTTGAACTCGCTGAAGTTTATTTCTCGGAAATCCAAATATATTAAGACAACATATGTTCCACAGGTTTCTTTTTAATTTCTTTATTTAGTCTATTTATACACCAGTTTTAAACTTTAACTGCAGTGGTCATATCGGCAGCCATTTACCTTTGGAACGTAATATTGTCTATGGGTTTTATACATTAGAGAACACGCATTCACACTTCCAGACTCTGGGGAGGATAGGGCATAATCCTGACTAAAGAAAAATTCCCACCCCCACAACCGAGAGTCGAACCTAGGATCCCTCACACAGCTGATAGGTGCACTAACGACTTAGCTACAAGTCAGACCCATTGACTAATATTGCATCAATGTTAGTTCTGCTTCTTCAGTGAGTGTTCAGATGTGTCACTTTCTGCAGTTTGTTCCAATCAAACTCTACTTGCTTCTCTTGGTTGTGATACTTTTGAAATGAATATCCCCTTGCTCACAATTCTAACAAGTAATCGTTTCTTTAAAAATGTTAAGTTTTATAAAATACTGTAAAATCTTACCTTCGTTACGTGGATTGTTGACAGTGAAATGTATTTCACACGAATCAAAACTTGGATTTTTAAATGAATAGCATGAATCAATATTACTCTCGATATTCTTTAATTTTTTAAATGCGTGTGCACCTTAAAGAAAGAGAAAAAATTTCATGCACGTATCCGTACAGCAAAACCCAATTGTAAGCGTAGCATCGTAACGTGACAAAACAGCAGAGATCGCTAGAGGACTGATAAACTAAGTTGTTCATATCCTTCTAGATGATACCAAAGTGGCTTTAAGAGGTCAAAGGTAAGCTGTAAACATCAAGATAGGAATGTTTTGGAAGGGACTAAGGGGAAGGGGGAGGCGAATGGGAGGAAATGTGGATGAAGGTATAATGTGCAAGAGAAAGTGGGTTGGCATCAAAGTTTTAACTTTTTTTATTTCCAAAACCAAGGTTTTGTCTGCAAAAAAATACCCTAAAACATCATTAAGGTATTTTTATTACATATTAAGCATGGTTTAAAACAAGGGTCTCAACGGGTGCTAATATGAATAATTACCGATTGATGGTTTTTCGTTAATTTAAATGAAGTTAACGAATGGCTGTTATCATGATAATTAACTATGACAACAAGCACAAAAATAATGTGTTTTAACGAGATCTGCATTTCTTTGTATAGTAGGTTTTGTCTATCTCTCACGGTTTACTAGCTATGCAAAAATCATTCAGAATGAAGAGCCCTTCAGAGGCTATTCCCAGAAAATTCAAGATATATGTTTAATTAGGGTTGCCATACGTCCTGAAGAAGCGGGATTTTCCTGAATTTTAACACATGGAAAAAAAGTCCCGCCCATTTTAACAAGTCATCAAATGTCCCGCCGAATAATGAAGATCTGTTATTCTTGTATTTCAGTCGCAATGCAAGAAATAGTAACAAGGATCATAATGGTCGTTCCATATTATAGACAACATATACATGGTGGTACTGACGTCTTAAGTATTGATGTAGAAACTCTAATTGTTAAGATTTTCAATCTATACCGTTAGAGTCGATGCATTAGAGAATTCTGAGATGTTTTGAGAATCCATTTGGCAAGACTTTTCTTTATTTTGTTTTGTCACTCTCTCGTGTCTTTCATAAATCTATAATGAATATCGAAAGAGAATCTGTATCTGAGGTTGTGAGTTAAATGAATTTTGTTGAAGCATTCTTAAAGAGAGGAAAGACCAGTATTTTCTGTCTCTTAATATGCAAGACATTTTATAAGAAATAGATAACCCAGGCATTGTAAAGGCTTTTGAGCAAGCAGCAAAAAATTCCCATATCACTGCCCTCGATTATAAGTGGTTATACTCCTCTGATTTCAAGTGTTTCAATTGCTTGCTCTTGAAGGAAATATTAAATTAGGGTGGCATATAGAAAACGCTGTTCAATACTTATTGAAGCATGGTTACAAGGTTGATGACTCATTAGCATTCAACCAATCGCTTACACCACCGGACACACACCATTGCACGCCAACTCTACCGGAGGTATTCCAGAAGTTCTTCAGGTCGAAGTTCTACACCTCACCGAGAAAGTCACCGCTTTTGAAGAATCACTATACAACATCCATAGAAGAAACACTAGAGAACTTCACCACGAAGACAGATCAATAACTAATACGACTAGGAACCATAAGATTGAAACACTGACAGCATCCAAATTCAACAGGGCGAACGAGATATTTACATTCACTATCAGGAGAATCATCAAGGAGGAGGTGACAGCCCTCCAGAATACAACCCATAGGCTTTCAATTCAACCGCCAACAGGGTTGCCGGACACCAGCCAGAAAGGCCGCACTCGGCAGCCAAGAAATCATCAACAGAATAGCCATGAGCTTCAAGCTCCGACGAGAACATCTCGTCGCAGCTACAACAAATCCACACTATAATCAATCCTATCCCAACCCACAATTCAATCCTAAATTCCCAAAGGCGCAAACAGGACTTCGGCCATGCTTGCGTCCAGGCATGCGTCCTTCACTTAGCTTAGGCCCTTGTGGCCCGCCAATAACATCATACCTCGAATACGCTGGTGCATACCGTCGTACTGCCTCACCTTCAAACATGAATTCTTGTTTTTTCTGCTTCCTTTCATTCCAATGGAGGAGGCTTTTTTTTAGCGGATATGGCCACCTCTTGGCGTGTCCCACATTCACAGCTCCAACACCTATCGGGGCTGTGCTTAGCACGTAACTGTGTTTTTCTCCTCCACTCGAAAAAAAACAAACAAACAAACCAATCAATGGAGTTACCCTATCTGTAGTAGATGTCTAGAAGGAGATGAGACTGTTACTCATCTACTATGTGATTGCCCTGCTCTTGCGAGTCAAAGAGCAAGTATTTTTGGCAGTCACTTTCCAAAGATAGATGAACTATCGAAAGCCTCTGTTAGCAGTCTGGTTAAGTTCATATCGAGCAACAGACTACTTAACTGATGAAAGGGGGGATGCGCAATAGATCTTAAGGTCGCAGTGCTTGGGCATAAAACCCACCCCTTCTCAAACTAGAACTAGAATTAGAATCAATGGAATTAATGGAATGGTTCAAATCCCGGCTATGGCATTGAATTTTTCAGTCATCTGATTCTACCTTTCCAAACCGATCAATGTGTTTAAAAAACTTTCTGAAAGATAAACTGAATGAGCCCGACTCTTGACACTAATTTCATACAAAAATATCTATTTACAAATGAGTGGAATCTTTCAGTTCTTGTAAGAATATAGTGCAATATTCAGAAATATTAAAGATTGCCCAGTTATATTTCGTTTGCCTGCTCATTATAAATGTATGGAAAGATTTTCTCCATGATGAATGCACAAACGACAGAACAGGAATAGGCTAAAAATTAAACCCATTAGAGCAATCCTAGTGGTTCAATATACTAATCTGAAAACCATGTCATGCTTGGAATTTAATGACTATCTGTAGCAAAACAGTGTGTTTCTGAAGAAGACTTCATCTTCAGAAAAATATGACTGATGTAAGACTAAGAATGATTAATAAACAAAGAAACTTAATGTACATTCAAATATATCTGTAGCCCTTCCACACACGTACATTGCAAAGTTTCTGTGTGTAGTGTATAACCATACAAAATTAAGGAATAAATTACAATATGTTGGAATAGAATCTTGAATGTTTGACTCAATCTTATGGCAATCCGACGTTTAATTTGTCATAAAGGTATCTTAAACATATGTTATTTTAATCAAAATCGTTAAGATTCATTTTTTATTAAATAAAAAATATCGAAAAGTGTATATGTAAAGAGTAGTTTGGGAAGGTAGGATTTTCTTAGAAATCATGTCGTATCCTTGAAATATACTCAACTTGAATACCAAGATTGGTATTTAACCGACGTTTCCTTTTTACTTTCTTTACTACGTATTGCATTCCACCCAAAAATTCGATACCGAGATTTCACAGGAAATACATGTTTTGAGGTGCACTGAATGCATATAAAGCATTTTTGGAAACATGTCCGTGTGTGTGTGTGTGCGTGTGTGTGTGTGTGTGTGTGTGTCTGTGTCCCTGCCTGTTAACAGCGTAACTCAGAAACGAACAGTCGGATAAACACCAAACTTGGTATTTAGGTTCAGTATCTTCCAGAGATGCGACACGAAGGTTTTCAAGAAAATCCCCCATCCCAGATTACTCTTTACATGGAACATTTTTCGAAAATTTTAATTTTCTCAAAAATGCCTCAAACGATTTTGATTAAAATATCATATGTTTAAGATATTTTCATGACAAATGAAATGCATATCTCGAATTTTCTGGGAATGTCTCCAAAAGTATTCTTCATTGTGAACGACTTTTGCATAACTGGTAAACCATAAGAGATAGACAAAATTTTACTACACAAAACATGTAGATCGCGCTAAAATACACAATTTATGTCATATACATTTTTTTTGTCGGGTGAACCATTTGCTTGTTATTCCCTTAAATTTTCCAATACTTATATTTTTTCTCAAATTCGTTATTCATTTTGTTATGTCCTGATAATGCAAAGAGAATGGAATACTCCACATAGCACCCACCTCTTAAAATATTTGACTATCGCTTAAAGCCTAGCAATTTCCCTTGCATCTACAAGAAAATTAACAATAAGATTAACATCTCGATATCTCGATTAACATGAAGCATATGGAGAATAAGCGTTTGTAAAAATAGTTTGTACAAGAGTAGAGAAAGTCATGTGAGTGTAACACATCAGATTTTTTAGTTATGCTGTTAACACACGAACCTTTTTCTAAAAATGACTTTTTCGGTTCAGATAGTCTCAAAACGTGTATTTCCGGTGAAATCTCGGTATCAAATTTTGGGTAGAATACAATACTTCCTCTGCAGCAGAGAAAGTAAAAATCGTGTATATTACAGTTATATGACTTTTTCTCCCCACTATCGCTTGTATATAAATTTCATAGGTACTCTTTTGACATGAGTTCGCGAGAAACAACTGAATATCAATGACACTTTAAAATAATAAGGTATTGAGAAATTCAAAGCAATAATAACGAATATCTTCGAAAACGATGATTTACAAAAAGTGATTTGAAATAAACTGTGTTTTTTAAAGTAGTTCTTTTAGTATTTTTTGCATTTCTTTTGGTTTATCGGATAAAACTAGTGATGGGACGATACCACTATTTCTCGATAATCGATACCGTTATTGATTTTTGAACACCGATACTTATACTAACTTTATAAAAAATTATAAAACCGATAGCTTGTTCACTGAATTATGTTCTTCTTAGTAGTTTTCTGTGTATAAACGCATGTAACCAATGTTGTGTTGTATGCTAATTCCGAAATCGTTCCTGTTTGACATTCTCCAATTGGCAGCATTTTTTCCCCTGATAACTCCACATATGTACCTCTTCATCTGTTAATAAGTGATTAGCCATATAACACTTGGAAATATGGTAAGTTTGTGGATTAAACCTCTCTACTACTCACATATACAAGGTATGTTCTACTCTGATACAAAGGTGTATTAGACACTAAAGATTTAAAGAAAAAATCAAGGAAGTATTATATGAGATATGAAGGAATCAAGGATTTTTGTTTTAGAACACGAGCATTCAAGAAAGAACAAACTTTTCCATGCGCTGTATTATTTCATTTCATGAGTTCTGATTTGTTTTTGCTGGAGTCACCAAACCAGGTTATTGCAGAAACGTGATTTACTGCGTCAACTAAATCAACTTCATTCACATCTCAGTTAGCACTGCATGTTACATGAGTACCTTTACTCCTTCCCCCATTGTTTTGCATGTTTTCATTTAGACACAAGACTCTATAGAATGTTACAATAATTTCAGTCAAGATCCATCAAGGATTACAGTTCAGCAATTCTTTGGGAAACGAGGGAGGCAATAGCATTAAGTCTCGACTCCTTTCATTCCTTATCTAGCATAAAGTTAAACGCACAACTTTCGAAACGCAAAATTTAAAAATTAAAAAGTATCGAGGATTTATCTCAATTAGACCTACTTTGATACCACCGAATATCGAGATTATGGAGGTATCGACGGTATCGAGATCCCATCCCTAGATAAAACTATATAAAATTTCTTCCTAATGAATAGGACAGGTTATCCATCGAAAACTTCAGCTATAAATTTTGTTTACCATGCAAGTATCTTAAACATATCAACCAAAATCGTGAGAACCATTTCTGAGAAAATCAAAAATATCGCAAATGTTTTTGCAGATTAGTTTAGCCTGGTGAATTTTCTTGAAAAGTTTCGTGTCGCACCCGTGGAAGATGCTGAACTAAATACCAAGTTTGGTACTCGTCCGAAATTTCTTTTTTGCTTATGTTGTTCACACAAGCGGAACGCATATACTAAATGCATTTTTGGATTCAGGGTCCTCGTATGTGTTTCCGGTGAAGTGTAGCCATCGAATTTTGGGTGGAATACAACACTTCGTTGTCCTCCGTGATCTAGGAGTACCATGCTAGCCTCTAGTTCCTAAGGTCGCGGGTTCAAACCCGCGGAGGTCAATGAACGTTTTCGGGCATAAAAATTCTTAGCACGGCTTGCTTCGGAAGGGAAGTAAAACCTATGGTCCCGTGTTGTGATTTACGGCACGTAAAAGAACCTCAAGCCTGATAAAGAGGACTCTGAGCAAAGTTTCCAGTCTTTCACCCCAATATAGAATGGGACGCTAAGAACCATAGTAGTTAAAGAACGTCCATGAATAAAATGAATTTATTATTTTTACTTTCTCTACCTTGTACATAGTACGTAGAGAAGGTATTACATTCCACCCAAATATTCGATAGCGAGATTTCAAAAGAAATACATGTTTCGCGGCCCATGAATCCTGTGTCTTTGAACAGCATATCTCATAAATGAATAGTCGGATCAACACCAAGCTTGGTATTTAAGTTCACTATCTTCCAAAGATGGGTCACGAAGATTTTCAAGAAAATTCCACCCCAAACTACCCTTTACATTGAGCATTTTTCGAAAATTTTGATTTTCTAAAAAAATGGCTCAAACGATTTTAATTAAACTACCACATATTAAAGATATTTACGTGACATATAAAATGTATATCTTCAGTTTTCTGGAATAGTCTGTAAAATCCACCTCATTCGGAAGGAATTTTTGTATAATCATGCATAACTGGTAAACATCAAGCGATAGATGAAAAAACTCAAAAAATCTAGACCTCTTTAAAACACACAATTTATTTCAAGTAAGTCTCCGTTTTGGCTTAATCATTTCCAAGATACCGGTTATTAATGGATCGAATTGATCATTTCTTGGTCATAAGTCCTGCCAACATTCAGTTGTCTCTCGCGATTGCATGGAAAGAGTATGAAATTTTAAGACGAGCATATAGCGTCCAGTTCTTAAATATTTGACTATCGCTATCTTTGTAGCTAAATGTGTAATATAGCTATTTCTGAAAAATAAACATAAAAGGTTTATTTGGATTAAAACGTAGAAGATAGAAAAATAAACTTAGTAAGAATAGTTTGTATACCCTTTAATAAACAATAGAAGGTAGAGAAAGGCATGTGAATGTATCACATCAGATGTTTTCACTTTCTCTACCACGTACCTAGTAGGTGGAGAAGATATTGCATTCCATCCAAAAATTCGACATCGATATTTCACCTGAAATACATATTTTGAGGCCCCTGAATCCAAATAAAACATCTTTAGAAAATGTCCATATGTGTAGTGTCTGTGAACAACAACTCAAAATCGAAAAGTGTGATTTGCCAAACTTGGTTTTTAGGTTCAATATCTTCCAAAGATGTGACACGAATATATTCAATATAATCTGCCCATCCTAAACTACCCTTTACATCGAACATTTTTTGAAATTTTTTATTTTGCATAAAATGGCTTCAACGATTTCGATTAAAATACCATGTATGAAGGATATATGCATGACAAATAACGTGTAAATCCTAAATTTTTTGGGAATATCCTATGAAGCCCTCTTCATTCAGAAGGAATTTTGCAAAATCTTGTATAACTGGTAAGCTTTAAGCGACAGACGAAAACGTGTTACATAAAAAATGTACGCCTCTTTAAAACACACAATTTATTTAACCTCCAGACCGCTATGTGGGGTCCAGCTGGACCCTGGTGTTAAACTTTTTAGTTTTTATGAGTGAAATATGATTTAGAATATTAACATTTTTGTGATGTGTTACAAATTTAATCAGCTTTATTACCATAAAATAGTTCCGTAAAATGATCAGTAAACACAACTGTAAAAACATAAAATACAATTTGGGGTCCACTTGGAACCTTCATAGCAGTTCATGCCTCATAAAATTTTCTGTATCTCGGGAGTTTTATATGTTGACTGCCTTGTGTTTTTGAGCTTTGTGCATTTTTGGTTTGAAAATTGTGTGGAAACGGTTCAATACTCTTCTTTTGTTCACTGTAAAAGTGTAGTCATGTCGAAACGAAAACGTGAAACTTCTAAAAGGCCGATTTCAGTTATGTCCAAGAAAAAATTATAGAAGAACTTGAACAAAGTTGAGAGTTGCAAGAAATTAATTTGCAATAGTCACTGTAAGAAAATGCAGAGAGTAGTGTGTCTTGGATGTTACACTTAGTGAACAGGAATTGTAAAACTCCATGTAAAAAACTTAAACGGTACTGGTAGTACAATATAAAAATGTTAAAATGCAGTTGTGAATCCCAGTGAAAAATAAAACATAAAATAAAGTAAAAAATAAAAAATTAAACAAATTATTTAATCAATTGCGATAATGCTGGAAAATAAAAATAATATTGTAATTTATAATTCGGTTGTTTGTTTGACAATGCTAATTTTGAAGTACGTTGGAAAGCTAGAATCAGAAAAATTCAATGCCATAGCCGGGATTTGAACCACGGATCTCCCGGTCTCCGTCCGGTTGCTCTAACCACTGCAACCGGTTGCAACCGGACGGAGACCGGGAGATCCGTGGTTCGAATCCCGGCTATGGTATTGGATTTTTCAGTCATCTGATTCTACCTTTCCAACCCTGTCCGTGTGTGAAAGAACAATTAATTTGAAGTACATTGTTGGTAAGAATATGTTGAGACACCAGAATTGTTGTTTTGAAATGATTTTATTTGTTCTAAGTAGAACATAAGGTAATTATATTGTGTTAATTCGAGTTTTCTGCCTGGGGTCCACTTGGACCCCTCTCAGTGGTTTTAAGGAGGTACAAAAACCTAGCAGTCTGAGGATGCTTTTTTGTGGCATAAGCCATTGCTGAGACATCCGTTATTAAATGTTCGAATTGTTCATTTCCTGGTGATTCTCTAAGTCCTGTCAACATTTAGTTGTTTCTCGCGATTGCATGGAAACAGTATGGAATCTCAAAGCCAGCATATAGCGTCCAATTCTTAAACATTTGACTATCGCTGTTCCATAACGAAATGTAGCTATTTCGCAAAGGTTTATTTGGATTAAAATGTAGTAGATAGAAATAAGCTTAAGTAAGAATAGTTTCTATCCCAGTAATAAACGACAGAGGGTAGAGAAAATCATGTCAATACATTGTATGTATATATATATATATACATATATATTTTAAAGAATTTCTCCTTTACCTACTGTAGGCAGAAGAGGTGGCAGAGAGAAAGTAAAAAGCGTATGGAGCTAAATGGAGATGACAATTCCGGATATCTTCGCTATCACCACGTGCATTTTCAAACAGCAACAACAACAATAATAATCATAACGAAATAAAGTAACATATATAATATATAATTGAAACCGGAAACAGATCCCAATACTTCACCATCCACTGCTATCTATTTATATATTCGAATAGGATTCTAACGTCACTAATAAGAGCTTTCGTTCGGTATTATCCTAGGGAGTACAAGTGTTGTTCTGTGTGAGGGGTATTAAAGGAACACCTGCTTCTGTGTTGACATTCGTAAATCTTGGCTTAATGATACATGTTGGATTTGTTATACTCATTCACAATCTGCTTGTGATATTGCTAAAGGTTTGCACAATATACAACTTAACTTAGCTGTGTCACAAGTCCTTAAAATAAATAAAAGTGTCACACTAGATGTGCAACGTATAAGATTAATATATAAAGAACGGTGCTTCTCTTTCAAATATCCCAATTTTACAACGGTTATAGTAGTCTTTAGGAATAAAACTACGTAATTGTTCTACCGAGCGGAATGGCTCAGGCGGATTCGTCTGTGGCCCGCATTCGGGAGATCGTGGACTCCATTCCCGTGGCCGTTCTTTCTGACCCATGGGTTTTTTCGAGGTTTTTCCGGGTGGCCAGGCGAATGCAGTGAATGATTCTCACATCCCCCGAATTTCCTGTCCCTCTATTTCATCTTCATTCTCATTTCACTTCATCTTTCATCCGTTGGTCTCTTTCAGGGTTGGAAGTGTCGGCGATGGTGTTTCGGTGCAATGTGGCAGGGGAAAAGGATGCTCTTTGTGACTCTCTCCGTCCCTCGGCTTTGGCTGGCTACCGGGGGCTTGCGAACCCCCTTGAGGGGCGTTGGGCCCCTCTGTGCGGGGTGGGGTCCCCAGTCTGCCTGTCCGTATGCCGAGGAGTCTCTATCTGGAAACTTAGAGACCCGCCATTCCTGTGCCGTCACTCCTGGTTTCGGCCTCCCGGTGTCTACTTTCGCCTCATCCTTCCTCCCGGGGACGCCCCATTGTGGGGCGTAGGTGCAATATCCCCTATGTGAATCAGTCCCCTCCGTAGCCAATCCAACCCAATCAAATCGTTGTTCTTTCTCCTTACAAGTAACAGGTTGCCCTTACGACCTGTTACGAGACTCTTGAAAGTATTATATCAATCTGCTTCGTGATCGTCCAATATCACTCCATCATCCGGTTCATATGTTTTTAGCCTTATGAGCATTTTATTTAATTTTTTTTTCGTGACTGGATGACCAACCCGATTAAACCGTGTAATTACACATTGTAATTCTTTTTCGGACACTGGTTTAGTTGGACCGCTACGCTCCATTAATGCTTTGTTTTGCCGCACCGGCTAAAGTATGTGCAACAGTACGCCTTACTGGCAGCCCGTCAAACTAAATTATGCAACAATGATTTTTAGGTATTAAATTGACAACCCCCTATTTTGCATTTATGCTTAAGAAAAGTAAGTTTAACTTTCTCTACTATGTATAATAAGTAGAGGAAGTATTGCATTGCACCCAAAAATTCGATACCGAGACTTAACTAGACAGTCTGGCTTGAGCGTCCGAGCAGGTCAGACGCAGCTGGGAACTAGTTGTGTACAAGGTGGTGTTGCTGTGTCAGTGAGTGTGTGCAAGAGCGACCAAACCGCCTTGACTAGAATACTGTTACTATACTTTTGTGTGTACTGTGCGTGAAGTAGAGCATTATAGCTTTGGAAAATGGAAATGTACGCCAGGAAAAATTCCATTAGGGTTAAATTTACGTTGAATGCCACGAGGCCGACGGCTTATGAGGTACATGACTTTATTGCAGATACCTTACAGTTAAATGTGGAGCAAGTTGACACGATACAGTTAATCGCCAGTGAAAGAGCAATTTACATAAAAGTTATATCTGCACTCCTATTAGAGTTGGTCTTAAATACTTTCTCGTGAGAAACAACTTTTAAATTTATGAATGGGGAAATAACGAAAGTGATCATCGAACATGTTGCTGGTAATGCTATAAATGTGCGTGTTTTTGACGTACCACCGGAAATCCCGACTGCGGTTTTAAAACGAGCTTTGCAGCGTTACGGGACGGTGTATGACGTCCGGAAGGAACAATAGGGCCGCCAGTATCGCGTTCCCGTGTTCAACGGTATACGTGCGGTAAAAATGCGGTTGCTGACACACGTTCCCAGCTTTATTGTAATTGGTAGCTATAGGTTATCAGTGTCGTATGTGGACAACCCCGCTCCTATTATGTCTGCAGTAGCACGGAGCATCTCAAGGAGGTCTATCCCCACAGAGCTACCGCTGTGCGCCTGGCGGCTGCTAGACGGCCAAACGACAGTGAACCCGCGTATCCGGCCGCGGGCCTGCAGCGTGAGTGTTCGCAACATATAGATGGTGACACACAGACTCCATTGGTTGGTGAACAGCAGTAGGATGAGTCGACCCAAGATGAGTCGATGCATGAACAGCACAAAGATTATCCAACGGTGCTCCGCGACCCAGGGGGTAAGCGTGGTCTTCAGCACATTTCAGATGGGACGGCGCTGGCTGGCCTTGATCCAGTGGTGGCTGCAGCAGTTTCGGGGGTCGAGAACCGTCCGACTGAGAAAAAGTGTGTTAAGCGGACAAAGAGTCGCAAAACGAGTAGTGATGCGACGTCTTTCAGCAGCCAGACGGCACTGGAGCAAGACGTGGAAACAGTTATTGAGGCAGAACGGCATTTGCAACAGGTTTTGCCATCTACAGCATTAGCTGAGGTGAGAGCACAGCAGCGGGCAGCAACTTCTACATTGCATAGCATCACAGCTACGAGGAGGAAGCAAGCAGGTCCTCCTGTGACTTTCGACCTACAGAGGACGCGGGAAACCGTCCCTTGGATGTTAGTGGAGCACCAGATCCAACGTAGAGTGAAGTGCACCAGAAAGTGGAGGTTGGTGCTGAAGCCCGCTCTTGGGCTGACGCCTCCAATATATCTTCTGACCTCCCAGACGCTACGCGTCCTGCATGGCGGGGATCTATTTCTTTGCGTGAACCTCCGCTCAAAGCACGTGAATTGCAACACAGCCCCCCAGATGATATATCGGGGATTGCCGAGGCTCCCTTAGTGCTACAGCATGCAGTGGCGACCGGTGGGGACACACCCTCAGTTCGCTCAAGTGGATAAGGAATCGGACCCGGCGCGTCTTACTCCGCTAGCACGGCAGGGGAAGGTGTCTTTTAGTGACCCTCAGCTCCGAGGGAAGTATCCGGCACCGACTCCTCCGGATGGATATCCGAGGACCGGCCGGCAACCTAATCGAAGCCCTGATACCGAACATTAAAGCCCGATGTCCTTGATTGTAATACCCTTTCAATCAACGCTTCTTACCATAATATACCTGCGATCGCTGGCAACTATAAACGTGAACGGTTGTCGAAATCTTGTGACACAGAAACTCTTAAATACGTTCCTCCAAGTGAACAGTGTTGATATCTGTTTTCTCCAAGAAGTTAATACTTACAATTTGGATGTTCTCTATGGTTACAATTATAAAGCTAACCTAGGACACCATACCTAGGTTTAGGCAGACGACGCTATGACCTACCGGGATGACCTTTCTCTACAGAAGTTTTAGATGGATCCCTCCGGTCGGATCCTATCAGGAACCTTAGATGCAACAGTTGTATTCATTCATTCATTATCTGTTAACCTCCTCATATGTAGGACTTACACCCCCCAGGACTTACAGGCGGGTGCCTGGGGTCAGAGGCCCGTCGAAGAGCAGACGCTCATGGATCAGACAGAACATCCAGGATGGAGGATCAGCCCGATGCCTGGTATGGGGAGGAAGGAAATAGATGAAACGAAATGATGGTGAAACGGATGAAAGGAAAGGTGATGATGGAGCAGTTGGTGGAATGAATGGCGGGGAAAACCGGAGAACCTGGAGAAAACCCGCCCAGACACCGCTTTGTACACCACAAATCCCACATGCGGGTCCCTGGGATTGAACCCAGGCCGCCTCGGTGAGAGTCGAGCGGTCTAAACCACTCGGCCACGGCGCCGCCATGCAACAGTTTTAGTGAACATATACGCTTCCGCAGGTACTCAACAAAGACACGAACGAGAGTGGCTCTTTCAAACTGATTTAATACCGCATCTACTATGCAAGGAAGTTTTCCTCACCGGTGACTTTAATTGAACGCTGCATGCTAAAGACCAAAAAGGAACACCCAATTTCAGCATCATGCTACAACAACTAGTGACTCAGTTGCAGCATCAGGATGCTTCGAAATTAAGAATGGCACTAACGTAGAATTTATATTTGTTCGACACACCTCTGCTTCTCTTATAGATCGTGTTTATACGTCTCCGGATATAGCTACATCCGTACATGGAATTTGTGCCCCTCCTTTGGCGTTTAGTGACCATTATGCAGTACTCTGCCAACTCCAACTTCCAACACTCCGTACTGAGATTGCCGGAAGGGGATATTGGAAGCTCAACAATTTCATTTTGGAGGGCACTGAGGTTTTGGAGCAGTTTAAGGCTAAATGACATCAGTTATACTCAACCTTCAGAAGTGCACCGCGGAAACGTTTTTGGTGGATTGAAACTGCTAAACCGACGATACGTGCCTTTTTTTAAATACATCAGTATTTTGTGGGAACATCCGCGAAATAAGTTGATGCTTTTCTACAATGAGGTTCTATGGGACCTGTATACGAGGCAACGGGATGTTTACGATGTGAATGCCAAACTCAACTAGGTGAAGGAAATTATTAAGCGGAAACAATTACAGCACCTGGATGGGTATCAAATTCCAGCCAAGGCTCCACACGTACATGCCTAAGAACGGCACTCTTTTATTATTTTGCAAAGGAGAGGAAGGAGGGATGTGCAAATTATCCATATACACTTCAAGATACTACCACTGGAGTTGCATGCTCTGGGACAAAAGCTCTACTTCACCTTATAGCGGGTCATTTCCAGACGTTGTTTCAAGAGGGACCGGAGTGAACTTCAGACGATATGTGTGCTGAGCAGCAGTTTTTTGCAACGGAAATTACACAGACAACTGCCGACATGCTCACCAGCCCCATTACCGAACGGGAAGTGCTAGATACCATTATGCAAGCCAGTAAACACATGTCTCCTGATGGTTTATCATATGAATTTTATAGAACTTGCTAGCCCATTATCAAAGATGCAGTGATGGAAGTTTTTTGTGGAGCTGTGGGAAACAGCATATTTCCCCGACACCTTTGCGGATGGTATCATTATTTTACTTCCGAAGATCTCTAGGCCTACCACACTGAACGGCTACCGCCTAATAACTTTGTTGAACGCCGATTATAAAGTCTTTGTCAAAGTGTTGGCGAACAGAATGAAAGGAGCTTATGCAGAACTCTTACACTGTAATCAAGCGGCGATGTCTAAAAGGAATATTATTGTTAGTTAGCAGAATTGCGTGATATATTACATCTCCGACGAGAACATCAATTAGCGGTTTTGATTAGTCTCGATTTCCAAAAGGTTTTTGATAGGGTGCACCATCGCTATCTCTGGCAATGCTTACAGGCAGCACGTCTCCCTATGCAGATTATTTCCCTTATTAAAGGGCTCTATAAAACAGCGAAGTCTTTAGTCTTATGGAACAGATGGTTTTCCGTCCCGATACTCATAAAACAGTCAGTGCGTCAAGGATGCCCGTTATCAATGGGACTGTTTTCTCTCTCATTAAATCCCTTGCTACGGATGCTGCAAGACTCCCTGCGTGGGGTCACTGTGTACAATGAACAATTTACAGTAAACGCCTGTGCTGATGAAGTGACCATTGTACCTGCTGATGACCAAGTTATGGCAGCACTTCGCCGTGGGCTGGAGCTCTATACCAGGATGCCGATTGCAGTATTAAATGCAGCAAAATCCGGGCTACTGATAATAGGAAATTGGCCAGGGCCAATCCATACCTTGGAAATGCAACGTGTCACTACTACACGGATACTTGGAATTTCCTTCCTTGGCAATATGGACGAAACAATTGTTTTTAACTAGCGAGAGATGATCACCATTTACGATATTTCTTATCGTTTGAGAGGACAAGGAATCTGAATTTACTACAGGGCATTTGGTACATACATACCTATGGTCTCAGCCAAATTTGGTACCTAGCACATATTCTGCCGATTACGAAACATGACGGACAAAAACTTGAGCAATTCATCGGCTTCTTTTTATGGTCTGGTAAAGTGTATCGGGTGAGCAGACCTCAACCACGCTTGCCGCTCTCTAAAGGCGGATGTGGGTTGACATCGAAAAGTAATGTATGGCCTTATTGGGGAAGACTGCCGTCCAGTCCTTGTGTGGAAATGGTTCTTCCATCGACAAAACGTTTTGGGAAAAACAAGCGCATAACCCACATACGGTACTCCCAGGATTCAAGCGCATTGTTCATCATCTGCAGCGCATGCTGGATACCAGCGATGAGATCTCTGCGTTCGAGTGTACCCGGAGCCAATATCACCTGTTAACTTTGTTTCCCTTTACTCCTAGGATTGAAGGGATGCATAGTCGAAGATGGAAGATTATCTGGCAGAATGTCTTCTGCAAATATGTTCCAACTGGTTGACAAGAGACGACGTATAAAGTCTTAAACGAGACCGTACCGACGGCAGAAAAACTCTAGCAACATGGACGAACACAATCTAATCAGTGTGCAGTCTGCTCAGGACTTGATACCTTGGAGCACCGGATTGCCTTCTGTCGACAGGTTGATGACATCTGGATGGTGCTCAGGAATTACATATCCCGATGGTGCCAACCGGGGACATCCTTGAGGAACTGCAGCGCCTGGAATTTCGCTTTCAGAATATGGCCCTCCGACGCTGTGTAATTTGGTTGGTAACGGGAACGTTACATTGGATCTTTAAACGGAATGCCAACAATGTAGCAAATAGGATGGAATGGTTTAGATTCTTGAGACTGGAACTGTGGAAGCTGATAAAGTCCGGATTCATCAGCTCAATGCAGCCCTATCTCACGTTTTGAGGTCACTAATTAATGCTGTTGTACCAGTCTAAAAAAAGTCTTAAATTTTTGTGTCAGGAGGCATGCAGTGCTATTTACCGTTCGAAAATTAAAAAATGAAAATAAAAATGGTGTTACTAGAAAAGATCCGTGTGTCTGTGAACAGCATAATTTCAAAACGAAAATGACGGCTATATACCAAACTTGGTATTTAAGTTCAGTGTCTTCCAGGGATACGACAATAAGATTTTCAAGAAAAACTCCTCACACCAAACTACTCTTTAGAAGGATTTCTTTCAAAATGGTTTATTTTCTAAAAAATGGCTCAAACAATTTTGATTAAAATACCATATATTTGAGATATTTGCTTGGCAATTAAAATTTATACGTATATCCTGAATTTTCTGGGAATAGCCTTTGCAGTTCCTTTCATTCTGAATGGCTTTTGCATTATTGGTAAACCGTAAGAGATAAACAAAATCTTATTTCACAAAGGATGTAGATATGATTAAAACACAAAATTTATGCCAAATAAAAAATGTTGTGGAGTTAACCAACACTAAGATATTCTTTGTCACTGGAAGAGCAAAAATTGTCATTCGTTTTTGTCTCGTAGTCGTGCAAACAGAATGGAATTTCAGTCATGATATAGCGACCCGCTCTTAACAGTAGATTATGATACAAGTGTAAAAGTAGGGTTTTATTTTACGAGTAGGAATGTTTGCGAAACCCGGTCTATGGCCTTCGTTTCGCAATCCTACGAGCAACATAAATCCACCTTTAACACGTGTAGCATATACTATACTTTAGACGGCGTTCTAATTTGTAAAATATCAATAAAATAGTATTATATTGATTCCTGAAACTAAGAGAAATCACATTTAGAATGAGATCAACTGACGTGTATAGCGAGATTCTTGAAACAAGAGAAATTAGTTAAAAACGAGATCAACTCTCGTATACAGTGAGATGTCAGATGTTTTGATGTTTTGTTGATTCGCTAGCAGTCATTTTCAGTGAAATTATTTTCACCACGTTTTGCCTTTCACCAGGCAATCAAGCGATTAAGTGCTGTATCATATTGCTCTATCGATTTTTTGGGTAAGTAGTTATTCTTTCTGCAGCTTCTGTAATTTCACCTGGCTCTTCCATTTGAGCTTCTTCTGAATTAATAGTGGCAATCTTTATGTAGGTTATACTAGATAAAAGAATAACGTTTTAAAACAAAGAAAGCACAAGGCTGCCAGTATAAGATATAGGTTAACTTCACAACGAATTGCGATAAATTGAAGTATGACGAGTTGTATTGTGACAGATAATGCGACCTCCGTGAGAAATTAATAATGTAAAAAGACATGAAAATTAAACCTAATCAAAACATGTAAAATTTGATAGCAATATTTCACCGCAAATACAGCTTTAAGGACCCGTGAATCCAAAAGCATTTTTAGAAATAGTCCGTGTGTGTACCTGTGAACAGCATAACTCAAAAACGAAAGGTTGAAGAAATACCAAACGTGGCATTTAGATTCGGTACCATCCAAAGAAGATTTTCTAGAAAATCCCCACCCCAAGCAATCGTTTACATGGGACATTTTTCGAAATGTTTTATTTTCTAAAAAAATGGGTCTAAATATTTTTATTAAAATAGTCTATATTAAATATATTTACATGACAAATAAAATGTATATCTTGAATTTCCTGGGAATTTCCTATGAAGTCTTCTTTTTTCGAAGGAGTTTTATATAATCATGTTTAACTCGTAAACATTAAGCAATAGACGAAAATGTACTCCGCAAAAAGAAAATAGATCTCTTTAAAATACACAATTTATTCCAAATAACTTTTTTTCGTGACATCAGCCATT
This sequence comes from Deroplatys truncata, assembly GCA_030765065.1. Taxonomy (NCBI): domain Eukaryota; kingdom Metazoa; phylum Arthropoda; class Insecta; order Mantodea; family Mantidae; genus Deroplatys; species Deroplatys truncata. The sequence goes on from CM060983.1 coordinate 205,653,433, forward strand.
TCCGAGATATCAGTTTTTAATTTTTCTCTTTGTTCAATACGTTATTCTTTTAAGTCCCATCGACTTTCAGTTCTTTCCCGCGAAGTCATGGAAACAGTGTCGAATTTTAAGGCCAACATATAGCTTGCAGTTCTGAAACATTCTATCACTGCTCACATTGTATCCTAACGAAATGCGTAATATCGCTATTTCTGCAAAGTTTTATCTCGATTAAAATGAAGTAGGTATAAAAATAAACCTTCCTCAGAATAATTTGTATACCCACTAATGAAGAATAGAGGGTAGAGAAAGTTATATGAATGTAACACGGATATTACTTTCTATTGAGTTTATGTTAATTCAGACAAACGTTTACAGACATAGTTTCATTACACATTTCTTACAGATACACACAAAAGCGATATAGGAGAATGAGGTGATAGTCAATTGTTTAAAACCGGGTGGTCGCTGCAGCTGGCCTTGGAATTCTACACTCTTTTGTAGCGGAGGTGTGCTCGCACGTGAGTACTACGTGGTATCTCATGTAGATGTCTCGGATCTCCGAAGTTCTCTTGACGTTCTCTGCCGGTCTGCTTTACGTAGAGCTGAGGAGAAATTCCTATCCTAGCTAGCTAATTTGATATTATTCAGGGTTTTATGTAGGTAAAGGCAAATAATAAACTGAGTATCCCTTAAACAGCTTAATTTATTCAAAATATAATGCCCATTGAAGCGGATAGCAACTTCCCCTTGCTTAACACAAAATGATACGAAAGCTATACATGTATCTTTCGGCTACTGTGAATTCTTTACGTTGACCTATCTAACCACGTCACACGATATTTTCTCAACCACCTACACGCATACCTTCCACCTGACTCACATCGTGAGAATAAAATCAGAGAGTGTGCAACTTGGGGCTTCTTCCTCTTTCTATACCTTCCTACTATGACGCTAGGATTCGCGCCTTTATATGTAACAACTATTCTTTTTGGTTATCTACTTAGCGTGCTATTAAACTAAAATGTTCCAATTTTAGGAGTCACGCTTCCCTTTGATTTCTCTGGTAAAACCCACTATCTTCATCTCACTTTGCAATTCTCGTTTCTCTTTCTGTTCCTCCAATTTCCTTGTCTTCTAGGAATTGGACCACTATCTGTCTCACTCTCAGCTCGAAACTCTCTCAGTAGTATGTAAACCTTCCTTGAATATGAAATTCATGGTCATATAGCTATTTTGTACTTGCAAACAATTAGGTAAATGGTTATTTAATTGGTTTTAATTGGTCTTGTGCTGTTATGTGTTCGTATTATGTTTTGTAACTGTGTTATACCTCATTGCAGTCTTTAGAGCAAAGGGCACCTAAACGACACCTTCCTTCAGCATCAAGTTCAAGGTCACTGGTAGAGTTGGTAGTCTTAAATTGGTATTTCCGGTCTTTAGAGCAAAGACAACCTATATGACACCTTCCTTCAGCATTAAACTCAAGGTTCCTGGTGGAGTTGGTAGTTTGAGGATCGCTTTCATGTCATGTGGCTGCTTTTAGAGCAAAGACGACCTAAATGACGCCTTCCTTCAGCATCAAACTCAAGATTACTGGTGGAGATGGTATTTGAGTGTCCCTTACATGTCATATGACTGCATTTAGAGCAAAAGCGACCTAAATGAACCTGTATTCACGGCCACATTCAGTGGAATGGAAACTTTAAGTGGCGTTCCCATCAAAACAATGGAAGCATTCCCGGACAGCTATGAAACACGACTCATCGCCCCCCGGGAGGACCACTGCTACAAAAGTATAGTGTAGGTGTTTCTGTCACATTGAAGGTGCCCATTACAGAATTCTGAAGCCCAAAGCTTCAAGGAACCTCATATTGCTCGATGTTAACACACTGAGTGTCACAGGTAGAGTATTATTACGACAATACGCGGGCTTATTATAACCTTGTGGGCATCTTATTCTGCTAAACTTTATTGCCATTTCGACATATATGAAGTCTTATACTTATACCTGCGTTTCTAAAGTTGATGGAATACCCGTTCTTGTCGATTACTCGAACAGTGATTTGGTCGATAAAGTTAGTGTCTATGATAGGCAGGTAAATGGGATTTGAAGTATCTTGTGAAATGTGATATCCAGGCGAAAGAGAAGGGAAAAACTCATAGGTCGAGTGTCCGCTTTTAGCGTAGATGAAAGAGCCTGTTGCAATACGGCACTTGATTCGTATTACTCACCTTAAATATGTTTACTAGGAAATCAGATGCGGTCACTTGATTAGCAGGGATGACTTTGTTTTCACTGAAGTCCAAAAGGGTTCCAATAGAGCACCCTTTGGAAAAATCCACAGGAAAAGGACGCCTTCATTGTATTATTATTCGGCCGAATAAAGAAGACATCCTCATCCAATTGAAGCTTATCTTTGATGTATGCATAAATATCAGCAATCTCATTAGTTCCATGTGGTATATCAATGACCTTAAAATCGACATTGTAAATGTAATGAAACTGATTATTGCTGTGATCCACATTGGGAAGAGAATAGAAGGTTGCAAAATTCAAAAGAGCGATCTCACAATATCCTTTAGGATCGATCCTCAGAGGAGGCTTCAGGTACTTGTAAAAACAGATTCATTACCACTAACAGCAATAGTGTAACTCATTGTGATAGAAATTGTAAGCACAAGTGTCCACAGATAACTGAGCTAAAACTCTGAAACCTCTCGGTATTATACGTTAACCTAACACCACTGAGATACCTTTCTATGTTTTTAGGATCCTTTAGGTTCCCAAAGCTATCGAAATAAAATGCAATGTTACCCTTTCTTGCTTACAGCAACCCAATGGTTTCCCTTATTTTCTGAAGAATCGAGATTGACGATAATCCTCTCATGGTGACGAGGTTTTGCAGGAAGCTCATCGATCATATATACACCCCTAAAATGCGGAATCTTTAAACGTCTAGCATACATAGCGAGATCAATGTTACTCAAGGCATTGTCCGGGTACTCGAGGCAAGTATAGCCCTCTCCATGAGTATTTTGAATTGCCATTCTTGCTGTTCCGTCTCTTCTTTTTGATATTCCTCCTCTTATTCTCCACTTGAAGACCTTTTCCTTTTGCATCCATCTCTCTGTTATGTCTTGCCATTTCTGCAAGCTGTTTATCTGCAGCCGTTTCTTATTCACTGCTTTGGAAATTTGAACTGCGCTTCCAGCTGCAGCACTTAGAGCTGCAATAATGGGTATGAGTGGTATAAATCCACCATGCTTCTTCTTTCTGGAGCCACCACCTACGGCCACCTTGCGCTTCATAATTGCTGTAACTAGCCTGGCGGCCAACGTTTCTCCTAAAGTAGCGTCCGATGCCTGTACTCTTTTCCATGCCTTCTCGGCTAAGATCTTATCGGCTATATTTCTCATAGCAGAGTCCCTGTGCTCAGCCTAGGCTATGTCGTGCTGCTTACAGCCTTCGTCTAATGGATTAATTCGGGGTTTTTCCAACTTCGCAATATCTCTAGCCAGGTAAATGTGCTTCAAACGGCAGCCAATTAATGAGAGAGTTAATTAACCCAGAGCCTCTTGAGATCTTAATCCTCCTAGCTCCCATGATAGACTAGTTGCCTTTAAGATAGTGTTCGACTTTTATACTATCAAGCTGCAAACTGAAATCCATGCTCACCTGATTTATATATTAAGCATGCTTTTTTATATTTAGTTATTAAGATGGAGCTCGTGAAGGAAGATTGCTCTCTGCCCATTCAGGTGCTAGATTTTTAAAGCAATTTTAAATGCAATCGCTATGGAAAACTATTTCCCTCTAATGTCACAGCTCTTATTCTAGGCAGCTCAAGCGCCGGAAAAACTAATGTGTTACTGAATATGCTGATTCATGTGAATGGTTTACATTTTGAAAACTTGTACAGCATTCAAAGTCTCTTTACCAGCCAAAGTATCAATATCTCATTATGCTACTCGAAAATATTAAAGGGACAGAAGTGAACACTAATGAAGATGGAGAAAGTGTCTTACATCCCTCTGAAGCTAAAGAAAACTCCATATTTATATTTGATGACGTCATCACTGAAAAACACGAAACGATCTATTTTTACAGTATGCGCAGACATCCTAATGTGGACTCTATATTTAGCACAGTCCTAAGCTAAAGTGCCGAAACATCTAATCAGAGATAACACGAACATGATTATTCTCTTCAAGCAAGATAACTTAAACTTGAAACATATATATGAAGACTATGTGAACAGTGACATGTCATATAGTGAATTTAAAGACCTGTGCAAGGGTGTTTGGAAAAGAGTCTGGGAAGGAAGATCCTTTTTAGTGATAGTTTCTGAATTCCCTATGAATGAGTATCGAAATAGCAACGTTTCGATGTATATATTAAGATAGAAAATGATCATTAATAGGTCGAAATGAGTATTGACAGGTTCGGTTCACAGAGGCCTACTCCAGTTAAAAGAGCATTTCATCAATTCATCATAAACCGAGATGGGAAAGGAAACTATCAATTCAAGAACAAGAGGCTATGCATTGTTCATGACCCCGAGGAAGACAATGACACAAGCACTAAACGTTATATTGATACGCTTACGGCTTCTACCGAAAATAGAATGCAGGAATTCACCGAAAAAGTGGCACATCAACGAATGGGTGAACGTGAAACTATGAATAGGAACCACATTCAGAAATCGCTAGATGGACAATATGAGGCTAATGAAACACCTGGACAAACATGCACTTAATCGAGATGCTGGAAACAACATTATTCTAGATACAATAAGAATGAAGATACTATTATCACCCCAGGAGGACTGCGATGTACCGAATTGGAAATATGTATCGGACTGTGTTAATGCAAGAACACCAGCGATCGATTCAGATGGGAACGCTTCCTTTTAAAAAAAGAAGAATGTCAGAGATAGCAGATCCCATCGATGACAGTGATGCCGCAATTAAAAAGTTTGTTAAACTCTTTATTGGTAAAAAACACAATGAAGCACAGCAAGCTCTAAAGAGGAGACTAGCCTCTATTGGAAATGATATCACCAAAACATTGGAGAAGGATATAGAATCCATGGCGAGCCGATAGAGTTCCACGGATAAGTACTTGACGACAGCTATGAATAATGTTATAAATGCGATATTAGATCACATAAAAGGCCAACGAGTTATTACCCTTTAGACGAAGCCTTTCAGAGGGAGTTCACTAAGATGCACGTTAACATCGGGTCTCGAATACTACAAATCACCTGTAGGCGGAGAGCTGATTGCATGCTATTTGACATAATCAATACCTCCTTTTGTAAGAGCAGGTACTTTTTTGCTATAAATAATAAAATGGTCGGAACCTTCCCTGCTCCTATTGCAAATGTAGATACACCACCTTCACTGCTCCGGTCGGTCAAGCAAAGGACGGCCATATTCTAAATATGGACCTGAATATAGCATATAAACTGATCCCAGCAGAATAGAAGAGCTATATATTGATGCAGATAACAAAATTCAATGTCATTTCAAGATGGACAGCGAGAGCATAAGACTTAAAGAATCTGTGGCCAGGCATATAAAGCTATAAGTGAAAAGTTGCGTGCACTAAAAGGACAAAAGTTTGAGACCTAGAGAGTAATGAGTGAAGCTCTTCAGCCAGTACAGAACGCTACATGATATTCTGAAAATTCAGAAAAACAATAGTGACACTTCAAGTCAAGAGGAAGGTCAGAAAAAGAGTGATCCACTTAAAGAGGAGAAAGGTGAGATTATCTCAAGCTTCCTGTAGTAAGTTTGAAGGAATGATAATAATGAAATAGACAATGCATACACACTCCCCTCCATGTGTGCATCCTCCCTGTCGAAGTTTGGGCGGTGCTTGAAGACTCAATACCATCTCCGAAACCTGGCGGATGTGGGATGATGAAGTCCATCGCATTATCTGCATCAAGCCATGCTGCGGCCTCGTCATTTAGCAATGGCAAATGTGGTGGTGGTGGTGACGGAAGTGTGCTGGGCCTGGGAGCACCCTGTGCCGGAACAGCTGAGCGACGGACACGTCCTGCCAGAATCAATTTGATTGTGAGCGACTTCTTCATAGGCATCTTGTCTGGAAAATAACAATTTAAGCAGGTAAACTTGATGAATAAGGAATATGATATTTTTTCTATATTCTGCACTTCATTTTCTGGCATATTACCGGTCTTCAACTTTTTAAAGTTTGTTTCTATATTATGGGTTAAGGTTTAAGTATGTTAAGCTTTTTTGTATGGCCGGAAGGTATTTTTTATATATTATGCAGTCTATTTTCTAGCAGATTAAAGAGTTTCAACACAACATTCAGAGTAAAGTTGAATTTTGTTAATTAGGATGATAATGGAGTGTTTTCAATCATTAATTGCTAAGATAATTATAAATTTAGCTAATAGAAGACATGTCTTAGGATTACTCCGAGTTAAAACAAATTGCATTTCATATAAATCCATATACCCCAATTCCCTACTACTGTTGTGTTGGTACATTCATTTTTATCCTACTTCTGCATTTTGTGCTGATATGTATGGACTGTTTTATATTTGTGTGAAAATGGAACATGATTTTAACACATATGTTCATTTTAAATCGTGCTTTAACGTTCTGAAAACTGAATGTTTACGTCATAGCTTGTTCAGACAGAATTGATTACGTTTTAGCTTGCTTAAGCTTGGTTTTTTTTGTTACAGTATTTTATATTTTCTGTGTTTAAGCTTTTGTGTAATTTTTAGGCGTCGATTAGTGTATCATGCGGCGGCGCCGTGGCCGAGTAGTTAGACCGCTCGCCTCCCCCCGAGGCGGCCCGGGTTCAATCCCAGGGACCTGCATGTGGGATTTGTGGTGGACGAAGCGGCGTCTGGGCGGGTTTTCTCCGGGTTCTCCGGTTTCCCCCACCATTCATTCCACCAAATGCTCCATCATCACCTTTCCTTTTATCCATTTCACCCACATTTCCTTTCATCTACTTCCTTCATCCCATACCAGGCATCGGGCTGATCACTCATCCTGGATGCTCTATCTGATCCATGAGTGTCTGCTCCTCGACGGGCCTCTGACCCCAGGCACCCGCTTGTAAGTCCTGGGGGGTGTAAGTCCTACATAAGAGGAGGGTAAACAGATAATGAATGAATGAATGATTAGTGTATCATAAGTTTAAATAATACATCTAGACACTGACCGTGCTACATCATGGCAAGACAAACTTTACGAACTTAGGTGATCACACGATTTTTTTTATAAATGCTATTTTGATTTTCACTATCTTCACTCGACATTTTAAGAATAAATCACACGAATGTCCTGCATGAAATCTATTATATATCTTATGAAATAAATTCTAAGATGAATGAGGTAGTTGATGATCCTTTCACTAGCACACACTATCACTATCACTTAAGTTGAGTTATTTTTCTAAGAATGAACTTTAGCTCTTCTGCTTACTCCCTATTTAGGCTTTTAAATCCTCTCCCTCTCCCAGAAACAATGTTCAGAAGAACCCACTCCGTAATTCGCTGTTTTGATTGTTTAAAAATATTAGCTGTCTATATCTATCTTTGTCTAAGGATTCTGCTTCTTCTTTTTCCCAGGATCTTAAATCACATCTGGCGAAGTTATAAATCTATTTGATACAGTGTCTTAAGTAATTTATTTTTTGTGAGTTCTTGATAATTAAAACAGTCCAAAAGTACGTCTTAATTGCATGAATCATACATCTGTGCGAGAAATGTTAAGCTAAAGTCCTCTTACACGGGAAATTGTACATATTCTTCTTGATCTTAAGTTATTTAAGGGAGGGAACTTGTTTATGGTTGCAGCTGCCTGTAATATTTTCGTAGACTCTTGTTGAAATATAACAGGAAGTATTCAATTACCTCTTTATTGTAGGAATTATACATCTAAGTGAGAAATGTTAAGCTAAATTGCGCTTAGACAGGAAATTGTAAATCTTCTTCTTGATCTTAAGTAATTTAAGGGAGGGAATTTGTTTATGATTGCAGCTGCCTGTAATATATCTTCGTGTGCTGTTAATGAAATAAAATAAGAGGTGTTCCATTACCTTTTTATTGCAGGAATCATACATTTGTGTGAGAAATATTAAGCTAAATTGCGCTTAGACAGGATTATTATAAATATTCTTGTCATTGTATCTTACTTAATAGGATTCTTTCTGATTGCAGATGCATGTAATATATTTTCGTAGACTCTTGTTGAAGTAAAACAGAAAGTCGTCAATTACCTATTTATTGCATGAATCATGCATCTTGCGGAAAAAAAGATAAAAATCATCCTTCCCGCTGCTATAACTGGGTATTTTTAAATGTGATTCGCTTTTATTTCACTGTACATACAGGCTTGTCTTGCTTGTTATTTGTTTTAGTGAAACTTTTTGCCGTTAGACATCGCTAGAGCATTGGTTAGATACTCCCTCTATGTTTGAGTCAAAGAACTACTAGGAGGTCGTTACACACTGAGCGAAGGAAGTCATACCTCCTAACATCGAGGGCAGTAAGTTTCATAATAGCCTCATTCATACCCCAATATGAGGCTCACTGTCACTGCCTGTCCCAAAAATCGGTATACCTAGATTGTTCGCTATGTTTGTGTGTGTGTGTGTGCGCGCGTTTGTATGTGACTGTATGTGTATGCGGGTGTGTGTTTGTATGTGTGTTCGTGTGTGTAAGAGAGAGGGCGATATATTTCGGCGACAGATATTAATACTTTCCGCATTCATATTTTCGATAGCCATGTACTCTTCACACTATGCCTAGTAGATTGAAGGTTCTTTCGGAATACATTATACACCCGTTTTCATCATTGAATGCATCCGACATAGGGTGAGAGCATTATCCCTTGCGTCTGGGAGGGGACTTTAACTCCAAGTTGAAAGGCATAGTTAACGCGTATTATTCTCACTGTGTATATGTATGCGAAGGGAAGCTTTTAAGCTTTCTTTTTAAAAACATTTTCATTCGTTAGGCGTTTTCACAATAGATCATACCTTGTATGTATGTGCTTTACCACGCGTATATGAGTAGCGTGATTAGTATTAGCGATGGATAGTTTGTGACAGTGGTTCTCACGGGCGGTGAATTCTCACGGGCGTTGAGTCATGTTTCATAGCCATCTGGGAATGCTGCCATTGTTTTGATGGGAATGCGACTTAAACTTTCCATTCCACTGAATGTGGTCATGAACATAAGTGTCATTTAGGTCCTCTTTGCTCTGAAAGCGGTCACATGACATGTAAGCGACCCTCAAACTAGCAACTCCGCCAGTAACCTTGAGTTTGATGCTGAAGGAAGGTGTCGTTTAGGTCCCCGTTCCTCTAACGCACAACTAAACCCGATTAAAACCAATTAAATAACCATTCACCTAATTGTTTGCAAGTACAAGAAATCTATATGACCTTGAATTTGATGATCAAGGTAGGTTTACACACTACTTCCCTCTCTCTATTTTTGGTAAATTTGTCTAAACCCAATGTGCATTAGCGTGTAGGTGCATAAACACTTTACCGCTGTTGGTCACTCTCGTGGTAGTTACTAATTACTCTGTTCCTTGCATACTTGCTTTCACATTAATTACTTTCTGAAGTGCAAGTTATTTGCTCAATATTATTTTACATTAGTAACTGTTCTTGTGATACTCTACTCTATTAGGTGTACGTCCCCTTACATTCTGCATGATATTGTGAGGTGCAGTTGAATTATATTCACTTAAAACTGACAAACTCAAAACGCAAAACAATCACAAGGAATATTTTGGAAATGGTTGCTACTCCGAAAAATAAATAAAATGAGTGATTTATGTAAATTGTGTATTTTAAAGGGATCTATAAGCAGAATAGATAAGAGAGAGCGAGCTTACATTTTCCGTTTATATGGAAAGATATAGGGATAACAGGGAGAGATGCAATGCTAGGAGAGGGAGGAAAAATTAAAACATTAAATTGAGTTTTATTTATGGACGCTCTTTAGTTGCGGTCCTTAGCGTCTCATTCTATATTGGGCGTGAAAGACCGGTAATTTTGCTCAGAGGCCTCTTCATGAGGCTTGAGGTTCTTTTTCGTGCCGCAAATTTACGGGTTTGAACTCGCGATTTCCGGGAACTAGAGGTTAGCATGGCAACCACTACATCACCGAACACGACAAGGAGGAGAAATGGGTATATATGGGAGAGAGGGAAATCAAGGATAGGCGCTAAGGGAGGCAAGAATTTGAATGCATTCGAGGTTGGTTCGGTGACTAATTTAGTATCCATAGAAGATGGAGAATAGGGAGCATACGCACATGCAAGTCTGTTGTCTGCTATGATGTACATCTTATGAGCTTTCTATTGCAAATGTATCTAAGAGGTTCTCAATCCAAGGCTACCCTGTTCTCGGATATACTTGGATATTTTCTCGTTTTTACACTGGTTTTCTGAGTTGCATTGGTTGTTCTTGAAGTCTGAGCACCCAAAATACCAAATTTTGCTTTCTCCATCTTTGATGCCGTTGCGACATTCCAGGTGAATGATTTAGTTTGCGGCACAGCCGTTTGAGTATGTAGATCCATGGTCCTAAAGGTGAGGTGTAGCGTCTTGTTCGGCTTGACAGTCTTGAGGATTTCAACTTTTTCAGCATCAGAAAGACGAATCACGGGCATTCTCCACTCAATTCACACAAGCTTAGCAGTAGCATTCTCTTCCTCCTGGATTGCCATAACGCTATTTTTAGAGCCTTGGATCTAATCAGCACCAATTCAAACGTGCTATTGAGTATGAGTAGTTCCTTGTGGTCGTCGGCAAATCCCAGAAGCATCGACAGTGACACTAAAGCATTGAAAGCTCCAGTTGCCGCATGTACCATGCCCACGTCTTCTCCAGGATACCACCATCCACCATTCTGCAGGTGAACCCACCATGGGATTGAGTGAGGCATAGTGAGCATGATGTTACAGGCAATTCAACTAGTACCATGGATATTTATGGTAATTCAGGTAGTATCACGAGTAATCGAGCTAATTTAGGGCTGAATTGGTATCACAGCTATTTGAGGTAATTTCGGGGGTGATTCAAGTAGTATCACAGGTATTAAAGTCAGTAACAGGTATTTAAGATGGTATCACAATTATTTATCATAATTTAGAGTAATTCCAAATTTTATAAAAAAATTTATCTTAAGTTACAAAACTTTTATACATTTTTTTCTAAATCTTATTAACTTTTATATGTTAACCGGTTTGCGTGTGAGACAGGGGGGGCTAATCTGTGAATAGGGTTACAGTGGGTATATAAGTAGTATAAAGTAAATCATACATAGTTTTGAGGAGATGTCCAAATCCTTTATTCGGCTTTATTTCTTTTTGCGGTTATATTATTTGTCTAAGTGTAGTAGCTTTTTCAGTTAATCATTCTGTCATTTGATAAGGGTTGTATGGTTAGAGGTCTCTCCTCTTTTAACTGAGCTTGAGATCAGTAATAGGATTTGCTCCTAATAGCAAAGTCAACGCCTCCCCTTCCATCTTTTATTCTTATTGTGCTTTCTTCACCTGGTGTCTGCTAGCTGTATGCGCAGCACATGAGTAAATAAAGCAGATTAAACGCATAATACGTAATGTTATTAAGCAGTATATTACATTTCATAGCTATGAAGACTGCCTTAAAACCATATAAATAATAAGAACATATATGAATTTGATTCCATCACAAGAGTATGATGTTACGTCAATACGAGTTACTAAAATACCATTGATCTTTACGACAATAGAAGAGTAAATGTAGAAGAGGGAATAACAACGTTGCATATGGACATTACACTATTACGGATAGCGCTTAAGAGAATGTAAACGTAATCTCAAGATGATTTTATCGATGAATTTATAATTTAGAAAAAAGATTACTTATATGCTGCGTATATACCTAGCAGACATATGGTGAAGAAAGCAGAACAAGAAGAAAGAATGGGGCGTGAACTCTGCCATTAGGAGCAAATCCTAGTGCTGGTCTCAAGCCCAGATAAAACATGAGAGACGCTTATCCTTACAATCCTTGTCTAATGAAGAAATGATTAACTGAAAAAGCTACTACACTATGGCAAAAAATGTAACAGCATAAAACAATCCTAATAAAACTTTACAATATCTCCTCTATTCTGTGAATGTGTTAGTTTAGACTGTTTCTATATACCCCAGTGTAACCCTGCTCACATTTTAACCCTCTCTGTCTCACACGCTAGCTGTTTAACACATAGGAGTTTATAAGATTGGAAAAATGGAGTATATAAAACTGTTATAAAATTGGATAAGAAAAGTTTATAATGTATTGAATTATTCTCTATATTATCATAAATACCTGCGTGCTATCTGAGTATTGGCTATAAATACTGTGATACTATCCTAATCAGCTCGAAATTACCTCAAATAACTGGGATACGAACCGCTGCCCGAAATTAGCCCAATTACCTCTGATACTACTTAAATTACCCTAATGCCTACAATACTGCCTGAATTACCTGTAAAATAATGTGTACCATGCTACACTAACCCCGTGGATTCTGTTCGCCTGCTGAATGCTGGATGGTACTATCCTGGAGAAGCCATGGACATTGTACATCAGTAAATGGAGCCTTCAATGCTATAGTATCAATGCTATAGTCGATGCTTTTGAAATTTGCCGACGACCACAGTGAACTCATACTCATTAGCACGTTTGAATTGGTGCTGGTTTGATCCAAGGGCCCTAAACAAACAATGTTCTGCTAAACCAGGGGAATAGATGCTACTATTAAACTTGTACGAATCGAATGGAGAATGCTCGTGTTTCGTCTTTCTGATGCTGAAAAGGTTGAAATCCTCAAGATTGTCAAGCCGGACTAGATGCTAAACCTCGCCTTTAAGAACGTGGATCTGCATACTCAAACGGCTGTGTCAAAAACTAAATTCATTCACCTGGAATATCGCAACGACATCGAACATGGAGAAGCCAAGATTTGTTATTTTGGATGCTCAGACTTCAACATCAAGTGATGCAACTCAGAAAATCAAAGTAAAAAGTAGAAATGCCCGGGTATAGGGTAACTTTGGATTGAAACCCTCTGGGATACATTTGTTATAGAAAGCTCATAAGTTATACATCAAACCAGGCAACGATTTTGTATGAGCGTATACTTCTTTTCCTCCGTCTTCTATGAATGCTAAATTAGTCTCTGAACCGGCCTTGATTATATTCAAAACCTGGATTCCTTAACACTTATTCTCAATTTCCCTATCTCTCCCATATAAACGCATTTCTCCTTCCACTTTCTCCTAGAATTTCATCTCTCCCCGTTTTCCCTATCTCTTTACACCTATCCTCAATTTCCCTATCTTTCCCATATAAACGCATTTCTCTTTCCACTCTCTCCTAGCATTTCATCTCTCCCCGTTTTCCCTATCTCTTCTCATATAAACCAAAGAAAGTGTGTCCTACTTCTGTAGTTTTGTGTAACTTTTTTTGACTGTCTCGTGGTTTACGATTATACAAAATTCCTTTGAATGAAGAGGACTCACAGACCATTTCCAGAAATTTCAACTTATATATAATGTTTAATACAAAATATCTTGAATATCTGGTATTTTAATCAAAACCTTATAGTCATGTTTGAGAAAATAAAAAAATAACGAAATATTTTCCACATAAAGCGCGGTCTAGGGTACAGAAATTTTCTTGAAAATCTTCATGTCGCATCCTTGTAATACTAATTATGAGATTTAACCGACTTATCGTTTTTGAGTTCATCTATTCACAAAACGACACACAGGCCCCTATAGGTAAGTAATAGAAAAAGTAAAGAAAGTAGTTGAAACAAACCATTACTATCTCACTTCCTGTCCAGTTTTACCAGTCAGGTCAAGAAATATTAACACTGAATTTCGCAATTTGGTCGTTTGCGAACACGGTGGCTTGATCGGAAGATTTGTGAGGTCGTTCCTTGCCCACGAAAATCCCAAAATAAATTATCACCGAGTACCAACATACATGCATAGTAGGAATCAAAGATTTTCTATTAAAGTTCCTACTAAATATTTAAATCCCACTAGTAATTTAACGTGTTCTGGCGAGTATTTATAAATGTTCAGAACAGTAAAGTGAAAACAGCTTGACGTCATTTGACAATATGAAATATATCAACGTCTCAAAAATTCTACAAATATATATATTTCGAGTTAACGTGATTACAATATCAATCACTTAGCTATAAGTTGATCATGAACATGCCACTTCTCTGAATCTCTTAATAGGGATTCGTATACGCAAACTTTTTTAAACATAAACCTTCCGAAAATCGTCTCTCTTAGCTTGATGCCGTAATATAATCTTTATTTACGTCAGATTCATTAATGGAAACGTTACTTCAAGGATAATTCACTCCAGGTTTGTACCACCACATTGAATTTTGTCATCTCGCATTCTCATATAAAAGTCCTGTTGAAATAGGCAACGTAAATGACAGGGATGATAAAATATCTCTGCTGTTTATCATTACGTCATGTAGGACTACTTGCTTCTATTTCAATTATTATATTTAAAATATATCTAACCAACACACTTTTTGTCTATTATTAATCTATACTTTGAATGGTATTACATTGTTTATAATGTGCATTGTAGTCATGTCATAGTGGAATAACACATTACAATATAATAATAATAGTAATAATAATAACAATAATAATACGTCATGTCCATCATGGATTAGACATCTGAAGATTGCTCTGCAGCTGTGCTTTGTGTACGAGGGGTTAGGGCGGTGGGCTCCTAAGAGAGAGTTTCTGAGTTCCAATCCCGCTCTCTTTGCGAAGTTTTGTCTGTAATACATGCTGTAATTTACGTGTTGGTCTATGTACAGTGTCACAATTCGTAACTTACTAAAACTTTGTATCACCCCAGAAACCTCTGGGATATACAAGCAACATTATCGGGCGCGCCGCGAACAACTACGACACATAACTTTAATAAGTAGACAGAGATTCGGTAACACCGGTGCAGGACGAATCTGCAAAATGTTCTGCTATAAAAATTTTCCCACCAATTTTCGCACTGTTAGCATCGGGATATTTCAAAATGGTTCTGCTAAAATGTTATCTATGTTGACCCCATTTCCTAATAAAAGTTGAATAGAAATAATTGAATTACCCCAAAAGGAGGGAGGCAATATGGCTTAGAGCGTGTGAGGAAGTTCAGGTTGTTTAGCACCTTTGATCAACTTGAGTAAAGGTTGTGAGAGTTGGTTTTAAAACATTGAGTCCGTAGATACATCAATTCGAAGGGAGACTTATTTTGAAAATATAAATCACAAATAGGAGTTCAGTAAGGGCCACCTATACAAATTCTGCCTCCCGGAAAAATCACGTTTGTTGGTACGCGCTTTTCACGAAATTTGACATGTTCACAAAAGCCATTACACAAACGCATATTAACAGAACCATAATAATTTATACAGTAATGTGCTTGCATTGTGGGTTTACTCCAATCGAATACGGAGATGAACAATTTTCGTCACTGTCGCTTGTCTCGGTACGACGCAAGGTAGTTGGATGACAGAGAAAATTTAATGTGATACGTTCATATGACTTTGTCTACCCTCTAACTTTATTACTGGGTGTACAAGCTATTCTTACTAAAGCTTATTTTTCTATCTACTACATTTTAATCCAAATAAACCTTTCTAAATAATACATTATAGATGCAAAGAGAACAGCCACGTTCAAATGTTTAAGAACTGGACGCCATATGCTGGCCTTATAATTCCATACTCTTTCCATGACATCGCGAGAAACAACTGAAAATCGATGAGACTAAAAGAATGACAAGTATCGAACAATTCGAACCTTTAATAACGGATATATCAGAAACGGCTTATGTTAAGAAAAGGTTTATGCAAATTAAATTGTGTGTTTTAAAGAGATCTACATTTTTCATGTGGTACGTTTTCATCTATCGCTTAACGGTTACCAGTTATACAGGATTATATAAAATTTCTTCCAAATGAAGAGGATTTCAAGGCTATTCCCAGAAAATTCAGGATATGCATTTTATTTGCCATGTAAATATAAATGGCAATGTTAATGTATAGTATTTTAATCGAAATCGTTAGAGCCATTTTAACAGATCAAACATTGTTTTAAAACGTTCTATGTAAATGGTAGTTCGGGTGGGGGATTTTCTTGAAATTCTTCGTTCGCATCTTTGAAAGGTACTGAACCTAAATACCATGTGTGGTATTTATCAAACTTTTCGTTTTTGTGTTATGCTGTTCACAGACACACACACACACACACACACACACTCACACGACCTTTTACTTAAAATGGGACCTCAAAGCATGTATTTCCGGTGAAATCTCGGTTTCGAATTTTTGGGTGGAATGCAATACTTTCTCTATCTACTATGTATGTGGTAGAGAAAGTAAAACGTTTCGGTCGATTGGAGCACACGGTCAGTAAAATTAGAGCTCTCGATGCCATTGCTTTGATTCAGCATTTCTAGCAGATGCACTAGTATTGCCGTCAGCAAAGTGTGAGCTGTAATGAGAATGGTTTCCTATATCGCGTCTCGCGCTTAAAAAACAGTGTAGGTTAAATGGAGTGTAATGTTGCCACATGCACAATACGTACGCTCGCAAATTTGCGGCCCAACTGCGGTCGATCTACCGGTTAATGTCATCTCGTGAATGATACATCACTAGATTCCGGAAGTTAGACAAATTCCTTTTCTATTTCGATGGATATAATAAAGAATTAAATAGAGATAAGCATATTTCCATACATATAGGTACGGCAGGGCCAGTTTTTATTTTGCCTTTTTTGCCAGCTTTGGATCTTTATGGCTTTTTGCTGTGATCATTTACATATTTTAATAAGCACATAAAGAATTTAAATTAATGAATGTGAAAAAATGTTACACAAATAATGAAATGACACTTTCACATCACAAAAATTTTCATTGAGGATCTTGTTCCCTATAAATGCCTTTATTTGTTTTCAAACAGTCAAAAACTTACCTCCTCAAACGATTCAGTTAAGCTCTTTAAGCTCAATTAAGCACAACCTATGAAAGGAATGGATGCTCCCTACATCAAAAAGGCAACTATAGCCTTGAAAGTTCTCTTCGCAAAAACGTTCTATCTCACATGTCTAGCCCATGGGTTTGCACAGAATCGCCGAAGGATTAAGAAGTTTGTATTCTCTTGTGGGTAAGTTGGTTTCCAACACCAAGAAGGTCTTTCTGAAATCATCCTCCCGAATATGAGATTTTAAGGAGGTGGCACCAGAGCTCACTTTACCACCACAGCCAGTTCTCACCAGATGGGGAACCTAGATCTCTGCAGCCACATATTACAGCAACAATTTGGGCAAGATACTTGAGGCATTTGATGCTCTATCAGAAGACGAAGCTGTTTCAGTTCGCGAGGTTGTTGTAAAATGAAGAACTCAACAAGGTTGGCGTTTATAGCAGCACGTTATAGTGTGCTACCGGAAGCAATCTTGAAGTTGGAGAAAAATGATGACACAGTAGTGATATTTGAATATGGAATTAATCACTGCTGCATGTACCAGGGGAGAAAGGAAACAAATGTAATTAAATAAATGTTACGCCTGTTAATGTGAACCTGGAAAACTTTAAGAATCTTTGTGATGTTCCTGTAAATGAAAGGTATGTTGTAACTGATGGGTCCTTCTGAAATAGCTCGTTTTTTAATATACTCCTCTCACTTCAGTAGCATAAGTGTGCTCTTTTTCCATGGTGAAAAACGTTCTCTCTGACAGGCGGCTAATTATGGCAGTTGATACCTTAAAAACACCATGATGTTGATTTTTAATCAAGTAAAGAAAGACTAAGCACTTTATGTGATAGATAAATTATTAACTTTTTAGACAGCTACTTTCATTAATAAAGCATGAGATTACCCTCTGTTTTCACTTTTAATAAATGACATTTTAATAATATTACTGCTTATTTCGGTATTTTAAGTGCCTTTTTACCTGCCTATTTTAACCAAAGTAAATGCAAGAACTTCCGGATTCTACATCACCAAATAGTGAAATATCTGCGTGTTATTTAAGACAATTGTGACATTTAATTTTCACATGTACTTTGTCTCCACTTTGTATTTTAAGTACTTCCAAATACAATTTTACTGCCATAAAAATATATGTTCTCAAATAAATATGGAGGAATAAAATGATAAAACCTATATTTGGTAGGGTATCATCACTCTTTAACCTTGGAAAAATTACACTCAACGTGGGTAGAATGTTTTCACACAGCAAATAATGAATGACGCCCCACACTCCGCTTTGCACTATTCAATTATATTGCGTTAAACTAGCGTGTTTTTATTTCCCCATCTTCTCTGCATTATTTTTAGGGGTCCTTAGAAGTCCTTTCATTCGTTCCTTTTGTACACTATACACTACTGTTTCTGAACACCCGGGGAGCCTTAGCTGTTTCTTTCACTGTCTTACTAACATTCATTTTACTTGAATATTCTAACACATTCATTATTACTCTTCTTGATTCATCAACACTTCGTCTCTTCCTAGCTTCTTCCTCCATAACTATAAATATTTACGTAAAATGTTAAACAAATAACCTACATATCACTTCACACTTTAAACGTACACTGACTGATGTTAACCGTTGCTGAGTTCTACGTCGCACCTGACCTGTTAGTTGAATAGATGGATGATTTTTGTTTGTCATAGACTACGAATGCAAGGAGTTACAGGATTCCAGCTTCTTTCAAAAACTTTCTCTAACCCTTCTCAATATTTCCTCTCGCTTTGTCCCCGCTGCAAACCCAGTAACAAAAAATTTCCCAAATGCAACATTCTAGCTTTTAGTTTATTAGTTACTGCGTGATAAGCACAAAAACAGTAATATCGGATTTTTACTGAAAAACTCATACTCTTTAGAAATTTGTTACCACAAAAATCTATAAGGACTCTAAAAATTATATAATCTGATAACAATATTCTGCATAGGATAATGAGTTTAAAGCTTAA
This sequence comes from Deroplatys truncata, assembly GCA_030765065.1. NCBI lineage: Eukaryota > Metazoa > Arthropoda > Insecta > Mantodea > Mantidae > Deroplatys > Deroplatys truncata. Next base: position 205,672,479 of record CM060983.1, read on the forward strand.
ATGCACAAAAAATTAAATATTTGCAGCATGTCATTACTTATTAGCAACTTGGTGCGAGAGTAGAAGAAGACGAAGCTAATGGCAACATGTATGTATGTAGAGACAGAGATATCTCATTTACCGCCATACTGTCTTTTAAGGTTGAGACAAGCTATAATGTTCAATTCGTACATAGCAGTCTAATATTTTTATTTGCTGATAATACCTGCTTAGCAACCATTTTAGGTACTTGATGTCCGTGTAGTGATTCAGTTATATCTTAAGTTGGCAGTGATGTCGGAATAGTTAATTAAAACTCAAAATAAAGAAGTATTTTTAAGAAATAAATGACAGAAGTCAGGTTAATAACGTTAGCTGTTTTAAGTATAGGAAATGAAATGTGTCGTAAACTCAGTTATAGAGATCAGTAGAAAGTTTGTGCGAAAGGCAAGGATTTTCACACCCATACGAAATTGGGAGCCCGGACCCAGAATCTGAAACGGATCCCTTCCTTTTATACTTTTAGACAGCGAAAGAGGTTGGTTGCCTTCACATTTTTTATTGCGCCCAACTGTTTGCCATGAACCAATGACAAGATTTCACTTTAAAAAATACTGCACATAGTAATAATCAAACAAATCAAAACTACAGCGTAATTGCATCAATTTTTACCTTTCAATGGACAACGATAGTTCTATAAATGACAATGAAGTTTATTTTATTAAATAATTCCCTTCTTCTTTCAAAAACTGTCTCCAACCCTCGTGAAAATTTCCTCTCGCTTGTCCCCCTTGTAAACCCAATAACAACGCTGTCTGACATTTCTACTGCATAGGTATATAGTTTTCCGAAAATATTTATTTAAAAAATTATAATTCTCGTCTTATTAACTAAGAATTATAATTTAAACTTAAAACTTACAACAGTATACATAAAAACGAATTGGATCTAGCATTGTATCCACTGATCATTGAGTACCGACTATGTAATGTAGGTGTGCCTCTTTTAGGATTATTTTACAAATTTAAGAAGTCTACAAAAAAAAGCCAGTTAGCCTTAGACCTTTTCTTGTTTTAATTTACATTACATGGATCTTGTAAAACCAGAAAACTTAGAATTACTGTAGAAATGAAAATTCATTATTGAAAATTAGTGATGTAAAATTGTAAAGCAAATGTAACTAATAGTAACAGTTGTAATACTCCTAGATCATTAAAGCCCTTTTAAAATAGATAATGGAAAAGACCAAAGATAAAAATCAGTACAAAATATCATGGCAAAGACAAGAGATAAGGATGAATCTAAAAATCATAGCAAAAGCCTGAGATAAAGATCAATATAAAAATCATAGGGAAAATTAGAAATAAATACGAATATATAAAACTAAACCGAGAAGTATGAAACACCTACTATTATGATGACTAAATCCGCATATGGAACTTTACCCTTGACACAAAATTAAAAATCCTATCTACCGCTTGCTTATCATCCGCTAAGACCTCTGCAAGACTGCCGGCAGCTGCAGAGTGTCTCGAAGATGTGTTAGAGCAATTCACTCTAACAACACGTGAGGACCGTCAGACATTCACTACAAAGCGTACAAATAGGAGCAGGAGCACCCTTAAAAAGATGACTGTGCGTAAAATTGCAGTGGCCAATATGAAACCGAGCCAAAATCACCTTCTCACGAGATACGGGATAGGAAGTTATCCTGTTTATTGGAATGTGCTTCACTACTCTAAGCTTATTTCCGCGGATAGCTAACCACTCCTCGCACCAGCACGACAGCACCGCTCTCCGCACAACAAGCCTGAAGTCTTCCGACGTTACCCGAGATATTGCAACACTGAGTTCTGTGGTTGCCGCCTTAGCTGCCAAATCAGCAAGTACATTTCCAGGCAAGCCAACGTGACCAGGTATCCAAGTACACTCCACATTAACGCCAGAAGCGTATAAAACATGGAGGGCGTACTGGATTCACTGAACAATGGAGTGGTGGTTGTACAGCTCACGATGGTTCTGAAGTGTACTAGGGAATCATTCAAAATGAGACAGTCTCCCAATTTTCGACGATGAATATACAAAATGGCTCGGTATATGGCATACAGCTCTGCACTATAAATGGATGTGCTATCATGAAAACTGAATGTACAGGGTTCGGTTTGAAGTGATAAGATCCGCGAGTACAATAATAATCACAGCCAGAATAAAAGTTTAAGACTAATCCGCTAATAAAACAAAATAAGAAGGAGATAAAAGAGAATATTAAAGATTAAGAAAAGGGGGCAGTAAACATTATTACGAATGAAATAAAATAAAGTAGAGACACGAATAAATAAATCAGAATGTGAAAGGAAACGCAGGAAAAGAAAAGACACAAGGAAATCGGCCAGAGGGCAAAACACTTTAATAAATACAGGAAAGGCGACCAGGAGAAACAGTTAGGTTCTATTGAAATCGTCGGGGAGTCGCCGGAAAGCGAAACAATGAAACGGGTGTGCTAGGCACTCATGCGGACAGAAAATCAAATCAGCCGTTAATAATATGAAACAGAAGAGACGCTCGCGAAGCACTCGGTTGCTGAAGTTTGACCAATGGTAGGAGAAACGCAAAGTAACTAAATAGCCAATAAGGAATAATAAAAGTCACGTGAATAGTAACGCAAGGGAATGAAACTAGAAAAGAGGCGTGAAATAGATTTTTGTCTAGAAGCAGGAGCGAGTTTTCGACACGCAAAACATGGAACACTTTGTGTCGTGAACGGCTAGAGAGAGGATGTAAAAACTTTGTATCGTGTAGAGCAAGGGAGGGAAGATGAAATATCTCGTGTAGTAAAGGATAGGGAAAACAGGCAACGTGTAACAGTTTATATTATCACAAGGGAAAGAGATATACGATAGGAAATCATCATAGTAGAACAGTGAGAGATAGGGTAGCTAGGAATGACAAAAGTCATATTGTGTATAACTAAGAAAGAGAATAAAATCCAGGGTAGATGCACGGAAACTGTAACGGGAAAACAGATAGGAACGCATCTTGTGTAAAGGGTCTTCAGTACGACAAGTGTGGATCTTTAGAATAAATAGGCCACTGAGAGGAGTTGTGAGTATAATTCATCTCCCATCCACACAATCCCTGAGATTAGAATCTCACAATCACTTATCCTCTACCTGAGTAGCCGGCAATAATCTATCCGTACCCGAAACCCTAAGCCAAGTTCCTACACAGCAGAAAACGTTCCTTATTTTCCAAACCCCGCTACAGGTTCCATTAACATACGCACATCCGACATCGTTGGTGCACTTAGATCCATCGGTGTAGATCAAAATTAGGTCACTGTAACCGCAAAGAAATTCTAAAAAACAGATGCGGATACTAAACGCAGGCATCGTAGACTTCCGGTATTTCGTCATCCCAAGATCTAGGTAAGATGTCGCACGTAACGAAGGGGGGAACGCCCTCTACCCTTAGGAAACATGCTAGGCATTTCAATTTCATACTTTCCAAGAAGATCCCGGAAACGAACACCTGCAGGCCTTGGATTCCTATAACGTTCGTCCAGCGCGGTTAGAAAAAAGAAGTGAATGTTGGATGTTTTGGCATACATTTAAGCGCACAGCCATAATTTTCTAAGAGGACATCACACCGTAATTGAACTGTTGAAGTCCTACAAAATGACTTTCTAGTTTAAAATATTTGATGTGTTACATTCACATGACTTTCTCTGCCTATTTCTTCATAGTGGAAATACAATCTATTCTTACCAAAACTTACTTTTATATCTACGATATTTAATCCAAATAAACCTTTGCAAACATAGCTACATTACACATGTTTGAGAACTGGAGCTATACGCCTTCAAATTCCATAGTGTTTCCATGCTATCGCGAGGAAAACTGAAAATCGATGGGGCTTAAAAAGAATAAGTATCGAGCAATTCGAACCTTTAATAGCGGATATCTCAGAAACGGTTTATGCCACAAAAAATAATTTTAAATAAATTGCGTGTTTTAAAGAGATCTACATTTTTGTGTGATACGTATTCGTCTATCGCTTAACGTTTTTCAGTTATATATTATACAAAATTCCTTCCGAATGAAGTGGACTTCCTAGGCTATTTCCAGAAAATTCGGAATATACATTTTATTTGTCATGTAAATATCTTTCATATACGATGTTTTAACCAAATCGTTTCAGCCATTTTTTAAAAAATCAAAATTTTCGTAAAATATTCCATGAATAGGGTAGTTGGGATGGGTTTTTTTCCTTGAAAATCTTCGTATCGCATCTTTGGAAGATACTAAACTCAAATATCAAGTTTGGTATTTATCCAACTTTTCGTTTTTCAGACACACATACGGACATGGTTCCAAAAATTCTTTATTTGAATTCATGGCGCCTCAAAACATGTGTGTACGGTGAAATCTCGACATCCCTACTTACTACACTTAGTAGAGAAAGTAAAAATTAAACTAAACCTACTGATTGTTTTGAATAAGACATTCATGTTTTTTTCTCCCGGGTTGAATTTGCCAATAACTTAAGAAAAGTTTAACTTTTCTTGCCAATTCGTTTATTACGGTTAAAATTGCCAAATGGTTCAGACGGTTTTGGCCAGTTGTTCTTCTCTTCAATGTTTTGAGAGAGTTGGCCAGCGTACTGAAGGAACTCTCTGAAATAGATGCTATTAATGGAATTGTGCAAAAAAGCTTGATTCCGGTTCACGTATTACTAAAAACTAGCTTGAAGGTTTTCCCATAGATGAAAATGAAAAGCTTAAGTGGGTCCTTTTCTGAATCAAACACGTTTTCGTCATTCAAGCCTTCTGCATCTTCAAAATCTTGGAAACATGAGATATGATTATCATTTTGAATTGATCGCTATAAAAGTGCATTAAAGTCAACATTAGTGAAAAAGATCACACATCAATTCAGAAACGCCAAATTTAATCTTCAAGTTTGCTATGGCGAAATCCAAAATAGGAAAAATTACAGAATACTCGAATTTATTTGTTGCTTCTAGTTGATGTTCTTCTTTAAGCTTGTTTTTATTGGTGTTTGTTAACCAACCATGTCGAATCCTAGTAACGAAGTGAGATTGTCAACTCTTGAGGAGCTCGTTTTTTATTCCTTCAAAATAATTTTCCATTAATCTTGTAAGTTTTATCAAGTAAATCTTTAATGAGGTTGGTCTCAGAATTCAAGTAAGTCCCTTTATTCTGAATGATATTTTTCTGCTCAACGACAGACAGAACTTTGTGCCAAAAAGATGACATGGAAATACTCTTTGACGACTGAAAGTACTTCCTGAGTGCCGAAACGATGTTTTGAGTTAAGGAGTCAAAGTACCAACAATGACCTCTAGAAGCAGATCTAGAACTTTGAGAATCGAAGAATGGTGCTTTACTACTGGAGGAACAGCTGCAAGCAGCTTTCATTCCTACTGGCCTCAGAAACGCTTTACAGAGATAAAAGGACGTGTTGTTGCAACAATTCTCAGCGACCAGGGCTGCTAAAAAACAAGGAATATACAAATCTTCAAGGTTTTCAAAAAAAGTCAGTACATCATAATTCAGTTTGACAGTTTGAATCTGTTATAAGCAGTACGTTCGCAGGAGAAAAACATCTTATGTGTTACACTTACATGACTTTCTCTACTATTGTACAATCTATTTTTACAAACGTTTATTCTCCATTTACTTCACTTTAATCGAGATAAACATTTCCAGAAATAATTGTTGCTAATTTTCTTGTAGGTGCAAGAAGAATATGGTAGGTTTTAAGCGATAGTCAAATATTTGAAGAGCTAATAGCTATGTGGAGCATTCCATTCTCTTTGATGTCCAGGACATAAAAAAATTAAATAAAAAAAACGAATAACAATTTTTATTTGAGAAAAAGTATAAGTATTGGGAAATTTAAACAAATTACCAGTATATTTCTCGGAGATGGTTCACTCCACAAAAAATGTATATGACATAAATTCTGTTTTAATGAGATTTACATTTTTTGTGTAGAAAAATTTTGTCTATCACTTATGGTTTACCAGTTATGCAAAAGCCATTCAGAAAGAAGAAAACTTTTGGGGAGATTCCCAGAAAATTCAAGATAAAGATTTCATTTGTCATGAAAATATCTTAAATATATGATATTTTAATCAAAATTGTTACAGCCATTTTTGAGAAAATCAAAATTTTTCAAAACTTTTCCATGTGAAGGGTACTCTGTGGTGAGGGGATTTTCTTGAAAACCTTCGTGTTGCATCTTTGAAAGGTACTGAACCTAAATACTAATGTATATACTGAAGCTTTCACGGCCGGCGTCATAACTAATAAATGAATTACAACTATCGGGGCTTGTAGGCCTGGTCTAGAAGGCATCGTGGATACCGACGTTTCGCCAAGTACAGCGCTTGGCGAAACGTCGGTATCCACGATGCTTTCTAGACCACGGCCTACAAGCCCGGATAGTTGTAATTCATCTAAATACTAAGTTTGGTATTTATTCGACTTTTCGTTTTTGAGTTATGCTGTTCACACACACGGATCTTTTGCTTTTTTTTTATTCAACAGGCCTCAAAACATGTATTTTCGGTGTAATCTCAGTATCGAATTTTTGGGTGAAATGCAATGCTTCCTCTACTTACTATACGTGGTAGAGAAAGTAAAAAATGGCAAACACTTCCCCCCCACTTTTCACACGTATTCTGGATTGTAATCCACAAATATATCCCTGCATGTTCGAGTTGTAGTGATAACCCTGTTCAGGGCAATCTGAAAGCGACACTTTAAGAGTTTCTAAGGTCGACAGTATTGCCTATTTTCGTACTACAGTTCTTAAATTCAATACATCTAACATAAATTTCAAATGACTTTATTTCTTTACTTTGAAAAACACAACACAGAATGAGAGCATTTTGTTTTTAGTGATTGATATCAGGCGTCGCATCAACAGTAATTTATACTATAAAAATTGCCTTTTCTCTTTGATTCAAGATGGTTTCCAAAGTTTTTCACCGCATGTGGAAATAAATTACTTTTGAAAGCTCAATGATAGATTGAGCTAGGCCTCCCATGCTTTCGTCTTTCAGTTGGTTTTCTTCTACCTTGACCAGATGTTTCACGAGCTACGTCATCAGATTTGCCAATCAGTTCATTGCCTGTAGACTTTTATTTTTAATGGAAGAAAAAGAATTACAGCATATTAAATAACTAGGCTAAATTAAAACAAAATTCCGGGGCAGGCGCCTGGTCACTGCATAGTTCTAGCCTGGGATCTGGAAACCACAGTGGGGCCATGGCATACTTATATCCCATTGCAAAAAGTCTATATTTGTATCTTCCACCAACTTCTTGTATTTTGTGTAACGTATTTGTATAATACTTATAATTTTGTATCCGGACGCGCTTGGAAGCATTCATAATTATTTTACAGTACAGCAAACCGTTGTACAAATAAGAAATACCTAATAATAGTTTAGGAGCTGACTGCGAAAAAAAATGCAAATGGCTACGCAGGTTTCAGCAAAACAAAAGCTTCAAACCAGCCGTGATAAGGTCCAAAGCTGGTGATAAATGACTAGCATTGTAGCCAACACTAGTTTTGAATCAGCTAAGAGTGGAATAGCTATCTAAGGAATAAAACTGTGTCGTACAACTAGCCACCTCATTTATACTCTAGATAGGATATTCCAAACTATTCCGGAGTATAATCTGAGGTGGTACATTCATATTTTGGACCACAGTACGAGGTACATTCATGGACGTTTCATTATCAGCCAATTTTTCGCGTGGAGAATACTACATAATGCAAAGCTTGTACACACTACAGTAAAAATATATTAATATTTATCGCAGTTTGTCTCCGCAGTTATTTAATATATACATAGATGATATACCCGAAAATTAAAAGAATAAATGCCACTTGGAATAAAATTAAATACAAACGACACTCTAAATACACTACTCTTTGCGGATGACATGATGCTAATTCAAGACAGTGAAAATAAGTTTAGTATTTATAAATTACAAAAACTGACTCAAGGTTACAGTCTAAAAATTTCGGACGAGGAATCAAAGGTAATGGCATTCAGAGGAGCGCAAATAAGATCTAAGATAATTTTAAATAATAAAGTGTTAGAACAAGTTGGAAGTGTTAACTATCTGGGCTGCAATATAACATATAAAACAAATAGCGAAGAAATAAAGAATAAAGTAAGTTCCAACGCCTTTCTGGAATAATAGCAAACACTTTGAAAAGGAAAACTCGAAGAGAAGTAAATTTAAAATTTTACAAGACAATGGCAGTTCCCATTTTACTGTATGGTTCGGAGACATGGACTACAAAATATAGGGATTGGAATAAAATTCAAGCTGCAGAAATGAAATATCTCCGAACGGTGAAAGGGTGTTCAAGATTAGACCGAATTAGAAATAAGGACATAAGAGAAGAATTAAGTATATTTTCACTAAATAACAGAATATTAACAAACAGAGAAAATTGGAAAAATCATGTACAAAGAATGAATAATACCCGCATTCCATTTCAAACATATATGTACAAACCACCAGGTTATAGAAACATTGGAAGACCGAGATGTAAGGAAATATGAGGCCGGAACGGGAGACATCTCTTAAACCGTGAAGTGTTGATATTTATCGCGTGCTTTTCTTCGGTAAAAGTCGAATAACTGGCGTCATTATAGTTATGAATGAAAAATATTGTAAATAATGATAATAAAATTCTATATTTTAATAGCAGTGCTCATTACTTTAAAAGGAAAAGCTAAGGACTATATAACAAAATTGCAAGATGGGAAATTTTGCATGAATGTTCACACTAGGCATCTGAAGTAATGCTTCTGAATCTCACTAAAAGGGCAAAAAGACTATAATATTTGAATCGTACTTGATTTTCTTCTGAGAGACATTTTGTAAGTAGTTTCTGCATATATCGAAATGTTTATATGAGAACTATTAAAGCCCTCCTTTTCTTTGAAAAAATAATCAAAGGATTTTTATGCGTACAATATCTCGAAATGCAGAAAATAGCCAGGGAGCAACTACAGAAGATTATATTTGGTTCATCATGGCAGACAGCTTCATTTCCATAGGGTCACTACTTCAGAATGTTACTTGTGCTATTGTTCTCGGATACAACACTAACAAGTTATCATTACTTATCAGAAGCCTCTGTCCAAACGTTCCAACCTAGGCATCGACCTCATAAATAATCCTCGTGCATGGAGCAAATAATTTTAAAAAACAAAGTGTCCCATTATTTCCCAAATTTCAGTCTGCGCATATAAGGTGATCTGACGCACATCTTGAAAAATGAGTATAAAGAACAGCTGCAATGGAAACAGAGCTCAAACTACATTTATTTATTCTGTATATTATTTTCTAGATAATAAATTTGAAACAGACAGGCATGAACCCATTTTAATGTTTATGACTTTGAATTATACAAAAAAATATGTTTGACAATATCCGCTACCCATGGTGGCTGACACGAGAAAAAGAAGTGGGTGTTATGGCTTTTGTAAAACATGCACTATAAAGAGTGCGAATAGTTTTACAAGTCAACAAACTATAAGCAGAACATCGCTTATAAAACTTGCACCACAAAGAGTGCGAATAATTTTACAAGTGAAAAAACTGTGAGCAGAACATCATTTGTGAAACATGCACTACAAAGAGTGCGAATAGTTTTTCAAGTCAACAAACTGTGGGCAGAACATCATTTGTGAAACATACACTACAAAGAGTGCGAATAGTTTTACAAGTCAACAAGCTGTGAGCAGAACATCATTTGTGAAACATACACTACAAAGAGTGCGAATAATTTTACAAGTCATCAAACTGTGAGCAGAACATCATTTGTGAAACATACACTACAAAGAGTGCGAATAGTTTTACAAGTCAACAAGCTGTGAGTAGCACATTATTTGTGAAACATACACTACAAAGAGTGCGAATAATTTTACAAGTCATCAAACTGTGAGCAGAACATCATTTGTGAAACATACACTACAAAGAGTGCGAATAGTTTTACAAGTCAACAAGCTGTGAGTAGCACATTATTTGTGAAACATACACTACAAAGAGTGCGAATAATTTTACAAGTCATCAAACTGTGAGCAGAACATCATTTGTGAAACATACACTACAAAGAGTGCGAATAGTTTTACAAGTCAACAAGCTGTGAGTAGCACATTATTTGTGAAACATACACTACAACGGGTGCGAATAGTTTTCCAAGTCAAAAAACGGTGAGCAGAACATTACTTTGTGAAACATACACTACAAAAAGTGTCAATAGTTTTACAAGTCAACAAACTGTGAGCAGAACATTACTTTGTGAAACATGCACTACAAAAAGCGTCAATAGTTTTACAAGTCAACAAACTGTGAGCAGAACATTACTTTGTGAAACATACACTACAAAGAGTACAAATAGTTTTACAAGTCAACAAACTGTGAGCAGTACATGATTTGTGAAACATACACTACAAAGAGTGTCAATAGTTATACAAGTCAACAAACTGTGAGCATATTACTTTGTGAAACATACATTACAAAGAGTGCGAATAATTTTACAAGTCAACAAACTGTGAGCAGAACATCATTTCTGAAAGATATACTACAAAGAGTGCGAATGGTTTTACAAGTCAACAAGCTGTGAGCAGAACATCATTTGTGAAACATACACTGCAAAGATTGCGAATAGTTTTTCAAGTCAACAAGCTGTGAACAGAACATTACTTTGTGTAACATACACTACAAGGGGTGTCAATAGTTTTATAAGTCAAAAAACTGTGAGAGAACGTTACTTTGTGAAATATATACTACAAAGAGTGCGAATATTTTTACAAGTCATCAAGCTGTGAGCAGAACATCATTTGTGAAACATACACTGCAAAGATTGCGAATAGTTTTACAAGTCAACAAGCTGTGAACAGAACATTACTTTGTGTAACATACACTACAAGGGGTGTCAATAGTTTTATAAGTCAATAAACTGTAAGAGAACGTTACTTTGTGAAATATATACTACAAAGAGTGCGAATATTTTTATAAGTCAACAAACTGTGAGCGGAACATCATTTGTGAAACATGCATTACAGAGAATGCGAATAGGTTTACAGGTCCACAAGCGGTGAGCAAAACATTACTTTGGGAAATATACACTACAATTACAAGAAAAACAATGATTTTTTATATACGGAGGCTCTGTAACTACTGTGGTTCTTAGCGTCCCATTCTATATTGGGCGGGGAAGACGGGAAATTTTGCTCAGAGGTCTCTTTATCAGGCTAGAGGTTCTTTTACGTACCGTAAATCTACTACACTTGACCACCGGCTTTATTTCCCTTCCGAAGGAAACCATGCTAGGGACTTTTACGCCCGAAAAATTCAATCACCCTCCACTGGGTTTGAATCCGCGACCTCGGGAACTAGAGGTTAACATGGTACCCCGAACCAAGGAGGACGAGTTTTACAAACCAACAAACTGTGAGGCAGAACATTATTTTGAACGTTTGGCTTCTTTTCTCGTCTTGTTTTCAAAGTCTTCCATACAAAGAACATTTATATTCATTTACTCTTCAGCTATTTGCAAGCACCTTCTGTAGTAGGTAATTACACTGAATTAGTGGTCTGCGCGGGCTCAGGTTAAGCTCTTGGGCCCAGGTTCGGGCTTAATTTCAAAATGTTTGTCGGCCTCGTACCAGACTCAGGCCTAAAAATAAAGACGAGGTAAAATTAATGTATTGCATTCAGCAAAGCATTTTATTTGTTTTAAACTTCTGTATTTTATCAAAATCATAAGCATACTTTTTAAAAAAAAATAACAATAAGTATTCTACGCAAAGGGAAAATGAAGTCGAAAAAAATTACTTTTATCACAGTTTATGGTCCATGATGTTGCGATGCCCAGAATAGCACAATTATCGCAGCATACAAAATCCATCCCAGTAGTAGCAATAGTAATAGTAAATAAATGCGCGCTTCGGCCAGTTGCGAATAACTTTCCGCCTCCCTCCTCCATTCTCACCACGGAGTGAAGTAATAGGGGTGTTAATTAGGCAGTATGCCATCCATGCCACTTACTACATGTGGATTCCATGACCTGAGTGCATCCCATGGAAACAAATGCCCCTAGGAAACAAATATCATGTCTGTACCAGAAACGAACCAGAGTCCCTTCGCACCCCAGGTAGCAGCGCTTCATGGAATAATAATAATATTAATAATAATAATAATAATAATAATAATTGTTGTTGTTGTGGTAGTGGAGGTGGTCTTCTGTTGGAACGTAGACGCTCTAGTTGCGTGTCTGCATCTACCACGTCAAACTTCACAAAGGAGAAGAGAATGCCTTTGCCTCAGCTGACCTTGCAGATCTCATTGAGACACGCTGCCAGCGCTTAACCTGATGAGCTCGAGATGCAGAACGGGATCTTAATTGGATGTAAAGGTTACAGCAGTGAAACTCTTGTCTTTAGTAGGCTCCGCAGAGCTCCATAGAGATACGCTCTCAGGAGTTGCCCTGATGAGCTCGGAGATGCAGAATGGGATCGCCAGTTTAGGATTTGGGTGATCCTATGCTCAGGAAGGTTGAAGAGGCAGAATGAATAACTCGAGTTTACATTTTCACTTGAGAGGCATACTTGTGGGATATAGCAGAAGTGATTGAGCGCAGCGCATTGACTGACTCATTTTTTTCGAGTGGAGGAAAAATACTGTTACCTACTAACCCCGGCGCGCTGGGACTCTACCAACGGTATTCAGCCGTTGGTCCTACCCACTAAAAACCTCCACCGTAGAGGATTCAGGTAATTGCAGGTGGACCGGTATTGTACCTGTGGATTCAAGGAGTGAGTGTATTAGGCTAGGTGAAGGTAGAGAGTCAGGACGTAACCACGGCGAAGCCCTGATCATGCCCTGGTGAATTCGGATCAAGGGATTAGGTGAAGTGATAAGTTTTGACTCTGGATGGAAACGGTTGTTTATCCTAGTGATTCTGATATCCTGAAGTATAAGAGGACATAGTCATTCTAGCATTATTGTAAATGTTCTATTTAGTATTTTGGATTACTATCTACTGGGCTGTCCTCCCTCCAGTGGGGGGCATTGTCTTATTCTATGGGCTTCTGCTCAGATTGTTGGGTGCCGTCTTAGCTTATTCTCTGGCCCTCTTGTGGTCAGTTCTCACTGCCTACCTGCGCATCTTCTCTCGGTAGCTGCAGCAAACTAAGGCTAAGGCAATTAATTAGTATTTGCATTTCTATAAGTTAGTCAATTGTGAATAAGTGTTTGGCGTCGCTATAGCTGCGCCGGTGTCTTAGGATTAGTATTTTATGTTAGTAGTAATAATAGGTCAATCCATGCCCCTTAGTCGTTTCCAATGTCATGTCTCTCCTACACCCAAGGCCCTCTTGACTCAGATAGCAAGGATGTCGAGGAATACCAAATGTCACATAATGCAACCATAGTCATGGGTAATATTTTACGGAAATCTTACTAAAGTATTGAGGTAAAGCACTCCTTTCTAAGGCGTTGAGGTATTCTTGTATGTTAATTTCGGTTTTCCCATGCCCAAGGTTCTGTGAAATAGCGGCAGCGGTCTTTTATGTTAGTTTTCATTAGTTTCATATGACGACGTTACAGACAGACGAGGACTTCATTTCGAATTCCTGCACAGAGAGTCGAACGTCAAGTCGTAGAGAGCTGAATTGCGTCGGCCGGGGCTTCATTACGAATGCGGCAGAGAGTTCCGAATTACATAGGAGATTTTACTATAAATACACTATTTGAGGTGTTCTGTGTAAGAAAACTAATGCTTAGATAAAGGTTCAGTGAACCGTTAGTTCCTTTTTACATACCAGTGAATGACATGAGTATAACTAGATTACTTTTGTCAGGGAGAAGAATGGGAGGAAGATACCGCTACCTGTCCGCACTGAAACGTTAGGTTTGTAGTATGGCTTTTTCACCCTGTTTTTTCAATCATCACCTCTCTAAATCCTAATAATCTCAGGAATTCATTGATTAGGTTTTATTAGACACTATCTCATTTGTATCAACAGTTCCAGATTGACTGCATCTGTTCTTTTCCAGTGCTTTACACTGGAATATTAAGTGCGAGGCCGTTTCCTCCTCTACACCACACATCCTGCATCTAGAGTCTTCTGAAAGCACCATCACCTGCAGGTGTTTTTACAACAGCCATGACCAGTCATCAAACCCAGCATGAGCCTCATCTGCTCCCTATTTAATTTAAGGACTACAGTACTCCTTCTAAGGCATGGTTGTCGCGTCATTAAATTTCCATGTATTTTTATCCTGGATATTTTTCCAATATTCTATATGCTGTCTTTGAATCCAGTCTAATAGATTTGCCCTTGCCATTAATTTGGTAATATCAAGACCGGCTCTGGTCCTATAAATGGGGCCTGCGCTCCCATTTTAGCCAGTCGTTTGCACTTTCATTTCCAATTACTCCAGTGAGGCCAGGGATCCATGCTATGGTAATCTACTGCATTCCCCTATCCCCTAGCCTTTCTTGGGCTTCTCGACATTCCCTGACAATCTTTGATCTCATGAAGAATGCTGTTAATGCCCGCAGTGTCACTTGGCTGTCTGAGTATATCCAGATACTACAATTCCTGTAGCACCTGTCCTCACTCTCATCACATAAGCCCTGATGGCATATAATTCTGCCCGGAATACCGTGGTCAAATATCCTACGACACCACCTCTCCAGCTTGGGCTATCTTCCATATATACCAGCTTTTGTTCCATCTTTTGTTTTGGATCCGCCAGTGAACCACACAATGCCCCCGATCAGTGTTGACGATTAACTGTACTTACCAATGCTCTACATTAAATTACATTATTGAAGGACTTAGTAAAGCAGAGAGACGGATCCATAAAGTATCCTGGCATTTCTGCAACTGGGTTCATCCGCACGTCATCTAATATTCTGGTATGCCGTCTCAGATATCCTGTAGGTTTGCAGTTGCTCCCAGTCTTTAATCTATATGCTCCAGCCATTCCCTTCATTTTAACCCATAGGTGCAACGGAGGCAATCTAAACATAGTTTCTATTCCGGCTGTAGGTATGCTGTCAATTCCCCGGGTATGACTAGACAGGGTAATCTCTGTACCTTCCCCAGTTCCTTGACAGTCCTTACCTATTCAGACTTTTGTCACCAGACGAGTGACCCATGACTATCTATGGGCCTCACTACGGTGACATAAATCCAGTGTGTGCATCTGGGACTTAAACCCCAGCGTCTACCACAGGTTATTTTGGTATTCATTAGCGCTGCTTTAGCTTTGGTGCATGTTGCTTTAAGGTGAGGATTCCAAGTGAGTCCAGAATCTAGTGTTAATCCTAGATACCTCACCTGTTTTTTCATCGGCATTATTTCGCCAAATAATTTAAGCTCCCAGTATGTTTCTGGGATGCGTTTCTTTGTAAATGGTACCACCAGTCTTTTTGGGATTGACACCAAGTTGTCGTTTTTGATACCATCTCTGTAGAATGTTTAAAGCACGCTGTGGTAGTATTTTAACGGTGTTTTCCTATTTTCCAAGGATCAGGATGACCGAGTCATCTGTACATCTTATCAAATGTAACCCCCTACTATATAACTCCTGAATGACGGCAGCCCAATTTCGCGGCTTTTTAGCATAGTCTCAATCCATCTATATAGAGTAAGATCTACTCCATGCCTTCCTGTAACTTTATACATAACTTCAAATGTCGTATTGCTAAAAGCCTCTTCTATATCTTAAATATTCCTAGAGTAATCCTTCGGAAATATAATACGCTTTCTACCTTTCCAACCAAGAGATGAAAGGCTGTCTCGCATGACTTTCCTTTCTGATAGGCATGTTGGTTTGGGTGTAGTGGGACATTGTTAACCTCACCTCCCTTATATGCATATCAAACAGATTTTTCTAACATCTTTAATCGAAAATATCTTAGACTAATTGGTCTTACATCTTTGGTCGTGGTATGATTAAGTTTCCCCGGCTTTAGGATCGCCGCCACGCGCTTGGGATATGCCCTGTGGCCAGACTTGCTGTAAAGAGTCTGTACAAGTGTCGGATTAGTTCAATCTCCGCTGGCTACAGTAGAACTGAAAATATTCCGTCCGGACCCGGCGACTTGTACAATTTAAGGGACCCCAAAGCGCACAGGAATTTCTGAAAATGAACACACTGCCTAGATACTTTCCAATCTTCCTGCCTGGTGTCAGAAGACATCACTTTGGCATGCGCATAGATTGATCTATATTCTCTATTACAGTGCATTGTGGAAAATGAGCATCGAGGAGCACCTTCAGCGTATCATGTGCTGCTCTGGTGTATTCCCCATTTTAATTTTGTATAGTACCTCCTGGATTTGTTAGCGCCTTAGTGAGGACCTTTTGGAGGCTCGCTCTTGCAGGAATCTCCTCTCCAAAATGCTTTCCAGGAAGTTGATTTGGCATTTTTAATTCCCCTATTGTATTCACTCTAGGAATTCTGATATTCTACTCATTGTCTTGATATTTTGCTTTGTTAAACAGTCTTCTTACCTGTATTCATTTCTCTTCCAGAGTGTCGTTCCGCCAGGACATATTCCTATTGGTAGTTAGTTTTCCTTTTAATAGGACAATTATCTAGATACGCGCTCATTATAGCTGTCCCAAGCTGATCAGCTACATCCTCTATATCTACTGAGTACCACTAATGAGTTAAATGAGTCAAGGGTTCAGAGAGTTTGGAACTTGTTTGTTTAGGATAAGAAAATACGAGAAGAGAAAATCTGATATGTTACATTCACATGACTTCTCTATCGTGTATAATTTATTAATGGTTATAAAAACTATTCTTACGAAAGCTTCTTTTCTATATGCTTCATTGTAATAGAGATAAACCTTTGCAGAAGTACTGTATTACACATTTCGTTATAGATACAGACAGACAGTGACAGTCAGATGTTTAAAAGCTAGACGCTATGTACCGACCTTAAATTCAATACAGTTTCCATGCAATCTCCAGAAACAGGTGGACAGGGCGTTGGTATTTATCAGACTTAAAATTCCATGCTCTTTCCATGACATCGCGAGAAATAAATTGAGAGGACTTTAAAAGAATGGCTAAGTAATGAACAATTCGCACCATTAAAAACGGATGCCTTAGAAATGGCTTATACCAGAAAAATTATTTGAAATAAATTGTGTATTTTAGAGATATCTACATGTCTTGCTTAGTACGTTTTCGTCTATCTTATAATGTTTACCAGTTATACAGAATGCTTTCCGAATGAAGAAGAGTTCATAGGCTATTTTCAGAAAATTCAACCTCTGCTGCTCCTTGGTTCATTCAAGCCTTTAATCATTAATGGCGGTTGCATATATACCGAATAAAAGGGCAGAGGTACAATAACAGTTGGTTTGCTAAAAGGGTCAATGCTTCCACTTCAGACTATAAAATGCGGATTACATATCTAGGGGCAACTAACTTACCTAGTATAGTC
Organism: Deroplatys truncata; assembly: GCA_030765065.1. Lineage (NCBI taxonomy): Eukaryota > Metazoa > Arthropoda > Insecta > Mantodea > Mantidae > Deroplatys > Deroplatys truncata. The sequence goes on from CM060983.1 coordinate 205,689,992, forward strand.
CGATAAGGGGGGGGGAGTTGGATAAAATACGATAATCTGCTAAACGGAAGTATCGGGCTTTTCTTGTTTTGTATGTAGCGACATCTTTCATCGAACATAGTAACTTCTTTATCATTTATTTATTACCATTTTTAGGGTAGCAACAATCTGTTGTGTGCAAGCGTATGTTGTGAGCGTCAAAAATAATTTTTACCTTTTGTGTTGTAATTTCCGACTTTGAAAGGTGTGTTTATATTTGGAAGACACTATTTTGAAGACTGTGAAGGAAGTATTCATAAATTAAGTCCTGTCTGTGCTAAATAACCATGTATGTATCAGAATGTGTATCCCGATAATTTTCCGTTGTTGTGTAATTGTTCACAACATGACGCTATGGAATAAAACGGGGTACCTACTAAGTTGGATAAAACAGGACAGTACCCCGTTTTATCCGATGGGTTTAAAATTACATTTCGCAAACCTTTGAAATGCTTATTTCCTTAAAGAGGATTATTATTACTATTATTATTATTATTTATCATTATAATCATTGTAATTCATAGGACCTGGCAATCTAACAAGTATGAATGCTCTACGCATGGAAGACTGGAGGAAGGAAAGAGAAAATCGACAAAAGAAGGAAATACAACAAACCGAACAAGATCTCCTTATAAAGACAAAATCATTTCTTCCATGAAGACTGCAAAAAGAAAGCTTGAAATGGAGGCAAATGCTACAAAATCTACTGGGGGAGAGAGAGAGGAGAAAAGGAGAGAAATGGCGGAGGTAAGAAGAAGCCAAAAAAACTGTCGTAGTACAGTATTGTAACACATCATCAGAAGAGGAAGCAGATGCTTGCATTAATTATTGTAACCAACCATTTTCTAATTCTAAGTCTGAAGAGGTATGGATGACGTATAGTGAAAGAGTTCATGAATAGTGTGTTGGCATTAATGATGAGAATGACAAACCTTATACTTGTGATTTCTGCACATAAAGTGAATTTGAACATTTCTAAAATTATTTTAGATTTTGAAATTTACCTATAACCTTAAGTGCCCTATTTATCCAACTAGTCTGACAAAACGGGGTCTTTTACATAAATTCAGAAAAAAGTTATTGTCTATGGTTGTGCTTATTATAAAGAAATTCTGTCGCCATCAATTTAAACAGAACACTTTAGGTAATCAATCATTAAATAATTAACAAAGTATCATGTGAAGTTTATAGGATATGTAAAATTATTTATTAGGCCCTGTTTTCTCCAACCTTCCTCTACTGTATATATGTATATAACTATATATTTTAGTTTGTATTGCGTTTGTGCAGTCTGCGTTTTTATTATGTGTATACCTATGTAATTTAGCAGGCTTTGCATATTGCTTTACTCCTATTTGCAATTTTAATTCTTGTTTGCATTTTTTTCGTTTTTTATATTTTGGTGATGTCCTGATCCCGTAGACATCCTCTTATCTACGCCACTGACAAGCGCTAGTTTATCTGACCACTCTTCACGCTCTAGAGCGAAATTAATGCAATTCACGACTACCTCCAGGAGTTTTGCCGCCCATGCGATAATTGCAATTCCGCCTCCCTCACACTCTCAGACATAACTAATTCTTATGCCTGAAGTCAGTCCTCCATGACCACTCTTTTTCTTGTGCAATGGCTGGGGCATATGTGGGGCTAGCCACCCAATCGCGGAATACCCACTACAAAATCCCTGCACGTGTTAATCGTGTATTGCTGTGTACTACGGGCGTACATACAGGGTTATTCATAATTCAATGTCACATTTCGGAAGTTTATTGTGAAATAAGTATTTGACATATCAGTGTGAATGATATAACAAATGAAAGGCAATATCCCAAAGTTTGTTTGGTAGGTATACCTTACACGTGTTCAATGTGTGCGCCTCTGGTTACACGGGAGACATCCAGGCGTTAGTCCAATTCCGCCCACACCCACACAAGCATGTCACGGTCGATCGTAGCTATCGCTGCTGTAATGCTATCTCGGAGGTCCTTCAGGTCAGCTGGAACTGGTGGAATGAACACTCTATCCTTCACATATCCTCAGAGAAAGAAATCATATGGTGTTAGGTCCGGGCGGCCACTGAAACAATGTTGACGTCATTGTCAGCATTTCGTCCAATCTAATGTTGCGGTAAGTTCTGGTTCAGGTACGCGCGCGAGTCGGAAGTGGGGTGAGGTCCCGTTCTGTTGGAAAACAAAGTCGCGACTGTCTGTCAGTTGCGGCATAAGCCCTTGTTCTAACATGTCCAGTTAAGTGATGCCAATCACTGTGGATTCAGCGAAGAAAAAGGGCTCGTAAACCTTGTCCCTTTGACAGGGCGCATAACACGTTGATCTTTCGGGAGTCGCGCACATGCTCGACTATCACATGTGGGTGTTAGGTTCCCCAAATGCGCACGTTGTGGTGGTCCACTTCCCCTTCAGTTGTTTGCGGAGAATTCGCCACACAGTCGACTGAGACATTCCCAGCTGCAGACCTACACGACTTGTCGATTTCTGAGGGCTGCGCGCAAACATCTCACGAACGCTGAAACAGTGGCGTTTGACGGTCCCGAACTTCCGGGTCGTTTGAGTGGACACAGACAACCAGTGCAATCGAACGTATCATACCACCCCTTGATGGTCCTGTGATCTGGCGCATTCTTGTAAAAACGAGTGCGAAATCGCCTCTGAACAGTCACAGTAAAGTCTGTTTGCGCAAATTGCATAATTCAAAACGCGAACGCCATTTTGTACACTCCTGCAGCCTAACGGCCAACCGTGTCACCACAAAATGCACGCTTCACGTGACACAAACTGGGAGCGTTTCTGTTTCCATACGTACATGATTCGGACGCACACATCTCATACGTCACGCACAAGATGTTTTCCAAATGTGACACTGACTTATAAATATACCTGTACATTAGCCGGGTCCCGCATAGCATCCCGGTTAGTATGTGTATAGCTAGGTTTCTGGCATGTATTGCACGCGAGAGCATCAATGGTTAATTGCTGGTATTGGCCATGATACCTGGACAATGCCAATGGAGCACATGCGTTAATGCTGTGAATGTTAATTGCTTATTTTCTAATGTTGCAGGGAGTACCTTCTAGTCATGATATATATATATATATATATATATATATATATATATATAGCCTTAACTTAAGCTACAGGGTTAGTGTGCTTTATTCTAATAGTTTAGAGCTTAAGGGTATTTAATGTGGTAATAATGAAAAAAAAAACTCTGATCTCACACGACTTTCTCTACTCTTGTACAAACTATTTTTACTCACGCTTATTCTCCATATGCTTCGTGTTAATCGAGATGTTAATCTTATTGCTAATTTTCTTGTAGGTACAAGGGGGATATGGCTTTAGGCGATAGTCAAATCTTTGAAGAGCTGGTTGCTATGTGACGCATTCCAGTCTCTTTGCATTTCCAGTACATTAAAAAAATCTGATGTGTTACAATCACATGACTTTCTCTACTCTTGTACAAACTATTTTTCAAACTCTTATTCTCCATCTATTTCATATTAATCGAGATAAACATTTGCAGAAACGATCTTTTTACATGCAAAGAGAATTACATTTTACACATAGCGACCAGTTCTAAAAATATTTGTTTTGTATTTGCAAGGGCATTATAGAAATACAATAGCCTTTAAACAATGACATATCTCTTAATAGCTGGTTGCTATGTGCAGCACCATTCTCTTTGTCACAGATTAATAGTCTTTGCATATCCAAGACAAAAAAACTGATGTGTTACACTCACATGACTTTCTCTACTCTTGTACAAACTATTTTTACAAACGCTTATTCTCCATCTACTTCATGTTAATCGAGATAAACATTTGCTGACTCTATCTTATTGCTAATTTTCTTGTAGATGTAAGGGGAATATATATTTACAAGGGCAATATAGAAATACAGTAGCCTTTAAGCACATACATATCTCTTAATAGCTGGTTGCTAGGTGCAGCACCATTCTCTTTGCCAGATTAATACTCTTTGCATATCCAAGACAAAAAAATGAATAACGAATTCCCATTTGAGAAAATGAGTATTGAAAAATTTAAGGAAATAACAAGCAATATCTCGAAAATGGTTCACTCAACAACAAAAATGTATGACATAAATTGTGTATTTTAACGCGATCTACATTTTTTGTGTCGTAAAAGTTTGTCTATCTCTTATGGTTTACCAGTTATGCAAAAGTCGTTCACAATGAAGAATACTTTTGGAGACATTCCCAGAAAATTCAAGATACACATTTTATTTGTCATGAAAATATCTTAAACATATGATATTTTAATCGAAATTGTTAGAGCCATTTTTGAGAAAATAAAAATTCTCAAAAAATGTTCCATGTAAAGGGTAAATTGGGGTGGGGGATTTTCTTGAAAACCTTCGTGTCGCATCCTTGGAAGATACTGAACCTAAATACCAAGTTTAGTGTTTATCCGACTGTTCGTTTCTGAGTTATGCTGTTCACAGACACACAGACACACAGACACACACACACACACACACACAAACACACACACACAGACACACAGACACACACACGCACATGTTTCCAAAAATGCTTTTTTTGGATTCAGGGGGTCTCAAAACATGTATTTCCGGTGAAATCTCGGTATCGAATTTTTGGGTGGAATGCAATACTTCCCCTACTTACTATACGTAGTAGAGAAAGTAAATATTTAACTATCGATTATGGCCTACTATGTTCCCCTAGTTTTGTATTTGCAAGGGCAATATGAGCACAGATATATCTCTTAATAGCTGGTTGCTATGTGCAGCACCATTCTCTTTGCAACAGATTAATGCTCTTTGCATATCCAAGACAAAAAAGTGAATAACGAATTCCCATTTGAGAAAATAAGTATTGAAACATTTAAGAGAATAGCAAGCAATAACTCGAAAATGGTTCACTGAACAAAAAAAATGTATATGACATAAATTGTGTATTTTAATGTGATCTACATATTTTGTGCAGTAAAATTTTGCCTATCTCTAATGATTTACCAGTTATGCAAAAGTCGTTCACAATGAAGAATACTTTTGGAAATATTCCTAGAAAATTCAAGATATACATTTTATTTGTCATGAAAATATCTTAAACATATGACATTTTAATCAAGATAGTTAGAGCCATTTTTGAGAAAATTAAAATTTTCGATAAATGTTCCATGTAAAGGGTAATCTGGGGTGGGGGGATTTTCTTGAAAACCTTCGTGTCGCATCTCTGGAGGATACTAAATCTAAATGCTAAGTTTGTTGTTTATTCGACTGTTCGTTTCTGAGTTATGCTGTTCACAGACACACACACACACACACACACACACATAGACACACACACACGGACATGTTTCCAAAAATGCTTTTTTTGATTTCAGGGGTTCTCAAAACATATATTTCCGGTGAAATCTCGGTATGGAATTTTGGGTGGAATACAATACTTTCCCTACTTACTATACGTAGTAGAGAAAGTAAAAACGCAAATGTATGACAAAGTGTTGTTACTTCCTGTGCCAGTCTTTGCAGGTGATCCCTGCTCCTCAGATGCGCACAGGCGCTCGTCGTTTAAATCCGGCTCTCCGTCCGTCAAAAGGTAAGAAGAAGTAAAAAGATTAATGATGGGATATAGCGAGCATTAGTCCTATGTCAGTGTCTCTGTCATAACTGTAGAAGGTTGTCGAGAAAGTGTTGTATTTCTTCTGAGTGGTCTTGTGATAATGTTCGATGACTACTCATACAAAGTAAATATATTTATTTGATTGCAGGGGTAATCAATAGTGGACCGTGGTAAAGACGTCGTCTCCATAGACGCTTTCTGAATATCTGAAACACTAGTCGCACGCGACCATTCAGAGAGCACTTACATTTGTGACCACGTTTCCTGCACACGTCTCTCTGCCATACTGGTTTGCACCAAATGAACTCGGGCACCCGATCTGCTGCTTCTCTCTCTTCTTTGGCAATCAGCGCAGGCACCAATGCTCCATTGCCTTCGCGCTGCTCTTCGAGAATTCAGGATATCATGGGGATGTTTTTTCACGTTGTAGCACAGCTTCCCTGTGAATTAAAATTATGAAGCATATTCTCGGAACGCTTCTTGTAATAAAACCCGGCAACGTTACCCTCCAACTACTCTGCTATGAGCTGACTATCATAAGTCAGTTTTTATTTTCTCTACTACGTATAGTAAATAGGGGAAGTATTGCATTACACCTAAAAATTCGATATTGAGATTTCACCGGAAATAAATGTTTTGAGGCCCCTGAATAAAAAAAAACATTTTAGAAAATGTCCGTGGATGTGTGTCTGTGAACAGCATAACTCAAAAACGAAAAGTCGGATAAATACCAAACTTGATATTTATGTTCAGTATCTTTCAAAGATGCGACACGAACATTTTCAAGAAATTCTCCCACATCAGACTTATCTTTACATGAAACATTTTTCGAAAATTTTGACCTTCTCAAAACTGCCTCTAACGATTTTGATTAAAATATCATATGTTTAGATATTTCATGACAAATGAAATGTATACCTTGAATTTTCTGGGAATGTCCCCAAAAGTCCTCTTCATTCTGAATGGCTTTTGCCTAACGGGAAAACCGTAAGAGATAGATAGAATGTTTCTACATATAAAATGTAGAGCTGTTAAAACACACAGTTTGTCATATATTATATATATTTGTGGAGTGAACCATTTTCAAGATTTTCCTTGTTATTTGTTTGAATTTTCCGATACTTATACGTTTTCTCAAATGAGAATTCGTTATTCTTTTTGCTTTCTCTACTACGTATAGTAAGTAGGGCAAGTATTGTACTCCACCCAAAAATTCGATACCGAGATTTGACCTGAAATACATGTTTTGAGACCCCCTGAATCCAGAAAAAGCATTTTTGGAAACATGTCCGCGCGTGTGTGTGTCTGTATCTGTGAACAGCATAACTCAGAAACGAACAGTCGAATAAACAACAAACTTGGTATTTAGGTTCAGTATCTTCCAGAGATGCGACACGAAAGTTTTAAAGAAAATTCCCCCACCCCAGATTACCCTTTACATGGAACATTTTTCGAAAATTTTAATTTTGTCAAAAATGGCTCTAACGATTTTGATTAAAATATCATATGTTTAAGATATTTTCATGACAAATGAAATGTATATCTCGAATTTTCTTGGAATGTCTCCAAAAGTATTCTTCATTGTGAACGACTTTTGCATAACTGGTAAACCATAAGAGATAGACAAAATGTTACCACACAAAAAATGTAGATCGCGTTAAAACACACAATTTATGTCATATAAATTTTTGTTGGGTGAACCACTTTCGTGATATTGCTTGTTATTCCCTTAAATTTTCCAATACTTATACTTTTTCTCAAATTCGTTATTCATTTTTTACTTTCTCTACTACGTATAGTAAGTAGGGGAAGTATTGCATTCCACCCAAAAATGCGATACCGAGATTTCACCGGAAATACATGTTTTGAGACCTCCTGAATCCAAAAAAAGCATTTTTGGAAACATGTCCGTGTGTGTGTCTGTGTGTGTGTCTGTGTGTGTGTCTGTGTGTGTGTGTGTGTCTGTGAACAGCATAACTCAAAAACTAACAGTCGGATAAACACCAAACTTGGTATTTACGTTCAGTGTCTTCCAGAGATGCGACACGAAGATTTTCAAGAAAATCCCCCCACCCCAGACTACCCTTTACATGGAACATTTTTCGAAAATTTTAATTTTCTCAAAAATGGCTCTAACGATTTTGATTAAAATATCATATGTTTAAGATAATGTCATGAGAAATGAAATGCATATCTCGAATTTTCTGGGAATGTCTCCAAAAGTATTCTTCATTATGAACGACTTTTGCATAACTGGTAAACCATAAGAGATAGACAAAATTTTACTACACAAACAATGTAGATCGCGTTAAAATACACAACTTATATCATATACATTTTTTTTGTTGAGTGAACCGTTTTCGAGATATTGCTTGTTATTTCCTTAAGTTTTCCAATACTTATACTTTTTCTCAAATTCGTTATTCATTTTTTTATGTCCTGGACATGCAAAGAGAATGGAATGCGCCACATAGCAACCAGCGATAAAATATTTGACTATCGCTTAAAAGCTACCATATTTCCCTTGCATCTACAAGAAAATTACAAATAAGATTGACATCTCGATATCTCGATTAATATGAAGCATTTGGAGAATAGGCGTTTGTAAAAATAGATTGTACAAGAGTAGAGAAAGTCATGTGAGTGTAACACATCAGATTTTTTGTCCTGGTAATGCAAAGAGAATGGAATACTCCACATAGCAACCACCTCCTAAAATATTTGACTATCGCTTAAAGCCTAGCAATTCCCCTTGCATATACAAGAAAATTAGCAATAAGATTAACATCTCGATTAACATGAAGCATATGGAGAATAAGCGTTTGTAAAAATAGTTTGTACAAGAGTAGAGAAAGTCATGTGAGTGTAAGACATCAGATTTTTTTATGTTCTAGCCATGCAAAGAGAATGGAATGCTCCATATAGCAACCAGCTCTTAAAAGATTTTACTTAAAGCCTACCGTATTCCCCTTGCATCTACAAGAAAATTAGCAATAAGACTTCTGCGAAGGTTTATCTTTATTAACATAAAGTAGATGCAGAATAAGCGTTTGTAAAAATAATTTGTACAAGAGTAGAAGAAGTCATATGAGTGCAACACATAAGATTTTTGTGTAAATCCTGCTGTACAACCGGTGCAAAGGGGTGAACAAAAGGCGTATCATGTATAAAGAATGCAGAACTTTAGAAACGTAATCAATGCTGAGGCATTTTATAATAAAAGAAAAGTGATGGGAATGTCCAATATAAGGCATACAGTAAGGAAATCGTGTGATGCCAAACGGTATAATATAATTCATTGTGACGACAGTTACATTTGCGTGCGGGAAACGACGATCAAACAAATGTTTTAATGTCAGGATTATTTCTCTTAAAAAAGAAAGAAAATGAGCTGACTGCTTCAAAATGTATATCCAAGTAATACTGCCTTGCGTTTGTTATATTTTGATTTAAATTAGTGAACATGATAGACTACTCCGTTTAAATTGCCGCAATTGGAAAGTAAAACTTATGCCCTGTATTCACACGACATTTGCAACCCACTCATCTACTTTTCATGCGAAAGTTTTTACTCCTTTCCATTTTTTGTTAAATGAGATAAACATATTTACACATTTCGTTGTAGGTACAAGAAGAATACAGTAGCTGAAAGCTATAGTTAGTTTTTTAAGATTTAGACTGCTATGTGACGGCCTTGAAATTCCAGCAGTTTGCATGAAGACAAGAAAAAACGAATAGCATTAATCACTTGTAAAAAGTGCATTTGAAAATTCAAACAATACCAAAGAATATCTCACAAATCTTTCAGGCCACTAAATTTTTATTCGATATAAATTGTGTGCTTTAACGATCTTATATTTTTTGTTTCGTAAGACTTTGTCTATCTCTTACGGTTTGCCAATTATACAGAAGTCTTTCAGAATGAAAAGGACTTCACAGGATATTAGTAGAAAAATCAAGATGTATATTTTATTTGCTGTGGAAATATTATAAGAATATGCTATTTTTTTAGCAAAATCGTTAGAGCCATTTTTGAGAAAACAAGAAAAAAGAAGCATTTTCTATGTAAAGGTTTGGGGTGATGAGATTTTCCTGAAAATCTTCGTGTCGCATCCTTGACATGCGCTGTAGTTAAATACAAAGTTTGGTGTTTAACCGAATTTTGGTTTTGCAGTTAGGCTGTTCTCTCTCTCTCTCACAGACACACACACACACACACACACACACACACACACACACACACACACTGTCCAAGTAATACTCCTATGCGTTTGATTTGTTTTGACTTAAATTAGAGAACATGATTAAATACGCCATTTAAATTGCAGCCATTCCCTCTCCTCACCTATCCTATTGGGATTTACGATCACCTCCTGTCAATATTAAGATTTGTCTCTGCCTTTAGTATGTTCTCAAATGTAATGAAATGGAAAATACAAAATTAGTACCACGATAATTTGATTAATTGTAAATATACTTATATAAATATATATATATATATATATATATATATAAATAAATAAATTTCCGGTTTCAAAATGTACAAACATTTTTCCGACTCCCAAGACTACAGTTTTTAACACCCTCTTATCACTTTTGGACCATAAATCTTCCTCAATTTCCCAATCCATTATTACCCCTTTAATTCCTTGAATCCACGTGCCATGCGGTCTTCCTTTTCTCCTCGTTCCTGGTGCGTCCACTCAATTATTGTTTTGGGTAATTTTTCATCTTCCATTCTTTTAGCATGGCCATACCATTCTAATTGTTTTTATTGAATGAAATTTAAAATTGAATTGTGAATATTCATATTTTCTTTTATAATCCGATGTATAACTTTTTCGTTTTTGATATCCTAGTAGATCTCCAATAATCCATTTCTGTTACCAATAATTTTCTTTTTAACTGATAGTTCAGAGTCCACACGTCGGAGCCATAGGTTATATACTTCTTACTATTGTTTTAAAAATTGTAAATTTAGTCTATTTTGAGACTGTTTCCCATAATATATCATTCAAAGTAGATATAGCGTACTTTCCTGAATATGTCTTTAATCTCATTTCCTTTTCTTGTTTCCCGTGTTGTGTAATCTTTACTCCCAGGTATTTATACTCCCCCGCGTGTTTAATTATTCCCATTTCGTCTTCCAGCACAAATTCTTGATGAACATCTCCAAAGGCCATGTATTTGGATTAATTCATGTTTACTTTTAGGCCCCGTGTGTTATATTCTTGGATCAATTTGCTGGTAAGATATCCTAAGTCCTCATACTTTTGGTCCAGAATTAACTGGTTATCCACAAATTGCAGGGAGTATATTTTTGAGTCATCATCTATTGGAATTCCCATATGTTTACGCTAATATTACCAACCTTCTATACTTTTTCTGTGTAAATTTTTATATAATGTAGACGTAAAATGTAGGTATCCTAATATGCAATTTATGTTAAACATTTTTAAAGTAATTAACATTCCTTAGCAAATTACTGCTATTGGTTTGAATTTTTCAACACTTTATCATGTATTTATAAGTACTAAGTTACTATTCTTTTGTTTCTTGTGATACAATGCAAACAGTGTAATTTCATAGCCAGCGATCCGGTTTTTAAGGATTATATGATTGTGCAGAAGATATATAGCAATACATGATATGGGGCTGAGAAAGCCATGTGACTGTAACACATCGGATTCTTTTATTTGGGTTGTATTAAAAAGAAATATCGAAGTAATTCTATGTCATTAGTGCCTCACATTACACTAATCAGATTTTCGTATTATCAAATTATTCTGGATAATCGTACTGAATATGCCATCAGCCAATGACAGGTAGAGTATGCTAGTCAGTTGACAAATCAAAGCCGTACTAAACTGATAGTAATTCACCTTCGATTGCTACTCATAGTATTTCATGATGGTGCACTTGTTACTTTCTCTACTACGTATAGTAAGTAGGGGAAGTATTGTATTCCACCCAAAAATTCGATACCGGGATTTCACCGGAAATACATGTTTTGAGATCTCTTGAATCCAAAAAAAAACATTTTTGGAAACATGTCCGTGTGTGTATCTGTGTGTGTGTGTGTGTGTGTGTGTGTGTGTCTGTCTGTGTGTGTGTCTGTGAACAGCATAACTCAGAAACGAACAGTCGGATAAACACCAAACTTGGTATTTAGGTTCAGTATCTTCCAGAGATGTGACACGAAGGTTTTCAAGAAAATCCCCCCACCCCAGACTACCCTTTACATGGAACATTTTTCGAAACGTTTAATTTTCTCAAAAATGGCTCTAACGATTTTGATTAAAATATCATATGTTTAAGATTATGTCATGAGAAATGAAATGTATATCTCGAATTTTCTGGGAATGTCTCCAAAAGTATTCTTCATTGTGAACGACTTTTGCATAACTGGTAAACCATAAGAGATAGACAAAATTTTACTACACAAAAAATGTAGATCTCGTTAAAATACACAACTTATGTCATATACATTTCTTTTGTTGAGTGAACCGTTTTCGAGATATTGCTTGTTATTCCCTTAAACTTTCCAATACTTATACTTTTTCTCAAATTCGTTATTCATTTTTTTATGTCCTGGACTTGCAAAGAGAATGGAATGCGCCACATAGCAACCAGCGTTAAAATATTTGACCATCGCTTAAAAGCTACCATATTCCCCTTGCATCTACAAGAAAATTAGCATTAAGCTTTTGTCTTTCTCTTGCGGTTTACCATTTACTCTAACAATTTTTATTAAAGTATCATATGTTTAAGACATTTTTATGGCAAATAAAATGTATATCTTGAATTTTCTGGCAATAGCCTGTAAAATCCTGTTCATTCGGAAGGAATTCTATATAATCTTGTATAATTGATAAGCGTTAAATGATAGACGAAAATGTACTACACCTAAAATGTGTATCTTTTGAAAACACCCAATTTAAGTTCTTTTCGGGTCTACAGTCAGATCACAAACTTGGGTTTGGTTCAGAGATTTGTAGTGGAAAGAAAAAACAGAAAACCTCAGGTATTATTTTGATTTGGTTGTAAACGTGAGAACAGTTAACCAATTTCATATTGTAGACCAAAAGCAGAAATGGAGATACGATATCACGCTATTTGTGCAATTGAGCCACCGAAGTCTGTGTAAGTTTCTACACCTACCGTATGAAAATAAATGGAAGCCAGTCGATCGCCCGAAGTGTTATGCGAGATCAGTGCTTTAATACAGAATTAACTATCTATTTGTTGTTAGTTATCTATGCAAGGAATGAAATATTTGAATGCAGAGATACCAATGTTTTAAGATTGAGTTAACCATCGATACATTATAACTTATCTATGCTAGGAATGAAATATATGAATGCGGTTCTCGCATGTCGTAACTATGCACTTCTTGTTTATACTGAGAAATAAACGAACTGCTATGATTTTGTGAATATTCTAGCGGTTATTGCTTCTATGGAATGCTGATTTGAACCAATTTGGTAAGATCGTTTCATTTTATTAATTCATATCTTATTGTTCGTTATAGTAGCATTTTAAGTGTTCCTATTTTAGTTTATATTTTTTGTTTCCACGGTTTAAGGGCTGTTTCATTTTATTCATTCATATATTATTTGTTATACTACCATTTCAGGTGTTTCTATTTTGGTTTGTGTACTTTGTTTACTGGTTTACGTTTTAGGACTTTTCATAATGCCTAGTAAGAAACGAACCAGTTTTAATTTTAATGTTAAGAATTTGTTTTACGTGAAAGCAGCCAAAGTCATTACCGGCACCTTGATCAAAACAATAACATATTTGGTGAGGTTAAAAACACACAGTGCACAAGCAACTCGGTGATGGCGTTATGTTTTTCAACTGTAATAAATATTGATACTTGGAGTTCTGAAGTAATTGATAAAATTCTTCATTTAGGCAATGATTTGCACTTAAAATCCATTTCAAATTATGGTGTTATGCCATATCCGCCTTACTTGTGTGCTGATGAGGTTTGGCTGCAGGATATTGTAATTGATGATGTAAAAGTAATCTGCAATGCAGTAACAAATAATTTTGCATTACAAGGAATCATACCGAGGGATTTAGGCAGTGTGTTAAAAACATTTTTCCAGTGCTATCACTACGGTGTGTTTACTGCACAATTAAAATATATAGCTGTTATTAAGAATAAGTCCATGTACTGGTTGTTTTATGTCCTGGACATGCAAAGAGAATGGAATTCGCCACATAGCAACCAGCGCTTAAAATATTTGACTATCACTTAAAACCTACCATATTCCCCTTGCATCTACAAGAAAATTAGCAATAATATTAACATCTCGATTAACATGGAGCATATGGAGAATAAGCGTTTGTAAAAATAGTTTGTACAAGAGTAGAGAAAGTATGTGAGTGTAACACATCAGATTTTTTTTATGTACTGGACATGCAAAGAGAATGGAATGCGCCACATAGCAACCAGCGTTAAAATATTTGACTATCGCTTAAAATCTACCATATTCCCCTTGCATCTACAAGAAAATTACCAATAAGATTGACATCTCGATTAACATGAAGCATATGGAGAATAAGCGTTTGTAAAAATAATTTGTACAAGAGTAGAGAAAGTCATGTGAGTGTAACACATCAGATTTTTTTTAATTTGTATGAATGCAGTGAGTTAGATCACGTAGAATTTGTTTCCTTTTGACAAACATGCATCGTAATCTACACTGCAGTAGCTAACACACATGGTTGGTGCTAAACTAGGTAAGTTCATAATACGTTTTTCGTGTGATTATCTAGCCGAGTAGCACTCGTACTATTAGTTTTATATGACAATTTAATTTCGGTTTCAAACTCGTGCATCTTTTCGTAAGATAATTATTTCTCGAACTTCGGTCTCAAAATGATCATCATGAAAAGAAGCATTCGTTAACCTCAATTAAACTGTCAAAAATTAAATTGAGTTTTATTTATGGACGCTCTTTAACTGCTGTGGTCCTTAGCGTCCCATTCTATATTGGGTGTGAAAGACCGGTAACAGATACACGTCTGAGCATGCCTACGTCGATATTCTTTATTTCGGCTGTGATGTTTGTCCGGAGATCCTGGATGATTCGTGGTCTGTTTCTGTAGACTCTTTCCCTGAGATGGTCAAAGAAAAGAAAAAAAATTCTTCTAACGTCAAGTCTGGTGATCTTGGAAGCCACAAACCTTTGGATATAACACGGTTCTCGATGTGTGCTCGATGCTGCTGATGTGTGCCATGGATTCATTAGAGATGCCGCATGTGGCGCCATCTTATTGAAAATACCCCTGCGTAAGTTCGATGTCGTCTAGGTGGTCCATGAACTCCGTGAAAATGTTCTTATAAACATCCGTATTCACAGTTTCGTCAAAGAAAATTGGACCAATGACCCAATGACGGGATATTGCACATCACACTCCAACTTTTTCTGGATGAAGTGATGTCTCATAGTACACATGAAGATTTTATGATGTCCATATCCTTGTGTTTTGAGAATTTACGTAGCTTGTGAGATGAAACCAAGCTTCATCGGTAAACCACGTCATTTTCAACATGTCTTGGTTTCTTTCCACAAAGTTGAGGAACTAACTGCAGTATCGCACACACTTAATTTTTTCAGCTCGTCTACTGCTGTCACTTTGTGTGGCCAGAGTTTTGTATGCTTTGTTGGTGTTTGGCTCATCGTAACCGAGTAGCCGGTCTCTTGTGACAAACGGCGTAAAGACTTTTGTGGGGAGCGAAACAATCGCTCACGAACATCTCCAGAGCGCTGTGGCACTAATGACTGCTGGTGATGCTTGCTTTTTCAGCGACTAATGGAAGTTCCAGCTTCTCCACTAACCTTAGAATTGTCTTTCGATCAGAACCATCACGAACACCGTACTCACCTAGGTCAGCTCTTTGTGTAGTGGTAACAGAGTTGGTGACCCAATAATTCTTCACAATAAGTACACGCTGTTGAATTGTGTACTCCATTTTAAATGTTATGTGACAATAGGGAACATCGATATGTATCGAAATCGACGGCAATCTGCCATCTGCTGGCTTCCACTGAAACTGAAATCATTGCAATGTACGTACGATTTAAAAGTCAGGTAAGAACGCAGAGTTATAGCTAATTAAAAAGTGGGACATGCCACTGAAACACTACGTAGTATACAAGAGAAGCACGCTTCTCAGACAACTTGGTGTGTGCATGTGTGAATAGAACGGGCCAGCGCCAAAGTCCGTGGACTTTCTTCGCATATGCGCTCTGATCCTGTTCCTCCCTATCGGAGCATCTACAAGGGGAGCTTCTATAAGCGATTTGTCGAGAAGCAAAGCTATTACTTCCCATAGCTGTTTGCACTTTCACGCCAATGACTTATGAGCGCAGCCATGCTTTTATTTATTTATTAACGATAAGCATGAAAAAAGTTTTACAACTTCGACTGGGGGTATCTATATGTTTTAAATTAATATTGACGATTTAAACCTGTAATTTTTATCACGAATTTCTCGTTTTCTTGCGAAAGTTTTTTATTTGCAAGATAAACACGATTATTGCATATTTTATACATTAATTTTAAAAATTACATGTTGATGATATAAAGTTAATCAAAGCACTCAATTTCCTTTTTGAGCCATCAAAATTTATTGCAAAATCTTATATAATTCTCGATTTGGCAAAGATTATGTTTGAGCAACTACCTGTATATAATATATACTTATATATAAATTATATTGAATTTTGCAATTGTGTCCGGAATTTGTATCAGGTTACTAATGAAATTTATGTACTGCATTCTCTGTTGACATTTGAAGCTAAAGGTAATTACTTAGAGAGCTTTTGTGAGATATCTGTTCAAGCTTTATGACATCAAATGCGAACAGAGAAGACACTTTTTGCACTATAGTTTAGTAGTTTACTGACAAGATCTATAATGATTTGATAACACTGTAACTTGTTGAATGTTGCAATTTTGTGTTAAGGAATAAACAGTTGGGCTAAATAATATTTAATTTAAAATTTCCTATCAAACATTAATATCCTTCCAAATAACTTGCATCTCGTTAAACCTCGCATAGACTACTGATGGTACTAACAATTCAATATTATGCATAGTACAATATTTGTATGTGTAAAAGGGGTTAATCTTTTTGTACAAATGAATTTCAAAGTCGCTTATTATACGAACCACGCATATATTTTTTCTGCGAAATTATCGCAAAATTTGGTTTTATTATTAACACGAAAATAGGAAAATTTAAAAATAAAACGCGAATTCTTTAAAAAAAAATTCTTGTGCTACACTCACATGACTTTCTCTACTCTTGTACAAACTATTTTTACAAACGCTTATCCTCCATCTACTTTATGTTAATCGAGATAAACATTTACAGAAACTATTTTATTGCTAATTTTCTTTTCTTATAGATGCAAGGAGAATATGGTAGGCTTTAAGTGACAGTCAAATCTTTTAAGACCTGGTTGCAATATGGAGCATTCCATTCTCTTTGCATGTCCAGGACACATAAAACGAATAAGAATTTCCATTTCAGAAAAAGTATAAGTATTGGAAAATTCAAACAAATAACAAGGAATATCTCGGAAATGGTTTACTCCACACAAAAAATGTATATGACATAATTTCTGTGTTTACATTTTTTGTGTAGAAACATTTTGTCTATCTCTTACGGTTTAGCGTTATGCTAAAGCCATTCAGAAAGAAGAGGACGTTTGGGGACATTCCCAGAAAATTCAATATATATATATATATATATATATATGTGTGTGTGTGTTGTCATGAAAATATCTTAAATGTACGATATTTTAATCAAAATCGTTAGAGCCATTTTTGAGAAAATCCAAATTTTCGAAAAATGTGCACGTAAAGGTTAATCTGGGGCCGGGGGATATTTCTTGAAAATCCTCGTGTCGCATCTTTGAAAGATACTGAACCTAAATCCTATGTTTGGTGTTTAACCGACTTTTCGTTTTTGGGTTATGTTTTTCACAGATACACAGGTACACACACGAACCTTTTTCTAAAAGAGCTTTTTTAGGATTTAGGGCGCCTCAAAAATTGTATTTCCGGCGAAATCTCAGTATCGAATTTTTGGGTGGTAAGCAATGATTCATCCTATGTGTTTGTTGGTAACATTAACATTGCATGTAGTTTCTGAACAAGATTACGTAGCGAAACTGTTGACGAAGATCTGAAATGCAGGAGAAACTTAATGAAGGTGCATTGTTTATTTCAGAAAATGTATAGCGCCTAGTAAAAAGATAAACTTAAAGCTACGAATGAATGGAGGGGCCCCTGAAAACGGGGCAGAGCGCCGCAAGTAGGCCACAGCGCCCCTTTTTGCTTCTAACATCACTCCTAGGGGATGAGGGGAGGAACCCAAAGAGCGAGCAGATCCGTATGGCGAGCATAAACGGGGCCCATAACGTTTCCAAATCGAACCCATCCGACGCCGTCCGGGCCCACTCACAAGCTTTTAACTGCCGCATGTCCCCCAAAGGTGCACTAGCCCGAGAGAACCCGGAGGCGGGTTCCAACTGAGCAGTTCCGCAGCGACGCCAGGGAAGAAACCTCTACAAATCATCCACCGTCCAGCCGAAACCCGTCGAACACCGTCGCCTGGTCTTACAACCCTGAAATAGATGGCAAGGAAGATGGTGGGTACAGGAAATGAGGGGTAGGAAAGTCGTAGTAGAAGATGAACCACCGCAGCATTCACCTGCCGACCCGGGAAACCATGGGTCAGAGCGATCTTTCGCCGGGGTTGAACCCTGGACCTTCCGAATACAAGTCGCACACAATACCGCGCGATTAAAGTGTAGTGAATATTTTACGTCAAATAAAAACTGGAATACGTGTACATAACATTACATTTGACTACATTTTCCAGAAAACTTAAAGTGCTCCTTTTTCGACTTGGATTTTTGTAGTGCAGTGTGACATATTGGATTTATGCAAGTGCAAGTGGTGCCCCGCCAACTAAATTATGCACGAGCCGCCACTGCTGCAACTGATGAAGGACAGCGACGGCGGCTGCAGACTAAACAGCGAAGCGAGGTTAAAAGATATAGCCCCAACAAATAACACCCAATCAAAGCGTATCTTCCGGCACATACTTGGCTTGTGACCGGAACAATGGCTGATTAGCGCACGTTGGAAGTAGTAACGTTGATGGTACTGTGTGTGTGTGTGGGGGGGGGGTCTGCCAAGTAAAGCGCGTTCTTGCCTGTATAAGGTTTCTTTGGGGAATTCTCCCTTTCTCGAAAAGGTAAACAGTGGGTAAAAATTCGGCTATTGAAACCTTGGCTCATTTCAGCACTTCCGTCAGCGCCTCCATAAGCCTGAGATATGAATTTCTTTACTATTTGGATGAATACTGGTGTAGGAGGTTTTTCAGTGTTTTAAAATTGGTTTTATATTGAAAGTTGTGTTACGGAAAAACAAAGATGTAATACTGAACTGAGGCAGCAATGTATACCAGTGACGTAGATGAGGACACCCTCTAAATATAAAACACGAAACAAATCAGAATTGCAAATGGGAGTAAAGCATTAATGTGAAGCCTGCTATGTGAAAATTAAATATATAAAGTCGTGTTTTATTTGGAGGACGTTGTGATCGACAACTTAAGTTGTCCCTATTGGTAGGTTCGCATTTTAAAAAGTAAATTGATCCTAAAATGATCATCATAATGGCCTCCAAACAAAACACGACAGTAGTATATTACAGAGAGAGCAACACCACTTTTGCGTTTATATGGGAAAGATAAGGAAAACGAGGGTAAATGCGACGGTTCAAGGAGGAAAATGCGTTTATATGGGAGAGATAGGGGAATACGGGGATCGATGCTAGGCTAGACAGGGGCTGAAAGAGGGGAATGCGCTTTATATGAGAGAGGTAGGCATTACGAGGAGAAGTGCTAGGCTAGAAGGAGTTTGAGGTGCGGAGTACACGTTTATATGGGAAAGATAGGGAAAACGTGAACAGATGATAGGCTAGACAGATGCTGAAGGAGGGGGAATATAGGCTTAAACGGGAGAGATAGGGAATAACACCTACCACCCCACTCTCGCTCCTACCACCCCACCCCTTCCCTCTCCATACCTCTTACTGCCTTTCCCCACCTCTTTTCGGCGCAATCTAGCGACCATCAAGAGAAAGTGCGGTATACCGGTCCGCATCCGCTTGCTAATGTAGACATCTTGGGTATTTAGTATATGAAGATCGCCATTATGCGTTAAACGCGTGCTTGACTTGATTTTAGAAGAAATTTAAAAATGGATTTTTCGTGGTTTTCCCTGCAGCAGGCGAATGCCTGGGTGGTTTCTCATCTATCACGATTTCCTTTCCCTTTCATTCGCATCTTTCACGGATGTTTCTAGAACCCCTGTTTCGATTACCGTCGGTCTCTCACTCCGACTTCGGATTTTTCATGGTTTTTCCTGGTCTGCAGGCGAATGCCTTAGTGGGTGTATGCTAGCGCGATTTCCTTTCATTCTATATTATTTGCATCTTTCACGTATGCTTCTAGAACCCCTGTTTCCCGTCGGCCTCTCACTTTATGTATTCTGTATTAGCCAAATTCGTCAGCGTCAAGCCTCAATACGTGAGCAAATACCAGCAACTTCAAAATAAATATGACTTCAACTGTGTTACTTATCCAACTCCACTTTCTCAAAGATCTAAATTTGAGAAGCTTAACAGGATGTCTATCAACGTCTTCGGTCTGGGTGAGATGCATGAAGTGTATCCCATAGGGGTGAAACTTGTATTGGCTAAGTGGAAACAGAGGGCACTAACTCCCCACATGGACACGGTGTGTCACTAGTTGTACTTTTGCGGGAAAGGCGAATTTTCTGATTGGCTGTTTCAAGTTTCGAAGTTCGTAACGAACTAATGGCAGATGGCAGGTAAAGAAGAAAGGGACCATCTTGGATTTTTATAGTTGGAAGTTTTCGTCCGAAGATTTTTCAATAGGAACAAAGGAGAGGCGGTAATCATACATTTACGCTATTTCTGATTGAATGTATATTTGTTGTAATATTGGTATTTTCTATTAACTTCAGTGATATTCGTAGAATGAGGTAGAAAACTTTGATAGTTTATTGTGTGTTACACATTTTTATATAGAATTAATTTTCAGATACATTGAGCCGTCCAGACAGAGGGGATACGCCTACGATTTACATTCCCATCCAGTGTTGTGGTTCGAGTCCCGAATGGTGACAGAATCTGAAGGTATGTTATTAAGTTTGAGCAAGTTATTAAGTTTCCAGCATTACAGTGCTGGATGAAAGGTTAAGTTTTTTAGAGCTTCTTAGTGTTGCTGAATTTTATATTGTCTGATTTACTTTTCAGATATTGTGAGTCATCCAGACAGTGGAATATACGATTAATTTTCTTGTTTGCACTTCATAATTGATGGGTGGAGATCACAGCCAAAAGTAGGTAAGGTAAAATCAACCTTAATGCAAATCAATTAGCATGTTACTGTGCTAATATTCAATCACATGATGCAGATCATGCGAGTGATACTCGTGTATAATTAAAAAATGTAGGATTATTGGTGGACTGACACACACTAACTGCAAGGATAGCATGCCAATGATACCATACTTCTTTTAAGACAGTGCCCAAATGAAAATTTTTAATACAGAAGGAAGAAAAATATTTGATATCATTCACAAATATTTCAGTAATTTACCCTCTTTTGGGCATTTTTATCTAACTGCCACTATGTCCTTTTTTAAACTGGGCATGGTGTATGAAAATAGAAATTCTGGTAGCTTTTTTGACAACTAATGTCCCTGTAATCTGTTAGTACAGATGCTCAAAAGCATTTGTTTCCAAGAATAACTGAAGTGTTTGTTTTGAGTGAAATTAGCAGCTTCAGTATGTGTTCTGAGGCTTTGAAATTCCAAAGTGGTTTCAATCTTTCGTGTCTGTTTTCTACCATTTAAACTTTGTAGCAATTTTGATGATACAAAATCCTTCCCTTAAAGACACATAGTGCAGTAGTAATTAAGTTGCAGGATATTATAAGAAATGTATGCGCATTTAAACGATCATGTTTTTGTGCAAAAATCAAAGGTTTTGAAGTAATGGGCATTTAATATTTTTAAATGTATTGAAGCCTTTTAAGTTAATACATATGATAAACATGAAGTTAATCACGATATATGATGAATCATTTATAGAATACTTATGAAAATAGCTTACTGTGAGTAGAGAAAGTCTTAGATGGCAGAGCAGTGGTATGGGAAGTTAAAGATTGCTGGTTTGAATCCCAGGCATGGCATTGAATTTTTTGTCTGATTGTATATACTCATCCACTATTGTGTATATGCAAACAACCCATGGCTCTTTTCAGTGAAGGTTCCATGAATCTTTTCAATGAATTGGATCTTTTGAATGATCCCTTGATCTGTTATTTATAGTGAACATTTTAACACACTGAGTATTTTAAACGCTTTTCATATACAGCACATTGCATCCGAGGTACTATGGGAGGTTAGGTTTTTTTTATATAAGCTTAGGTTTCTGAATTTATGGAAGATTAGCATTAGGTTAGTTTATTTATATATATATATATATATATATATATATATATATATATATATATATGTATATATAAGCTTAGTTTTCTGAATTCACAGAAGGTTAGTAATTTTTTTAATGAAAAGTGTTTAAAATTTCACTATAAATAACAGTTCGAAGGATCCTTCAAAAGATCTGATTCATTGAGCATTCAATGAAAATATCCATGGATCCTTTGCGTATACTGAATTTTATTTTGTTCAAGTAACACAAAGTGGTGGTGGTTTTACAATAAAGGTGTTATTTCCTTCTCATTTAGCACTTTATCAACCAAACTTTTTTGCCACGTTTTAACGGTTTCCCAGTTTTGTGTTAAAACAGCTTATTCACACTACGCACTTCTTGCTTTGTCATGGCAACTCAAATACTAACTGATAAAATCGAAGATTTGACCTGACCTAGCGTATTATGAATGACTGTTTGCTTATCATATATCCTGTGTTATGCAAAGAATTTATTTGGTACTCAGATAGCACCGCTGCGAATTCATTGCTGCATTACTCATATAGGCAAGAGAATAGCAGTCATCCATACATTGGTAATTAACAAAAAGATACTGTTTGATTGTTAATGCAATAGCAGGTAGAATTAAGAAAATCTTATTTTGTAATCTCTTAACAGTTGTTATATATCCATTACCTTTAAGAATGAGTTCTTACGATAACCGCAATAAAATGTGTAGTTCTATACCTTTCCTACTCCAATATTTCATGATGCAATACGTTTAAGGAACAATTTACATTGGCGTAAGCGTAGTGCTTAGTTTCATGACAAGAGGAAGCATATGCTTTGTTTACATCAGAGAGAACTCTGGTTTACAGTGGATAGTGTGTGTAATATAATCACAAGGTGTTTGTAACCACAAATTTTTCCTTAATGTAAGCAATTTCTCATTTCAGAAACCTACTTTTAAGGGTAGTTTAAACATGTATATTCTATTTAATTCTAGGATATACACAATGGAAAGTTGGAGTTAAGTTGTGGCTATTTGTGTCCAGTGATGGTGCTTCGTCAGAGCACAGAGAGTGACAATGACATTAATAGTGTTAAATGGTGTGGTGAAACTTGCTAATGACATTTATTGCACTGCTAATAGCGATTTAGTGAATGACAAACAATAGCTACACTATTGCATATAATGTGTGCAGAAGTTTCTTTGTAGGAAATGAAATTAAGTTATGTCAAATTGTATTGCGCTATCTAGAGTAGAATAAAATAACAAGTGTCAAACATGTCTTATTCTTCCAATTTTCCTGTCAAATTCCACATCCTACTGTTGGTTGGAAGTTCAAACAAACCATGGAGGCAGTATAAGTGCAAAAGATTTTACTATGAAGCATGCAGAAGAAATTATTGCAAGGTGCTTGATCTCATTCACTCTCAAAAATTTAAATGTGACCATTATGTATTATGAAATAGAAACATTCAGCAACCACTGTTAACCTCAATAATATTATATAAAAAGCAATGTATGTGCCGACTTCTGGATAATTTAAATAAGTTACACAGGAATAAACAGTTGTGTTTTTCATACTAGCCTAGCTGTGAGGTGTTCAGCTGATCATAATTGTGTTCTAATATTGTATTGCTACAGATGACAGTGACAAATTATTTTATGTGAGCTTTAATCGACTCCTTTAAAAAGAAATATGAATAACTCAAAGTGTAATCACGATTATTGAAGCTCACGTAATTAACTTTGTACGTCATCAGTAGCGATACAGTATTAGAACATATGATCAGCTGAGCAGACAGCTAGGCGGGTATGAAAAATACAGCTGTAGTAGCTACGAGTGACGTCATCATCCGAGAGCACGATTTTTCATAGTTTAGTTCCATCCCCGATCACTACTCACGCTGCGATCGCCTTCGTGTTTCCACCAATTTAACACTAGGGTAGCACTTCTTATACTTTGGTGTTCTGTGGTGTATCCAATAAAGGTCGCCTAGACTTAACTACATGAACACCGTGACCTCCTACTATTGAGTGACAGTAGTGGGAAACATCACTACGTTTATATAAAGAATTTTGAAAAACTTATTCGACGTAAGAAAACTATGCATAATCGACGTGTTTATACCTGTAAGCGTTGTTTTACACATTTTGATGATCAGTGCGGACGAAGTGGATTGGAAAAGCTGGAGAAACATAAGAAATTGTGTATACCATATGACGTTACTATGGACTACGATGGTTAGAAAAGACACAAACGGAAAAGATTACTGGAATTAACCTATGTGACGATTTTGAACATATTCTCAAAAATATTACCAACAACTATAAGAACATACTGCAGTGAAATCATTACAACTCTTCTGAATTTTGACATCATCTCGATGCCATATTGTTACGTTAATATAAGTGGATAAGATCAAGTTTACTTCTTACGATAAAATTTATTGATTAGGATGGAATAACTACATGTGCGTATGGACATTACAGCATTACAAACAATACTTAAGAGAATGTAGCTTGGATCTCAAGAGAATGGTTTTCTCCGTGAGTCTACAATTTTTACATGAAAGTTTATTCGAGTGCTGCACACATCTGATGAAGAAAGAAGAATAATGAAAAGATGGAAGAGAAGGTATTAAACCTGCCATTAGGAGCAATCCTAGTGCTAGTCTCAAGCCTAGATAAAGGGGAGATGCACCTACAACGAATTAAAATAAAGGTATGTTGACGCAAAACCTTTCAATTAAGACTCTCAAATAATAAAACCTGAATAAAACATCGCAATTTCAGTAAAAGAAAGTCAAGGTTAGCTCTGGTTAGGCTAGGCTAGGATATTTGGTGCTAGGTTAAGGTATACAATTGGAATAGATGATTAGTTTCGAGTTAGAATGCCTGGCAACAGGGTAGGATGACACCAGATTAGTTTAGACGATGACTGAGTAGAATAGATGATGAGAGAATGGCTTGGGATTCGTTAGGTTAGATTAGCCCCGCGTAGTGATTGTCTAAGTTATGAAGGATGGGTTAGCTTAGATTATCTTAGCAATGGGTTGGTTACGTGTTGTTCTTACGTCTTGCTACTCGGTTATGTTACGCGGTGTTACGTGGGTACATGGTTATGTTACGTGTTGTTACGTCTGGTTGCGTGGTTATGTTACGCTGTGCTACATCTTGTTACGTAGAGTTACGGCTTGTTGCGTGGTTGTATGGTTATGTTACGTGTTGTTACGTTTAGTTACGTGGTTATCTTACGTGTTGTCACATGGTTAGGTGCTTATGTTATGTGGTGTTACGTGTTTACCGGATGTTACGTAGTTACATGATTATGTTACGTGTTGTTACGTTAGGTTGCGTTCTTATGTTGCTTGGTTACGTGTTTATGTTACGTCTTATCACGCGGTTACGTGCTTATGTTACGTGATGTTACGTCTTGTTACGTGGTTACGTGCTTATGTTTCGAGGTGTTACATCTTGTTACTTTGTTACGTGCTTATGTTACGTGGTGTTACGATTGTCACGTGGTTTATGATTGTCACGTGGTTACGTGATTATGTTACGTGGTGTTACGTATTGTTACTTTGTTACGTGCTTATATTACGGTGTTACGTTTATCACGTGGTCACGTGCTTATGTTACGTGGTTACGTGCTGTTACGTCGTGTTGCCAGGTTACATGATTGTTACGTTTTGTTACGCCTTGTTACGTGGTTACGTGCTAATGTTACGTTGTGTTACGTTTGGTTACCTGCTTGTGTTACGAAGTTATGCTCGTCTTGTTACGTGGTTACGCGCTTATGTTACATTGTGTTACGTGATTATGTTCCTGCTTGCCTCGTGGTTACATGCTTATGTTACGTAAGGTGACGTCTTGATACGTCCTGTCACGTGGTACGTGCTTATGTTACGTAGTGCGACGTCTTGCACGTGCCTACGTTACGCTGTGTTACGTCTTGTTACGTGTGCGACGTCTTGTTACGTGGTTATGTTACGCTGTGTTACGTCTTGTCATGTGGTTACGTGCTTATGTTACGTAGTGTGACATCTTGTTACGTCTTGTTACGTTGGTTAGGTGAGATGATGATAGGATTGAATAGATAATGAGAAGATGATCCAGAGCATACAAGGTAGGGATAGGTTAGGGCGTATGCGTCTATATACCTTCACTGTAAACCTATATACGGTTTATCCCTCTCCGTTTCGCACACTAACTGAGTAACATAAAAAGTTTGTAAGATTTAGTAAAAAGTATATAAAAGTAATCTAATTACTCCCTATATTACCATGAATATCAGTGACACTATCTTAATTATCTGTTAAAATTACTTCAATACCCGACATACTATCCGAATCATATGAAAATTACCTTAAATAGGTCCGGTACGAATTGTTGCTCTGAATTACCATGAACACTTGTGATACTAACCGGTTTACCCTACATATATACGATACTATCCGAATTACTCTTTATACTGTAACAATAAAAAATGCTTAATTGGAATAACTGTATTCATCGATCGACGAGCAGCGTTTAATTACATTAATCAATTCAAAATACGCGTGGCGGTGTACTTCGGTTTGCAATTATAACTAATATAATTTTCCGGGCTGTTATGCCGTGGTCTGCTGAAGAAAGGTTTCCCAGACGTTTCGTCCACAACTGCGGTGGACATCTTCAGTGGCGCGGACGAAGTCTTCTCGGTGAAAGTATCGCAGCGTCTGATGCATTGCTAAGGTGCTAAGGTTATTTATTGAAAGAAATTACCTGGTGCCGGTACATTAGGCCCGGCTAACAGGCTTATGTTTACATTTTTTTACAATTTGCTTGTTAGCATTAGATTATGTTCACTTATAAGAGAAAGAAAAACCCATGCGGTGGCCAGCCTTAGGCCACCGAGAACAGTTTTAGTTTGTAGTCTTTATCAGTTTTTGTTTTATCAAATTTGTTTTGAGACACTTTTTTTTTCATTATATACATATGTACACACATACACACACGCACACACACACGCTCTCACACACATACACACATCTGGCCATGCGAAGCACGTCCCAGGACTAAAACTAAACACTATCACACGAAATATATACACTAATTACACAACAATTCACTATTTACACAATATTTACAGTCCGCGGTTTTGCTGTGCGGCAGCTTGTAGCAGGAAGGTTGTTTCGTGGTGACGGCCTCTGCAGTAGTTGGGGTGGCCTGGGGCCTGCTGTGATGGGCGCGCTTAATGGCGAGCCGTGTTGCCGCTAAAACATTTTGATACGGCTATGTTTCCTGTGCTTCGGCTCGCCACTGCCGATGTTGGAGATTAGGGGGTTCTGGTGTCCCCGTATGCGCGCCCATACCGACGAGGCACGTTTGGTAATGGCATCAGGGATGGAGGGCATGTTTGTTTCACGGAGGATGGTTCGGTTGGATGTGAGGAGAGGAACACGAAGGATTTTTCGGAGGGAGAGGTTTTGAAGGATTTCAACGTGCCTTTTTGCAGATGCAGATGCATTTGCCCAGGCCACACATGCGTAGAGAACCACCGACAGAATGAAGGATTTGTACAGAATAAGTTTGGATTTCAAGTTCAGCTGTTTGCTGCGGAAGACGGGGGCGCATAACTTTAACCGCTGCCGCCCTTTGTTGGCGCTATCTTTTAGGTGGGCAGTCCACCGCAATGTGCGGTCCAAGGTGACACCAAGGTACTTAACTTGCTGGCGACAGTGCAATCTTTGACCACCGACCGTTAGGTCCATGGCCGGAAGGCGCAGCTTACGTGAAAAATAAATCAGCTGGCATTTGTTTGCATTAATTTCTATCTTCCAATCGTGGAGCCACGAGAGGAAGCGGTCAATATACCGCTGCATTTCTAAAAGACCGAAACGAGGATTTTTGTGGTGATTGTAGATTGCAGTGTCGTCAGCATACATTGCGATTTTGCATCTGGCGTCCACGGGAAAGTCATTGGTGAATAATGTGTATAGAAAGGGGGACATTATAGCCCCTTGAGGGACGCCAGCCCGCATAACTCGCTCCCGAGAAGAGGAGCGGCCCACTTGGACGTAGAAGCGCCGGTTTTCTAAAAAGCTCTGAATGAGGTACATGAAATTTTGAAGGCCGGGAAAATTGTGGTGCAATTTGTAAAGTAGGCCATTGTGCCAGCACCGGTCGAATGCGGCTTCTACGTCCAAAAATAGCGCCAACGTTGAAGCATCATTGTTGAACTGCTCAGTGACGTCATCCGCAAAGCGTAATAGTTGTAATTCTGTGGAGTGACCTTTTCTAAAGCCAAACTGAGATTTTGATAATTCATGTATTTCCGAAACTTGTTTTTGAAGTCGACAAAGTATAAGTTTTTCGAGCAGTTTTCCAACAGCAGACAGGAGACTAATGGGGCGGTAATTTTGTGGTTGCCTGGTGCTTTTCCCTTGCTTCGGGAGCATTATTACCTTGGCTCGTTTCCAAGTGGTGGGGAAGTAATTGTACCTCAAACAGGCGTTGAAAATCTTTGTGAGCTGCATCAGGGCTTTTCTCGGGAGATGCTTGAGTTCCTCATTAGTCACCCTGTCCGGGCCGGCGGCTTTTCCATTAGGCAAATGCCTAATTAGCTTGTACACTTCCAGCGGCGTTATGATAGGCAGTTGTTGCTCATGCTTCTGCGCCACCCAATTTTGTACCCATGTCAGAACCTCCCGTTCTTGTGTGGGGTTCGTCGTAGGATTTTCAGAGAATCTGTCTTGGAGACAGTCGGCGAAAACCTCGGCTTTCTCCTCACCGGAGAAGTGCAGGCCGAGGGGAGTGTGAAGCGCCTCAGTGCCGGAGTTGACGCTAGAGGAGACCTTGAATGCCCTTAGTAATTTCCATAGAGAATTGTCCGAATGTGTGGTACTTAACATTTTATTTTCCCACTGTTCAATTTTGTTCAGTTGAATTTGTTGCCGAATGATGTTGCGTAGCCATTTTGCTGCAACTTTGTATTCGGGCTGGCGGGTAAGCCGCCAAAGTCTCGTCAGGCGCCGCCTCCGGGCAATGAGCTGCTCCACCTCCGGGTACGTGCAAAAACTAGGTGGACTTGTGGTGTACGTGGTAGCGTTTCTTTTGGCTGTGCGTAGCGAGGCAGTGAAGTTTTCAATGGCGGCATCGATGTCTGCCTCGCTGTAGTATGACAGCTTAGGCTGAGCCATCCTGTGCATGTCCGACGTGAAGTTTGGCCAGTTTGTCTCTGCTCTCCGCGGCGGGCCGCTCCAACCGGCCGTGACTGCGCCGCAGATTTCAAAATGCACAGGTAAATGGTCAGAGTCTAAGCTGTGATACACTGTAAAATTTTGTGAAAGAGCCGCATTTTTTGTCAGCACGAAGTCCAAAATTTCAGGGTCCCAGTGTCCTGATCTATGCCAAAATGTGGGTTCTGGGGGGAAATGAACCTCAATATCGTCATTTTCAGTTATAAGTTCAACCAGGAGATTTCCAGCCGCGTTTGCTCGGCGAGAATGCCACCATGGGTGCCGAGCGTTGAAATCTCCTGCAATTATAACGTGCTCCTCTAAATTGAGGATTTGTTCGAGGTCTGGTAAAAAATATGGGGAGTCAGGGGGCCTGTAGAGCGCTACCAACATCACCGTTGTGTTATTGATACGAGTTTTAAGAGCCGTACACTCTAGCGCTGCCAGAGCTGGCAGCGTAACAGGAGCATGAGCAACTGAGTTTTTTAACAATATGGCGGTGCCACCCCCCTGTCGGCCAAATCTGTCATTCCGAAAAATTTGGTAACCCCGGAGCTTAAAAGTGTACTCCTGTTTTAATTTTGTTTCGCAAATAAATGCGACATCAATTTTGTTACGCCGCAGGTAGTTTTCAAGTTCGTGCTGCTGCCGGTAGATGCCGTCGGCATTCCACAGGAGCGCGCGAGTTAATGTTATGCCTCCCCTTACAGTGGCCATTTAGTCGAAAATTGTTGAGAGGAGGCATATCACGGCTTCTAATTTATCCCAGGTGCTAGTGCAGCTTTTAAACTTAGCAATAAAAGGCTGCACCTTCGGCAAAAGTGCCGGGAGATTAAAAGATTTAAAAAGGTCTATGAGGTCTTTTAGTCCACCCAGGTCACCGGAGGGCGCCTGGGAGGGGGGGCTAGTAGAGGGGGGACCACTTGGTGGTGGCACGGGTGCCTTTTGCCCCTTGGCGGCGCCTGCAAAAGAGACGCCGTCTTTGACCAGAGCCGGGTTGAGAATGGGGCGTGGCCCTGGCTGAGCACCTGGGGGGCTCCTGGCCATAGATGCCAGTTGGCGGCGGTGGCGTTCGTTTCGAAACGTCTCACAACCGCGATAGCTGGCAGGATGCGTCTCCCCACAGTTTGCACAGTGGGGTTGGACGTCCTGCGTGGCCTTTTTGGGGCAGTCAGCTAAGCGGTGGAGGCCACCGCAGAGGACGCACCGGGAGGTCATATGACACATTCTGAATGTGTGCCCTAACTGTTGGCAGTTGTAACACTGGGTGATGTGCTGGTTTGTCTTTAAGACCTCCACGGTAACCATCATGTGACATACCTCACGTTCTTGCAGTAGTTTCTGGTTGTCGGTGGTCCGTTGGAGTGAAATTTGGCAGTTGGGCAGAGGCCGCCCATGGGACTGCATTTGCCGGACCTGGACGCCGGTGTAGCCCTTCGCCTCGAGGTCCTCTCTGATGAAATCCTCCTCGAGGTCCACAGGGAGCCGCTTCACCACGAAGCGAAGGGGTTGGTCTCCACGGGGGGTGAAGCTGTAGTGCTCCACGCCGGCGTCCTTCAGGCGTTGCATCGTGGCTGCAACATCTTGCTTCCTCTGGAGGAAGAGCTTAAGGCAGTTTCTTGTATTTTGAAGTTTGAAGTTCTGCGCCGGGAGCGAGTTCCGGAGGAGGTGGAGAACCGTTGTGGCTTTGCGGCCGTCGGGGATGATGATCCTCGGCGGCTTCTGGTCTGCTGGATTTTGCGGTGGTTTTTGGTTCGGTTTGGGTGCAGAGGTGGTTGCGGGTTTGGAAGTGGATGGTTGTGGTTGTTGTGGAGGCGGCGGTGTGCGTGCCGGCCGCTGGGATTTTGGTTGAGATTGAGGGGGGCGAGGGGCTGCGTTTGAGGTAGCGCAGTCCTCTATCTCTTCGTCGCTTGATTCGTCGTTGTCTGTGAGAGCTGCGAACCTGTTGTTTGTCGGTAGTGGCGTCTGTGAGAGATGGCCCGTCTTGTTCTTTTTTTCCCAGTTTTTGGTCGGGAACGCTCCGCGTCCGAGTCGGTATCGCCGCCGCTGCCACGGAGAGGCCGCTTGCGGGCCGGAGCCGCGCGCCATCCCTCACCGAGGTCCACCAGCTCTCTTTTCTTGATAGCATGTTCCTGCAGACAGTATGCTAGGTCTAGGGCAACTTTCCTGTAGTTACCACCTTCCTCCATTGTGTGAAGGAGATTCTGGTAGTAATTAATCTCCTTGTTGAGATCCCGGACTTCTTTTTCTAGTTGCCGATACGATCTTGCGTTCAGCTCTTCCTCCCACGTGTTGGTTTCCATTGTAGATGCGCCTCTGTTGGCCGGAGGCTGTGCCAATGGGCGAGGAGAGGGAGGGGCGTAGCCATCCGCAGCCTGGTCTGCCGCGCCTATAAATATGGCCGCCTGACTGCCTGAGGCGATCATTTCGCAGCCTGCAGTCGCAGAGTGAGCATCGGCAGCTGATGCGCCTGACGCCATCTTGGAAGTTCGAGGCCAATGCCCCCAGCCGCAAAGACTGCTGGGAGATGCCTGCTCTGCGTTGGGACGCGTTGGCGCGTCCCACGCTACTTCACTTGCGTTTAAGGTTTAGCACTTTACAATGTTTTAAACACGAAACACATGGAACATACACAATACACAGACACAGAACACAGTTTTACTCACTCCACAAAACCTATACACGTATTTACATTGTTTACACAGGGTGCAACGGTATTTTAAACGCACTTTCTCGTCGCGCAGCACTTAATGTACGGTTTTTAAGTGCAGCTCATTTAGGCAGCCACACGTAGAAAGAAATGGAACAGTTTTCTGCTATATTTAAGGCACAATAACTTCACAACACGAGCACGATGCTTACAGTGCGGTGTCTACCACTCGAATGATGATCTCTGATCTAAATCCAACGCCCTGATGCGTTGGCCGTTGGTGCCGCTCTCTTTATAGTGTGGACGCTCTCTGCTGATTGGCCCGCTGGTATGAGGGGGCTGGCGCCGGCTGTGTTGTTGCTCTCTTCTGATTGGCTCGCAGTGTTTTTCGGTATTGTATGACCTTTCTTGTTTTTGATGACTAGATGCCAGTTACTGTTGAGTTTCAAAGCTTCTTCTTTCCTATTGAAATTATTGGGATGTTTATAAATCTCTATTGCTTCGCGTTGTAGCCGGGTATGGTAATGCTTTATGGAGGAAAGAATGTTGGTGTCCTGAAATCTAATAATGTGTTCGCCCTCGGCTTCAATGGCATGTTCGGCGACTGCCGATTTTTCTGTATGGCCCAGGCGGCAGTTTCTTTTGTGTTCGCTAAGTCTGGTGTTTGCGCTCCGCTGTGTGGTACCAATGTACACTGAACCACAGGAACAAGGAATACGGTAAACACCGGCCGATGACAGGGGGTCTCGGGGGTCTTTGGAAGAGCGCAGTAGGCTGTTTAATTGTCTTGTAGGTTTGAATACTGTTTTGACGTTATGACGTTGAAGTATATGTTCAATACGGTCAGTGACATTTCTGAAATATGGCAGAAAGACAATGGACTTGCTTTTGGGTTGGTCCTGAGTAACCGGTCGGGGCTTGGCCGGACGGCAGGCTCTTCTCACCTCTTGGACTGAATAACCATTTGATTGTAGAGCTGTTTCTAGGTGTCGGATTTCTTGTGGAAGTAAGTGTGGTTCACAAATACGGGAAGCACGGTTTGCGAGTGTCTTAATCATAGCACGTTTTTGTCTAGGATGGTGGTTGGAGTTCTTGTTAAGGTAACGGTCTGTGTGTGTGGGTTTGCGGTAGACAGTATGACCCAGCGTGCCGTCAGCCTTCCTGCTAACGAGTACATCTAGAAAGGCTAGTTGGCCATCCTTTTCTTGTTCCATTGTGAACTGTATGCGCTGATTGATGCTATTTAGATGTAACAAAAAATCTTGAAGAGCTTGTTCACCATGGGGCCAGATGACGAAGGTGTCATCCACGTAGCGGAACCAGGCTGTTGGTTTGAGTGGAGCTGAGTTTAGTGCCTTTGACTCAAATGCCTCCATGAAGAAATTGGCCACAACAGGGCTAAGGGGGCTGCCCATGGCAACACCGTCTATTTGCTCGTAGAATGACCGGTTCCACTGGAAATAAGTCGTAGTCAGGACATGGTGAAAAAGTGTAATGATATCATCAGAGAAGATGGGTTGTAACAACTTCAGAGTTTCCTGTACTGGAACCATGGTGAATAGAGACACAACGTCAAAACTAATTAGTAAATCCTTCGGTAGCAATTTGAGGTTGCGGAGAATTTGAATGAAATGAGTAGAGTCTTTGATGAGAGAGTCGGACAAGCCGACATGGGGTTGTAGAAGACCGGTTAGGTATTTAGCTATGTCGTATGTGGGAGAACCAATACCACTAACAATGGGTCTGAGCGGAACATCTGGTTTATGAATCTTGGGTAGCCCGTAAAGTCTAGGCGGCTGAGCTTCGGACTTGGTAAGGCGGCGTTTGTCTTCCTTCGAAAGCGAGGAGTTCTTGATCAAAAGATTAGTTTTCCGTAGAATACGGGCTGTCGGATCACGTTTAATCTTATGGTAGGTTGCTGGTTGCAGGAGTTCAGAGATTTTCTGTTGATAGTCTTGTTGGTTAAGAATAACTGTGGCATTACCCTTGTCCGCTGAGCAAACAATGATGTCTCGGTTGGAGTTCAGCTTCTTTAATGCAGTTCTCTCTTGATTGGTTAAATTACTGGTAGGAGGTTTGGCCTTCTCGAGAACCCTGGCAGATTCCCGGCGAATTTCATCAGCTGCAAGCCTTGGCAGCACTCGTATTCCTGCTTCAATGTGAGAAATGATGTCTTCAACTGGCAACGTTGGCGTGACAACAGCGTAGTTACCTCCTTTAGCAAGGAGTGACGTTTCGGCAGGTGACAGCTGGTGATCCGATAAGTTCACTACCGTGCGGCAGTGGTTGAGAGTAGTCGGCGGTTTGATGGAGGCAGTAAGGCCATCAAACTTCTTCTTGTGACGAGTGGTCATGCTGTTGTGATTGTATGTCGTAGAGCTGTAGGTGATTCTATCCGTGTTGTCCCAATCAAAACTGTGTAGTGAGTTACTCACTTGAAGATGTAAGATGAGTAGTTGACTGTTGTTGGCAGAGAGTTGTCGTCTGGTCTGATGGATGCGTTCTCGGAGCAAGGCCCGTTCAGAGCGATTGTAAATGCGGTTGGCGGCAGCGGTGGTGAAATGTCGTTTCTGTCGTAGGAATTTAGGCATAATTCCCGAGTCTCGGCAGCGTAGAAGAAAGGCAAGTGAACACAGCAAAGAAGATTTTTGTTTGCGTAGCACTTCTAGTCGACGGATCAGACGATATGCCTCCTCCCCGTAGAGGCGAGTCATGTAAGAACGTAGGTTTTCACGGCCGGTGTCACAATTATAACTAATATACTTTTCCGGGCTGTTATGCCGTGGTCTGCTGAAGAAAGGTTTCCCAGACGTTTCGTCCACAACTGCGAGCCAATCAGAAGAGAGCAACAACACAGCCGGCGCCAGCCCCCTCATACCAGCGGGCCAATCAGCAGAGAGCGTCCACACTATAAAGAGAGCGGCACCAACGGCCAACGCATCAGACGCTGCGATACTTTCACCGAGAAGACTTCGTCCGCGCCACTGAAGATGTCCACCGCAGTTGTGGACGAAACGTCTGGGAAACCTTTCTTCAGCAGACCACGGCATAACAGCCCGGAAAATTATATTAGTTATAATTGTGACACCGGCCGTGAAAACCTACGTTCTTACATGACTCGCCTCTACGGGGAGGAGGCATATCGTCTGATCCGTCGACTAGAAGTGCTACGCAAACAAAAATCTTCTTTGCTGTGTTCACTTGCCTTTCTTCTACGCTGCCGAGACTCGGGAATTATTCCTAAATTCCTACGACAGAAACGACATTTCACCACCGCTGCCGCCAACCACATTTACAATCGCTCTGAACGGGCCTTGCTCCGAGAACGCATCCATCAGACCAGACGACAACTCTCTGCCAACAACAGTCAACTACTCATCTTACATCTTCAAGTGAGTAACTCACTACACAGTTTTGATTGGGACAACACGGACAGAATCACCTACAGCTCTACGACATACAATCACAACAGCATGACCACTCGTCACAAGAAGAAGTTTGATGGCCTTACTGCCTCCATCAAACCGCCGACTACTCTCAACCACTGCCGCACGGTAGTGAACTTATCGGATCACCAGCTGTCACCTGCCGAAACGTCACTCCTTGCTAAAGGAGGTAACTACGCTGTTGTCACGCCAACGTTGCCAGTTGAAGACATCATTTCTCACATTGAAGCAGGAATACGAGTGCTGCCAAGGCTTGCAGCTGATGAAATTCGCCGGGAATCTGCCAGGGTTCTCGAGAAGGCCAAACCTCCTACCAGTAATTTAACCAATCAAGAGAGAACTGCATTAAAGAAGCTGAACTCCAACCGAGACATCATTGTTTGCTCAGCGGACAAGGGTAATGCCACAGTTATTCTTAACCAACAAGACTATCAACAGAAAATCTCTGAACTCCTGCAACCAGCAACCTACCATAAGATTAAACGTGATCCGACAGCCCGTATTCTACGGAAAACTAATCTTTTGATCAAGAACTCCTCGCTTTCGAAGGAAGACAAACGCCGCCTTACCAAGTCCGAAGCTCAGCCGCCTAGACTTTACGGGCTACCCAAGATTCATAAACCAGATGTTCCGCTCAGACCCATTGTTAGTGGTATTGGTTCTCCCACATACGACATAGCTAAATACCTAACCGGTCTTCTACAACCCCATGTCGGCTTGTCCGACTCTCTCATCAAAGACTCTACTCATTTCATTCAAATTCTCCGCAACCTCAAATTGCTACCGAAGGATTTACTAATTAGTTTTGACGTTGTGTCTCTATTCACCATGGTTCCAGTACAGGAAACTCTGAAGTTGTTACAACCCATCTTCTCTGATGATATCATTACACTTTTTCACCATGTCCTGACTACGACTTATTTCCAGTGGAACCGGTCATTCTACGAGCAAATAGACGGTGTTGCCATGGGCAGCCCCCTTAGCCCTGTTGTGGCCAATTTCTTCATGGAGGCATTTGAGTCAAAGGCACTAAACTCAGCTCCACTCAAACCAACAGCCTGGTTCCGCTACGTGGATGACACCTTCGTCATCTGGCCCCATGGTGAACAAGCTCTTCAAGATTTTTTGTTACATCTAAATAGCATCAATCAGCGCATACAGTTCACAATGGAACAAGAAAAGGATGGCCAACTAGCCTTTCTAGATGTACTCGTTAGCAGGAAGGCTGACGGCACGCTGGGTCATACTGTCTACCGCAAACCCACACACACAGACCGTTACCTTAACAAGAACTCCAACCACCATCCTAGACAAAAACGTGCTATGATTAAGACACTCGCAAACCGTGCTTCCCGTATTTGTGAACCACACTTACTTCCACAAGAAATCCGACACCTAGAAACAGCTCTACAATCAAATGGTTATTCAGTCCAAGAGGTGAGAAGAGCCTGCCGTCCGGCCAAGCCCCGACCGGTTACTCAGGACCAACCCAAAAGCAAGTCCATTGTCTTTCTGCCATATTTCAGAAATGTCACTGACCGTATTGAACATATACTTCAACGTCATAACGTCAAAACAGTATTCAAACCTACAAGACAATTAAACAGCCTACTGCGCTCTTCCAAAGACCCCCGAGACCCCCTGTCATCGGCCGGTGTTTACCGTATTCCTTGTTCCTGTGGTTCAGTGTACATTGGTACCACACAGCGGAGCGCAAACACCAGACTTAGCGAACACAAAAGAAACTGCCGCCTGGGCCATACAGAAAAATCGGCAGTCGCCGAACATGCCATTGAAGCCGAGGGCGAACACATTATTAGATTTCAGGACACCAACATTCTTTCCTCCATAAAGCATTACCATACCCGGCTACAACGCGAAGCAATAGAGATTTATAAACATCCCAATAATTTCAATAGGAAAGAAGAAGCTTTGAAACTCAACAGTAACTGGCATCTAGTCATCAAAAACAAGAAAGGTCATACAATACCGAAAAACACTGCGAGCCAATCAGAAGAGAGCAACAACACAGCCGGCGCCAGCCCCCTCATACCAGCGGGCCAATCAGCAGAGAGCGTCCACACTATAAAGAGAGCGGCACCAACGGCCAACGCATCAGAGGCTGGCGTGCAGAAGAAGCGTTGGATTCGAGTGGTAGACACCGCACTGTAAGCATCGTGCTCCTGTTGTGAAGTTATTGTGCCTTAAATATAGCAGAAAACTGTTCCATTTCTTTCTACGTGTGGCTGCCTAAATGAGCTGCACTTAAAAACCGTACATAGCGTACATTAAGTGCTGCGCGACGAGAAAGTGCGTTTAAAATACCGTTGCACCCTGTGTAAACAATGTAAATACGTGTATAGGTTTTGTGGAGTGAGTAAAACTGTGTTCTGTGTCTGTGTATTGTGTATGTTCCATGTGTTTCGTGTTTAAAACATTGTAAAGTGCTAAACCTTAAACGCAAGTGAAGTAGCGTGGGACGCGCCAACGCGTCCCAACGCAGAGCAGGCATCTCCCAGCAGTCTTTGCGGCTGGGGGCATTGGCCTCGAACTTCCAAGATGGCGTCAGGCGCATCAGCTGCCGATGCTCACTCTGCGACTGCAAGCTGCGAAATGATCGCCTCAGGCAGTCAGGCGGCCATATTTATAGGCGCGGCAGACCAGGCTGCGGATGGCTACGCCCCTCCCTCTCCTCGCCCATTGGCACAGCCTCCGGCCAACAGAGGCGCATCTACAATGGAAACCAACACGTGGGAGGAAGAGCTGAACGCAAGATCGTATCGGCAACTAGAAAAAGAAGTCCGGGATCTCAACAAAGAGATTAATTACTACCAGAATCTCCTTCACACAATGGAGGAAGGTGGTAACTACAGGAAAGTTGCCCTAGACCTAGCATACTGTCTGCAGGAACATGCTATCAAGAAAAGAGAGCTGGTGGACCTCGGTGAGGGATGGCGCGCGGCTCCGGCCCGCAAGCGACCTCTCCGTGGCAGCGGCGGCGATACCGACTCGGACGCGGAGCGTTCCCGACCAAAAACTGGGAAAAAAAAGAACAAGACGGGCCATCTCTCACAGACGCCGCTACCGACAAACAACAGGTTCGCAGCTCTCACAGACAACGACGAATCAAGCGACGAAGAGATAGAGGACTGCGCTACCTCAAACGCAGCCCCTCGCCCCCCTCAATCTCAACCAAAATCCCAGCTGCCGGCACACACACCGCCGCCTCCACAACAACCACAACCATCCACTTCCAAACCCGCAACCACCTCTGCACCCAAACCGAACCAAAAACCACCGCAAAATCCAGCAGACCAGAAGCCGCCGAGGATCATCATCCCCGACGGCCGCAAAGCCACAACGGTTCTCCACCTCCTCCGGAACTCGCTCCCGGCGCAGAACTTCAAACTTCAAAATACAAGAAACTGCCTTACGCTCTTCCTCCAGAGGAAGCAAGATGTTGCAGCCACGATGCAACGCCTGAAGGACGCCGGCGTGGAGCACTACAGCTTCACCCCCCGTGGAGACCAACCCCTTCGCTTCGTGGTGAAGCGGCTCCCTGTGGACCTCGAGGAGGATTTCATCAGAGAGGACCTCGAGGCGAAGGGCTACACCGGCGTCCAGGTCCGGCAAATGCAGTCCCGTGGGCGGCCTCTGCCCAACTTCCAAATTTCACTCCAACGGACCACCGACAACCAGAAACTACTGCAAGAACGTGAGGTATGTCACATGATGGTTACCGTGGAGGTCTTAAAGACAAACCAGCACATCACCCAGTGTTACAACTGCCAACAGTTAGGGCACACATTCAGAATGTGTCATATGACCTCCCGGTGCGTCCTCTGCGGTGGCCTCCACCGCTTAGCTGACTGCCCCAAAAAGGCCACGCAGGACGTTCAACCCCACTGTGCAAACTGTGGGGAGACGCATCCTGCCAGCTATCGCGGTTGTGAGACGTTTCGAAACGAACGCCACCGCCGCCAACTGGCATCTATGGCCAGGAGCCCCCCAGGTGCTCAGCCAGGGCCACGCCCCATTCTCAACCCGGCTCTGGTCAAAGACGGCGTCTCTTTTGCAGGCGCCGCCAAGGGGCAAAAGGCACCCGTGCCACCACCAAGTGGTCCCCCCTCTACTAGCCCCCCCTCCCAGGCGCCCTCCGGTGACCTGGGTGGACTAAAAGACCTCATAGACCTTTTTAAATCTTTTAATCTCCCGGCACTTTTGCCGAAGGTGCAGCCTTTTATTGCTAAGTTTAAAAGCTGCACTAGCACCTGGGATAAATTAGAAGCCGTGATATGCCTCCTCTCAACAATTTTCGACTAAATGGCCACTGTAAGGGGAGGCATAACATTAACTCGCGCGCTCCTGTGGAATGCCGACGGCATCTACCGGCAGCAGCACGAACTTGAAAACTACCTGCGGCGTAACAAAATTGATGTCGCATTTATTTGCGAAACAAAATTAAAACAGGAGTACACTTTTAAGCTCCGGGGTTACCAAATTTTTCGGAATGACAGATTTGGCCGACAGGGGGGTGGCACCGCCATATTGTTAAAAAACTCAATTGCCCATGCTCCTGTTACGCTGCCAGCTCTGGCAGCGCTAGAGTGTACGGCTCTTAAAACTCGTATCAATAACACAACGGTGATGTTGGTAGCGCTCTACAGGCCCCCTGACTCCCCATATTTTTTACCAGACCTCGAACAAATCCTCAATTTAGAGGAGCACGTTATAATTGCAGGAGATTTCAACGCTCGGCACCCATGGTGGCATTCTCGCCGAGCAAACGCGGCTGGAAATCTCCTGGTTGAACTTATAACTGAAAATGACGATATTGAGGTTCATTTCCCCCCAGAACCCACATTTTGGCATAGATCAGGACACTGGGACCCTGAAATTTTGGACTTCGTGCTGACAAAAAATGCGGCTCTTTCACAAAATTTTACAGTGTATCACAGCTTAGACTCTGACCATTTACCTGTGCATTTTGAAATCTGCGGCGCAGTCACGGCCGGTTGGAGCGGCCCGCCGCGGAGAGCAGAGACAAACTGGCCAAACTTCACGTCGGACATGC
Source organism: Deroplatys truncata (assembly GCA_030765065.1). NCBI lineage: Eukaryota > Metazoa > Arthropoda > Insecta > Mantodea > Mantidae > Deroplatys > Deroplatys truncata. The sequence continues at coordinate 205,730,596 of CM060983.1, forward strand.
ACAGGATGGCTCAGCCTAAGCTGTCATACTACAGCGAGGCAGACATCGATGCCGCCATTGAAAACTTCACTGCCTCGCTACGCACAGCCAAAAGAAACGCTACCACGTACACCACAAGTCCACCTAGTTTTTGCACGTACCCGGAGGTGGAGCAGCTCATTGCCCGGAGGCGGCGCCTGACGAGACTTTGGCGGCTTACCCGCCAGCCCGAATACAAAGTTGCAGCAAAATGGCTACGCAACATCATTCGGCAACAAATTCAACTGAACAAAATTGAACAGTGGGAAAATAAAATGTTAAGTACCACACATTCGGACAATTCTCTATGGAAATTACTAAGGGCATTCAAGGTCTCCTCTAGCGTCAACTCCGGCACTGAGGCGCTTCACACTCCCCTCGGCCTGCACTTCTCCGGTGAGGAGAAAGCCGAGGTTTTCGCCGACTGTCTCCAAGACAGATTCTCTGAAAATCCTACGACGAACCCCACACAAGAACGGGAGGTTCTGACATGGGTACAAAATTGGGTGGCGCAGAAGCATGAGCAACAACTGCCTATCATAACGCCGCTGGAAGTGTACAAGCTAATTAGGCATTTGCCTAATGGAAAAGCCGCCGGCCCGGACAGGGTGACTAATGAGGAACTCAAGCATCTCCCGAGAAAAGCCCTGATGCAGCTCACAAAGATTTTCAACGCCTGTTTGAGGTACAATTACTTCCCCACCACTTGGAAACGAGCCAAGGTAATAATGCTCCCGAAGCAAGGGAAAAGCACCAGGCAACCACAAAATTACCGCCCCATTAGTCTCCTGTCTGCTGTTGGAAAACTGCTCGAAAAACTTATACTTTGTCGACTTCAAAAACAAGTTTCGGAAATACATGAATTATCAAAATCTCAGTTTGGCTTTAAAAAAGGTCACTCCACAGAATTACAACTATTACGCTTTGCGGATGACGTCACTGAGCAGTTCAACAATGATGCTTCAACGTTGGCGCTATTTTTGGACGTAGAAGCCGCATTCGACCGGTGCTGGCACAATGGCCTACTTTACAAATTGCACCACAATTTTCCCGGCCTTCAAAATTTCATGTACCTCATTCAGAGCTTTTTAGAAAACCGGCGCTTCTACGTCCAAGTGGGCCGCTCCTCTTCTCGGGAGCGAGTTATGCGGGCTGGCGTCCCTCAAGGGGCTATAATGTCCCCCTTTCTATACACATTATTCACCAATGACTTTCCCGTGGACGCCAGATGCAAAATCGCAATGTATGCTGACGACACTGCAATCTACAATCACCACAAAAATCCTCGTTTCGGTCTTTTAGAAATGCAGCGGTATATTGACCGCTTCCTCTCGTGGCTCCACGATTGGAAGATAGAAATTAATGCAAACAAATGCCAGCTGATTTATTTTTCACGTAAGCTGCGCCTTCCGGCCATGGACCTAACGGTCGGTGGTCAAAGATTGCACTGTCGCCAGCAAGTTAAGTACCTTGGTGTCACCTTGGACCGCACATTGCGGTGGACTGCCCACCTAAAAGATAGCGCCAACAAAGGGCGGCAGCGGTTAAAGTTATGCGCCCCCGTCTTCCGCAGCAAACAGCTGAACTTGAAATCCAAACTTATTCTGTACAAATCCTTCATTCTGTCGGTGGTTCTCTACGCATGTGTGGCCTGGGCAAATGCATCTGCATCTGCAAAAAGGCACGTTGAAATCCTTCAAAACCTCTCCCTCCGAAAAATCCTTCGTGTTCCTCTCCTCATATCCAACCGAACCATCCTCCGTGAAACAAACATGCCCTCCATCCCTGATGCCATTACCAAACGTGCCTCGTCGGTATGGGCGCGCATACGGGGACATCAGAACCCCTTAATCTCCAACATTGGCAGTGGCGAGCCGAAACACAGAAAGCACAGCCGTATCAAAATGTTTTAGCGGCAACACGGCTCGCCATTAAGCGCGCCCATCACAGCAGGCCCCAGGCCACCCCAACTACTGCAGAGGCCGTCACCACGAAACAACCTTCCTGCTACAAGCTGCCGCACAGCAAAACCGCGGACTGTAAATATTGTGTAAATAGTGAAGTGTTGTGTAATTAGTGTATATATTTCGTGTGATAGTGTTTAGTTTTAGTCCTGGGACGTGCTTCGCATGGCCAGATGTGTGTATGTGTGTGAGAGCGTGTGTGTGTGTGTGTGTGCGTGTGTGTATGTGTGTACATATGTATATAATGAAAAAAAAAAGTGTCTCAAAACAAATTTGATAAAACAAAAACTGATAAAGACTACAAACTAAAACTGTTCTCGGTGGCCTAAGGATGGCCACCGCATGGGTTTTTCTTTCTCTTATAAGTGAACATAATCTAATGCTAACAAGCAAATTGTAAAAAAATGTAAACATAAGCCTGTTAGCCGGGCCTAATGTACCGGCACCAGGTAATTTCTTTCAATAAATAACCTAACCTTAACCAACGCATCAGACGCTGCGATACTTTCACCGAGAAGACTTCGTCCGCGCCACTGAAGATGTCCACCGCAGTTGTGGACGAAACGTCTGGGAAACCTTTCTTCAGCAGACCACGGCATAACAGCCCGGAAAATTATATTAGTTATAATCGTGACACCGGCCGTGAAAACCTACGTTCTTACACTTCGGTTTGCGTCCAACCCCTTAGAGGCACGATGTCTTAACGTTAGAACGCAATATAGCCTTTGTTAGCGTTTACATCTTGAAGTCAATGGGACTATGATGTTATACATGGACCAACATTACACATACATCAACACTATCCTCCCTAGTCTCTCTCCTCGTTTTCCCTATAGTTTTCCATATAAACGCATACTCTACTCCTCAACCTCTGTCTAGCCTAGTATCTCTCCTCGTATTCTCTACCTCTACATATAAAGCGTATTCCCCTCCTTCAGCATCTCTCTAGCCTATCATCTGTCCACGTTCTCCCGATCTTTTCTCGTATAAAGGCATACTCTACTCCTCAACCTCTGTCTAGTCTAGCATCGACCCTCGTATTCCCTATTTCTCCAATATAAACGCATTTCCATCTCCTTTAACTCTCTCCCAGCATAGGATCTTTTCGTTTTATCCGTCTCTCCATGTAAACGCATACTCCACCATTCGAGCCCTCCTAGCCTAATACCTCTCCTCGGTTTGCTATCTCTCTCATATAAAACACATTCTACTTTTAACTCTGTCTAGCCTAGCATCTCTCCACGTTTCCCCTATCTTTTCCGTATAAAGCGTATCCCTCCCTCCTTCAGCATCTGTCTAGCTTATTATATCTCAGCGTATTCCTTACCTCTCATATATAAATGTCTTTTCTAATCTCCTAGCCTGCTAGCCTATCATCTCTCCATGTTTTCCCTACTTTACCTATATAAACGCATACTCTACTCCCCAACCTCTGTCTAGCTTAGCACTTCTCGTATTCCCTATTTTACCCGTATAAACACATACTCTAATCCTCAACCTCTGTCTAGCCTAGCACTTCTCCTCGTATTCCCTACCTCTCGCATATAAACGCATTCTGCCTTTAACATCTGTCTAGCTTAGCACCTCCCCTGGCATCCCCTCCTTCAGCATCTGTCTACCCTAGCAGCTCTCCTTGGTTTCCTATCTCACCGGCATAAGCCTGCATTTCCCCTCCTTCAGCCTCTGTCTAGGATAGCATCTCTCCCCGTTTCCCTATATTTCCTATATAAACGCATACTCTACTTCCTAACCTCTATCTAGACTATTACCTCTCCTCGTATTCCCTACCTCTCTCATATAAAGCGTATTGCCCTCCTTCAACTCGCTCCTAGCTAGGATCTCCCTCCGTTTTCCATATCTTCCCCATATAAACGTATACCCTACTCCTTAACCTCTGTCTAACCTACTACGTCTCATCGTATTCCCTACCTCTATCATATAACGGGTGTTGCCCCTCCTTCAGCCCCTACTCTACCTCAGATCTGTGCTCGTTTTCCTATCTCTCCCATATAACGCATTTTCCTCCTTGGAGGCTCTCTCAACCTAGCATCTACCTCCGTTTTCCTCGTCTGTTCACATTAACGCATACTCTACTATTCAAACCTTCCTGGCCTAATACCTCTCCTCGGTTTGCTAGCTCTCCCTAAAAGCCATATTCTACCCTTCAAGCCCTGCCTAGTCTAGCACCTCTCCCCGTATTCTCTATCTCTCCCGTTTAAGCCTATATTCCCCCTCCTTCAGCATCTGTCTAGCCTATCATCTGTTCTCGATTTCCCTAACTTTCCCATATAGACGTATACTCCGCACCTCAAACTCCTTTAGCCTAGCACTTCTCCTCGTAATCACTACCTCTCTCATATCAAGCGCATTCCCCTCCTTCAACCCCTGTCTAGCCTAGCATCGATCCCCGTATTCCCTATCTCTCCCATATAAACGCATTTTCCTCCTTGAACCGTCGCAGTTACCCTCATTTTCCTTATCTTTCCCATATAAACGCAAAAGTGGCCTCGCTCTCTCTATAATATACTTTTCACGACTAATAGCATTTACTTTCCCTCATAATATCAAACAACTTCTATTAAAGACATTTCGTTAGACAACGCTTAGTTTTGTAGATATTGTACAGTCTCAATTTAAATGCTCCACTCTCTATATACGATATGTATACATACATATATGTAAACTCTTTATATGTATAACTACAAAAATTCAGGGCTGTAAAGCAACAAATATGGATATAGAACGATCACAGTAAACAGCTGAGATACAGAATAGAAACGCACATAACACAAATGCTGTATATAGGACTCTATATAAAATCCTTGTTCAGGACAGGAGAAACGTAAACACCCTAGCTTGACAGTGACAGATGCGGCAATAATGCCAACCTGTAGGTGTAATAATCTTTTTGCGAAAGGCAATATGACCGACTTCCACATCTGTTGGTCATATTGCGCGCGGATAGAAATCCTGGGCAAATCGAATTGCTTGTAGTGCGCGTCCTGAGAGAAAACCTGCACTTTAATCACCCAATAATAATTTTAATGAATAGTATTTAAAATAATGAAGTAAACAACTGAGAATAATGTCATCGATTACTGCATTATATACACTGTCAAATTTTTCAACACACGCACACACACTCACACAAACATACATAAACCCTCATACACTACAAATTGCCTGTCTTTATAATATTTGTGTGTGAGAGAGAGGGAGAGAGAGAGAGAGAGAGGGAGTGTGTGTACTAAATTATTGAAATAACCTGATGAACGTAAAGTCTTAGATTATGTCTTATCCAATTTGGGGAAGTACTAGTAGTTCATGGGATCAGACTAGACACCTGCGAATAAAAAAAATCATCTACTCCGCTGATGTATACTGAACGGATACAGCAATGTTGATTCGGTTCAACTAGGCCCGGTATTTGATTGTATATAGATTAAACAAAGATGTGAAATGTTTTATTTAATATTGTAACTCGAGAGGAAAAACCTCCATACACAATATTGCAATTGTTTGAGGAAGTAAGGTTCCAGTCACCGTGCCATCCTTTTTCTTGGGACAGGAAAGGTCTGTCGGCACGTATATAAACGCACTGAGCCATTAAAAAACGTCCGTGGAAAGGAAAGTGCTGTTTCTTTTCATAGTGGAAGAAACATGATATTTGTGCCGAGAAAAGGATTATAGCCATAAAGATACGTACGTGCTACAGTATAAATTAAACTAATTGTAAGTAGTACCGTGGGAAAGAGAAAGCTGATCAGAGCTGAAATTTTAGCCAGTAAATGGAAAGTCAAGAATACAGACTGGCGAATACGAAAACAGGAGATAGTCATATGATTGAAAACCCAACAAAATAATCACGTCACATATGCGGAGTAGGGATGAAATCAGACATGGCGAAATTCACAAAAAAAAACAAGTAACTTCACTCTTAGCTGAAATCTGCACCGCGGCTATGAACACCGGGAAAGCATTACAATACTTCTTAATACTGCCGACTAACAAATTATCTCTATGTCAGTCGCGGATAATTGACGGGAGTGGTGACTCGCGTTCCTAAATGTGTAACATAACAGTATAATAAAGCCAATATTTACCAGAGACGATGTTTTTGTTATCGCAATAGATATATAATTTTACTACCCACTGTAGACTTTAAGAGTCGACACTGCCGGAAAAAGAAGAGACTTTAAATGTTACGCATCGAGGACGCCGCCAGCTTCATATGGCACCCAACGTGCTGGGCCGAGTAAATACAACATCGCTCTGTAATGCGTCATGCAACAAGCTCAAACACTCCAAAAACAACAAAGTGGCAGGATAGATTCACAATAAACTGAGGTTCGAGATACCGACGAGATCCGAATCGATGGGCAGAAACACCGGATGGCGGCTCAGCACACCAAAGACAACCCGACGTCACTGGCGCACAATTAGAACTCTAAACATCCAACCTCAGACGACAGAGAAGCAGGAACGCGATTGAGGAGGCACCGAGACCAGTGAGACGCGGCGAGACCCGGATGTACAACACCTACACCAGCAGCGCCGAGATGCCAGCGTAGCCCTCCCCTATGCAAGAAGAGACACCAGCACCCCTTTCCCCTATACTGGGAGCATCGATTCTTCCTTTTTTGGTATTAGTGAGAAGTGGTTTTTATGAATTAAAAAGAAATGTATATATATACACCCATTGGATACCAGCACATCGACTCGTCGAAGCAGGAAGCTCGCAGCACCAAAGAGTAAGTCACAAAGACAATATTAGTTCATATTTTGGATGGGTATCATTAAGGTTGTTGTTATTAGCAGGTTATATTGTTTATGAAAGGAAGTTGCAGATTAATTATTGCTGCAGGAATAACCCTAGACGGAGGGCCATTCTGTCCTTAGCATAAGTAGTAGATGAGGCTGAGGAATAATAAATTAGTGGGAAAAACAGTAGAAAATAAAATGGAGAATAACGAAATTGTAGAGAATGAATGTAACTTGGAATTAGAAGGGGACAATCAGAGAACTAACGCTATTCCAAAAGTGGGTGAAAATAGCGATAACCGGCAGGAGAAAGTAAACGCAAGCCAAGTCGCGATAAATGAAGGAACAGAGTCGACCGACCTGGCGGGCGTATTAAGATAAATGATGTTACAATTTGGACAATTGTCGAATAAAATAACAGACCAAGGATAGATGTTGCAGCAAAAATTGTCAAATAAAGTAGAAAATCAGTTAGAAAACATTAAGAGGGAAATAATTCAGCAGCAGCTGAATGCCCAGCGCGAACTGGAAACCCCTTGCAGAGCATGGCCTCTGACATGAGATCCACGCAGGAACGCGTGCAAGAGGAAGTAGTGAATATCCAAAGTGAGGCAGTAGCAGCTCAGTCCTCAGTAAAAGAAATAAGGGTACAACTAAGCTCTGAAATTGAAAATGTTAAGCGGCAAACCGAGGAGTTGAATCGGGAACGAATAAATGAAATCAGGGAACAAATAAAGGATGGAGCAAGGGAAACTTGCGATACAATAGAAGACCGACAGCATACCTTCGCGGTAGGAGTGAACGCTGAACTGGATAAATTCAGAGCAATAATGGAGGATAGGGATAACTCACAACTGGGTGAGATTGCACAGATAAGGAGCGAGATGTTGCAAGTTGTCGCTGCTCAAAAGGAGGCGGTGCTAACCCTCCAGGAAAAATTAAGGGAAATGACCGAAATGCTCCACGCAATGGAAAGGGTGCAGTTAGGCCCCCATACCACTGCCACCCACGCACTGAGGTCACCCCATACACCATATAATGATAGTGAGGAAAGGCCGAGCGATCATACCACCGCGCACACGGCCTCACCTCACGTTACCATTAATTATGAAAATGTAAACATGCCTAATAGTCAGACACCAATGAACGCGCCCAGCATGCAAATGAACACGCCCGTGCCAATGCAATTTCTTAAAGAACTGCCCGTTCCAAAATTTGACAGTTGTGTGGATAACACAAAACAATTCATTAGTGATCCAGAAGCATATTTTGAACTTAGAGATATTCCGGACAGATTTCGGATGATTTTAGTACAGAGAAGTTTGGTAGGCCCCGCGCTTAGCTGGTTCCGCCTAACAATCGGCGAATATGCAGAATACCCCCACTTTAAGGCGGCATTTTTAGATAAACACTGGGGAGCCAATGTACAGTACATGGTACGCACTAAAATAACCAACGGGAGGTACCAATCTAACGGCGGCGAAAGCCTTGTTGATTATTTCTTGCGTTATGGGCAAATCGATAGGCTCCTAGAACCCCACTTGGTGAACAGGAATTTATATCACACATGATGAGGCACTTCCCCGATAGTGCACCGACATCATCTGGTGGTAGCGCGCCCGCGAACACTAAGCGAAGCGATATCATTACTGGCAGCGTTGCAGTGACACGAGGGGCGAAATATGGGAAACAGACCCGAAGATAGGCTCGATATGCAAATACGGGATAGGCCCGGTATGAGGCCCTGGAGCATCCAACACGCAGATGGAGCGAGGGCAAACGGTTCTCGGAATCAAGACAGAGAAAGAAATTACGGAGTACGGCAGAATCATGACCCCTATTCCAGAAACCACGATAGGTACGAAAATAGGCCCAGAAATGGCCGAAGGGAAACGAATAGTCCCACGGGTCCGCCGAGAAGTTTCCCGGTGAATTACACCAGGTTTGGGAGAAACCAAAACAGAGGTAGGCACCAGCACCAATACGAAGCACAGGCTAGTACCACGTAGGCCCAGAGGTCAAAATGGCCACGGCGACAGGGAAGAGAGGCTGAATAGTAGGCGAAGTCCAATACGAGTAGGGGGCGCAGATCATCCAACATGGCACCGGACAATATACAAGCATCCGCGCCAATCAGCGCAGTCCAGCCAGCCGTAACGACCCCGACTATGATAGGCCCACCCGATAAATAGGCAACCATGACCGACTTCGGAAAACCAGATGCGGGTGGAATTATAGATACTTCTCTGGATTCGACCCGAAGAGATAATAGTCAAATCTCGCGTTATCAAGGGGACGTAAGTGGAATGACTAGTGTGAATGAAACAGGGAGAAGAGGAAAAGTGGCTCTCTGGAAATTAATCAGCAAAACGTTGAAGCTGACTAGGGATGTGACCGTCGCATAAGAAATAATGGAAGCACCGCGTGTAGAAGCAATCATAGAAAATGAAACATTTTTAATAACCGTAGATTCAGGTTCATCCATCTCTGCGTGTAGCCAGGCTCTGTTCGAGCATTTGGAAACTAGGAATGTGAACTTACAAATTCTTCCTGTAAAGAACACTTTTTGTATTTTGGCGGTTCGGAGAGCGAAACAGAGGATAACGCAGTAAGTCATGATAACGGCAGCGATATGTGGATGTAAGCTTGAGTTTGTCTGTCTTGTGATTTCTAAGCTCGCAGTGGAATTAATATTGGGTGACGACGTGCTATTTGCTATGAGAGCTGTCATTGATTATGGACGTGCACAATTGACACTTTATGCGCCAAAGACCACGTGCCATTTGCAAGATCGTCAAAAGAGGCTAGGGTTATGTTGACCGAAGAAGAAGAAGAGAATGTGGATAATACAATAACATTTTTCGTTGAATATTTGAATATTGAAAAGAGCGCCCAGATAGTGAGTGTGTTGCCGCAGCTGGTCGGAACGAACGATGGCAGGTAAAAACCAGTGATGACGTCAGACGAAAGCACAGCTGATAGCAAGTCATACAGGCATACGAATGTTTTGCGAAGCCGAGGAAAATATTATGATGCTTACAGAGCCGACCCATATTCAGGTAGAGGGACATTGTAATCTGTCAATCACCGCAGGATAAGGTGAGTGGGTTGGCACGACCGCCCATTTAAATGACAGGCGGAAGGAGCACCTGTTCGCCATCCTTATGATACATAGAGAGGTATTTTTTGGAAGAAACGGGATTGTGCAAAGGATTCCAATATTTGTTCGAAGTTAACAATATTGAATCATTCCATCACAAAAGTTGGATGATCCCGCAAGACTTTTGAAGAAGCGGTAAACGAAACAATGCAACAAATGCTATCTGAAGGGATAATTGAGCTATCAAACACGCGTTTTGTGAACCCTCTATCGTCAGGAAGTGAGACAATTCTGTAAGACTATCAATAGATGCCAGGACCCTTTCAGGACAGAAAACATAGAACAGATTCTAGCTGGTATTGGTAAGCAGAAATGGTTCACATCCCTTGACCCGACGAACACCCAAACGTACGTAAGTACACGGGTTTCCTTCATCAGGGAAAGCTATATAACTTTCGGAGGTGTGGCTTCGGAATTTTTAACTTGGGAAGTGGTTTCTTATGTGCAATGCATCAAATTCTCGGCACACAAACCGAACGTTACGTCTCACAATACGTGGATGATATATTAATACACGATTTGGAGATAAAAGCACATTTAGCCCATATAGACGACGTACTTGGTAAACTTAAATCATCTGGCCTAAAACTAAACTGGAGAAAATGCAATTTTTGCGACATCTGTCATACTTCTAGGGTACGTCATCTCAGGAGAAACTATAGCGCCAGACCCCGAACGCGTAGAGGCAATTTTAAAAAATTCCACGGCCAAAAAATACAAAGCAGATCAAAAGATACCTCGGGGTACTAGAGTACCAAAATCGATTTTTAATTAATTATTCCAAGGAAGCTGCGCCGCTTACGGCATTGCTAGCAAAAGGCGTAAAATGGAAATGGGCGGACGAACAGGAGACGGCATTCCAACGTCTCCGAAAGTTATTTAGCCAGTCAATATTGTTGACGTATCCAAGGGCTAACTTGCCATACCACATATATACGGATGCATCATTAGTATCGTTTGGTTGCATACTGTGCCAGGTTCACGAAGATGGAGGACGAAGAATAATAGCAACCGCGTCGAGAGCGATAACACGAACCGAGAAAGTGGGATGTCACACAACAAGAAATACGGGCGATCTTCTTTGCCTTGCAGAAATTCAAGCATTTTGTGTACAACAAACAAATAGTCATATTTTCTGACCATATTAGCTTATCTTGTATACGAAATTGTAAAATGACCAGCAGTAAAATATCTAGGTACATTCACGAGATTATGTCTTTCAACCCAGAGATTGGGCACCTTCCAGGGAAATTGAACTTATTTAGCGACATGTTATCAAGAATCAAGAACGGAGGAAATTTACCTGAGACCTTAGGTAGCGCACAGAGGGAGGTTTCTATATTAAAGTTAGATTTAAGTTTAAATAAGAAATTAGCCGTGGAAATCAAGAAACAGTCGGAACGACAGCATCAGGACGAAACAATAAGGGGAATAATGAAAACGGCCCCAGCATCGACTAGGAAAATAAAGGCAAATATGCACTATTAGACGGAGTAGTATGCAAGTTACAGGAGAAGGAGAGGCCGGCATGAAAGGCGTGTGTACCGGCAGCACTATAAGAACTAGTGATTGAAACATATCACTGGGCATTGATCCACGCAGGCGTAGAGAAAACGAGCCTGGTTATAGGGGAGAATTTACACATCCCCAAGCTCGGACGAAAGGTGAGAGCCTACGTGTCCACATGTGCCTTTGCCAGAAAGCGAAGCCGCTAAATCGCCACTTCGACAGGCCGCCGCAGGCTATCCTTAGGAGTGAACCAGGAGAGCTGGTGGCCGCAGATACACACGGTACGTTACCGCTGGCCAGAACAGGCCTGAAGTATATTTTTGTGTTAGCTGACGTAATGTCAAAATTTGTCAAATTATATCCTCTAAAAAAATTGAACGGTCGCGTGTGCGCTAGTAAGATAACCGACGACTACATACAGAAGTATGGGAAAATGAAAGCTTCCTGGTTGATAATGCCACCATTCTCAGGGGTAGGAGATTCGTGGAAACACTGCGCGATGCTGGCATAAATATATATAACACTAGCTATTACCACCCACAAGCTAATCCATGTGAACGCGTGATCTGACTTTTTATCTACGAACTTTAGCGAATACGCAACACACGAAGTGGCCAGAATATTTGTCCTACATAGAGTTTGCATTCAATTATAGTATTAACACAAATACAAGGGAGGCTCCGCTGACCTTGCAACTTGGCCAGAAATCCCAGGAGATTGTCAGAGGTACACATACACCAATTCCGGTTATATCAGAGTCCGACGCTACACGAATTAAACGCGCATACGAGAGGTTAAAGCAACGCGCCGATAAACGAAGCCGCAAGAAAAAGAGATATACTCACAATTGGAACCCAGAAATCGGCGATAAAGTGGTAATTAAGTCTTTTGAAAAGTCGTCGCTGCAGAAGAAACTATATTGGAGAATGCATCTCGCATGGAAGGGACCTTTTAGAGTGGTGGAGCAGATAGGCGACCATGTTTACCAACTTCAACATTTGAAAACTGGCAAAATAATAGGCAGATATAACGTAGTTATAATGAGGCCATATAAGGAGGCAATCAAATCACCACTAACGAATTGATTTCTGTTAAAAAAATCCCAATTGGGAGGCTGAAACGATACACAACTGTCAAAATAGGGTGCAGAAATATGCAACGGCTAAAAGGTAGGGTAGAACAGTTAATGGTAATCATTCTTTCATGACTGCATCTAAGAAACAAATGTATGTAAGTAAGAGGTAATTTGTTGGACATACTCCATTTAAAGAAAAATGACTTATGCAGTAATATTCATGTCTCTAATGTGTTGTATGAATCTATGCAAATGTGCTGTCTTACATGTGCTATGTTAAATTACACTAATTTGCTGGTGAATGGGTTATGTCTGAAATGGTGAATATGTATACATCAATATTGATAGTTATGTTTACACAAATAGATACGAATGTACTTTTGAACGTGTATCACGGTGTACATCGTATGTGCATCACTGTGTCTGTTAATAATGTCTTGGCTTAAGTAAAGTTCTTTAATGCATATTCTAATACCAATCTATAGGTATCAGTATATATATATATATATAGTACTCCGCCTAAATCCAGAGTAAACGTTCTCTTCATCCTGTTGCATTAAATGGACCAAGTGAAAGAATACAAATATTATGAACGAGATATGAGATGGAAGTGGACAGTTAAAAAAAAGAGTGAAGGTCTAACACAATGGTCTTGTATAATGCCCCCCTACGTTTTGTGTACCTGGACACAAGTGCGGTATCTGAAAGAGAAAGTGCTTCCAACAGGGCCATACCAATAGAACTGACAGTGAGTGGACGGCTTCACAACAATGTAGGATCAATAACCAAATGAACAAAATATGTAACCAGTAATGTATGTGTAGTAATTAAGTTTACATTGTAATTTGTCATGATTGTGACAAATGCAGCAGGAACACCACCCACCAACCGTAGAAAACCGTGACGCCGTAATATCCGTGAATGAATGCAAAAGAGACATGTCACCATAACGTACGGCTCTGATGGAGCTTCACAATAAATTTCTTATGTCCCTGCAGTCCATTGAGAAGTTTCATGTGAGGGCATATGATACGGTTCAATTAGGCCCGGTATTTGATTTGATTGTATATAGATTAAACAAAAATGTAAAATGTTGTACTTAATATCCTAACTCGAGAGGAAAAACCTTCATATACAACATTGCAATTATTTGAGGAAGTAAGGTTCCAGTCACCGTGCCATCCTTTTTCTTGGGACAGGAAAGGTCTGTCGGCACGTATACAAATGCACTGAACCATTAAAAAACGTCCGTGGAAAGGAAAGTGATACTTCTTTTCAAAGTGGTAGAAACATGATATTTGTGCCGAGAAAAGGATTATAGCCATAAAGATACGTACCTGCTACAGTATACATAAAACTAATTCTAAGTAGTACAATGGGAACAGAAAGCTGATCAGAGCAGTAGGGTATACAGAGGGTTTCTGGCGCAGTTTTGCGTTTATATGGGAAAGGATAGGGAAAACGACGGTGGATGCGGAAGAAAATGCGTTTATATGGAGAAGATAGGGACTACGAGGATCGATGCTAGGCTAGATAGAGGTTGAAGGAGTAGGGATGTGCTTTATATGAGAGATACGGGGAATAAGAGGAGAAGTGTTAGACTAGACAGAGTTTGAGAAGTGGAATAGCTGTTTATATGGGAAAGATAGGGAAAACGTGAACAGATAATAGGCTAGACAGATGCTGAAGCAGAGGGAATACGGATACATATACAGGAGAGATAGAGGATACGTGGAGAGGTAATAGACTATTCAGGGATTAAAGGGTAGAGTAGCGCTTTTTATATGAAGATACGAGGAAAACGAAGGTATATGCTAGGTTGAGAGAACCTTCAAGGAGGAAAAATGCGTTTATATGGAGAAGATAGGGCAAACGAGGAGAATTCCGAGGTAGAGCAGGGACTCCAGGAGGGAGGGATATGCTTTATACGACAGAGATAGGGCATACGAAGAGAGGTGCTAGTGTAGACAGAGGTTAAGGAGTAGGGTATACGCTTATATGAGGAATGTATGGAAAACAGAGACAGACGGTATTATAGACAGAAGCTGTGCCACTTTTGCGTTTATGTGGGAAAGGATAGGGAAAACGAGGGTAGATACGACGGTTCAAAGAGGAAAATGCGTTTATAGGGGAGAGATAGGGAATACCAGGGCTGATGCTAGGCTAGTCAGATGCTAAAGGAGGGGAGGGGATACGCTTTATATGAGAGAGATAGGGAATACAAGGAAATATGCTATACTAAACAGGACTTGAAGGGTAGAATATGGCGTTTTATATGGGGGAGATAGCGAACCGAGGGGAGATATTAGACTAGGAGGTTTGAATGATAGAATAGGCGTTTATATGCGAGAAATAGGGAATACTAGAGACGATGCTAGGCTAGACAGGGCTGAAGTAGGAGAATGCGACTTATATGAGAGAGGTAGGGGAATATGAGGAGAAGTGTTAGGCTAGACAGGGTTTGAGGTGTGGAGTATGACTTTTATAGGAAAGATAGGGAAAACGTGAACAGATAGTAGGCTAGACAGATGCTGAAGAATGGGAATATAGGCTTATACGGGAGAGATAGGGAAAACGAGGAGAAGGGCTAGACTAGACAAATGCTGACGGAGGAGGAGATACGCTTTATACGGAAGAGATAGGGAATACGAGGAGAGGTACTAGACCATACAGGACTTGAAGGGTAGAATATAGCGTTTTTATATTGGAGAGCTAGCAAACCGAGGAGAGGTATTATACAGGAAGGTTTGAATGACAGAGTATGCGTTTATATGGGAGAGATAGGGAAAACGAGGAGAGTTCTGAGGTAGAGCAGGGACTGAAGGAGGGAGAGATATGCTTCATACGACAGATATAGGGCATACGAAGGGAGGTGTTAATGTAGACAGAGGTTAAGGAGTACGGTAAACGTTTATATGAGGAATATATGGAAAACGGGGACAGATGGTATGATAGACAGAAGCTGAGCTACTGTTGCGTTTATATGGGAAAGGATAGGGAAAACGAGGGTAGATGCGACAGTTCAAGGAGGAAAATGCGTTTATAGGGGAGAGATAGGGAATACCAGGGCTGATGCTAGGTTAGTCAGATGCTAAAGGAGGGAGGGATACGCCTTATACGAGAGAGATAGGGAATACAAGGAAAGATGCTATACAAAACAGGACTTGAATGGTAGAAAATGACGTTTTATATGAGCGAGATAACGAACCGAGGAGAGGTATTAGGAAAGGAGTTTTGAATGATAGAGTAGGCGTTTATATGCGAGAGATAGGGAATACGAGGGTCGATGCTACGCTAGACGGGGTTGAAGTAGGGAATGCGTCTTATATGGGAGAGGGAGGGGAATATGAGGGGAAGTGCTAGGCTAGACAGGAAGGTCTGAATGACAGAGTAGGCGTTTATATGGGAAAAGATAGGGAAAACGAAGGTAGGTGCTAGGTTGAGAGAGTCTTCAAGGAGGAAAGTGCATTTATATGAGAGCGCTAGGGCATATGAGGAGAGGTGCTAGTCTAGACATGGGTTGAGGAGCAGTGTATACGTTTATATGGGAGAATTATGGAAAACGGGAGAGATACAAGGATAGACAGGGTTGAAGGAGGAGGAATGTAGGTTTATACGGTAATATAGAGAGTAATTCGATTATGAAACTTTTATCATCCGGCGTTACAACAGTTTTATATACTTATTTTTTAAACCTTGCAAACTTTATATATGTTAAACAGTAGTGCGCGAGATGGAGAGGGACAAACTGTATATCGGTTTACAGCGAAGTATACGTCTTAACCTATTATCACCTTGTTTGCTCTGGATCTTCTCATTGTCTATTCATTCCTAACTTACTCACGTAACAAGGCGTAACCAACAAACGTAACCACGTAACAAGACTTAACACAACGTAACATAACAGCATGACAAGACGTCATACTAAGTAACATAAGCACGTAACCACGCAACATCACGTAACCAGAAACATCATACGACATAACAACACGTAGCAACTATGTAACCACGTAACAAAATGTAAGAACAATACGTAATCAACCCTATGCTAAGGTATTCTAAGCTACTCCATCCTTCATAACTTAGACAATAAGTACGAGAACCTAGCCTAGATTAACCTGATCAATCCCAAACGTTCATCTCATCATCTATTCCACTCAGTCATCGTCTAACCTAATCTGGCTAACCAGAGATAACCTCAACTTTCTTTTATTGGAAATGCAATGTTTTATTCAGGTTTTATTATTCAAGAGTTTTAATTAAAAAGTTTACGTCAACATACCTTTATTTTAGTTCGTTGTAGGTGTCTCTCCCCTTTTTATCTAGGCTTGAGACTAGCACTAGGATTGCTCCTAATGGCAGGGTTACCACCTTCCCTTCCATCTTCTTCTTTCTTCATCGGTCGTCAGATAGTTGCATATACAGCACACGGATAACCTTCATTTTTTTAAGATTGTAGACTCACGAGAAAATCTTTATCTTTGACTTACATTCTTTTAAGCACTGTTTGTAATGGCGTAATGTCCTTACGCATATGTCATTATACCGTCCTCAGCAATAATTCTTTTATCATCAAACGGAGTCAATGCAATTTTATTCACTTGCACTGTGCCAAGAGCATGCTGCCGAGACAGGATCAGATTCATGGGTGTTCTGATGATTTCTCCGGTTTTAAGACAGTCTGTATAGCTGTCAAACGAAATGTACTGCTTAATAGCGCTACGTTTTATACCTTTAATCTTTTTTATCATTGAACCGTCGATATCTAGGGCATACATTTTCGGTCGTAGCCCTACAAAGCGTGGAATGATTTTACCATTAGCCTCATCTTTAAATTTCTCAAGTACCTTCTTGTTTAGAGGTGAATAGCATATATGGCTTGTAGGATAATCAGCAGTATCTAGGTGCTCAAGAAAACGTAGCTTATCCTGGTACACATCTTCAGTTGTAACACGATGAATGAACGAATCAGTGTCCATATACATAAGCTTCAGGTTTTCAGCTCCATAATACGGTAACCACACATCATAGTGATACCGGTACATTAATGTCTTGGAGATATCCAACACACTCATACCGATGTATATAGGCTTGTTGAACACGATCTGACGAGAGGCCATATGTACATCAGCTAGATTAGAAACATATATTGTCCTGTCGATAAACGTAGGCTTTGCAATTAACTTTTCCAGAGTCTTCTCGTTTGTCACCAACCGTATATCCACACGATTACGAAGGTTCTCCATTGTTTTTCCAAACATGGCGTTGTTAAACAGTTTGTAGAGATCCTTCTCAAAATCATTTGCAGCCTGTTGTCGTAGTCTGTTATTAAATTCCACATACGGTTTTAACCACTGTGACTGTTGAAATTGTAGCACACGATGAATTTTTGTTAGTCGCAGGCCATGACTAAGAGCTTGCTTCAAAGTCATGTAATGTACTACATACTTCGTTCGTGATCCAAGGTGAGGAATTAGCTTCTTCGTAGTCGAGTCTTTTGGTTTCAGACACTCAGGTAGGAATGGTAAATCATTATGCAGATCGTGAAGTTCTGTAGGATACTAATGTCGACTTCTAATATATATCCATGAACATCATCTTCTTGTAGCCTTTCTATGTCGATTTCTTCAGGCGAAACCCACTGAAATCCGCCAAAAGGAAGGGCGTGACACATTGCCCACCCATATTGGTTATTGGCGTCCTCGTATGTGATAAATTGGGTTGGTCTCGACGGATCAAACTTGTCCATGTAAGTGTTATTAGCCTCTGCATACCGATGGGACACTTGGCATAAACCTCCTCTTATGCCGGATTCCACCATGAGTAGTTGGTCATAATCTTGCAACAGTTCCAGTTGGATTCCAGTATACAGTAACATAGCGTCCCATGTAAGTCCTGGACAGGTAAAATAATGTGCTGGATCGACTTTATGCGTTTTGAGAGTTTGATCTCTAAATGTCTCAAAGACATCAGCAAGAAGAAGTACATCAGATATTAAGTAAAGGTCACTGTATTCTCCCAGGTTTCTCACATTGAACAGTCTCCATACATTTCTAGCATGTTCGTAGTCAGCATCACTAATTTCTTCTTCATTCAGTTTATTGTAGAAGTAGTTCTTAGGAGGCAGGCAGGTTTCGTTCAAGACGTCCCATGAAGTGACGTAATCATAGGGAAATACACCCTTACGTGTCATCAACTTCATCTTGTCTTCTCCAAAGTACTTCAATGTTTCAGGGTACGATGTTAGATTTTTTACCAGCTTATCCAAGCTTGTACTCAGGAACCGAAAACTATCTACAAACCGGAGCTTTATATCTCCTACATACTTGGAGAATGATATATAGTTTTCTTCAGGGCTAGAAATTACTTCCACCCGCTCACTTGTACATCCCAGCTCCTTAACAATGAAATGAGAGTCATACCCACTGAGGTTGTGCATGAAGACTGGAATATATTTAGGTATATTTCAGGCTAAATTACATTCATTATGCAGACTTCCCCGATATTCACCACTGATGTGATCATGGTCGCGTACTTTATAGTTCTCTTCAGTAAAGGTTTTTCCACACAAGTAGCATACTGTAGACGCGTTGAAATCCATCTGCTGTTGATCTGTAAGTTTCAGAGGCATGACGGATTTGTATATATTATTAATCTCCTTTGCAAGGAATGACAGTTATTCCATAAACTTCTGAGCAGCATCAACACCACAATATACATAGGGATGCTTAGGAAGACCAGTTTCCAGATGTTCAATGTTGGTTGATGGTTTAAAGTAAACGCAGAAACTCATGAGAACATGCTGCTGATAAGCAGATGTATATGAAGTTTCAGGATTGGGTATGCATGTATGACATGGAGCGAGAATGCTTTCAAAGTCTGCGTAGATGACGAAAGGTAGTTTCAACATCCTTTCAAAATTTTTAAACTGTACAATTGATTTCTCCTTTGTAGGCATAACTACCCTTGCAACACCATGCTGATTACAGATGGTGGCATGTTCTTGTAGTTTTTCCAGTCCACTTTGTCCATATCGATCGTCAAAATGCGTAAAACAACGCTCGCAGGTATAAACACGTTCCTTACTTTTGGTTTTCTGACATCGAATAAGTTTTTCAAAATTCTTTATATAAACGTAGTGATGTCTAGCCATACTGTCACTCAATAGCAGGAGGTCACGATGGTCAGCTAGTTCAATCTCAGCAACCTTTATCGGATACACTTCATGCTTCTCATCCAGACCGAAGACGTTGATAGACATCCTGTTAAGCTTCTCAAATTTAGGTATTTGAGAAAGTGGCGTAGGGTAGGAAAAACAGCTGAAGTCGTACTTATCTTGGAGTTGTTCGTATTTGCTCACCCGTTGTGCATCCTTCTCAGCGAATTTAGTTAATACAGAATACATAAAGCATAGCTCAATAGTTAAATGGCGGTAGTGGTATGTAGCTACTTCCTCGTAACGGGTTGTACTTGTTGATACGAAGTCGAACTCCTTACACAGCAAGCAGAGCCCAGTTGCTACCCTTAAGCTGAGACTCCTCCATTTCAGTAACCATCTTCTTCATTTTCGTTTCCAACATGGAGTCCAGGTCCGTTTCTAGGAAAACAGCTTGATTCCGTGTTTTAAATGTTTTGTCGCAGGTTTCTCCGACACTGTTAGCAAATCTACACTCAGCTAAAAGATTAATTTTCACACTTTTGTGAATACCAAGCTCTTTATGTACAGCCTGGATTATCCGATGTTTCGCCTCATGCAGGTATATATTCAGGTCCTTAGCTGATTCACAACGTATAAAATATGATTTCAAGCGTCCATTGAATGAAGTTTTATATTCTTTCATATCACAGTCGTCTAATGCAGAAAATAACTCATGCTTTGTCGGTTCTAATCTACGTTTCTTCTCAGGTCTGTTTATTTCACACGCATCTTCGTGTCGATGACCCTTATAACTGTCTTTGAATGTTACATTACAATATTTACACTTGAAGAGCTTTTTACAACGTAGCTCATGTCGTCTTTTATCATATCCACGGAGGAACTTCTTACAGCATTTACCACAAGAATATCCTGAGGCACTAGGAATGATATCCTTATATGAGGACTTATTCATTTTTCTTCTTGATATAATAAGGTATTAACCTTTCTTCAAGGAAATGTACGCCTCTTTACCTTGATAACGCTTTAGAAGGTTGATTATTTTCTGAGAGAACAGCGATGTTAACACCT
The DNA here is from genome assembly GCA_030765065.1 of Deroplatys truncata. NCBI lineage: Eukaryota > Metazoa > Arthropoda > Insecta > Mantodea > Mantidae > Deroplatys > Deroplatys truncata. Next base: position 205,751,310 of record CM060983.1, read on the forward strand.
CAGAGATGATCAACAGAATGAATTTCAATGCTAGAGGTTGCTCTATTTATAGATGAAGCACGAACCTTTATGCATCAATTATATAACGTATTAACCCTTCTTCAAGGAAATGTTAGCCTCTTTACCTTGATAACACTTTAGAAGGTCGCTTATTTTCTAGGAGAACAACGATGTGGTCACCTCAGAGATGATTAACAGAATGAATTTCAATGCTAGAGGTCACTCTATTTATAGAGGAAGCACGAACCTTTTTAGATCAATTATATCCTGATTATTAATACTAAAAACGGTGATGAAGCGTGTAAGCTCTTATATTTCAATTCGTGTTACACTGATGTTCGAGCGTCTCCGTAGAGCTTCGTATGCTTAGAGAAAGTGTAAAGTATTGTGAAGATGTATGTATTGTTCGGCTATAATCGTACAGATTCGGAGAGCTTGACTCGTGAAGGTGATGAACGATCCGTTGCCCGAGCAAGAGGCAAGCATCCCCTCTGCGCAACGAAACCTAGAAGCATAAAGATGCAAATGAAAGGAAATCGAGATAGCATACACCTCTCAGGCATTCGCCTGCAGACCATGGAAAACCATGAAAAATATGTCAGAGTGAGCGTCCAACGGGACTCGAACCAGGGACTCTAAAAGCACACGTAAAAGATACAAATTATATAGAATGAAAGGAAATCGGATTCGATGAGAAACCACTCAAGCATTCGCCTACAGACCAGGGAAAACCATAAAAAATATGATGTCAGAGTGATCAACCAAAAAGGAATCAAACAAAGAACCCTAGAAGCACATAGGTTAAGATGTAAATCAAATAAAAATGCAATAAAATCGTGATAGATGAGAAACCACCCAGACATTCGCCTGCAGATCATAGAAAACCATGAAAAATCTGAGGTCAGAGTGAACAACTAACGGTAATCGAACCGAGGACTTCCTGTTTGCATGCATTGATCGAACATTCACTGTGAATGTTTCATTCAATGCCTACCATACCAACACCGCAATCCATTACACAGCAAAGTTAATTTTTATTATAAGACTTTCTCTCCTTATTTAATTAAATCCATGTATATACCCTATTATTTCATATTTTCAGTACTTTCTTTCCCTCGTCCCTCTCATTCGTCCTAAAGAATCAGTATACAATATGACATTTTTATACGCTTAATGTCCATTTATCACAGAATACCACGCTTAATTCGCAGTTATCACAGAAAACCGCTACATTTACTATAATTACGAGCAAACTAATTTTTTCCGAGAGTTACACGGATTTTAAACTCGTAGGATCGTATTAGAAAATGTATCATATTTTATCAGTTCAAAACGAGTAAACATTTTTAAAGTCATCGACTACATTTAGCGTAAAGATTATCATATGTCATTTTTAAATCCGTCTTCTTAAATATAATGTATCGCAATCCATTTTTAAAATCAAATCATACATGCGTTTAATGCATATAATGGATGTCTTCATATACCCAATATGGCTGCCATGCACGTTAAACATTCATTATGGAGGCGTCCGGGCTCCTTCATGATTGAACATGCTTCCGACTCTCTCCGCTAGGTGGAGCGCATGATGCATGTTACGAGTGGGGAGAGGGAGAAAACACTTCTATTTACGCTTGCAGCGGAGATAGCGCACCAGTCGGCCCACAGGGGTGATGGTGGTATTGGCTAAGTGGAAACCGAGAGCACTAACTCCCCACATGGACACGGTGTGTCACTAGTTGTACTTTACCGGGAAAGGCGAATTTTCTGATTGGCTGTTTCAAGTTTCGACGTTCGTAACGAACTAAATGGCAGAGGCACGAAGAAAGGGACCATCTTGGATTTTTATAGCTGGAAGTTTTCGTCCGAAGTGTTTTCACCAGGAACAATGCCGAGACGGTAATCATATATTTACGCTATTTCTGATTGAATGTATATTTGTTGTAATATTGGTATTTTCTATTAACTTCAGTGATATTCGTAGAATGAGGTAGAAAACTGATAGGTTACTGTATGTTGCAACATTTTTATATAACGAATTAATTTTCAGATACATTGAGCCGTCCAGACAGAGGGGATACGCCTACGATTTACATTCCTTCCAGTGTTGTGGTTCGAGTCCCGAATGGTGACATAGAATCTGAAGGTATGTTATTAAGCTTCCAGCATGAGAGTGCTGGATGAAAGGTTAAGTTTTTTAGAGCTTCTTAGTGTTGCTGAATTTTATATTGTCCTGATTTACTTTTCAGATATTGTGAGTCATCCAAACAGTGGAATATACGATTAATTTTCGTGTTTGCACTTCATAATTGATGGGTGGAGATCACATCCAAAAGTAGGTAAGGTAAAATCAACCTTTAATGCAAATTAACGACATTATGCTCTAGTTGTGGCCCGCACAGCGATGACGATGTATTAAAGAAGTTGCTTTACCGTAACAGTGCTAGATAGTTAACGCAAGCGTACATAAAAAACAACCCTAACCTAAGGCTAACCTTCCCTGAATTCAGAAACGTAAGCTTCTATAAAAAGAAGTAATCCCAACCTAAGGCTACGTTTGTTTTGTTTCGTACGCGATTCGCCTATATAAGTAAAACACCGTCGAGGGGCGGGTAGGTGAGCACAAGCTATTGAACAGATCACATCTACTTCTAAACTCACTCACAAGGTAAATTATTCGCTTTTCTTTGGCTAATTTAAGCTACTTCGACGGGCCACAACTACAGTAGATTAGCCACAACCCATGGCTCTTTTCAGTGAAGGTGCCATAAATCTTTTCAATGAATTGGATCTTCTGAATGATCCTTTGCTCTGTTATTTATAGTGAACATTTTATCACACTGAGTATTTTAAACGCTTTTCATATACAGCACATTGCATCCAAGTTACTATGGGAGGTTAGGTTTTTTTATATAAGCTTAGGTTTCTGAATTTATGGAAGGTTAGCATTAGGTTTGTTTATTTATATATATAAGCTTAGTTTTCTGAATTCACAGAAGCTTAGTAATTTTTTTTAATGAAAAGTGTTTAAAATTTCACTATAAATAACAGTTCGAAGGATCCTTCAAAAGATCTGATTCATTGAACCTTCAATGAAAAGATCCATGGATCCTTTGCATATACTGAATTTTATTGTTCAAGTAACACAAAGTGGTGGTGGTTTTACAATAAAAAGTGTTATTTCCTTCTCATTTAGCACTTTATGAACCAAACATTTTTGCCACTTTTTAACGGTTTTCCAGTTTTTTGTTGAAACAGCTTATTCACACTATGCACTTCTTCCTTTGTCATGACAACTCAAACACTAACTGATAAAATCGAAGATTTGACCTGAGCTGAGCATATGAGTGTGAGCGTATTATGAATGACTGTTTGCTTATCATATTTCCTGTGTTATGCAAAGAGTTTTTTGGTACTCAGCACCGCTGCGAATTCATTGCTGCATTTCTCATATAGGCAAGAGAATAGCAGTCATCCATACAGTTGGTAATTAACAAAAAGATACTCTTTGATTGTTAATGCAATAGCAGGTAGAATTAAGACAATCATATTTTGTAATCTCTTAACAGTTACTATATATCCATAACCTTTAACAATGAGTTCTTACGATAATCGCAATAAAATGTGTAGTTCTATACCTTTCCTACTCCAATGTTTCATGACACAATACGTTTAAGGAACTATTTACATTGGCATAAGCGTAGTGCTTAGTTTCAAGACAAGAGGAAGCATATGCTTTGTTTACATCAGAGAGAACTCTGGTTTACAGTGGATAGTGTGTAATATAATAACAAGGTGTTTGTAACCACAAATTTTTCCTTAATGTAAGCAATTTCTCTTTTCAGAAACCTATTTTTAAGGGTAGTTTAAACATGTGTGTTCTATTTAATTCTAGGATATACACAATGGAAAGCTGGAGTTAAGTTTTGGCTATTTGTGTCCAGTGATGGTGCTTCAAGTCAGAGCACAAAGAGTGTCAATGACATTAATAGTGTTAAATAGTGTGTGGTGAAACTTGCTAATGACATTTATTGCACTGCTAATAGCAATTTAGTGAATGACAAACAATAGCTACACTATTGCATATAATGTGCGCAGAAATTTCTTTGTAGGAAATGGATTTAAGTTATGTCAAATTGTATTGCGCTATCTAGAGTAGAATAAAATAACAAGTTTCAAACATGTCTTATTCTTCCAATTTTCCTGTCAAATTCCACATCCTACTGTTGGTTGGAAGTTCAAACAAACCATGAAGGCAGTATAAGTGCAAAAGATTTTACTATGAAGCATGCAGAAGAAATTATTGCAAGGTGCTGGATCTCATTCACTCTCAAAAATTTAAATGTGACCATTATGTATTATGACATAGAAACATTCAGCAACCACTATTAACCCCGATAATATTATATAAAAAGCAATGTATGTGCCGACTATTGGATAATTTAAATAAGTTACACAGGAATAAACAGTTGTGTTTTTCATACTAGCCTAGCTGTGAGGTGTTCAACTGATCATAATTGTGTTCTAATATTGTATTGCTACAGATGACAGCGACAAGTTATTTTATGTGAGCTTTAATCGACTCCTTTAAAAAGAAATATGAATAACTCCAAGTGCAATCACGATTATTGAAGCTCACGTAATTAACTTTGTACGTCGTCAGTAGCGATACAATATTGGAACATATGATCAGCTGAGCAGTCAGCTAGGCAGGTATGAAAAATACAGCTGTAGTAGCTACGAGTGACGTCATCATCCGAGAGCACGATTTTTCATAGTTTAGTTCCATCCCAGATCACTACTCACGCTGCGATCGCCCTCGTATTTCCAACGTTTAACACGAGAGTTCTACTTCTAATAGTTTGCTGTTCTGTGAGTCGGCCTGAGAGCCTCGTTCAGGGAGGTCGTATAGTTCTCACAGCCATGTTAATACGCGTCGTCGTATCGCGTGTTCGTTACGTAATTTTTTTTTGTTTCTACCTTTCTTAGTCATGCATTCATCCAAGAGATGTAATTTCGTCAGGACGACAGTAGTCAAATATGCATTACAAATCAAAAGTTTATTCGACGTCCTTATCTTAATTACCTTTTGATGTTAATCGAAGATGAATTTATACTCATGTCACGCGATTCAGCCCAAGACCAGCAGACAACGACGCATCACGTTCCAAGGATATAATCACCCTTTACCGCATATTGCTATCTCTTTCCATTCAGGAGATATAAGCATTTAATGATAACAATACATTTTTTTGCGACGCACCGCCAACTAAAGTGGTCTGTAATCGAATTAAAATCCGTGTAACTCTGGGAAAAAATTAGTTTGCTCGTAATTATAGTAAATGTAGCGGTTTTCTGTGATAACTGCGAATTAAGCGTGGTATTCTGTGATAAATGGACATTAAGCGTATAAAAATGTCATATTGTATACTGATTCTTTAGGACGAATGAGAGGGACGAGGGAAAGAAAGTACTGAAAATATGAAATAATAGGGTATATACATGGATTTAATTAAATAAGGAGAGAAAGTCTTATAATAAAAATTAACTTTGCTGTGTAATGGATTGCGGTGTTGGTATGGTAGGCATTGAATGAAACATTCACAGTGAATGTTCGATCAATGCATGCAAACAGGAAGTCCTCGGTTCGATTACCGTTAGTTGTTCACTCTGACCTCAGATTTTTCATGGTTTTCTATGATCTGCAGGCGAATGTCTGGGTGGTTTCTCATCTATCACGATTTTATTGCATTTTTATTTGATTTACATCTTAACCTATGTGCTTCTAGGGTTCTTTGTTTGATTCCTTTTTGGTTGATCACTCTGACATCATATTTTTTATGGTTTTCCCTGGTCTGTAGGCGAATGCTTGAGTGGTTTCTCATCGAATCCGATTTCCTTTCATTCTATATAATTTGTATCTTTTACGTGTGCTTTTAGAGTCCCTGGTTCGAGTCCCGTTGGACGCTCACTCTGACATATTTTTCATGGTTTTCCATGGTCTGCAGGCGAATGCCTGAGAGGTGTATGCTATCTCGATTTCCTTTCATTTGCATCTTTATGCTTCTAGGTTTCGTTGCGCAGAGGGGATGCTTGCCTCTTGCTCGGGCAACGGATCGTTCATCACCTTCACGAGTCAAGCTCTCCGAATCTGTACGATTATAGCCGAACAATACATACATCTTCACAATACTTTACACTTTCTCTAAGCATACGAAGCTCTACGGAGACGCTCGAACATCAGTGTAACACGAATTGAAATATAAGAGCTTACACGCTTCATCACCGTTTTTAGTATTAATAATCAGGATATAATTGATCTAAAAAGGTTCGTGCTTCCTCTATAAATAGAGTGACCTCTAGCATTGAAATTCATTCTGTTAATCATCTCTGAGGTGACCACATCGTTGTTCTCCTAGAAAATAAGCGACCTTCTAAAGTGTTATCAAGGTAAAGAGGCTAACATTTCCTTGAAGAAGGGTTAATACGTTATATAATTGATGCATAAAGGTTCGTGCTTCATCTATAAATAGAGCAACCTCTAGCATTGAAATTCATTCTGTTGATCATCTCTGAGGTGTTAACATCGCTGTTCTCTCAGAAAATAATCAACCTTCTAAAGCGTTATCAAGGTAAAGAGGCGTACATTTCCTTGAAGAAAGGTTAATACCTTATTATATCAAGAAGAAAAATGAATAAGTCCTCATATAAGGATATCATTCCTAGTGCCTCAGGATATTCTTGTGGTAAATGCTGTAAGAAGTTCCTCCGTGGATATGATAAAAGACGACATGAGCTACGTTGTAAAAAGCTCTTCAAGTGTAAATATTGTAATGTAACATTCAAAGACAGTTATAAGGGTCATCGACACGAAGATGCGTGTGAAATAAACAGACCTGAGAAGAAACGTAGATTAGAACCGACAAAGTATGAGTTATTTTCTGCATTAGACGACTGTGATATGAAAGAATATGAAACTTCATTCAATGGACGCTTGAAATCATATTTTATACGTTGTGAATCAGCTAAGGACCTGAATATATACCTGCATGAGGCGAAACATCGGATAATCCAGGCTGTACATAAAGAGCTTGGTATTCACAAAAGTGTGAAAATTAATCTTTTAGCTGAGTGTAGATTTGTTAACAGTGTCGGAGAAATCTGCGACAAAACATTTAAAACACGGAATCAAGCGGTTTTCCTAGAAACGGACCTGGACTCCATGTTGGAAACGAAAATGAAGAAGATGGTTACTGAAATGGAGGAGTCTCAGCTTAAGGGTAGCAACTGGGCTCTGCTTGCTGTGTAAGGATTTCGACTTCGTATCAACAAGTACAACCCGTTACGAGGAAGTGGCTTTATACCACTACCGCCATCTGTTGAAGCAAGAAAAGCCTGCATTAACATCCAGAATTTAACTGATGAGCTATGCTTTATGTATTCTGTATTAGCTAAATTCGTTGAGAAGGATGCACAACGGGTGAGCAAATACGAACAACTCCAAGATAAGTACAACTTCAGCTGTGTTTCCTACCTTACGCCGCTTTCTCAAATACCTAAATTTGAGAAGCTTAACAGGATGTCTATCAACGTCTTCGGTCTGGATGAGAAGCATGAAGTGTATCCGATAAAGGTTGCTGAGATTGAACTAGCTGACCATCGTGACCTCCTGCTATTGAGTGACAGTATGGCTAGACATCACTACGTTTATATAAAGAATTTTGAAAAACTTATTCGATGTCAGAAAACCAAAAGTAAGGAACGTGTTTATACCTGCGAGCGTTGTTTCACGCATTTTGACGATCGATATGGACAAAGTGGACTGGAAAAACTACAAGAACATGCCACCATCTGTAATCAGCATGGTGTTGCAAGGGTAGTTATGCCTACAAAGGAGAAATCAATTGTACAGTTTAAAAATTTTGAAAGGATGTTGAAACTACCTTACGTCATCTACGCAGACTTTGAAAGCATTCTCGCTCCATGTCATACATGCATACCCAATCCTGAAACTTCATATACATCTGCTTATCAGCAGCATGTTCCCATGAGTTTCTGCGTTTACTTTAAACCATCAACCAACATTGAACATCTGGAAACTGGTCTTCCTAAGCATCCCTATGTATATCGTGGTGTTGATGCTGCTCAGAAGTTTATGGAATAACTGTCATTCCTTGCAAAGGAGATTAATAATATATACAAATCCGTCATGCCTCTGAAACTTACAGATCAACAGCAGATGGATTTCAACGCGTCTACAGTATGCTACTTGTGTGGAAAAACCTTTACTGAAGAGAACTATAAAGTACGCGACCATGATCACATCAGTGGTGAATATCGGGGAAGTCTGCATAATGAATGTAATTTAGCCTGAAATATACCTAAATATATTCCAGTCTTCATGCACAACCTCAGTGGGTATGACTCTCATTTCATTGTTAAGGAGCTGGGATGTACAAGTGAGCGGGTGGAAGTAATTTCTAGCCCTGAAGAAAACTATATATCATTCTCCAAGTATGTAGGAGATATAAAGCTCCGGTTTGTAGATAGTTTTCGGTTCCTGAGTACAAGCTTGGATAAGCTGGTAAAAAATCTAACATCGTACCCTGAAACATTGAAGTACTTTGGAGAAGACAAGATGAAGTTGATGACACGTAAGGGTGTATTTCCCTATGATTACGTCACTTCATGGGACGTCTTGAACGAAACCTGCCTGCCTCCTAAGAACTACTTCTACAATAAACTGAATGAAGAAGAAATTAGTGATGCTGACTACGAACATGCTAGAAATGTATGGAGACTGTTCAATGTGAGAAACCTGGGAGAATACAGTGACCTTTACTTAATATCTGATGTACTTCTTCTTGCTGATGTCTTTGAGACATTTAGAGATCAAACTCTCAAAACGCATAAAGTCGATCCAGCACATTATTTTACCTGTCCAGGACTTACATGGGACGCTATGTTACTGTATACTGGAATCCAACTGGAACTGTTGCAAGATTATGACCAACTACTCATGGTGGAATCCGGCATAAGAGGAGGTTTATGCCAAGTGTCCCATCGGTATGCAGAGGCTAATAACACTTACATGGACAAGTTTGATCCGTCGAGACCAACCCAATTTATCATATACGAGGACGCCAATAACCAATATGGGTGGGCAATGTGTCACGCCCTTCCTTTTGGCGGATTTCAGTGGGTTTCGCCTGAAGAAATCGACATAGAAAGGCTACAAGAAGATGATGTTCATGGATATATATTAGAAGTCGACATTAGTATCCTACAGAACTTCACGATCTGCATAATGATTTACCATTCCTACCTGAGTGTCTGAAACCAAAAGACTCGACTACGAAGAAGCTAATTCCTCGCCTTGGATCACGAACGAAGTATGTAGTACATTACATGACTTTGAAGCAAGCTCTTAGTCATGGCCTGCGACTAACAAGAATTCATCGTGTGCTACAATTTCAACAGTCACAGTGGTTAAAACCGTATGTGGAATTAAAAACAGACTACGACAACAGGCTGCAAATGATTTTGAGAAGGATCTCTACAAACTGTTTAACAACGCCATGTTTGGAAAAACAATGGAGAACCTTCGTAATCGTGTGGATATACGGTTGGTGACAAACGAGAAGACTCTGGAAAAGTTAATTGCAAAGCCTACGTTTATCGACAGGACGATATATGCTTCTAATCTAGCTGCTGTACATATGGCCTCTCGTCAGATCGTGTTCAACAAGCCTATATACATCGGTATGAGTGTGTTGGATATCTCCAAGACATTAATGTATAACTATCATTACGACGTGTTGTTGCCTTATTATGGAGCTGAAAAACTGAAGCTTATGTATATGGACACTGATTCGTTCATTCATCGTGTTACAACTGAAGATGTGTACCAGGACAAGCTACGTTTTCTCGAACACCTAGATACAGCTGATTACCCTGTCAACCATATATGCTATTCAGCTCTAAACAAGAAGGTGTTGGGAAAATTTAAAAATGAGGCTAATGGTAAAATCATCCTACGCTTTGTTGGACTACGTCCTAAGATGTATGCCTTAGATATTCAGGGCTCAATGATAAAAAAAGATTAAAGGTATAAAACGTAGCGCTTTAAGCAGTACATTTCGTTTGACAGCTACACAGACTGTCTTAAAACCGGAGAAATCATCAGAACACCCATGAATCTGATCCTGTCTCGGGAGCATGCTCTTGCCACAGTGCAAGTGAATAAAATTGCATTGACTCCGTTTGATGATAAAAGAATTATTGCTGAGGACGGTATAACGACATATGCGTATGGACATTACGCCATTACAAACAGTGCTTAAAAGAATGTAAGTCAAAGATAAAGATTTTCTCGTGAGTCTACAATCTTAAAAAAATGAAGGTTATCCGTGTGCTGTATATGCAACTATCTGACGACCGATGAAGAAAGAAGAAGATGGAAGGGAAGGTGGTAACCCTGCCATTAGGAGCAATCCTAGTGCTAGTCTTAAGCCTAGATAAAAAGGGGAGAGACACCTACAACGAACTAAAATAAAGGTATGTTGACGTAAACTTTTTAATTAAAACTCTTGAATAATAAAACCTGAATAAAACATTGCATTTCCACTAAAAGAAAGTTGAGGTTTACTCTGGTTAGCCAGATTAGGTTAGACGATGACTGAGTGGACTAGATGATGAGATGAACGTTTGGGATTGATCAGGTTATTCTAGGCTAGGTTCTCGTACTTATTGTCTAAGTTATGAAGGATGGAGTAGCTTAGATTACCTTAACAATGGGTTGGTTACGTGTTGTTCTTACGTTTTGTTACGTGGTTACATAGTTGCTACGTGTTGTTATGTCGTATGATGTTTCTGGTTACGTGCTTAATTTACTTAGTATGACGTCTTGTCATGCTGTTATGTTACGTTGTGTTACGTCTTTTTACGTGGTTACGTTTGTTGGTTACGCCTTGTTACGTGATTATGTTAGGAATGAATAGACAATGAGAAGATCCAGAGCAAACAAGGTGACAATAGGTTAAGACGTATACTTCGCTGTAAACCGATATACAGTTTGTCCCTCTCCATCTCGCGCACTACTGTTTAACATATATAAAGTTTGCAAGGTTTAGAAAATAAGTATATAAAAGTGTTGTAACGCCGGATGATAAAAGTTTAATAATCGAATTACTCTTTATATTACCGTATAAACCTACATTCCTCCTCCTTCAACCCTGTCTATCCTTGTATCTCTCCCGTTTTCCATATTTCTCCCATATAAACGTATACTCTGCTCCTCAACCCATGTCTAGACTAGCACCTCTCCTCATATGCATTTTCCTCCTTGAAAACTCTCTCAACCTAGCACCTACCTTCGTTTTCCCTATCTTTTCCCATATAAACGCATACTCTGTCATTCAGACCTTCCTGTCTAGCCTAGCACTTCTCCTCATATTCCCCTACCTCTCTCATATAAGACGCATTCCCTACTTCAACCCTGTCTAGCCTAGCATCGACCCTCGTATTCCCTATCTCTCGCATATAAACGCCTACTCTATCATTCAAAACCTCCTATCCTACTACCTCTCCTCGGTTCGCTATCTTGCTCATATAAAACGCCATATTATACGCTTCAAGTCCTGTTTAGTATAGCATCTTTCCTTATATTCCCTATCTCTCTCGTATAAGGCGTATCCCTCCCTCCTGTAGCATCTGACTAACCTAGCATCAGCCCTGGTATTCCCTATCTCTCCCCTATAAACGCATTTTCCTCCTTGAACTGTCGCATCTACCCTCGTTTTCACTATCCTTTCCCATATAAACGCAAAAGTAGCTCAGCTTCTGTCTATCATACCATCTGTCCCCGTTTTCCATATATTCCTCATATAAACGTATACCGTACTCCTTAACCTCTGCCTACACTAACACCTCCCCTCGTATGCCCTATATCTGTCGTATGAAGCATATCTCTCCCTCCTTCAGTCCCTGCTCTACCTCAGAACTCTCCTCGTTTTCCCTATCTCTCCCATATAAACGCATACTCTGTCATTCAAACCTTCCTGTATAATACCTCTCCTCGGTTTGCTAGCTCTCCAATATAAAAACGCTATATTCTACCCTTCAAGTCCTGTATGGTCTAGTACCTCTCCTCGTATTCCCTATCTCTTCCGTATAAAGCGTATCCCCTCCTCCGTCAGCATCTGTCTAGTCTAGCCCTTCTCCTCGTATTCCCTATCTCCCCCGTATAAGCCTATATTCCCATCCTTCAGCATCTGTCTAGCCTATTATCTGTTCACGTTTTCCCTATCTTTCCTATAAAAGTCATACTCCACACCTCAAACCCTGTCTAGCCTAACACTTCTCCTCATATTCCCCTATCTTTCTCATATAAGTCGCATTCTCCTACTTCAGCCCTGTCTAGCCTAGCATCGTCTCTAGTATTCCCTATTTCTCGCATATAAACGCCTACTCTATCATTCAAACCTCCTAGCCTAATATCTCTCCTCGGTTCGCTATCTCTCCCATATAAAACGCCATATTCTACCCTTCAAGTCCTGTTTAGTATAGCATATTTCCTTGTATTCCCTATCTCTCTCATATAAAGCGTATCCGCTCCCCTCCTTTAGCATCTGACTAACCTAGCATCAGCCCTGGTATTCCCTATCTCTCCCCTATAAACGCATTTTCCTCCTTGAACCGTCGTATCTACCCTCGTTTTCCCTATCCTTTCCCACATAAACGCAAAAGTGGCACAGCTTCTGTCTATAATACCGTCTGTCTCCTTTTTCCATACATTCCTCATAAGCGTATACCCTACTCCTTAACCTCTGTCTACACTAGCACCTCTCTTCGTATGCCCTATCTCTGTCGTATAAAGCATATCCCTCCCTCCTGGAGTCCCTGCTCTACCTCGGAATTCTCCTCGTTTCCCCTATCTTCTCCATATAAACGCATTTTTCCTCCTTGAAGGTTCTCTCAACCTAGCATATACCTTCGTTTTCCTCGTATCTTCATATAAAAAGCGCTACTCTACCCTTCAATCCCTGAATAGTCTAGCACCTCTCCACGTATCCTCTATCTCCCCTGTATATGTATCCGTATTCCCTCTGCTTCAGCATCTGTCTAGCCTATTATCTGTTCACGTTTTCCCTATCTTTCCCATATAAACAGCTATTCCACTTCTCAAACTCTGTCTAGTCTAACACTTCTCCTCGTATTCCCCGCATCTCTCAATCGCGAGAAACAACTGAAAATCGATGTGGCTTATAAAGAATGACAAGATATTGAACAAATCGAAGCATTAATAACGGGTATATAGGAAATGGCATGGCAGGAACAAGTTATTTGAAATAAACTGTGTGTTTGAAAGAGATCTACATTTGTTGTGTAGTGCGTTTTCGTCTATTACTTAAAGTTGAGGCAATATTTTTTATCGCTTAAATGATATCAGTCTAATTATTTAACATAACAAAATAACAGCGCGCCTAAAAGCAATATGCGTATGTTATAATATATAAAGTTATATTACAGTCATTGTATTACGTTTATTTTATTATGTAGAGTAGTGTGGGGCAAGTGTACGCACTTAAACTTTCAAGACCTCTGCAACGGTATCTATTTAACCGGTATATGTGAAATTTTTATTATGCAATCTTTATTCTATCGTTTATCACAAACAGTGATTAAAACCTGTTTTTACATGTCAAAAATAGTTTTATAAATGTTTAATTAAAATGTGACCCATGCGAACTTTTGCTCCATAGATGGGGGTAAGAGTACGCATAAGGTGGGGTAAAAGTACGCAGAAAACACAAATGTTTCATTTTAATGCTTGGTGCTGTAACTTTAATTACATTATAGGAATACATCAAGGACCTTAATCTGACTAATATTGAACATCATTTATCTAAGGATAAGATGATAACCTAAATATAAAAATATTTGAATAAAGAAAAGATTGAGATATTCTTATTGTCTGTCATTTTTAACAATAGTCGCAGATAAATTTTCTGCCTCCCTCATGGTTGGAACAAGCTACATGCCACCATTCTGCACACTTTTGGCACTGAATACAGTCCTCTTCCGGTGGTTCAACATACTCCCCGTCGCATCCTGGACAGCGGATTTTCTCATTTGAAGTTGAAGTTGAAGCTTTGTTTAGGACTGAATGGCCTTTGGTCCTTTGGGGCCTCATATCGTTTTGTGCATATTTTGGTACATCACGCTTGACGTGTTTTGAAGCACTGGATGATTTAAGGCTTGATTCATTTCCAATCTTCTTTTAAAGGGCGAGCTAGTCAGTACTTCCGATTTTTGACTTCTCTTACTTCTTTGTTGTTCGTCTTTCCTCTGCAATTGAAATTGTGTTACTACACGTCCTGGGTTATTTAGTAACCATTTGTCACACATTGCAGAATATAGATCTTTTAATGGCTTGAAAAATGATCTGTCAAGGGGCTGCAAGCTATGTGAAGTATCGGGAGGAATCAATAATAGATGAATACCATTGTGTCTGCAGTAGACAATTGCTTCCAAGTTTATATGGGGTATGTGGTTATCTAGCACCAGAAGTATTGGATTCTCCATGCTTCCTCTTACATGCTTCTGAAAATGCTTCAGCCACTCAGAAAATAGCTCACTGTTGATGTATTCACTGTCTGAGCACATCATGATTGAACCTGGTGGAGTTCTGTGCACGAGTTCTTGTTTAGCTCTTTTTCTTGCAAATATTATGGCTGGGGGAACATAATTTCCACTGCACTGACTGCCAAACAACAGTTGTTAAATTTCCTCTTTCTGTAGAAACAATTGCTCCAACTGTTTTCTTACCAGTAGGTGATACAACCTTAGGAGTCTTACTAGGGACAGTGCTTATTCTGATTCATCCATATTATACATTCTTGATAGACAGAACTTGTATTGATCCATCATTTGTTCCAGATTATCAAACAACAAGGAAACTCTACCAGCTAATTTGCTGTCCTTGTTAAATGGATGGATTACCTTGTTAATGTCACCAACTGAAATGCCAGTTCTACGCAAATCCTTCAATGCTAAACTATAAAAGTGAGAGTCAAGGAGTCTGCAAAGCTCTGCCAATTCCTTCTCATGCTGTTCAGTAAACACTGCAGCAAAACGTCCCAACTTTGACACACCGAAACCCTGCAAGAATAGAAATACACATAGGTATAAGATACATATTTTAATTGTATTTTTAACTTGGAAAATGAACTAGAATTGCTTTGATTTGCGTACTTTTGCCCCACTCCACAGTTCGTACTCTTGCCCCGTTGTCGTCTTTAACATTTCCCAGACCGTACTGCCATCTGTGGCCAGTTTCACACAATAGCCAAGCCACCACAAGTTATTACAGAAATTTGTCTGAGAAATGACATAATGTTAAAATACCTATCTCACGTTTCTAATAGCTCAATCACGTTTCCAAAACTACGAAAAATAACATCAAGATGAATGATTTTCAATCTTACCTCATAGTTTAAAGACGAAACACACCAGCACAACGAAATTATGTAGAGAGGCTATCGACCAAGTAATTCTTCCAACAGCATACAGTGCTGCTAATTGCACGGCCATCTTCATATAAATATCCCTTGTGCGTACTCTTACCCGCCGCGTACTTTTGCCCCGCACTACTCTACATGTATAAAATGTTATGTGAATGTAATACGTAGTTTAACAATGTCGGAGCTGTGAGAATATAAGCAAACTGCTTTTCCGTAGCAAACAGAATTACAAAGTAGAAGCCGAAAGTTGCTAACAATAAGGTAACCTCGAGACAGCAATAAATTAGAAAGTTAAAAAGAGGAAGGCTACTAATAGTTCTTGAAACAATATTAATGTAATATTTAAAACAGTTTTATAAATGATCACGTGGATGTGAAAAGCAAGCCAAAGTAAAATAGAAATATTCTATTGGAGTAGGCTTAGCCAATCAGAAACTAGAAATAGAGAAATGTACAAATTAAAACGGTCGACGCTACAAGATAGCGTACCCAGGCAGTTCGTTACGGTACGGGTTCGTGTGAGACTTGAAAATTCATTGCGTTAAGAATAATATAAAGTTTACCCGTTAAAAGTTCAATTAACAATAATCTCACAGCTCTATAGTAGGATACATCAGTGAAGTGTTATTTAATCGTGTGAAGGATTAATGAAAAAAGTTAAATTCAATTATAATTTGTGTAAGCCTTCATTATTTAGCCGTACCAGCCCTGTTAAGAGATATGTGCTCTAAAGAAATAAAAAGAAAATACAAACGAAGCTGAGGCATACATAAATAAACATTAAAATAAAAAGTTAGTTCTTAAACATGGCCACCGGAAGGTTTGTACCGTACATGGGGCGAACACTCCTAGAAACATATCTCCCGTAAATTGGCACCCATTACGAGTACATGCGTGGTATAAAACAGCTTCAAATTGGTACCATACGTGGTGAAACTGCAACAACTATACCCGCCGCAAGTTTGGCGTCCCATACGTGGGACTACAACAAACATGAACAAAACCCCATCAAAGTTTACCGCTTCTCAAAAATTCGATACCGAGGTTTTACCGAAAATACATGTTTTAAGGCCCCCTGGATAAAAATAGCATTTTTAATAAACGGCCCGTGTGTATGTCTGTCTGTCGATGTGTGTCTGTGAACAGCATAACTTCAAAAGGAAAAGTCGGATAAATACTAAGCTTATATTTAGACTCAGTACCTCTAAAGATGTGACACGAAGATTTTTCAGAAAATGCCCCACCCCAATCTACCCTTTACATGGTACTTTTTTCTAAAATATTGATTTTCTAAAAATTGGCTCTAAAGATTTTGATTAAAATACCACATATTAAAGATATTTACATGACAAATAAAATGTGTATCTTGAATTTTCTGGGAATAGCCTGTGAAGCCCTCTTCATTTAAAAGGAATTCGTAGAACCTTGTATAACTGGTAAGCGTTAAGCGATAGACGAAAATGTACCATACCAAAAATGCAAATCTCGTTAAAACACACAATTAATTTCAAATAACTTTTCGTGTAGCATCAGCCATTTCCAAAATATTCGTTATTAATGGTTCGATTTGTTCATTTCCTGGACATTCTCATAAAGTCCTGTGAACATTCATGGCGTCCAGTTCTAAAGCATGTGACTATCGCGGTTCCCTTTGTATTTAAAATGAAATTTGTAATGCAGTTCTTTCTGCAAAGATTTATTTGGATTAAAATGAAATAGAAAAATAAGCGTGTAAGAATAATTTCTACACCCACTAATAAGCGATAGAGGGTAGAGAAAGTCATGTGAATGTAACATATCAGATTTTTTAATTATGCTGTTTACAGAGACACGCACACACGGATATTTTTCTAATTTTTGGGGGGGGATTCAAGGTGCTTCAAAACATGTATTTCCGGTGATATCTCGGTATGAATTTTGGGTGGAATGCAATACCTTTTCTACCTGTGTACGTGGTAGAGAAAGTAATTAGTTTTCTAAGAATGCACCCGGTTTCCACTGTGTACGACCGTGACGGTAGGAAAAGCCACGTGCTGCTGCTGCTATTAAAAGCTTTTGTGCCCGACTTCCGCTCGTTTGAGATCAAGTATACTAGTTAATGAGTAGATAGTCCTATGGCCTCTTTGTTTTCTTAACTGCGAATCATGCTCCTGCAACTGTTCATCAAATGCTTCTTAAGATGGCATATACTACTTGCGAAGCTTTTATCCGAGATTCTCTAGGGGATTAAGATGCTAACAGCTTGTTGTTAAGTAATATACACTTGTGACGGCAGTTGACTGTCAGTAGTGCAACAGGGAGGACGTTACTCTTTCGAATGGCTCTCAAAGAGGTACCGTACTGGCTATTCTTTTCTTCTCATTCTTGTTTGTATTTTTGCTTTGTCTACTGCTTGTATATGCTGGTTAGAATTCTATCAGGTTTTCACTAGTAGTCCATTGATCACCGTCCCAAAAGCAGTTTTAAAAATTTTTATTTCCATTTAATTTTTACGTTCAGTTAAGGGGAGACTAAACAGCGGAAATTGCCAAAAATATCATGTTGTTTTTTGTGAAGTCTTGTTAATCGAAAGTTCCTGTTTAGTTTAGTATATATTTTATCATTTTAGGTACAATGCTTATAATTTATGTATAATTTTTAAAATAGTATTACATATACCATGTTGTACTGTGAATTCTACATCACTTCACAGAAAAAAAAGTCATTGGAGTAGAGAGATAAACGTTTAGGGGGAATTTTGCTCCACAAATTGGTAATACTGTTGCGTATGATAGCTTCTATGTGCTCAAATCATGCTGTTTCTTTATTTGGATATATATACGAGACTGTTTTCTCCTTTTTGCTTTCAGCGGTTTTTTCTGTGAATGACATTTTCTGGTATAAATGACATCTTTTTCTTAGAAGTTATTGAAGATAGCTAATTAATTTTTACGATGATAAACACAAGCTCTAATTTGTATTTGTATGTGAACCTGTTTTACTGGTCATAAGAATGCTTAGTTTTTTAAAAAAGAAATAATTCCCAGTAACTTTTATTCAGCGATGGTATAATTGAGAACAATTCTTATCTTTCTTAATAAAAGAACATATTGGATCAAACTAGATTAGTGTACTGACAAGATATGCATCCTCATCCTGTAAAACGTCTGATATGTTAAATGGTTTTTGAGGTAATGGGACGTGAATTTAGGAGAATTAACATTGAGATGGGGCTGTTTATCTCACCTTATAAGGAAAATAATGTTTCTGTTTCCCAAATATGGCTCTAATTGTGTTTATTAAGGTATTATGTGTTTAAGATATTTTCATAATTAACAAAATGCGTATTTTGAATAGCTGTGGAATCCATATCATTTACAACGAATTTTGTACAAATGATATATTACAAGAGACAAGTAACAATTTACTAACAAAATTAAGAACTCATTAGAATATGCAATTTATGTCGTGTAATGATTTTTATTGCATTAGCTGTTGCTGTGAATTAAGATTTCCCAGTATGAAGTCCACTTCGGTTGCCATTTGTGAATATTTGAAAATGAAGGAATCTCCTTGCTCTTTTCATATGAACTCACAACAGGCGAAAACGACACCGACTTGTGATAAAAACATTTTGGCATTGTTTCTGAATCTTGCATGTAACCAAGCCGGTGCTGCGTGTTTTTAAAATAATTTCTGGATAAACGTTTTTCACCCAATGAGCAGTGATTAGAATTACCGTTATTTGTTATAATGTAATGCATGTAAAATTTTGGGTTTCTTTCACAATTACTGTTATAACTGATTTTTTAAAAGTATATTTCTAGATTTCTAACTGTTATGGAATATCTTTTATGGAAGCTACAAAGTGAAAGCTTTTTGCTTTCTCTACTACATAAGTAGGAGAAGTATTGCATTCCACTAAAAAATTCGGTACCGAGATTTCACCGGAAATACATAGATTGAGGTGCCCTGAATTCAAATAAAGCATTTTTGGAAACATGTCCTTGTGCGTAGTTATCTCTCTCTCTCTCTCTCTCTCTCTCTCTCTCTCTGTGTGTGTGTGTTGCCTGTGAAAACATAAGTCAAGAACGAAAAGTTGGATAATCGCCAAACTTGATATTTGACTTTAGATCTTCCAAGGAAGCGACATGAAGATTTTCAAGAAAATTCCCCACCCTAGGCTATCCGTTACATGGAATATGTTTTGGAAATTTTGATTTCGTCGAAAATGGCTCTAACGATTTTGATTAAAATATCATATGTTTAGGATAAGGCGGTGCCGTGGACGAGTGGTTAGACCGCCCGGGTTCAATCCCAGGGACCTGCATGTGGGATTTGTGGTGGACGAAGCGGCGTCTGGGCGGGTTTTCTCCGGGTTCTCCGGTTTCCCCCGCCATTCATTCCACCAACTGCTCCATCATCACCTTTCCTTTCATCCATTTCACCGACATTTCGTTTCATCTACTTCCTTCATCCCATACCAGGCATTGGGCTGATCACCCATCCTGGATGCTCTGTCTGATCCCTGAGTGTCTGCTCCTCGACGGGACTCTGACCCCAGGCACCCGCTTGTAAGTCCTGGGGGTGTAAGTCCTACATAAGAGGAGGGTAAACAGATAATGAATGAATGTTTAGGATATTTTCATGACAAATTAATTTTCTGGGAATGTCTCCAAAAGTCGTTCTAAATGACTTTCGCATAACTGGTAAACCGTAAGAGATAGACAAAATGTTATTATACGAAAATGTAGGTCTCGTTAAAACACACAAGTGTCATCTACACTTTTTTGTCGAGTGAACCATTTCCGAGATATTCTTGTTATTTGTTTTAATTTTCCAATACTTATATTTTTTCTCAAATAGTAACTCCTTGGTTTTTTTTTTTTAATGGAATGCTCCACATAGAAACCAGGTCTTAAAAGATTGACCGTCCCTTAAAGCCTACCATTTTATCTTAATTAACATGGAGTAGATGCAGAATTAGCAATTGTAAAAATAGTTTGTACAAGAGAAGTTTAAACGAAAATAGAGCATAGCCCATTCCATACACTTAAGATTATTGCATACTTGCTGTGCCCTACGCTGTCTCTAATATGTTCTGTTCCACAACACTTTCCCTTTTTTGTGTGTGCCGGCTAATCAGTTGACGTTGCGAGAGCACGTGATTCAGTCTTATAGTGTGTTAGTGTTATTATAATGCCAAAGGTCAATATACTTTAGTGCACAAATATTCAAATATGACTGCTATGCGACAACAAACTCATGTAAAGAAGTGATAGGGCGATTTATAGACACATTCCCTGTTGTTCGTGCACCTCACAGAGAAACGGCTCATAATCTTGTGAATATACTTAGGGAAACGGGATGAATTTTCGACAAGAAACCGAAAGTAAATCGCCGTGTTCTTACAGAGGAAAAGCTGATTAAGAGAAAAGGTAGAAAGAAGTCCAAATAAATCTCTGGAAAAAACTTACAAACGAATCAGGAATTTTGCAAACCTCTGCTTGGAATGCCACTAAACTCAAATGCCTTTAAGATAGCTATAGTTCAGGAATTGCAACCACACGATAAAGTTAGTTTCTGCAATTGGATGTTGGAGATGCTAATTGATCGCTCTAGTGGCCTGCGTTTATTTTTTTAGTTCTTTTTATTTATTTTTTACTGTCGAAGCATGGTTTTATTAACATACCCATGAGGAATTAATGAGTGTTAATGCAAATTTTCTTAAAAAGAGTGAAAGATGGGCGGTGGCACAAAAACATCGTTTCCAAAATTTTCTATGACAAAGATATACGTTAATAGTAGTTATAATTTCTATAAAAAATCTATTCGCTTGAATTTAAGGGGCTATGAATATTCGGCTCCTCCGGCAAATAGTGTTCTTCCCGGTGCCAAGAAAATTCCCGTTAGGACAGCCACGCGACTAACCGAAGGCTCTGTAGTGATGCCGGGATTACGATGAACTTTACTTAATGTGGCTTAAAGTGACGGGATGTAGCGAAGTTAAGAAATGCTGCTTAATTAAAAGTTTACTTAGGATGGACTTAACGTAATCGGAAGACTCTTGATTGAGTCTTTTATTACTTCATACTACTGCCTCACGCCAACTGGTTCTAATTATGATGTAACATTAAACTTGACGTAATGGGAAGCAAAAGTTTGTGATTATAAAACTTTTAAATTACGTCACGTTAAGTCAACCCTAAACAGCTGCATTTAATACAATGCTTGTATTAATACAATGACTTTCACGTTACGTCGCGTTGTCAGGTTACGTTCATCGAAAATCCGGCTTAATGAATGCGACTGTAATATGATAAAGATACCGGGTTTTGTTGTGACAGGATATTAAACGAACGCTTTAAACTGAGAAAGGGAGTATAGAACAGAATATGAGTGCAACAGCGGAGAACACAGTTGTTTGTATCTAATAAGAACGAATTAAACATGGCTAAAGCGTTATGTGAATAATTCAGAGTATGAATGATTCGAAGACGTACTCTTTTTATACATTTGTTAACTCACCACGTGACATAAACTAATTAAAGGAAATAAGTTTTAAAAACCCTGATGTGTTACATTCACATGACCTTCTCTACTCTCTATAGCTTAGTAGTGGGTGTGCAAATTATTCTTACGAAAGTTTATTTTCCTATCTGTTTCATTTTAATCAACATTATAGATACAAAGAGAACAGCGACAGTCAAATGTTTTAGAACTGGACGCTATATGCTGGCCTTAAAATTCCATACTGTTTCCAGGCAGTCGCGATAAACAGCTCAATTTTGACAGGACTTGAGAATGGCCAGGTGTTGAAAATTTCGAAACATTAACAATGGGTATATCAGAAATGGCTTATGCCACAAAGAAGTTATTTAAAATAAATTGTGTAATTTAAAGATATATGCATTTTTTGTGTAGTATGTTTTCGTCTATTGCTTAACGTTTACTAGTTATACAACATTACACAAAATTCCTTACGAATGAAGAGGACTTCAAAGGTTATTTCCAGAAAATTCAAGGTATATATTTTATTTGTCATATAAATTTTAATATTTGTGTTTTAATCAGAATGTTAGAGCCATTTTTAAGAAAATCAAACATTTGAAAAGCCTTTCATATAAAAGGATAGTTTGCGGTGGGGGATCTTCTTGAAAATCTCGTGTCGCATCTTTGGAACGTACTGGACTTCAATACCAAGTTTAGTGTTTATCACACACACACACACACACACACACACACACAATCAGACTACACACGGCGTTTTTCTAAATGCTTTTTTTTTATTCAGGGGACGTCAAAACTTGCATTTCCGACGAAATCTGGGCGTTGAATTTTTGGGTGGAATGCGTACCTTCTCTACCTGCGATGTACGTGGTAGAGAAAGTAAAAATAGATTTTTAAATTTCACTCTCTAATGATATCTTGCGAATCTATAATTTTTAGATAGAACTAATATTAATATTATGAAAATGTTAATACAGGTAATACTGTAGCAATACTTAACCCTTCTTTTAAAAAAACTATACCTCGGTTTTGCTAAAATATATACACTAATCATAGGGGCACCCAGAGTGAGGTTGAGAGTGGCTATAGCTTCCCCTTAATTAAAGAAAGAATATGACATTTGTTAATTTAAGGTTACTTTTATATTGTGTTACTTTTGTCTGGTAAAATCAAATCCAACACTTTTATTTTTATTCTATGTACTTAAACGAAATGAGTATCCATTCATTCAGTGTGAGTGAATTTATTTTTGCGGTGGACTATATCACAAAAGATATCACCAACTAGCGAAGAATAAGAAAACAGACCTAAATAAATATGATTTACATTTACTAGTAAATAATTTCTGAATTAAAATTAAGCTCTGAAAGAATGAGGAGCAAGAACTTAATGTAAAACTAAGTAATCAAACTACTTAAATATTGCGTTTATGCAGCGTTTCACCCACTACTTCGTTGTGGGTATCTTATCTGCGTCGTTATCGTCTCTGCGTTGTTGTAGGTGTAGTCTTCAGGACTCGAGATCGCCGATGTCAGTTAGGAAGCACTTATCGTCGCATTTCAGGGTCAACTGTTGACGAATCGGTCTGAAATTCCCTACTGTTATTGTAAGGGTAGGATCGCGGGAGTGGTGACACTGGGATATTCTTCTTCAAGAAAACACGTTTTCACTTCCTCACTAAAGCGCGTATTCCTGCCAGAAATCCTGCAAGATTGTTGTTTTGTATTTATCTCGTAAGGTTCTTATATAAGAATATCTTCCCCCTTTGGTCCACTAACGTTTTGCTCCGGCTAATTATTTATAATCTAAGGCGCTCTATCACCGTTCTTTTGATTCCCCCGAACTTGACGTAATCACTTGCAGTATGTTAAGCTATTTATTGTCTTGGACAAATAATTTTGACGAACAATCTAACACGCTATATAATTATTCCAAACACATTACTTAATGTTTAACCCGTAATGCGGCACTTCGTAAATTTCGGAACTTGTAGTCCTTATCTTTTGATGCGTGTTTCCTTAACAGAGAATCATGACAGACTGTTTGAAATTCACGCTCGCGTTCACATATATCCATCACTGCTCGCTTGCAAAATTTGTACATGTAACTACATCTTCCTATCTTTTCATTGGTTCTAAAACTTATCCTCTGCGTTTATTGGTTCCCTGGTTGAAAATTCAAAGCCTAACTGTAAGAAAAAAACCTGTTGCCTCATAGCGTTTGTTCACTCTTAAAACTTGCCTCATCCCCTCGAAGTACAAAAGATGCTTTCGATTTTTATGGCCCCACGCTCGGAAAATATAATGGACAGTCTGAAACGAAGCTACTCTTATTTTACCTAAATCTTGCAGTTTTTCTTAGGCAATTGCTCCTTTATTTATTTAACAGTAGTATTGAAACCTAAAACGTATTTACAACTTCAGAAGGGCTTTCGATTGATGCAGTTTTGAATCAGATTGCTTTAAAATTATGGAAAATTACCAAATTGCATATTCATTAATTGTTAATAATTTCTAAATTATAATTATTACAGAATTCAGCTGAAGATGAATTGCTCACTATAATTAAAAGTATGGAACCTAAAAAGTCTCCAGGTCTTGACGAGTTTTCAAATTTGTTAATCAAAAAAATGATCCTTACATCTAGTAAAACCTTTGTGTCACATAAGTAACTTATCTCTAAAACAAGGATGCTTCCCTCAAAGTTTGAAGTTCTCTAAAGTTAAAGCGCTAACAAAAGGGTTGAAAATCCGAGCTAGAAAACTATAGGCCTATTTGTATTTCTTCAGTTTTTTCCAAAGTAATTGAAAGGGTAGTGCACAATAGGGTAGTATCATTTTTAAGTAAATATAATGTTATACCAAAAATCCAATATGCGTTTCAGCAAGAGAAATCTACAAATTCTGCAATGCAGAACTTTATTGAAGAAGTGTAAAAAACTCTAGATGCAGGAAAACAGTGCTTGGGATTATTTCTTAACCAATCTAAAGCCTTTGACCTGATTGCCCATCAAATTGTGCAATTATGGTATAAGGGGAGTTCCATTAAAGTGGGTTGAATCATATCTTAGAAATAGAAAACATCTAACTGAAATCGAATCTGAAATAAGAAATTCAAAAGAAATTAAAGCTTCACATTCTGGTTTGGAAAATGTTAAATATGGAGTACCTCAGTGTACTGTATATTAATGAACCTGGCCATAAACAATGACTTCCTTAACACTAAATTTACTCCTTTTTGCAGATAACACAAGCCTTTTAATTTCTGGTAAAGATAAACAAGAACTTAAAGTAAACATCTATATGGCAACAGATTATGTAGTAAATTGATTTAGTAACAACAGAAAGGTCATTAATAAAAATAAAAGCGTTGCCTTAAGATTCTATCATAAAGTTAATAAAAACTTAAGCTTTGCCGAGGTTTATTTAGAAAATAAATTAATAACAATGTCTAATAAAATTAAATTTCATGGAATCTGGGTTGATAGTAACTAACTGGGGTATCCACATTGATGTACTATCTAAAAAATTATCCCAAGCATGTTTTGCATTATATACCCTTAAAACTTCAGTTAATCTTGTACTTAAAATCGCCTACTTTGCATATTTCCAGTCATTTATCATATGGTATAGTATTCTGGGGAATGTCCAGTTATAAAAATAGAATCTTTATAATACACAAAAGGGCAATCAAAATAATGTTAAACCTTTGCAACAAACACAAGCTGCGTACCTTACTTAATACTGTTAAATGTCTTGACTGTTCCTTCGCTATACATTTTTGAAACTCTGGTAACAATGTATAAGCAGCAAAATAGCTTTAACACAAATGCTGATATTCATGACTATAATATAAGAAATAAATCTAAACTGCACATTACAGGTCATAAAGGAACCCTATATGAAACATTTATATTATAATGGCATTCAATTGTTCAATAAACTCCCCACATATTTAAAAAAACAGTTAAAACCCTAACAGTCTTCAAAAACGATTTGAAAAAATTCCTAATATAGGAATGTTTCGGTGGAAGAATATCTAGAAATGAATTAGAAAGGTAGAATCAGATGACTGAAAAATTTAATGCCATAGTGGGGATTTAAACCACGAATCCTCCGGTCTCCGGTTGCTCTAACCACTGAGCTACCATGGTAACATGCCGGCATGTCAGTAAATTCTCCAGCTGACTCGAATTTTTCCCGGTAAACCACAAGGAGATCTCAAATTGTATTGAGATGTCATACCCCAATGGCGACTTACATTCTTTGTAAGTACTTAAGTTCCGGGCTTTTAGTTTCAACCACTATTAGGTCAATTAATGGAACAGTGGTTGAAACTAAAAGCCCGAGACTTAAGTACTTACAAAGAATGTAAGCCGCCATTGGGGTATGACATCTCAATACAATTTAAGATCTCCTTGTGGTTTACCGGGAAAAATTCGAGTCAGTTGGAGAATTTAATGACGTGCCGCCATGTTGCCATGGTAGCTCAATGGTTAGAGAAACCGGACGGAGACCGCGAGATCCGTGGTTCAAATCCCGGCTATGGCATTAAATTTTTCAGTCATCTGATTTTACCTTTCCAACCCTGTCCCACACACGGCTTGTGTGAAAGAACAATTAATTTTAGAAATGAATTGGTTTACACGCTTTCTTATGGAATATGCTACTTTTACAGTTCCAAAATGTAGTTTAGTTACCTACTCATGTAATAAATTAGGATTTCTGTATTTGTATATTACATCTAATTAGACCTGCACTTTTTGTACTAATAGTTGTATTGTTGAAATGAAGCCAATATTTCTGTATTGAAATCAAACAATGAGCAAATTTGAGTTCCTTTTTGTGTGTGCGTAATCAGGCGCAAATATTGCTACAAAAAGCATGCTTATTTAATAAATATTTCAAAATTTAAATTAATGTTTGCATTCAAAGGACAATCAGTAGGTCGCTGATATGATGTTTGAAATTCTAGAAAGGTAAAGTGCTCTGAATTTTGTTCATTTGTAAGGGTTGTTTCAAAAGTGTAAGTTAAGGGTAAAGGTAGTGATGAACAGAAGTCACCCCCGAAACCGGGGCAGAGCACCGCATGCGGGCCATCCGGCACCTTGTGCTACCGTGACCCCTGGGAGGGAGGGATGAGAGGAGAGATCCGAAAGGCGACCAGATCCGGTCTGTGCATCCGGATGGGGTCCCCATTGTTTCCAGATTGAACATATCCAATGATGCCCGAGCCTACCCATTGGACCCCGAGCCTTCGGGGTGTCCCGGTCCCCAAAGGAGCGCCTATTCGAAAGCACCCATAGGCAGGTATCCAACCAAGCGGTCCCTGGACAACGTTAGGAAAGAAACCTGTACAGTGTACAGCCACCGCCCAGCCGCAACCCGACGAACACCGTCGTCTGGTCCTACAATCCTGAAACAAGGAAGATGATGGGCACACGAAATTAGGGCCAGGAAAGTCGTGGTAGAAGATGAAACAACCCAGCATTCGCCTGCCGAACCGGGGAAACCACGAAAAATACATGAGTCAGAGGGGGCGGTTGCCGGGGATCGAACAAGGGACCTCCCGAAACCAAGTCGGACACGTTACTGCGGCCCACTTGCTCGATTTCAAAATGTTTTAACCCCTCCCTAAGGGAACCCTGGATCCGTCTCACTAATGAAAGTAAACACATTAATCATCGGAAAAGCCGTCATTGTGAGAGAGAACATGATTCATGGGCTTAGGGAGATACACCATGTTATCTCCTTCGGCTGAAAACACTCCTTTAAATTTCACAATTGCATCTGAACGCAGATGTTCACAACATAATGCCTTACATAATGTGCCCTAAATCAATTTCACACGGTCTATGAATATCTAAGAAACGAACATAAATTCGCGGCAAATATGTAGGGATGTGGTTATTTGATTTAATGCTGCAGAGTACGCATGAGTAACTAACTACAACGTTAACCTTTTATTAGCAGCACTGGTGGTTTCTGTTGATATTATGGCTGCATGTTGCATCATGTGATGCGTTAAGTCAATACAAGCAGAAGTTGAGTAAACCGGAAGTTAAAAGGTTTATTGCCTTATCTGTTATTGCACCAAGTCTTCTTCTTACTGGTTCAGATCCGCATTAAATGTTCCTCATATAGGAACGTCCCTAGTCGTAGCCTCGCCATGTTATAAGTTTGTTAATTTTCCGGTACCTTTGCAAGCAAGTTGCCCACCTCACAATGAGCATTAGTTAAAAGAGGCTACGACAATATGAGCGTATAGAACAGTCAACAAACCCAATTACGTGTGACATATTACGTAAGCTGTGTGACCTAACACTGCTTCGAGGATTTGTAGGCAAGGGATGCGGAAAGATGGAACGAACAGGATCTTAAAACCTGGTTGAAAACTAATAGGTACAAGTACAAAATACATTCCCCTTAACCCGTTAATCCTTTGCTAACATAACTTCACCTTTGCTCTTATGCACGTGCCAGGAACAAGAAGAGACTTGTGTGTTCTTAAACACAGGCCGTCTGTAGAACAAGGCTGAAAAGGTATAATCAGACTGAAAAATTGAATGCTATATCCGGGAATTGAACCACAGATCTTCCGGTTTCCGTCCGGTCACTCTAAGCGAGTTTCTATGGCAATATGTCAGCACGACATTAAATTCCCCAACTGACTGGAATTTTTCCCAGTAAACCGTAAGGAGATCTCAAATTCATTTTGAGATATTGGTACCTTCCAATATCGTGTGCTGCCTGATATTTGCACGAGTGATAGGTCCAACTCGTTGCGACAGCGGCGGCGATATCAACGTCAAGCCATGAGTCACTTGGACGCAATCTACTATCAACATGGGGTAAAGGTCCTGAACCTCAGGTCGATGCTTCCTCCAGGCAGTGACGAACCGCTCCTTTTAACGGTACAAAAGTTGCGCTGGTACATAAACGTTCAGATATGCACAATTTTAACTTAGTTCCCAAACGCAGTTGTGCATACGAATTAGTATGGTATGATAACTTAGTTCCCAAATGCAGTTGTGCATACGAATTAGTATGGTATGATAACTTAGTTCCCAAACGCAGTTGTGCATACGAATTACTATGGTATGATAACTTAGTTCCCAAATGCAGTTGTGCATACGAATTAGTATGGTATGATAACTTAGTTTCCAAATGCAGTTGTGCATACGAATTAGTATAGTATGATAACTTAGTTCCCAAACGCAGTTGTGCATATGAATTACTATAGTATGATAAGTTTGTTCCCAGACGCAGTTGTGCATACGAATTACTATGGTATGATAACATAGTTCCCAATTGCAGTTGTGCATATGAATTACTATAGTATGATAGATTTTTTCCCAAACGCAGTTGTGCATATGAATTACTATAGTATGATAACTTAGTTCGCAAACGCAGTTGTGCATACGAATTACTATGGTATGATAACATAGTTCCCATACGCAGCTGTGCATACGAATTACTATGGTATGATAACATAGTTCCCATACGCAGCTGTGCATACGAATTACTATGGTATGATAACATAGTTCCCATACGCAGCTGTGCATACGAATTACTATGGTATGATAACATAGTTCCCATACGCAGTTGTGCATACGAATTACTATGGTATGATAACATAGTTCCCATACGCAGCTGTGCATACGAATTACTATGGTATGATAACTTAGTTCGCAAACGCAGTTGTGCATACGAATTACTATGGTATGATAACTTAGTTCGCAAACGCAGTTGTGCATACGAATTACTATGGTATGACAGTTGGGGTTAAACTACTACCGTGCCTGACTCACCATTACGTGCAACATGCATAACTCATATAGACGGGAAAACTAATTGGGAAGTAAAGCAATTACTGCCAAAGTGACGGATTTTCATTAAACGTTTACCAAATAAGTACTTCCACAAGTACAGAGTTAAATGTGTATAAACTGAATATGAAGATGAGCAAATTCACATTCATCTTCCAAGAAAGAAAAATAAGCTCTAAGCACTAAAGTTGTGACTGACAGAAATTGACAAAAACTTACGTCTTTAGTTCCTTGTGGAGTTTTATAAATTGGAATTTCCCCTTAAATTTGATATATACTTGTAGGCGCAATGTTAGCAGTAATTCTAAAAACCTGATGTGTTACATTCACATTACTTTCTCTACCCTCTATCATTATAGTGGTTGTGCAAGTTATTCTTACGAAAGTTTATTTTCCTATCTATTTCGTTTTAATCGAGGTAAACCTTTTTGGAAATAGTTACATTACACATTTCATTGCAGATACAAAGGGAGCAGCGATAGTCAAAGGTTTTAGAACTGGACGCTATACGCTGGCCTTAAAATTACATACTCTTTCCATGACATTGCGAGAAAGAACTCAAAATCGGCATGACTTAAAAAAAATGGCTCATCATTGAGCAATTCGAAACAATAATAATGGATATCTCTGAAATGGCTGTTGCCAAAAAAAGTTATTTGAAATAAATGGTGTGCTCTAAAGAGATCTACATTTTTTATGTAGTACGTTTTCTTTTATTGCTTGACATTCACGTTATATAAGATTATACGAAATCCCTTCCGAATGAAGAGGACTTCACAGTCTATTCCCAGAAAATTCAAGATATACAGTGTATGTAAATATGATTAATATAACTTATTTTGATCAAAATCATTAGAGCAATGTTCTACAAAACCAAACATTTCGAAAAATTTTATATGTAAAGGATAGTTGGGGTGGGAGAACTTCTTGAAATTTTTTTGCATCGTATCTTTGAAAGATGCTGAAACTAAGTAGCAAATTTTGTGTTGATCAGCCTCTTCGGTTTTGGATATGCTTTTCACAGACACACAAACAGATAGACACGCGGGCCTTTTTCTAATTCCTTTTTTATTATTTATTTATTTATTTATTTATTTATTTATTTATGTAGTTGGCCTCAAGACATTTATTTCCGGTGAAATCTCAGTATTGCATTTTTGGCTTTTCTACTTACTAGGTACGTGGTAGAGAAAGTAAAAAGAGTACTTCCGCCTGGTTGTAGTAGAGAGTTAAACCTCTAACAGTATTAAAAGTCCAGCATAAGGAGTGTGAGCTTTCTTATGGAAAGCCTGACGTATGATACACGTTGTGGCAACATTTTGCCGACGACTCTAAAGGTTCACATTTAAATTATCAAAACATTCGCAAATATCACATAAGTAAGTCAAGTCAAATCTGTATTTTGACACAACTCGAGTATTTCTATTTCCAACCCCCAAAACATTTAAAACGAAACAAATAAACCATTAAATAATAATAATAATAATAATAATAATAATAATAATAATAATAATAAGTAATAGTAGTATAAAGATAGTGGAACTAGAACAATGGGGCATTGTTCTGATCAGAACAATAGGAATAATGACCCTTTGTTTTGTGACGTCCACTCCCGCCCCCCTCCTTTGTGGCCTAACACCGAAAGCCGCTGACCACGCCCCCTCTTTGTGGCCTGACCTGAATGCCGCGCGGCAGAGGATTAGAACCATGGACTATTTTCCTTTGTGTCCTGGTCTGAATACCGTCAGGGAGAGTAGAACAATGAGCTATTGTCCCTGCATGAGGACAATGGGTTATTCTTCTCGTCGCTAATGGAGGTGGCTCTTTGTGCGCTACTGATACCGGCAGCCGGAGACCGTCGAACAATGAGCTCTTGTTTTCGTCGCGTGCCGCCACCATCGGCCCCACAAATCGATGGAGGAGATACGTTCTTAAATATTTGTATCAATCAATCAGGTAATGTTCGTCCATCCATAACATCCTCTAACGTTATTGAAAAAAATCAAGGATTTATACTGCTAACATGCCGGCATCGGGCCTCTAAAGGGTTGCACGCAGACCCTCGATCTAAGTACCCTGCCGCATGTATCTTGATTGAATAATGTAAATAAGTGTGTATGAAATGACTCGCGCACCTGGTTGCCATCGTATATGTGTGTGTTAAGGTGATTATTACATGTATACAATTATTATGACTAATAACACTTGTTTAATTCTGCTTTTGAGGGAATTTTTGGGGGTTTATAAGAATATTACATCACTTAAGTGAATTTAAAAAATCCATGACTGAAAGGACGGAGTTAGCGTAAATAGATAACACGAGACGTTAAAGAGTGATTCATTCACGGGAAACCCGAGCGTGTTTTTAAAATGCTTTCTCATTCGCCTGAAAAGACCGTTCTTATCGGAAAAAACCTCCCCATATAGATGATGCTGTAAATCATCTAACTTGTTTAGTCGCATTTTGTTTATATACCTGTCAAGTACAATAATTGTTTGTATACCGATAAAAAGTGATTTTTATGGATTGTTAAACAAAGAAATATGATTTGGAGGGGGTGATAAGAGGAGTATGGTATTTAGAATTAAAATGAGAGAAGGGATTCAACTTAAGCATCCCTTCATTTCTAACACATTCTCTTAAATATATATTCAATAAGGTGATCCAGAGCCTGATGTGGAGTTATCTTTTGTGTCGGAACAGACTTCATAGTTTGATCTTGAAGAAAAAATGTCTGTAACTAGCGCCATCTGCAATAAAGATAGTCCTCTAAGACGACTACGCAACTAAGGTTATTTGCGAGTAACACACTAACTAATCGACTGGACTGGATCAGACGGTAACGTCTATGGACCGCATTCGGAAGTGTTGAGTCTAATTCCCAGCAGCTGGCACTCCTGATCCCGGGTTTTCGGGGTTTTCCCTGGACGTTAGGCGAATGCTGCAAAGGTTCATTACAACCGCGAATGCTTCCCCCATTCCGTTTCACTTACATTCTCATTTTACACCACCCTTCACCTCCTCGGTTCTGACCGGTAATATTTAATACTGAACACCGGAACTCAAGCGATGCAATTTGCTTTATGAATAAAAAAAACTAGATGTATATTGCATGTGGCTAAAAGAATAGGAATGGCTAGTGTTTAGGACATGTATTTTCACATACTTAAGGTAAAATACAGACAAGACCCTCAAAACATGCATTTTCCTAGAAGATAGGATTATAGGTTCTGTATATAGAGCTGTATACATAAACACTCGTAGAAGGAAGGGAAAGCCAGGAGATGGTCCAGGAGACATGACAGTCAAAGGCTGGGTCCCTACCAATGAAAGATTTGAACTTGGTGCCTGTTCCATCCAACATGACGTCTACTGACTCTGTGAACAATCATTGTCCGGAAGATGAATGTTTCCAGAGAGTATCCTTTTCCTCTTCTCGCACTCTATCTTCTGATTACGTGGCGCTGTAACGTGATGTTACACTGTTAGGACGATCCAGGAAGCTTGACAGGCTAAGGACTGGGTCCCTACCTTAAGATTCGAACCTAGGGTCTGTTCTAACCTACCTCGCGTCTACAGATCCTGAGACCAATTGCTGTCTAAATGACTAATGGTTCCAGAGAGCATCCTTTCCCGCTGCTATGCATAGCTCGAGGTTCCCTCCGCTGTTCTCATCCGAGATATATACATAGTTGCGTGTTATGAATTCATTCATTCCGTTTTAATTCCTTCGATCGTTAGTATTCACGTATTCATTTAATTTCTTTTACAGGTTTAGCATGGCCTTTCGGCAGAGAAAATCGGTGCAACCAACTTATTAGAAATAAATTTTTCATACATTACACATGGAGGAAAACGACTCATTAAATGAAGTATATGTGGTCGGGTTTTTAAGAATCGTTCTTTGTCAAGACTTAAGCTTCATAGAGCAAGATGTTATACTGAATCGACTCCCTCTCCTACACTTGAGTCTTCTGTAGGCGAGGAATCAGAATACAACGGAAGTCGTGTGCTTACTAATTTGATGCTTCCATATGGTGAGAATTTAGTGATATCTGCGCTTGAAGATCCGAAGATGTATAGAGGGGAATTTTATACCGGATCGGGTCTATGTACTTCACTTGAGTCCACTGCGGCTGGGGAATCTGGATAAAGCGGAAGTTGTATGTTTACTAATTTGAAGTCTTCATATGATGATATTTCGGTGATATCTACGCTTGAAAATCCGAATAGACTGGTAAATATATTGAGGTTACTAATTGCATCGAAAGAGACTGGTATTAGCGATCATACGATGGAGATTGAAGAAATTATAAGCAAGGTGAAAGCATCTAAAATTATAGCACCACAGGATCAAGAAATTGTGTTGATCATTTTCGACGATAGTTAACAGGAACTTTGAAATATCAAGAACTTATACTTATAAAATACATTATCCAGACATTGCTGAGATATTTAAGTTTTACGGATATAGTGTTTACATGCAGATCTCTTTCTCTGTGATGAATATGATTATATAATTGAGTGTTTAGAAGGTCTAGAGTATCATCATTGTCTTTAGGAAATATGTATGGTTTTTGTGAAGGGATGTAATAGGATAATGTTTATAAAATAAATGTTGTTTATATTACATAGTTCTCATTTTTATTAATCCTATTATACACCTTATATCACACCATCAAATATTAGATGGTTCTAGCTTCTAGATTATTATTTATTCAAGTGTCTTTCAGAAATATTCATTATATTTTTTGTTTAGATTTCATGCAGCATCAATGTTTTAGGATATTGCATACTCCTTTAAAAATTGTGAAATTATTTATGAAATGAATGGTATTGACAAGTAAAACAATAATAATGAGCAAATAATTTATATTATTGCTATATTCTACACAAGCAAATGTTTTTTCTTGCAGGTCCCACGCTACCGGGTGCTGCAATTCCTCAGTGAATAACATCACTGGGAGTTGTTGAGAATCTTCCTATTACATTTCTGTTTATGCTGTTTTACGCTATCTTGGTCTTCCTCTTCATTTACCTTTGCCCTTGCAATCCTGTAACACACATTGAAATTATTTGCGGCTTGTTGTAGACATATGCTTTGAGGTAAAGAATCATTGAAGAGGCTATTAAACTTCTTTCTACATGACTTCACCCAGACTACAACCTAGACGTTATTTACACATTATTGTTTTAATACAGTGATGCACACTTTCGGCAAATGTTATCCTAGTGAAGCGTGTATTTCTAAACTCAAAGGTTGTAACCCTAAATGAAACTTTGAAAGGTTAATTGAATTATTTCTACAAACCTTAACAGGAAGAAAAGACAATTTACATGCCTTAAACTTGCCAACTGGTACCAATCCGTGATATACCATTTGAAACTTCCCTGCAATTTCCTCAACTGTTGGCCTGTTAGGGTTGAATACTTTGCCGGAAGAAAAACCTGTTTTTCGCCAAGACTGCAACCACTCTAGCACCGTAAATCCTATTAACTTTTCTTATGGCTTTTTTTATAAGGCTTCTTTGGCTGAAGATCTTGTAGTCTTTGAACAGTCCGGAAAATGCTATCCCCAGCCAATGTGTTAAGTTGAGTTGCCAAAATCTCTGCATTAGGAACCGAAAAACTTATTCTTTATTAAAGAATGTATTTCATAAAAAATTCATTTATATGAAAGTCACAAATTTATGAACTTCTTTATATAATAATAATAATAATAATAATAATAATAATAATAATAATAATAATGATAATATCTGTAAATATAAAGGTGGTTCTGATTCACCAATGAAGTTCATTAAGTACTCTATTTTTCGATTTAAATGTTTTAATATAATGTAAACATTTACTTTATTAGAGCGACTGATTCGCACAACAGACGTTTTTTGTAATATTCTAAAAGCAAAACTGTTAAGAAGGTATTCAGCTAATTGTATTTTTTCTCTAGAAATGAATATAATTCACACGCTAAATATCCTTATTTCAACATCTAGAATAATAAGTTTGCTTAAAAATGAATAACTAACTAAACTGCCTGCATTTGAGAAAAATAAAATTCACACGGCTAGCTATTAACTGTAGAATGTTCAACTATTTGTATACAAACACCGAAATTAAAAAGAAAAACACATTTATAAGTTAAATGCATAGAGTAATAAGTTAACTTTTAAAGTAAATAAGATGTTTCTACAACTTACCAGACATGATATTTGATGAAAATTCACAGAGCGATGTAAAGTCTGAAGAGTACTTAGCTCGATGTGTTCTCAAAAGACAGAGTGAAAATTGCCGGAGAAACTATCCCTTTTATATCATTTTTCCCATATAAAACTGAAGGCGAGAGGCGTGACGTTATATAATATATCGACTTTGATTGGTAACTCCAAACCCCTCGAGTAGAAGGATTTATGGTGGGATGCTAGCCTCACGCAGGGGGTATTTCATAAAACACGTCTAAACCAGTTGTAGGGAATTCCTGCGTCATACTATACTATGTCTGTAGGGAAACCCTTCTGTATATAACGCTAGACTATCATTATTTTTAATACATCATTGCTAAAGTTCCTTGTTTATTATTACATTACCAAAATATTCACTCGTGTTATACTTGAAGTATCCGTATGCGATCAAAGTGTTATTCTATCATGATATCATTGTGAGAGGTGTCGCTGATGCCGTCACCTGGAACTTCAACCTCATACATAGAATTGTATAAATGACGTATTGTTTAACAATAATTTTAGTGTCAGTAATGAAAAGAAAGTATTGTTTCTCTGGATAGAATTTTCCTGTAGCGATGTAGGTTTCCTGTAATTTTTAGACGTGGAGGCTGAAACACAGGTCTGTTTAAATTGAATAAACAAATAAGCTTTCTTGACGATAATACTAATAAAAATAGTGAACTTGATTGCTACACTGAAGAACGAAAATAATACTTAGAAATACTTGCGCTAGTTAATTTCTTATAACGTATCACTTAAAAACCTCTACATATATCCATAACAACTGAAGAAAATGCGTGATGTAACACATGCGAATGAGCTTTCATTTACGGATGTTTATGTACAGTGTATACAGGATCTATACACCTTACCACATAGGGAATACATTACACCTGCGCTTAATGGGAGGGTTTTACTTATCCGGTAACTCACCTGACCGAGATTTGAACTCGGGACCTTTCGAATATGAAATAGACGCGTTACCATGCAAAGAAGCTGGCTATTGTTCGGTGATTTTCGTACGTCCTCGTGCAGGATCGGATGATTGGTGGGAGTGAGCGCTTGTATCTATGTATTCGTATTCATGCAGGTCCTAAAGTCATATAGGGTGGTCACCGCGAATCGAACCGGCGACCTCTCGAATGCAAGCTTCACAAGTTATCTCGAGGTAGTTTTTATCAAAACAGGGTTTAAACACATTTTACCCAAGTTAAATAAGACTGTCATTCATTAACTATTTCATTCATCTATAAACCAGACCGTAAAAACAGGTTTGCCTCAAACACACATAAAGTAAAATGTCTGATGTGATACACTCGAATGGCTGTCCCTTCCTTCTACGAGTGTTTAGGTATACAACTATATATACAGGACCTATAATCTTATCTTCTAGGAAAATGCATGTTTTGTGGGTCTTATCTGTGTTTTACCTTAAGTGTGTGAAAATACATGTCCTAAGCACCACCCATTCCTATCTTTTTAGCCATATGCAATATACATCTACGTTTTTTTTATTTATAAAGCAATTGTATCGCTTAAGTTCCGGTGTTCAGTATTAAGTATTACCGGTCAGAACCGAGGAGGTGAAGAGTAATGTACAATGAGAATGTAGGTGAAACGGAATGGGGGAAGCATTCGCGGTTGTAACGAACCTTCGCAGCATTCGCCTAGCGTCCAGGGAAAGCCCCGAAAACCCGGGATCAGGAGTGCCAGCTGCTGGGAATTACACTCAACACCTCCGAATGCGGACCATAGACGTTACCGTCTGATCCATTCCGGTCGATTGGTTAGTGTGTTACACGCAAGTGACCTTAGTTGCGTAGTCGTCTTAGAGGACTATCTTGATTACAGCGGCGCTAGTTACGGATCTTCTTTCTTCAAGATCAAACTATGAAGTCTGTTCCGACACAAAAGACTCCACATCAGGCTCTGGATCACCTCATTGAATGTATGTTTAAGAGAATGTGTTAGAAATGAAGGGATGCTTAAGTTGAATTCTTTCTCCCAATTTTAATTCTAAATACCCTACTCTTCTTATCAGCGTCTCCAAATTATATTTCTTTGTCTAATATTCCATAACAATCAGTTATTATCGGTATCATAAAACAATACTTGTATTTGCGACTAAACAAGTTAGAAGATTTACAGCATCATCTATATGGGGAGGTTTTTTTCCGATAAGAACGGGATTTCAGGCGAATGAGAAATAATTTTAAAAAACACGCAATATACACCTGCTCCTATTAAGACGCTTAATGGGAGGGCTTGCCCTTCTGCGGCAAATCACCTAACCGAGATTCGAACTCGTGACCTCTCGAATGTGAAGTAGGTTAATTATTGCTATTTATTTATTATCACGTTGGAGCGTAGCGGGATCATATACTTTTTTGACATGGAGGTTGAAACACCAGTCTGTTTAAATGCAATAAAAATAAGCTTTCTTGACGATAAAAATAATAATAATAATCATAATAAACTTGATTGCCGCACTGAAGGCGGAAGTAATACTTGGAAATAATTACAATAGTTAACAAATGTTTAAGTACAGTGTTCTACAGTATCTACACACCATGTCCTCTAGGAAATATATTAGAGCTGCCCTAATATAGATTTCATTATTTATTTATAAATAACCTATTGCATGGACCATTTAATTATAATTTTGGCGTAAAAACAATGAAAAAGAAAGTATTGCTTCTTTTGATATAATTTTTCCTGGAGCGTCGTAGCATTCCTGTAATTTTTAGATCTTAGGAATTTCCAGTGTATGAAGGGGGAATCCTGCTGCCCAGAAATTCCTGGATTACCCTCCTCAAAGGGTGTACAACATATTTTTGCAATGGATGTGTAAACGACTATATAAATCGCTGGCGTCTCTGGCATAACGTATCGGTGAATTGCTAATTATATTACTGCAGCATTGTGCTAGCGCAAAGGATAGAGAGAGAGAGAGAGAGAGCGCGGGCTTGCGTGGGTGTGGTACTTTACCGACAATGATTGTTTTAAAGTCCCTACCTATGAGCGTGCTTGCGTGGCGGGTGGGGTGCTTTATCGACAATGATTGTTTTAAAGTCCCTATCTATGAGCGTGCTTGCGCTGGTGGGTGTGGTACTTTATCGACACCGACTGTTTAAAGTCCCTAACTATGAGCGTGCTTGCGCGGTGGGTGTAGTACTTTACCTATAATGACTGTTTAAAGTCCCTGCCTATGCGCGTGCTTGCGTGGTGGGTGGTATACTTTATCGACAGCGACTGTTTTAAAGTTTAACAGGAAGAAAAGACAATTTACATGTGTTAAACTTGGTAATTTATCGACAACGATTGTTTTAAAGTTCCTGTCTATGCACGTGCTTGTGCTAGTGGGTGTGGTACTTTATCGACAACGACTGTTTTAAAGTCCCTGCCTATGTTATTTTACTTCTCAAGGACTGTATGCATGAAGACCTGTATTTTACCTCGAGTGTCTTTATATATTTCTATTGAGCTTTATTTATGAGCGTTCTTTAACTAGCGTTAATTAAAAGAGCAACCATGGGAATGTTTTGTTTAGAGTACTCTCCATATTTCATTCTTTATTTATAACGTATTGCATGCATTATTTAACAATAATTTTAGTGCCAGTAATGAAAAAAACGTATTGTTTCTCTTGATTTAATTTTCCTGGAGCAATGTAGGAGTCTTATAATTTTTATACTTAGGAATTTCTGGTGTTTGTAGAGGGAATCCACTCGCGTGTATATATCTGGGAAATTGCTTTGATGACACGTATTCCTAAAAACCCACTCAAAGGGTTATATTTGAAGCAATCCCAGGTATATGGACGATGTTTTGTCTACTCAGGAATCGCATCCATTAAGTTGTAAAGACGAACAGATGGTCTAGAAACTGGGAAAACGCGAGCGCACTATATTTCATCCTCTTCAAAGGGGCACAACATATTTTCGCAAGGGGTGTAAACTGAATAACTCATTGTGGAATTTCTCGAAGACTGTTGATGTGCGTCTTTAGATAGAAAGGTTTTTAAACGAATATCAAATTTATAATTGAAGTCTTCGTAATGGTTCGATCTCTCTGCTGAAGTAGTCAACAATCTTTCGAAGTGGATTGTTTAGAAGTCCTCTCCCTATGTTATTTACACCTTTTTGCGATACCTATATATTGCCTAAGAAAGGAATGCATGTTATGAAAGTCCACGTATTTTTTAGCTTGAGTTGAGTGTTCGATTTCCCGCTGGTATTCAATACCGCTTTAGTCATTGCATGTCTAAACAATCACGAGTCAGTTACAGTCGTCTTTTCATTTTTGTTACGGGGATGAAAAACATAAAAGATTTTATTTATGATCACTCTTTAACCGGTGTTAATTAAAAGAGCAACAAAGCGAATGTTTTGTTTAGGGTACTCTCCATACTTCATTACTTATTTATTTATGTCATTATTTATTTATATATAAATAACGTGTGTGTTATTTAACTATAATGTTAATCCGTATTTATTTATTTTTCAGAGCCCACCCTATGTGTAAACAAACCTCACAAAGAAATCTTGAACCGCGAAGTTTTTTATCACCCTTTCAAATGATTTATGCTAGTTATTTACTCGGAATAATAATGAGCCAACATGGCCGCCCTCCAGTTGTTAAAAATACCCAAGATGGCAAGCTTCCGCCTTTTTCCTCGCAGACCGGATGAGTGAACTTCCGTCGCTGCCCGCTGGAGCGCGTATAAGAAGCGCACGGAAGGCAGTGACAGGCAGGGAAAGGGAAGGCTTTGGAGGTAGCAGCGAGTGTGGGATAAGGATGAGCTGGTCTACCCTTGGTTGCAGATCCGAGAGTACATCATAAGCGTGACAGCGCCAGCAAAAGATGTATCTTGCGCTCGGGTTTTCCATGAAAGAATCACTCGTTAACGTCTTGTGTTAGCTATTTACGCTAACTCCGTCATGGATTTTTTTAATTCATCTAAGTGATGTAATATTCTTATAAACCTCCAAAACATTTCCCTCAAAAGGAGAATTAAACAAGTGTTATTAGTCTTAGTAGTTATACACGCGTAATAATCACCTTAACACAAACACACACATACGATGGCAACCAGGTGCGCGACTCATTTCATACACTTATTTACATTAATCAATCAAAATAAATGCGGCGGGGTACTTCGATCGAGGCTCTGCGTGCAAGCCTTTAGAGGCCCGATGCTGGGATGTTAGCATTGTAAATCCTTGATTTTTTTCTCAATAACGTTAGAGGATGTTATGGATGGACGAACATTACCTGATTGATTGACACAGATATTTAAGAACTTATGCTCCCCTCGATTTGCGGGGGCGATGGTGGCGGCACGCGACGAAAACAATAGGCCATTTTTCGACGGTCTCCGGCTGCTGGTATCAGTAGCGCACAAAGAACCTCCTCCATTAGCGACGAGAAGAATAACCCATTGTCCTCTTGCAAGGACAATAGCCCAATGTTCTGCTCTGCCAGGTGGCATTCAGACCAGGCCACAAAGAACGATAGTACATTGTTCTAATACTCCGCCGCGCAGCATTCAGGTCAGGCCACGGAGAGGGGGCGTGGTCGGCGGCTTTCGGGTTAGGCCATTAAGAGGAGGTCGGGAACCAGTGGCACAGAACAAAGGGTCATTAGTCCTATTGTTCTGATCAGAACAATGCCCCTTTGTTCTGGTTCTGCTATCTTTATACTACTAATACAACAATAATAATAATAATAACAATTTCAGCAATAACTATATTATCTTACTTGTAGACGTACTAAAACTGTCTCGCTTAAATGTAGGTCAAGAAACTTTCAATATTGAATCTTTGCTCAGTCAGCTGTCATCGGGAAAGACATATCTTTGGTGCATTTTTCAGAAATTTAAGCAGCTTTCTGAATTGCCGATGCTTCAATACATAGCATTTTATCTTATGTATAATTTTAAGAGCAACATGCATCGCTCATTTAATGCACGTACTCTGAGCAAAGTGTGTTTTGGTGTCAACTGCAATGAGCTGCTTATACTTTATTTAAAATCAAAAAGAAAATATTTCGTCTGCTAAGATATCCCTTTTCGCTCATAATTGCCTTTGATCCATCTGTTGTCACTAATTTCGAGCAGTCTAAGTTGTAGCTCTCGACGGATACGACAGGAATTAAAAATCCATTCATCAGAAGTATTGCCTTACAAATGAATTAACACCAACAGATATTCGTCAACATTTAAGTGTTAGTTAACTACACAAACAAATATGACCAGCTGTGGTCCTTACTCTCGTCAGTCACCATTGAGTTTTCTGCTCATCTTTCTTATGACATCGCTAACAAGAATTTGAGCATTTGTAGCTATGGCCTGAGATAAATGTGCAAACTTAGATATCAGAAATCTCCTATGAACATAAATGAGCAAATTTAATTACATACGTATTTACAAACCCTCTTTTCTAAAATGCTTCATAGTTCTTTGCTACCTCCCAAGCAAAAATAAAACTAGTATTTCTCTTCTGCGCCTACTATTTCATTCCGAACGAAAGGGCTCCGCGGTAACGCATGCGCCTCGCATTCGGGAGGTCCCGGGTTCAATTCACATCGAGCCGGACAGTATGGCCTTGGGGCTTTCGGTAGGCGAATACTGGGTTGCTGCCATCTCTACCACGATTTTCCTGTCCCTCATTTCCTTTCATCTGTTTCAGACTTTTAGGACCAGGTGAGGGTTATTTATGTGTTGCGGCGAGACGGTGGAGTTTGCGCTGTTAAAAGGTTTCTCCCTGGCGCTTAGATGAGGGGACGTGAGGTCACGGAACCACAGGGCTGATGACACTAGCAGGCTGGCGCTGGCGTCAGGATTAGTCTCTATCAGGAATCGTTAAGGTCTTGCTAGCGCGCATCGTTGTCCGGATTTGGTCACCCTTCGGGTCTCACATTTATCCCTTCTTTCCAGCAATCACATAAGTCACAAAGGGACTACAATCATCTAGGTGGCGATTCTGAGCTTCAGTATCTGGGGGGTCCCTTATCTGCCTAATCCGGATCCTGGGGTTCAGTTTTCCATTTAGTTTCCACAATCGGTTTGTTCATCACCACCACCATCATCTTTATCATTTAAGTTTCATTACGTGGATTCCAAGCACATATGTAACGTCTTATGTTGTATCCAATCTCTCCACTTTTGAGCAAATTGGAAATTTAACGTTAAGAATTCAGAGTAAAATAATAATAACAATATTATTATTATTGAACTTTTGGCATTGAATTTTTCAGTCATCTGATTCTACCTTTTCAACCTTGTTCAACACACGACTTGTGTGGAAGAGCAATTAATTTCATTAATTGGCCTAATAGTGGTTGAAACTATGAAGCCCGGGACCTAAAGTACTTTCAAAATTGTAAGTCACCATTGGAGTATGTCATCTCAACACAATTTGACATCTCCTTGTGGTTTACCGGGAAAAGTGCGAATCAGTTGGAGAATTTTATGTCGTAACGACATGTTGCCATGGTAGCTCAGTGGTTAGAGCAAGCGGCTGGAGACCGGGAGCTGCGTGGTTCAAATCCGTTTATGGTATTGAATTTTTCAGTCGTCTGATTCCACCTTTGCAACCTTGTCCAACACACTGCTTGGTGGAAGA
Source organism: Deroplatys truncata (assembly GCA_030765065.1). Taxonomy (NCBI): domain Eukaryota; kingdom Metazoa; phylum Arthropoda; class Insecta; order Mantodea; family Mantidae; genus Deroplatys; species Deroplatys truncata. The sequence continues at coordinate 205,795,000 of CM060983.1, forward strand.
AAAATTAATTCCAATAATAATAATAATAATAATAATAATAATAACGGCTTGACTGTCCAGTTTTTCCACTGTCACCCAGTTCTCCTGTCACTGTTCTAAGTTCTTATTTGTCACTGTTTTGTTTTATGTAGTTCACTTCGGTCACACTTTCAATTCATTAAGGTGAAATAGTTCAGTTCTTCGTCATTTCACTTCCTTCGTGACGTAGCCTCTTCACATTGGACGGCTCAGTTCACTCGGCAGTCGAACACAAGAACTCCACAATCCGTCGTTCCACAGTAGCACTCGCTGCACGTCACCAGCCATCACCAACTTCCTCGGAGAATCGCTCTTGATGTTGCACAGAGACGCACTAGTTAACTCGCTCACTTACTGGCTCAACTCCTCACCTCTGACTGCACTGCACTATCTCAACTACTCTCAACTCGACAGACTCATACTGACTGCCGCCCGCGAGGGCGCTCGCCTATATAGTCAGTGGAATCTTTCCACAAGGTTCTCGAACCTTCTTGAACTATTTCGACACACGTTCTGCAGAAAGGGGAAGAAGAAGCTTCCACAAGGTTCTAGTTATATCCGGATTGCGAGGCCGGTGTTTACGCTGGCGTGTGGCAGTTATCTTGTTTATTCGGACCGCCTGGTGCTGACCTCGCGATAGCCTTGGACCATAGCCGTTGCGTTACAATAACAACAATAATAATAGCATTGAGAGAACTACCCAGGCTTATTTACTGTGCGCAAGTAAATGGTTCCATTGCATATGCAACTTCTATTCCTTAGAGAAGATGGTTTCGAGAGAGACATTGCTCTACAGATATACTACTGGTAACAGGTCACTCACAAAAGTAGGTATATATAGAGAGATCAAGCGCAATTTTTTGCGTTTATATGGGAAAGGATAGGGAAAACGAGGCTAGATGCGACGTTTCAAGGAGGGAAATGCGTTTATATGGGCGAGATAGGGAATACGAGGGTTGATGCTAGGCTAGACGGTGTTGAAGGAGGGAATGCATCTTATATGAGAGAGGTAGGGGAATATGAGGAGAAGTGCTAGGCTAGACAGAGATTGAGGAGTAGAGGTAGTAGTAAATAAAATAGCGACTTGAGCACAAAGGAAGATGGCGACAAGCGATAAGCTTCTTTGTTCTACGCCGACAAGCCCGCCGGTTCCCTTTGAGGTCTCACATGCCGCCAGGTCTCGTGTCGTTAGGCCCCGCCCCCTCTCGCTTTGTGTGCTTACCTAATGCCGACCGTGTCTGTGCAAACAGGTCCTAGCTCCTCCCCCCATGCGTTCCACTGTGGCGTCCTGACTTGAGGGAATTGTTTTCTCGAGGCCTGCCGCCCCTCGGCAAATTAATTAGGTAATGTTCGTCAAACATTTTTTTATGACTACTAATGCCTGCACATTGCATCCTCGAGCAATTAAGTTTTTTTGATTAATTAATTGTATATGAATTGACTCGAGCGCGAGTGTTAGCGTGTATAAGTAGCGCGCTCACGGAACAGCCCGCCATGTTATGAAATAAACCCTGCAACCTACTTCTGTCTGAGGAAAGCGGTTGTCCATTAGCTGACAATGTTAGACGCTTTCACCACATTAATAGACTTTTAAGATTGCATCAAGGATCTGTTTACATACATTAGCGAACAACTGCCTGGCATGTAATGAAAAACCAGCAACCTACTTCTGCCTGGTGGTAACGGTGACCTCCATTAGCTGACAACGTTAGACGCTTTCACCACATTAGCGAACAACAGCCCGGCATGTAATGAAAAAACCCGCAACCTACTTCTGCCTGATGGTAACGGTGACCTCCATTAGCTGACAACGTTAGACGCTTTCACCACATTAGCAAACAATGTCAGTAATTGTTTTCCTAAGTGCTCTGCACACTCTCACCACTTCAGCTTTTAGCGAGGAAATTATATAAAAGCAGCAGCTTCTCCAATGATTTTCACAGTATCGTAAGAACACTGCGATCTAAGCACTCTGCAAACTTTATTCTTTCAACGTGGAAATTACATCGAACATCATGTCTGGTAAGTTGTATCACCAATTCATCTTCATTAAAAAGTTAACTTATTACTTAGTACATTTTAACTTATATTTGCGTTCTTGTTTTTAATGACGGACCTATATTTGTAAATAGCTGAGTATTCCAAAAGTTAATAGCTAGACAGTTGAACTTTTCTGAAATGTGAACAGTTTAGTTAAGTATTCATTTTAGGGAAGCTTATTCTACATTTAATAGCTAACTGCGCGAATTCTCAAAAAATGTGAACAATTTAGTTAAGTATTCATCTTGTTGAGTAATTATTATTCCAGATATTTAAATACAGGATTTCACAGAGTGAATTATATTCCTTTCTAGACAAAATACAATTACTTGAATACCCTACGAATCGAATAAAGAATGTTCTGTATAAATATTCTTCCGAGGGTAACCGGCATTATTCGATCCGGGGACTTCATGTTTGCATGCATTGATCGAACATTCATCAGTTAATGTTTCATTCCTCTTGTGCATTTTATGTAGTAAAAACTTCCAGCCTGTTTCCATCACGTTAAAAAGAGATATTTTCCATGAGTGTGTCGAATAATACAAGTGCTTTATTTTGTCATAGAAATTTCTCAGGTGTTTAAAAATACATCGACATTACCCTGTATAAGCAATGCGCAATAAAGTAAATTAACTTAATAATATAACTTTTCTTAAAAAAATAAGTAAATAAATAAAAATCTAACGCGTAAAGTAATTACGTTTTCAGCATTCAGTTCTGCTAACGTAGCTAAGGTGTACATCCAGCAGGATACGCGCAACCGGCTGCAGGATCGTTCCTCAAATACAGACATGATTCAGGCACCCGAACACCCGAATGGTAAGCATTCTTCATAGATTAAAGAACTTTCGAGGGTAACCGGTGGTAATCGATCCTGGGACTTCATGTTTGCATGCAATGATCGAACATTCATCAGTTAATGTTTCATTCCTCTTGTGCATTTTATTTAGTAAAAACTTCCAGTCTGTTTCCATCACATTAAAAATTAACGTTTTTGCTTTTGAATATTACAAAAAGTCTGTTACGCGAATCATTCACTCTAACAAAGTAAATGTTTACATTATATTAAAACATTTAAATCGGAAAATATAGTACTTAATGAACTTCATTAGTGAATCAGAACCTCAATTATATTTACACATATTATCATTTTTATTATTATATTATACAGAAAAAAGTTAATAATTTTGTAACTTTCAAATAAATGAAATTATGTTATGCAACACATTCTCTAATAAAGAATATGTTTTTTTTCTCTTCCTAATGCAGAAAGTTTGACATCTCAACTTAACACATTGGATGAGGGTAGCATTTACCCGACCGTTCAAAGACTACAAGATCTTCAGCCAGAGGAGCCTTATAATATAAAATCCATAAGAAAAATTGATACGAGATACGGTGCTAGAGTGGTTGCAGTTTTAGACAATAAGCAAGTGTTTCTTCCGACAAGATATTCAACCCTAACAAGCCAACAGTTGGAGGAAATGCCAGGAAAGTTTCAAATGGTATATCATGGTGTAGTACCATCCGGCAAATTTAAGACATGTAAATTGTCTTTTCTTCCTGTTAAGGTTTGTAGAAATAATTCAGCTATCCTTTCAAAGCTTCATTTAGAGTTACATTTGTTGAGTTTATAAATTCACACTTCACTAGGATAACGTTCATCTAAAGTAAACATCACTATGTAAATAACGCCTAGGATGTAGTCTGGGCGAGGACCTGCAGAAAGAAGTTTAATAGTCTATTCACTGATTCTTTACTTCAAAGCAGATACCTTCAGCAAGTTGCAAATAATTTCCATTAGGGTAGCAGTTGTCAAAGCATGCATCACTGTATTAAAACAAATATGTGTAAATAATGTCTAGATTGTAGTCTGAGTGATTTCGTACAGAAAGAAGTTTAATACCCTTTGCATTGATTCTCCGCATTGAAGTATATACGTACAACAAGCTACAAATAATGTGAATGTTTGTTACAGGAATGTCCAGATGAATGTAAATGAAGAGGAAGAAGGAGATAGCTTAAAACAGCATGAACAGAAATGTGATAGGAACATTCTCAACATGAAGAATTGCAGCACCGTGCAGCATGGAACATTTGCGTGTGTAGAATATAGCAATAATATATAAATTATGTACTCATTATTACTGCTATACCTGCCAATACCATTGATTTCATAAATAATTTCATAATTGTTTAAAGAAGAATGTATTATCTTAAAACATTGATGCTACATGAAATCTAAACAAAAAAATTATTGAACTATTACTGAAAGAGACTTGAATAAATGGGAATCTAGAAGCCAGAACCATCTTAATATTGAACTGTATGATATGAGGTGTATAAAAAGATTAATAAAAATGAGGGCTATGTAATATAAACAACATTTATTTTTTATAAAACATTATCCTCTTACATTCCTTCACAAAAAACCGAACATACTTCCTAAAGACAAAAGTGATAGTCTAGACCTTCTAAACATGCAGTTATAGGGGGAAAGGATGCTGTCCTGAAACATTAGGCCTCTAGAAAGAGGCATTTATAGGGGTGATGTAGGGAATACCAGGGCTGATGCTAGGCTAGTCAGATGCTAAAGGAGGGAGGGATATGCTTTATACGAGAGAGATAGGGAATACAAGGAAAGATGCTATACTAAACAGGACTTTAAGGGTAGAATATGAGCGATATAGCGAACCGAGGAGAGGTATTAGGATAGGAGCTTTGAATGATAGAGTAGGCGTTTATATGCGAGAGATAGGGAATACGAGGGTCGATGCTAGGCTAGACGGTGTTGAATGAGGGAATGCATCTTATATGAGAGAGGTAGGGGAATATGAGGAGAAGTGCTAGACTAGTCGGGAGGGTCTGAATGACAGAGTATACGTCTATATGGGAAAAGATAGGGAAAACGAAGGTAGGTGCTAGGTTGAGAGAGTCTTCAAGGAGGAAAATGCATTTATATGAGAGCGGTAGGGTATACGAGGAGAGGTGCTAGTCTAGACATGGTTTGAGGATTAGAGTATACGTTTATATGGGAGAAATATGGAAAACGGGAGAGATACAAGAATAGACAGAGATTGAAGGAGGAGGAATGTAGGTTTATACGGTAATATAGAGAGTAATTCGATTATAAAACTTTTCTCATCCAGCGTTTCAACACTTTTATATACTTATTTTCTAAACCTTACAAACTTTATATATGTTAAACAGTAGTGCGCGAGACGGAGAGGGACAAACAGTATATCGGTTTACAGTGAAGTATACGTCCTAACCTATTCCCACCTTGTTTGTTCTGGATCTTCTCATTGTCTATCATCTTCTAACGTAACCACGTAACAAGACGTAACACAGGAAATCATACATATGGCAAATTAATAAAAACTAAATAAATAAAGGTATATATAATGAAACATAAACAAGTAGACAGAGGGTCATCGATACACAGAAAACCAGGAGTTGTATGTACTGAGATCATAGATTAGTTTCGGCAAACTTCAAAGAAGTGAAGGTATAGTGTAAATAGCCTAATATTTTCAAATATTATTATAGTCTAAAAGTATATAACTTAATTATGTACCGAGTATTGAGAAATAAACGTTATTCATTATTCACTAATCTCAGATCACTGCAATTGTATTGAATCAATTCACAATTGCTAATGCCATTCAACTTTCATTTGTCTCTGATACATAAACAAATTGCAAAATGGAGATGGACGAAAGTAGTAAAAAGACTCAGGCAGCAAATTTTAAGAAAGAAGAGAAAGATATATGACCGACATTGTTTTAGAACACAAATTAGTGTTGAAAATAAAATGACTGATAGCTCTGCTAAGCGTAAGGAAGAGACATGGAAATAAATTGCAAACGAGTACAATTCTAGGAAGATCATCCAGTGTGAATAAAATCCCTGAAATGATATTATGAGAACATAAAGAAAAGAATGAAGCATGCAAATGCCATTGACAAGGTACGATTGTACAAAACTGGAGGCGTATGTATGTACCGCCTTTCTTAGACAATAGTAGCCAAATAACAATTGTTGCTCTTCTATTCAATCGCCAATGAGTTTGATGATGAAGTTGGATTCCATTCAGAAGTAATCACCACAGTGAAGGACATTGAAATAGTAAATCCAGATCCAACATGTCCTTCAGCAATTTTAATAACAGGTGAGGAATTTGAAGAAAGAGAAAGTGTGAAGGTGGCGTCTGCAGTTCCCATACAGAACTTTCAACTCCATTGCCTGAAAGGAACAAAGATGGCATAAGGGAGGGTTTTTATGAGAGGAGGCTTGAGTGTTTGGAAGAAGAGTACACAGTGAAAATGAAGATCTTGAAATTGGAACTAGAAATGAAAGAATCTCAGAAAAATTAAGCGTGTTAATAACTTATACAACCATAAATATATTACAAAATGTAATGAAACAGGCAAGGAATAATATGGATAAAGAAACTGTTAAGCAGATCTACTACGCTTTCATTTATTTACACATACTCAAAGTATGGAATTACACTTTCGGGAAATATTGCAGAAATAGACAGGAAAAAGATATTTACGCAAAAAATAAAAAAGGACTTAGAGTATTAGAAAAAGAAGATAAACAGCATTCATGTAAACCAATTTTTAAAAATCAGTTTACCTGAATACCTGTAAAAAACATATCACTTTACAAAAAGTAATGCAGACAACATTTATTTTTATAAACATTATCCTATTACATTCCTTCACAAAAAAACCATACATATTTCCTAAAGGCAAAGGTGATAGTCTAGACATTCTAAACACTCAGTTATATAATCATATACATCACACAGAAAGAGACCTGCATTATCAGTAAAAAACTAAACATCTCAACAATGTCTGAATGATGTATTTTATAAGTACAAGTTTTTGATATTTCAAAGTTCCTGTTAACCATGGCCGTAATTGATTAACACAATTTCTCGATCCTGTCATGCTATAACTTTAGAAGCTTTCAGCTTACTTATAATTTCCTCAATCTCTTGTGTGTGCTATTATTACCAGCATCCCTCGATGCAATTAGTAACCTCAATATATTTACTAGTCTATTCCGATTTTCAAGCGTAGATATCACTGAATCATCATCATATGAAGATTTCATATTCTCGCAACTTCAGATGTATCCAGATTTTTCACCAACAGTAGTCTCCAGTGAAGGACAGAGGCTTGATCCGGTATAAAATTCCCCTCTATACATCTTCGGATCTTCAAGTGCAGGAGAGAGAGTCGATTCAGTATAACATGTTTCTCTATGAAACTTAAATCTTGACAAAGAACGATTCTTAAAAATTCGCCCGCATATACAGCATCTAATAACGCGTTTTCCTCCATGTGTAATGTATGAAAAATTGAGTTTCTCATTCGTTAGTTGCACAGGTTTTCTCGGGCAGTAGCTCATGCTAAAACTAAAAGAAATTAAATGAATACGTGAATGCTAACGCTCGAAGGAAATAAAAGCGAATGAATGAATTCATAACACGCAACTATGTATATATCCCAGAGGAGGACGACGGAGGGAATCGCGATCAATGCATAGCAGCGGGAAAGGATGCTCTCTGGAAACACTTGTCATCCGCACAACGGATTGTCCCTAACATTGCCAGATTTCGGACCGTTCAACATCGTGACGCGTCCCTGTCAGCTACATTTCGACGAAATTTTACCTCCTGAATTAAAGTTTGGTGCTCTGTATAGATCTGCACAACATGCATCACGCTGTGTGTCCCTAGCGTTTCCAGCTCCTGAATCGTTCCAGCTAGTGGACTGCATCTACCATCTTCATGTCAACGATCTATTACTCTGAATTAAAGTTTGGTTAGCGTGATCAGATTGTTACTTAGCGTGCTCAGGTTGTTACATAGCGTGATCAGGTTGTTACATAGCGTGATCAGGTTGTTACATAGCGTGATCATGTTGTTACATAGCGTGATGAGGTTGTTACATAGCGTGATCATGTAACATAGCGTGATCATGTTGTTATATAGCGTGATCAGGTTGTTACAGAGCGTGATCATGTTGTTACATAGCGTGATCAGGTTGTTACATAGCGTGATCAGGTTGTTACATAGCGTGATCAGGTAGTTACATAGTGTGATCATGTTGTTACATAGCGTGATCAGGTTGTTACATTGCGTGATCATGTTGTTACCTAGCGTGATCAGGTTGTTACATAGCGTGATCATGTTGTTACATAGCGTGATCAGGTTGTTACATAGCGTGATCATGTTGATACATACCGTGATCATGTTGTTACATAGCGTGATCATGTTGTTACATAGCGTGATAAGGTTGTTACATAGCGTGATCATGTTGTTACATAGCGTGATCAGGTTGTTACATAGCGTGATCAGGTTGTTACATAGCGTGATCATGTTGTTACATAGCGTGATCAGGTTGTTATATAGCGTGATCAGGTTGTTACATAGCGTGATCATGTTGTTACATAGCGTGATCAGGTTGTTACATAGCGTGATCATGTTGTTACATAGCGTGATCAGGTTGTTACATAGCGTGATCATGTTGTTACATAGCGTGATCATGTTGTTACATAGTGTGATCGTGTTCTTACATAGCATGATCATGTTGTTACATAGCGTGATCAGGTTGTTACATAGCGTGATCATGTTGTTACATAGCGTGATCATGTTGTTACATAGCGTGATCAGGTTGTTACATAGCGTGATCATGTTGTTACATAGCGTGATCAGGTTGTTACATAGCGTGATCATGTTGTTACATAGCGTGATCAGGTTGTTACATAGCGTGATCATGTTGTTACATAGCGTGATCATGTTGTTACATAGCGTGATCATGTTGTTACATAGCGTGATCAGGTTGTTACATAGCGTGATCATGTTGTTACATAGCGTGATCAGGTTGTTACATAGCGTGATCATGTTGTTACATAGCGTGATCAGGTTGTTACATAGCGTCATCAGGTTGTTACATAGCGTGATCATGTTGCTACATAGCGTGATGAGGCTGTTACATAGTGTGATCAGGTTGTTACATAGCGTGATCATGTTGATACATACCATGATCATGTTGTTACATAGCGTGATCATCTTGTTACATAGCGTGATAAGGTTGTTACATAGCGTGATCATGTTGTTACATAGCGTGATCAGGTTGTTACATAGCGTGATCATGTTGTTACATAGCGTGATCGGGTTGTTATATAGCGTGTTCAGGTTGTTACATAGCGTGATCATGTTGTTACATAGCGTGATCATGTTGTTACATAGCGTGATCAGGTTGTTACATAGCTTGATCAGGTTGTTACATAGCGTGATCATGTTGTTACATAGCGTGATAATGTTGTTACATAGCGTGATCAGGTTGTTACATAGCGTGATCATGTTGTTACATAGCGTGATCGTGTTGTTACATAGCGTGATCATGTTGTTACATAGCGTGATCAGGTTGTTACATAGCGTGATCATGTTGTTACATAGCGTGATCAGGTTGTTACATAGCGTGATCATGTTGTTACATAGCGTGATCAGGTTGTTACATAGCGTCATCAGGTTGTTACATAGCGTGATCATGTTGTTACATAGCGTGATGAGGCTGTTACATAGTGTGATCAGGTTGTTACATAGCGTGATCATGTTGTCACATAGAGTGATCATGTTGTTACATAGCGTGATCAGGTTGTTACATAGCGTGATCATGTTACATAGCGTGATCAGGTTGTTACATAGCGTGATCATGTTACATAGCGCGATCATGTTGCTACATAGCGTGATGAGGTTGTTACATAGCGTGATCATGTTGTTACATAGCGTGATCAGGTTGTTACATACCGTGATCATGTTTTTACATAGCGTGATCAGGTTGTTACATAGCGTGATCAGGTTGTTACATAGCGTGATCATGTTGTTACATAGCGTGATCATGTTGTTACATAGCGTGATCAGGTTGTTACATAGCGTGATCATGTTGTTACATAGCGTGATCATGTTGTTACATAGCGTGATCATGTTGTTACATAGCGTGATCAGGTTGTTAAATAGCGTGATCAGGTTGTTACATAGCGTGATCAGGTTGTTACATATTGTGATCTGGTTGTTACATAGCGTGATGAGGTTGTTACATAGCGTGACCATGTTGTTATATAGCGTGATCATATTGTTACATAGCGTGATCTTGTTACATAGCGTGATCAGGTTGTTACATAGCGTGATCATGTTGTTACATAGCGTGATCAGGTTGTTACATAGCGTGATCATGTTGTTACATAGCGTGATCAGGTTGTTACATAGCGTGATCAGGTTGTTACATAGCGTGATCATGTTGTTACATAGCGTGATGAGGCTGTTACATAGCGTGATCAGGTTGTTACATAGGTGATCATGTTGTTACATGGAGTGATCAGGTTGTTATATAGCGTGATGAGGTTGTTACATAGCGTGATCATGTTGTTACATAGCGTGATCATGTTGTTACATAGCGTGATGAGGTTGCTGCATAGCGTGATCATGTTGTTACATAGCGTGATCAGGTTGTTACATAGCGTGTTTAGGTTGTTACATAGCGTGATCAGGTTGTTACATAGCGTGATCATGTTGTTACATAGCGTGATCAGGTTGTTACATAGCGTGATCAGGTTGTTACATAGCGTGATCATGTTGTTACATAGCGTGATCATGTTGTTACATGGCGTGATCAGGTTGTTACATAGCGCGATCATGTTGTTACATAGCGTGATCATGTTGTTACATAGCGTGATCATGTTGTTACATAGCGTGATCATGTTGTTACATAGCGTGATCATGTTGTGACACAGCGTGATCATGTTGTGACATAGCGTGATCATGTTGTTACACAGCGTGATCAGGTTGTTACATAGCGTGTTCATGTTGTTACATAGCGTGATGCATGTTGTGCAGATCTATACAGAGCACCAAACTTTAATTCAGGAGGAAAAATTTCCTCGAAATGTAGATGACAGGGACGCGTCACGATGTTGAACGAACCGAAATCTGGCAATGTTAGGGACAATCCGTTGTGCGGATGATGAGTGTTTCCAGAGAGCATCCTTTCCCGCTGCTATGCATAGATCGCGATTCCCTCCGTCGTCCTCCTCTGGGATATATACATAGTTGCGTGTTATGAATTCATTCATTCGCTTTTAATTCCTTCGAGCGTTAGCATTCACGTATTCATTTACTTTCCTTTAGTTTTAACATGAGCTACTGCCCGACAAAATCTGTGCAACTAACGAATGAGAAACTCAATTTTTCATACATTACACATGGAGGAAAACGCGTTATTAGATGCTGTATATGCGGGCGAATTTTTAAGAATCGTTCTTTGTCAAGATTTAAGTTTCATAGAGCAACATGTTATAGTGAATCGACTCTCTCTCCTGCACTTGAAGATCCGAAGATGTATAAAGGGGAATGTTATACCGGATCAAGCCTCTGTCCTTCACTGGAGACTACTGTTGGTGAAAAATCTGGATACATCTGAAGTTGCGAGAATATGAAATCTTCATATGATGATGATTCAGTGATATCTACGCTTGAAAATCCGAATAGACTAGTAAATATATTGAGGTTACTAATTGCATCGAGGGATGCTGGTAATAATAGTCACACTCAAGAGATTGAGGAAATTATAAGTAAGCTGAAAGCTTCTAAAGTTATAGCATGACAGGATCGAGAAATTGTGTTAATCAATTACGGCCATGGTTAACAGGAACTTTGAAATATCAAAAACTTGTACTTATAAAATACATCATTCAGACATTGTTAAGATGTTTAGTTTTTTTACTGATAATGCAGGTCTTTTTCTGTGTAATGTATATGATTATATAACTGAGTGTTAGGATGTCTAGACTATCACCTTTGCCTTTAGGAAATATGTATGGTTTTTTGTGAAGGAATGTAATAGGAGAATGTTTATAAAAATAAATGTTGTCTGCATTACTTTTTGTAAAGTGATATGTTTTTTACAGGTATTCAGGTAAACTGATTATTAAAAATTGGTTTACATGAATGCTGTTTATCTTCTTTTTCTAATATTCTAAGTCCTTTTTTTATTTTTTGCGTAAATATCTTTTTCCTGTCTATTTCTGCAATATTTCCCGAAAGTGTAATTCCATACTTTGAGTATGTGTAAATAAATGAAAGCGTAGTAGATCTGCTTAACAGTTTCTTTATCCATATTATTCCTTGCCTGTTTCATTACATTTTGTAATATATTTATGGTTGTATAAGTTATTAACACGCTTAATTTTTCTGAGATTCTTTCATTTCTAGTTCCAATTTCAAGATCTTCATTTTCACTGTGTACTCTTCTTCCAAACACTCAAGCCTCCTCTCATAAAAACCCTCCCTTATGCCATCTTTGTTCTTTTCAGGCAATGGAGTTGAACGTTCTGTATGGGAACTGCAGACGCCACCTTTACACTATCTCTTTCTTCAAATTCCTCACCTGTTATTAAAATTGCTGAAGGACATGTTGGATCTGGATTTACTATTTCAATGTCCTTCACTGTGGTGATTACTTCTGAATGGAATCCAACTTCATCATCAAACTCATTGGCGATTGAATAGAAGAGCAACAATTGTTATTTGGCTACTATTGTCTAAGAAAGGCGGTACATACATACGCCTCCAGTTTCGTACAATCGTACCTTGTCAATGGCATTTGCTTGCTTCATTCTTTTCTTTATGTTCTCATAATATCATTTCAGGGATTTTATTCACACTGGATGATCTTCCTAGAATTGTACTCATTTGCAATTTATTTCCATGTCTCTTCCTTACGCTTAGCAGAGCTATCAGTCATTTTATTTTCAACACTAATTTGTGTTCTAAAACAATGTTGGTCATATATCTTTCTCTTCTTTCTTAAAATTTGCTGCCTGAGTCTTTTTATTACTTTCGTCCTTCTCCATTTTGCAATTTGTTTATGTATCAGAGACAAATGAAAGTTGAATGGCATTAGCAATTGTGAATTGATTCAATACAATTGCAGTGATCTGAGATTAGTGAATAATGAATAACGTTTATTTCTCAATACTCGGTACATAATTAAGTTATATACTTTTAGACTATAATAATATTTGAAAATATTAGGCTATTTACACTATACATTCACTTCTTTGTTGTTTGCCGATACTAATCTATGATCTCAGTACATACAACTCCTGGTTTTCAGTGTATCGATGACCCTCTGTCTACTTGTTTATGTTTCATTATATATACCTTTATTTATTTATTTTTTATTAATTTGCCATATGTATGATTTCCTGTGTTACGTCTTGTTACGTGGTTACGTTAGATGATGATAGACAATGAGAAGATCCAGAACAAACAAGGTGGGAATAGGTTAGGACGTATACTTCACTGTAAACCGATATACTGTTTGTCCCTCTCCGTCTCACGCACTACTGTTTAACATATATAAAGTTTGTAAGGTTTAGAAAATAAGTATATAAAAGTGTTGTAACGCTGGATGAGAAAAGTTTTATAATCGAATTACTCTCTATATTACCGTATAAACCTACATTCCTCCTCCTTCAATCTCTGTCTATACTTGTATCTCTCCAGTTTTCCATATTTCTCCCATATAAACGTATACTCTAATCCTCAAACCATGTCTAGACTAGCACCTCTCCTCGTATACCCTACCGCTCTCATATAAATGCATTTTCCTCCTTGAAGACTCTCTCAACCTAGCACCTACCTTCGTTTTCCCTATCTTTTCCCATATAGACGTATACTCTGTCATTCAGACCTTCCGGACTAGCCTAGCACTTCTCCTCATATTCCCCTACCTCTCTCATATAAGATGCATTCCCTCATTCAACACAGTCTAGCCTAGCATCGACCCTCGTATTCCCTATCTCTCGCATATAAACGTCTACTCTATCATTCAAAACTCCTATCCTAATACCTCTCCTCGGTTCGCTATATCGCTCATATTCTACCCTTCAAGTCCTGTTTAGTATAGCATCTTTCCTTGTATATTCTATCTCTCTCGTATAAAGCATATCCCTCCCTCCTTTAGCATCTGACTAGCCTAGCATCAGCCCTGGTATTCCCTATCTCTCCCCTATAATTGCCTCTGTCTAGAGGCCTAATGTTTCAGGAGAGCATCCTTTCCCCTATAACTGCATGTTTAGAAGGTCTAGACTATCACTTTTGTCTTTAGGAAATATGTTAGGGTTTTTTGTGACGGAATGTAAGAGGATAATGTTTTATAAAAAATAAATGTTGTTTATATTACATAGCCCTCATTTTTATTAATCTTTTTATACACCTCATATCATACAGTTCAATATTAAGATGGTTCTGGCTTCTAGATTCCCATTTATTCAAGTCTCTTTCAGTAATAGTTCAATAATTTTTTTGTTTAGATTTCATGTAGCATCAATGTTTTAAGATAATACATTCTTCTTTAAACAATTATGAAATTATTTATGAAATCAATGGTATTGGCAGGTATAGCAGTAATAATGAGTATATAATTTATATATTATTGCTATATTCTACACACGCAAATGTTCCATGCTGCACGGTGCTGCAATTCTTCATGTTGAGAATGTTCCTATCACATTTCTGTTCATGTTGTTTTAAGCTATCTCCTTCTTCCTCTTCATTTACATTCATCTGGACATTCCCGTAACAAACATTCACATTATTTGTAGCTTGTTGTATGTATATACTTCAATGCGGAAAATCAATGCAAAGGGTATTAAACTTCTTTCTGTACGAAATCACTCAGACTACAATCTAGACATTATTTACACATATTTGTTTTAATACAGTGATGCATGCTTTGACAACTGCTACCCAAATGGAAATTATTTGCAACTTGCTGAAGGTATCTGCTTTGAGGTAAAGAATCAGTGAATAGACTATTAAACTTCTTTCTGCAGGTCCTCGCCCAGACTACATCCTAGGCGTTATTTACACAGTGATGTTTACTTTAGATGAACGTTATCCTAGTGAAGTGTGAATTTATAAACTCAACAAATGTAACTCTAAATGAAGCTTTGAAAGGATAGCTGAATTATTTCTACAAACCTTAACAGGAAGAAAAGACAATTTACATGTCTTAAATTTGCCGGATGGTACTACACCATGATATACCATTTGAAACTTTCCTGGCATTTCCTCCAACTGTTGGCTTGTTAGGGTTGAATATATTGTCGGAAGAAACACTTGCTTATTGTCTAAAACTGCAACCACTCTAGCACCGTATCTCGTATCAATTTTTCTTATGGATTTTATATTATAAGGCTCCTCTGGCTGAAGATCTTGTAGTCTTTGAACGGTCGGGTAAATGCTACCCTCAGCCATAGTGTTAAGTTGAGACGTCAAACCTTCTGCATTAGGAAGAGAAAAAAAGCATCTTCTTTATTAGAAAATGTGTTGCATAACAAAATTTCATTTATTTGAAAGTTACAAAATTTTTAACTTTTTTCTGTATAATATAATAATAAAAATGATAATATGTGTAAATATAATTGAGGTTCTGATTCACTAATGAAGTTCATTAAGTACTATATTTTCCGATTTAAATGTTTTAATATAATGTAAACATTTACTTTGTTAGAGTGAATGATTCGCGCAACAGACTTTTTGTAATATTCAAAAGCAAAAACGTTAATTTTTAATGTGATGGAAACAGACTGGAAGTTTTACTAAATAAAATGCACAAGAGGAATGAAACATTAACTGATGAATGTTCGATCATTGCATGCAAACATGAAGTCCCAGGATCGATTACCACCGGTTACCCTCGAAAGTTTTTTAAACTATGTAGAATGCTTACCATTCGGGTGTTCGGGTGCCTGAATTATGTCTGTATTTGAGGAACGATCCTGCAGCCGGTTGCGCGAATCCTGCTGGATGTACACCTCAGCTACGTTAGCAGAACTGAATGCTGAAAACGTAATTAATTTACGCGTTAGATTTTTATTTATTTACTTATTTTTTTTAAGAAAAGTTATATTATTAAGTTAATTTACTTTATTGCGCATTGCTTATACAGGGTAATGTCGATGTATTTTTAAACACCTGAGAAATTTCTATGACAAAATAAAGCACTTGTATTATTCGACACACTCATGGAAAATATCCCTTTTTAACGTGATGGAACAGGCTGGAAGTTTTTACTAAATAAAATGCACAAGAGGAATGAAACATTAACTGATGAATGTTCGATCAATGCATGCAAACATGAAGTCCCCGGATCGAATACCGCCGGTTACCCTCGGAAGAATATTTATACAGAACATTCTTTATTCGATTCGTAGGGTATTCAAGTAATTGTATTTTGTCTAGAAAGGAATATAATTCACTCTGTGAAATCCTGTATTTAAATATCTGGAATAATAATTACTCAACAAGATGAATACTTAACTAAATTGTTCACATTTTTTGAGAATTCGCGCAGTTAGCTATTAAATGTAGAATAAGCTTCCCTAAAATGAATACTTAACTAAACTGTTCACATTTCAGAAAAGTTCAACTGTCTAGCTATTAACTTTTGGAATACTCAGCTATTTACAAATAAAGGTCCGTCATTAAAAACAAGAACGCAAATATAAGTTAAAATGTACTAAGTAATAAGTTAACTTTTTAATGAAGATGAATTGGTGATACAACTTACCAGACATGATGTTCGATGTAATTTCCACGTTGAAAGAATAAAGTTTGCAGAGTGCTTAGATCGCAGTGTTCTTACGATACTGTGAAAATCATTGGAGAAGCTGCTGCTTTTATATAATTTCCTCGCTAAAAGCTGAAGTGGTGAGAGTTGTGCAGAGCACTTAGGAAAACAATTACTGACATTGTTCGCTAATGTGGTGAAAGCGTCTAACGTTGTCAGCTAATGGAGGTCACCGTTACCATCAGGCAGAAGTAGGTTGCGGGTTTTTTCATTACATGCCGGGCTGTTGTTCGCTAATGTGGTGAAAGCGTCTAACGTTGTCAGCTAATGGAGGTCACCGTTACCACCAGGCAGAAGTAGGTTGCTGGTTTTTCATTACATGCCAGGCAGTTGTTCGCTAATGTATGTAAACAGATCCTTGATGCAATCTTAAAAGTCTATTAATGTGGTGAAAGCGTCTAACATTGTCAGCTAATGGACAACCGCTTTCCTCAGACAGAAGTAGGTTGCAGGGTTTATTTCATAACATGGCGGGCTGTTCCGTGAGCGCGCTACTTATACACGCTAACACTCGCGCTCGAGTCAATTCATATACAATTAATTAATCAAAAAAACTTAATTGCTCGAGGATGCAATGTGCAGGCATTAGTAGTCATAAAAAATGTTTGACGAACATTACCTGATTAATTTGCCGAGGGGCGGCAGGCCTCGAGAAAACAATTCCCTCAAGTCAGGACGCCACAGTAGAACGCATGGGGGGAGGAGCTAGGACCTGTTGGCACAGACACGGTCGGCATTAGGTAAGCACACAAAGCGAGAGGGGGCGGGGCCTAACGACACGAGACCTGGCGGCATGTGAGACCTCAAAGGGAACTGGCGGGCTTGTCGGCGTAGAACAAAGAAGCTTATCGCTTGTCGCCAACTTCCTTTGTGCTCAAGTCGCTATTTTATTTACTACTACCTCTACTCCTCAATCTCTGTCTAGCCTATTACTTCTCCTCATATTCCCCTACCTCTCTCATATAAGATGCATTCCCTCCTTCAACACCGTCTAGCCTAGCATCAACCCTCGTATTCCCTATCTCGCCCATATAAACGCATTTCCCTCCTTGAACCGTCGCATCTAGCCTCGTTTTCCCTATCCTTTCCCATATAAACGCAAAAAATTGCGCTCGATCTCTCTATATACCTACTCACAAATGGAAATGAGATCATGCTGACCACAAGTCACAATGCCTCGCGAGACCCGTTTTCGTCAGCTCTGCTTTATGGGAACTACTTCACTCATTCTCCCTTCGTATTCGGAATCGTTATCCGTGGTGTCATACTAGCCTCTAGTTCCTGAGGTCGCGCTTTCAAACCCGCCGGAGGAGGATGAATTTTTTTCGGGCGTAAAAATCCTTAGCATGGCTTCCTTCTTAAGGGAAATATAGCTGGTGGTCCCGTGTCGTAAGTTTACGACACGTAAAAGCAACTCAAGCTTGATAAAGAGGCCTCTGAGCAAACTACCGATCTTTCACGCCCAATATAGAATGGGAGGCTAAGGACCACTGTAGTTAAAGAGCGTCCTTAAATAAACTTAAGTTTTAAACTTCGTATTCGTAGGGAGAGGGTTTTCCCATTCATGGTACTCGAAAAATACTTCCAGCATACTATAACTCTGTCCACTTTTCCTATAGTCACTCTTATTTTATTTCTTACACATAACACCTATACTTTAACATGTGGAAGTAGTCGTTGCACAGTAACATTAGCCTGCTTTGCAAGGGAGTCCACAACGTATGTCATATTTATGACTTACATTTGCCTCTCGTACGGTACGCAAAAGCTCTTCTTTCACCATGGTTTTGTTACACGGAATATTTCTTGCTTTCATCCAGGCAATTATGTCGTTCTCCACCCACAACGTATTTGACAAACGTTCGGCTTTGACGCAATGATAAGGAGCGCTGTCCAGGACTACCACACTGTTTGGTTCGAGTTTTGGCAAAATCTGTTCGAACCAATTCCTGAAAACTTCACCATTCATTTCTTCATGATAGTCTCCAGTATTTTTGGATTCGAAAAGAAGCTCGCCTCCTTCCACAAATCCACCATCACAACAATACAACAATATAAGTCGCTTGCCTTTACCTGAGGGGATTCTCAGGTCAGTATTCAATCCCGACAGAAATGCTTTCTCCCTTGTTTGCATAGTTGTATCCACCCATACTTTAGATATTGTACAACCCTTATTAACCCAGGTTTCATCCAAGTAATATAACTTACGCCCTTCTTCCCTAAACTTACGCCCTTCTTCCCTAAACTTACGCACGGCTCTTAAATAGTCCCTTCTCCACAAAAAAAATGTCCTCCCTATCAATTATAGCACTTTTTCGGCCTCTTTTGACAAATTTCAACCCAATTTCACAGAAAATTTTGAAAAACTGGTTCTTCTGAAATGCGGCAAGTCTGTAGCACTTTATCAATTTTTAGGGCTCATTTTTAAAAAAGAAATAGTGCATTGTTACGCGAATTACATTCTTCACAAAGTCGTCACATTCTTGCATCGCGTATTTCACACGCTTTCTTTTTTTCCCGTTTCCGATTTTTCTTTATGAGCACTGTTTATGCTTGTACTCGAAACATCGGTTAACTCAGAAGTTACTTTCACCACTTCTTTCACAGAAAGTGTTGGATATTTCTCACCTAACTTACAATAAACATTTAACACTATTGTTTTTTCGCCACCAGTTAATGGTTTGCCCTGCGTAAGTCGACGAAGACGCAAGAACAAATTCACCACGACCCTCCGCCATGATACTGTTATAAATAGCAACTGCTGGTTCTGGCTATAAACAATATTTTGCGCATACCCGGATGTCTGGTGACACATACAATAGCATGTTGGGAGTTGTAGCTCTGTTTAACAATATAAATCAGCGTTAATTAAACTCTTAGGTATTTGTATAGAATATTATACCATTTAAGGATAAATTCATTATAAAATTTAGATTATTAGCGCAGGACTACTTTCCTGTGCGCACTGCTACCGTGTTATACTGCGGTACACTGATCACCTGGGCTTGTTTTGGCGCACATCAACCTAAGAGTGAATACAGTGTAGGACTGTTGCTGGGTAGATGCCTGAACATGTGTATACACAGTCATTCTGTATGGCACATTTATCATCATAATAACTATGTAGTACAAACACCAAGATCCGTGCCGCAAAGTTAACTGAACAGTGAGAAGATGGGGGTCCAACAGCTGTATTTAGAGAATGTGACGTACCACTTCAGGATTTTTTTTAGTAAAATTATAATTGCCAAGAAGCTATGCTTCTCCATCTGTAGGAATAAGGCACTCTATCGATACAATTTTGGCTTTTAAAAAGGAAGAGAAGGACTTCGTAATAATAACCTCTTTTAATAAAGCTAAGCTTTCTCTTACCAGAAGTTTTGAAATCCGCGAATTCTTATAAGATATTACAAAAACTAATAATTCAGACTTTTTAAAATAATAATAATAATAATAATAATAATAATAATAATAATAATAATAAAGGGTTTAGTAACATAAATGACATAATTTTATGGAGGTAACGGCTATTTCGTAATTCAAAAGTAAATAATTGGAGCTGTGGTAGAAGCGAGTAAAGCATATTGTGTATGCCCCTTTTAAACTTTGGCATTCATTTCCTTTCTGTCTACATACTTGAAATAACGTTTATTCTTAAAAGATTCAACAGTTAAAGTCCATCATTTTTGTGAACAACAAAGCTGTGCCTAAATTTTATAGTAGACAAAATAAAGGTTTATATGTTCCGGACTAGATCCGGATGACGACGGGTACCAGCGTGGACGGGGTTCCTAATGCTTCCAGATTGAACGCATCCGACGCCGCCCGGACCACCCACAAGCTCCTAAACTCCAAGGGTCCCCTGAAGGAGCGCCTGCCTGAGAGCACGCAGTGGCGGGTGTTAACGGAGATGTCTCTGGAGCGATGTCAGGAAGAAACCTCTACACAGCACACATCCACCGCCCAGCCGCAGCCCGCCGAACACCTTCGCCTGGTCCTTCAAACCTGAAACAGATGACAAGGAAGATGGTGGAACAGGAAAGTCGTGGTAGAAGATGAACCACCACATCATTCGCCTGCCTACCTGGGGAAAACCACGAAAAAACACATAGGTCACAGTGGGCGGTCGCCAGGGATTGAACTCCCGAACGTGAGTCGCACACGTTACCTCGCTCAATAGATTTAGTAATCTCATAATTACGGCATTTTTAGACCTGTTGTGGATCACAGTTTTCTTGCATTAGCTTATATAACGAAAAAGAAACGCCTTATCAATTTCGGAGAAACGCCAACAAAGACGTGACTTCCACTTATTACATAACACATTTACTTCAGCTAATGTAAGAAAATGCTTGTTTTGAAGATGGTTTCGTTTAAACAGCTTAGTGAGGCTTTTGGATAATTGGGTATACTATAGTCTTTTTGTTTTTGTTTGTTCCACCATTTATATGCCGCCTTTAACATCTAAGGTCATATCGGCGCCAATGGTGTTCGCTCATTTACTATCGTGTTAATCCTTGGGTTTGTTTACTTTGAGTTTTCTATTTAACCATTAATTTCACACACACACACACACACACACACACACACACACACACACACGTTTACCCCACACTCATACTTGTGGACTCTAGGAAGGATGGGGAGTAATCCTGACAAAGAAAACTTCCCATCCTGCAGCCGGGAATCGAACCCGGGACCTCTGGATTTGGAAGCTAGCACACTAATCCGCAGAACACAGAGACAGTCATAGAAAAACAGAAAGAGCGAGTTTATGGTGTCTCGTAGGTCGCAGCCACGAAAGACTCTGATTTTCGGAAGGTCGGATCAGTGTGAACAGAGTTGTAAAACAAGAAGAAATAATGACGAGGAGGAAAGGGGAAATATATGTTGGATATAATATTTTCTTGGTTAAAATAAAAGTAGTCAAGATTCAGACTTTATCACAGAGCAACTGCCAGTCTGTACTTAGGGTGCAGATTGAGAAAATCTGGTCTTTTGGGGGGGGGAGGGTTGTATTAAATATTCGTTTGTTTGCTTCTTCTCGAAAGGACGGAAGAGGGTTTAAGCACTGCGGCCAGAAGCCAATTGTGCCGTATGCAACCTCCGGGAGGAAGGAATGAAATGAAAGATCCGAAGGGTGAATGCCCGGACCACGTAGGGACAGGTGCGGATGTTGCGGGGTCCCTAAAAGCTCATAGGAGCTACATCAAACGGAACACTCATAAACAATTTCTCTGAATTTTCTGAATTTTAGTTTACGTGTTCCACACATAAAATAAACCGACACGTATTTTATATTTTGCGGAAAATCAAATTATTTTAGAATTTACAGTGCACTAATCAATTTTTCTTATGCGCAAACAACGTTACATAAAAATAATTTATTCTCGGAATACAGAATGGTCAGTGATAACAACACGTCATTTTGTAGATAAAAACATTGTGATTTTCCATACATAAAATACTATTTTTTCAGAATAGAAAAACAATCAGTTTTTAAGTATGAATATCTTAGACCGCAATATTATATTTAACTCGTAATATTAAAATCTGGAAAAAATACAGGAGGAATCTATGATATATTTTGTTTTAATCTCTTGATATCATGATGGGATCTTCCTTAGAAGTAAACTTTTAAACAGTTTACTTGTGTTAGCGCGTAGGGTTTTGGAACATAGACTGCTGACTGAGAGTTTTACACTGCAGCGGCACCCGCGCCGGCCGATGCTTCACGCAGTACGAACATGATAGTCTATTGTTTATACTTCCGGTGTTCGGTGTAACTTAGCAACTGGAATCTGGTATTCTATAAAGCCTCTCTCCACTGTTTTATTTTAAATATTACTCTGTGTTCAGCTTTTTAAGTTAGAAGTTCATTGATTTTTGAAAGTGCATAATGAGCGAAGAAACGTAGCAATGACTATTGCTTCAATCCATTTAATGTTCTTAAGCATAACACAAGGGAGAAATCATTAAGCTTAGTTACCCGCAATATGGCTACAAACTTAAAAATGGAGAACTTAGCTTTGTCACCAGACCTAAAACAATGTGATGCGTGTCGGAAAAAAAAGGCGAAGTACCACCCACTTATAACAGTAATTAAGTGCTTCAAGTACCAATGCCGTGAATAATCCAGAAGTGGTTTTGAACATTGTGACCATTTTGAAACAAGATACAGCATTACAAAAGGGATTCCTGGTACCTTAGAGCTAAATTCATTTATTTGTTTAATCTAAAATGCATTTAGCTCTACGGTGCAATAATGCAATAATAACCACTTGAGCCTGAAGGGAAAAAGTGTACATTTAAATTGTAGCTATGTTGCCTCTCATAGAGTAAGATTGAAAGTTAGAATGCTTCTCAACTGTATACCAAATTTCAGTTACTTGTGAACAGACTAGTGCAACTAAGCACTGTGAACAGTTAACAAGACAGCCAATGACAGGCTGCCGCTGCTGCTACTCTCAAGCCCCGCCGCCCTGGAATCCCGCTAAGCACCACTTTCTAAGTTATTTTATTTAAAATTAAAACTATACAGTATCCCATCTTTGTTTTATGTAAATGTATACAAAAAACTACAAGGAATTAATTTATAATTTTTAACAAGTTTAAGTTTGCGGTATAATGGGGATATATAGTTTTTAAGTGTTTGGACTTTATAAATTGATGTAGAAAGCTAATTACATCAATTACAATAAATATAAAGTAAAATATTACATATTAAGCTTTGCATTGCACTTTATAACATAATTTTATCACTTATCGCCTGTGAGATATTCTAATTTAAAGGTAGAGAAGTGTGCCGCTTTTCACAAGTTAGATTGCCCAAATGTTTTAAAATATCGCCATTTAAAAAAAATAAGAATATCAAACATAATTCACTTTGTTTTTGTAATCCGTGTGCAAAATTGGAAGTGAATCAGAGACATGATGGTGAAAATTTGTGCGACTTGACTGGAATGACACTAGATGTAATAACTCTGCAGCCAACATCCAGCGCGAACACGTGCGAACTGCCCTGGTTCCGTACCGGGGGAGGAAGAAACACATATCTAACGCGCACCACACATCACCAGATTACCAGCCCCAAAAGGTGACAAGAAATATCATGGGGAATGAAAGACCGGAAAAATTCGTGGTATTAGAAAAACCACCTCAGTATTTGCCTGGCGACAAGGGAAAACCACGAAAAAACCCAAAGCAGAGGGGATCGAACCTGGAACCTCCCGAATGCGAGTTGCACGACTTACAGCGGTGGTACCTCACTGGGTTAAATGTTCTTCACCCTAAATAGTTTAATTAACATAGCACATGCTTCAGATACTAGCATGGCAGATAAAAATATACCTTAGCTTTGTGTAAACAGAAATTGAGCGAAAAAATGAGAAAACAATAAAAGATAAACAACAAATAGAAAATCCTCCACCCCAATTACGCTTTCTGTACACTACTCGACCACGATATTATTGTACTTGACCTTATGGAAACCTACATTTGAATACACGCCATCCCAGCGAAGTGCAATACTATTGTGGTCAAGTTAGATACAGCATAGGTGACAATTGTTGATTAATCCTCTCACTTTCTTCACTTCGAATTTGTTTCTTTGTAAGTTTGTGTCAGCCTCGTATGGTTTCTTCGTGTCGCAAGTTCGTCCTCCGTGGTGTAGTGGTTACCATGCTAGCCTCTAGTTCCCCAGGTCGAGAGTTGAAACTCGGTGGAGGGCGATGGATGTTTTCGCGGTAAAAATCCTTAGGACGGCTTCCTTCGGAAGGGAAGTAAAGCTTTAGGTTCCGTGTCGTAGATTTACGGTACGTAAAAGAACCTCAAGCCTGATAAAGAAGCATCTAGTAAAATTACTGGTCTTTCACGCCCAATATAGAATGGGACGCTAAGAACCATAGTAGTTAAAGAGCGTCCATAAATAAAACTAAAGTTTGTGTCGCATCCTTAGAATGCTGAGCTTGCTTGGTACTTATGTGACGTTTCGTTTCTGACTTCTGCTGTTCACACATACATACATATACACAGACACAGTTGTCTTTCTAAAGTGTCTTTTTGGATTAATGGGACTTCAAAACATGTACTTCCGGTGAAATCTGATACGAAATTTTGAATGGAATGCAATGCTGTCTCTATTAGAATAATTGATTGATTATATGGTTGACTGATTTGAGTACAAGTAATTACAAATTATTATCCTGTCCACTGAAGTTGTCCCTGGCCCCTTATTCAGTTAGATCATCAACTGGTATTTCGTACTATATATTATGTCATACAAAGATTATTCATGTAATTTGATTCATATACAGTGCGGTAATTTTATGGTGAGGCCACGGATCGCGTGTTCCGTATGTACTGTTCATTACACTGGGAATTTTTCGTTCTCTAATCCCGCGCTACCTACTTACGAGTGATAATGACATGCAGTATAATATTTAAGCAATATATAAAGTATTTCAACGTAGTATGAAACAAAATATTGTAGATAACTGCAGGGAGCTTTCGATTTTCCGTAAACATTCTGCTCGTCCTGAAAAGCCAACCTTCCTATACAATTATGTAAATTGCTATCTCCACACTAAGAGAATTAAAGACGTACTTGAGAAGTATAACATCTGGACTTGACTTCTTGCCAAATTCATGTGTCTGATGATGAAGTTGCAATAAGTTCGCTAGTGTTCCAAGAAGATTTTGTTTTATATCATGGATATGTCTGTACTTTTAAATTTATTCTAACATTTTAAATTGAAAATATGTTAACAACTGTAACAATTTTCTAACGTTCGCCTTGTAGGAATCAGTATATTTATATAGACATGTCATACAATTGGAGATTTCTGCTTCAGAACCCAAAGAGTGTACTTGTTTGAAATAATAACTCCTGACAATTGTGGGTATATGGCTGTAAGTAGTTCTAAATTTCGGGCTTAAGACCACTTAATATGTACGAATGCGCATAATCTGCCATAATGAATCACACTCCCCCACACCTTGCGTTCCTGGAAAGGATTGTGACAATGGATGATGTAATAAATTGTGTATTGTTTGGTGAACAAAGGATGACAGGTGACATTGCCAAGTTACCATGTGGCTACCATGCTAGCTTCTAATTCCTAAGTCGCGGGTTCAAACGCACCTCAAGACATAAATAGGCATCGGAGCAAAATCTCTGCTCTTTCACACCTAATATAGATTGAGACGCTAAGGACCAACAGGATTTAAAGAGCCTCCATAATTAAACTAAATTTAATTTTAATGTTTAAATAGTAATTAATCCTCTTTTGTTGCCTCCTGAATGCCGCATTCATTCTTTGGCAGGAATTTATAACCTGGTGAAGGACATTGGAATGTGTAGCATTCTCACATGGCATATAAAGACCGCACAGCACATTCCAAAAATTGCAATAGGGGTTTAAAGCCAATTATGCATGATAATTTATAGCTCACCTCCTTCCTCCGCATGTGCCGTGACAGGCTCTGGGAATAATTCCATTTTCTAAGAAAACTACTGCATTCCTATGTTGTGGCATTCTCATGTGGCACATAAAGAATCCCCAGCACATTCCAAAGATTGCCATGCGGTTTCTAACACACATTTGTATGCTAAGTAATACCTCACAACCACTTTCCTCTGCAGGTGTCTGCGGAAAAATGTCATTTTTTTCAAAGAAAACCACGCAACCATGCAGAGAACACTTAGGGCCCTTCAAGCACATCTAAGAATGTTAATTAATACCTCATTCCACTTTCCACTCACTCAAGAAATCCCACGAGCAATCCGCACGACGCATACATTCCAATAGAACGAGATGCTGTGCAATGATTCCATTTTTTCTAAGAAATAAACCGCTGCATTCCAACGCTAGCTTTAAAGAAGCTGTGGGAACAGTAACATTTTCCAACAAAACCCCCATTCAGACAATATTTGTGTCTATGACAAACGATCATGCCGCACTCATTCGATAGTACCTGCCGCCAGAATGTTTATGACGACATAACAGGATCTTAGAAATCTCAAAGTACGCTTCCCCCATACGGCAAGACATTATTGTGTGTGTGTGTGTGTGTGTGTGAGAGAGAGAGAGAGATCCCTGCTGATTGCATTGGAAAAAAATGTCAGCACGCTTAATTTATTTTTACTCGCCAGCAGTCCCCCGAGTTTAAAGAAATAAAAATACCCGATTTCTCTCCCAAGAGAGAGAGAGAGAGAGGAGAGGGACTAGGGATGCGCGTACATGCATTTTAAACTTTGAAATAAACTTGTATCTCTCTAGAGAGCGAGTTCGCGATGCATTCAAGTTTTTAATATAGTCTGATCAAAAATGTTATGGTACATGCATAATTTCGGAATACAAGTCTCATTGTAGATAACATATTTTGTACATTGAGGAAAACATACTGGGGTCTCACATTATTGAAAAACATATTGGAAAACATTACAGCATTTATTCCAGCCAAAATCAGAGCCTACATTCACTTCTATCCACGCGATAATATTAAATCTTTTATAGTCGAATACCAATGGTCCGGTAGTGAATGAGCAACCATCGCATTCACGACCCTAACTACTGCACGGTATGAATGAACGAGGGCTCCATTTGTGTTTCGTTTGCAGAGCTAAAAAGATGCGTAAACGTGCTAGCGGAAGTCAAGGCATTATTTTCCCCACAACGCAGAAACAGAGGGATGCGCGTACATGCATTTAAAGCTTTTAAATAAAATGCTATCTCGCGAGAGGGCAAATATACATTACGAGGATACTGAAGACATTCGTACAGGCATAGCGAAAAACGTTAACATCCTTAATCTTGCAGTGCATTTATTGTAAATAGCATATTCTTTTTATTCAGTGGGAAAAACATACTAACATTTCACGTTACTGGAAATATATTTGGAAAACATTACAGCATTTATTCAATACAAAACCATCTCTCGTAGTGATAACATGCATATTCTATATATGTGAACACCCCACGGTCTGGTAGCGAATGGGTGAAAACCCTCCATTCACAGCTCTACAGGTATATGAATGTGAAACGATGGTCCTTTGTGCTAGCATAGTCAACTCTATATAAGAGAAAAATACATGCACATAAAGACCGGCAGGGAAAATTCTTGGAATACCTGAATTCACCAATACCTGTTTTTAATCGTAATCAGAGTCATTCACTCGCTCTAATGGAATGGCTTCCTTTTTACAATAAGCAGAACCTATACTCTATTATCTATGCAATACTGAAGACAGCATGATCGGAACGACAAACTTTACTTATAGAAAAGCATATCATACATGTAGTATTACAATATGAAATTCTTTCGCGCGCGCGCACACACACACACACACACACACACACACACTCATCAACTAAAGTGCCAGCATGCCGAGATTTCACCAGATGATATATCCAAAGCGAATATTGAGATGTTATACCCTTTAACTGATCCTAATAAGTTAATACACCGCCTAATGCTGATCATGATGTCCTATGCAGCTGGAAAAATGATTCTTCGGTCCAGATTAGCGAGGTTATTCAGAAGATAAAGATTACAGGTTTTATAGCATGATAAATAGTGA
The DNA here is from genome assembly GCA_030765065.1 of Deroplatys truncata. Classification (NCBI taxonomy): domain Eukaryota; kingdom Metazoa; phylum Arthropoda; class Insecta; order Mantodea; family Mantidae; genus Deroplatys; species Deroplatys truncata. The sequence continues at coordinate 205,823,356 of CM060983.1, forward strand.
ATCTAATGTCTAATGAATGATTCTTTATTGGACGCCGTCTTTCCCTATATTGTAGTCCTGTGTTTTCAGTCTAACTCTACATATAACAAAGTGTATATCTTGGTTGTATTGAAAATAATAATTTAAATGAAATGTGTGTGCGCTTGTATGTTAAAAAAATTGTTTGTCGTTATTCAGTGTTGGAATGTTTGCTTAATGTATTGTCAATTATTATAATTCACATTAAAGATGTTTTTCCATCATTGATTTAAGTTTTTTTTGGCAACCCATTCCATCTATATAATCTGAAATAGTAAAATCTAAGGATTACATTCTCAGCGAGGATAAATCTGATTCAATTTTTCGCGACGCCATCTGAGCAGTTTGAGCATGTAAATCTTGCGGTATATAGATTTTTACCGAAATAAAAACTAATACATCAATCAATATTATTTAAATTTCTAAACAAGACCGCTCGGTTTTCGAGTAAGTATTAAAGTTACATTGTAGTAACCTTATTGTTTAAATGTTTTGCGCTGAATAGACTCACGTGAGATATGGGCATGCTAGCGCATTGGTTTACGAGATTGTGTGTTTAAAATGCGAAAAACATCATGTTGTAACACTGTATGTGTTATGTGTTTTTCTATGAGAACGTTTGTTTTTCTAATCATGCTGTCAACAAAATTGCATCTCATATTAGAGTATAAATTCTGCTTATTGTAAAATAGAAGCCCTTACATTAGAGCGAGTGAATGATGTATTACAATTAAAAAAACATTGGTTAATTAATTCATGTATTCTAAGCAGATCTCTGCTGGCCTTTATGTGCATGTATTTTTCTCTTATTAGAATTGACTCTGTTAAATTTAAATTCAATTGAGTTTTATTAAGGACGCTCTTTATCTACTCTGGTCCTTAGTGTTCCATTCTATATTGCGCGTGAAAGATCGGAAATTTTGCTCAGAAGCCTCTTTATCAGGCTTGAGGCTCTTATACCTGCCGTAAATCTACGACACGGGATCACCGGCTTTCCTTCCCTTCCGAAGGAAGGCATGTTAAGGATTTTTACGCCCGAAAAAAATCCATCATTCCTCCGGGAGGTTTAAACCTGCGACCTTGGGAACGGGAGGCTAGCATGGTACCCCTAGACCACGGAGGGCGACTAGTTGACTCTGAGATGGTTCTTCCATTCTATAGGTGATTGAAAAATTCTTTTTAGTGAATCGATGGCAACCAGTCTTGGTAAAAAAAAAACATAACTGATTAACCTGCGTTCAGTATGCACCAATGTGATGGGATCTCTCTATAGACTAATAAATCGTTTTCAAGTAGTTTTTTCCTGTTTTGCATTTCAGAAAACTATGTAAAAATAGAACTGTGATCAGGGCTTGAAGTAATCATTAATGATTTAAAGTAAGCTCTCACAAATGATTATATGGGAACACATGCCTAGGTCATAAGGAGCATCATAAATGACATGACTGAAAAGCTGTTTGTGTAATGGTGTTATCCAATCATTTCATTCAGCAGTCTTATCACTGTTCGAAAACATGCTACTTTAGATATGGTTATTTTTCCCTTGAGAGTTGATATTATACAAAAATCAAACTAAGATAGATAAGGTATACTTATTGCATTCAATCAATTACGCAAAATACGTAATGCATAGGTCATTAACTCTGCATACATTCATATTTGAGATACAGTGCATGTTGACACAAGCAAAAATAAAAACATTAGTCAATTTTGTGGAGCTTGCTTCTCATTGTGTAATGTTCTTTCTCTCTTCTTCTTCATCTCCTTTTTCATGCTTCCATGAGCGATATTTTCGTCTTCCAACCGCATTCTTCTTATTATTGTTATGGAATGAGAGCGAATAACCAGCTTGTGTGTAATCATAAAAGTTAAAGTTGTATTTACTTCTTATTTTTAACACCCTGCAATAAGAATTATTTGTATTATTATTAGTATTGTTGTTGTTGTTAATCGTTGCTACATTTGACTATCGCCAGCTTCGTCATTTATTTTCACTTGCATACTTTACCTATTAGACATCTCTTAGACATAGGTCATTATTTTCAGCCGTTATGTATATGTAACTGAATTCAACTATACTACGCCGCGATGCATGAATTTTTTATGATTGTATCTTTATATGAAGTATCATTGAGTCAGCTGTCTTTTATTTAGTTTTTATCACAATGCAGTAAGAAAACATTGAATGGTTAAGTTTGATATCTTCACTTGGGTCATAAAAAGACCATTTACATGTTTTAAATTTGCCTGTATTTGCCGCTGTATACCTGTTGTAATTTTCCTAGCATTTCTGTAAGCTTTTCATCTGTAATCGAATTATATCTTGACGACACGAGCAGTTAGCAATCATCCAGAGTGGCTGCAATTCTGGAACCATACTTCGTTTTCACTCCCATTATTACTTTTATATCGTATCTCCTGTGTATCTCGAGATCTTAACTCTCTGAGCCGGTGGGAAACTGCTGTCTTCAGATATCTTGTTAAGACGGTCTGCTAACACTTTGTAACACACATTCATCGCGCATTATTTTTCATGTATTATTCAGCTGGAAAGACAAAATATGCATTTTTTATGTGGGACTATACATGTGATATATTTCGCTAGTCGACTGTTATACTCGAATTTCTGGGATGGCTTATCCCGCAATATATACTCTCGCAAGCTAGCATTGCGTTCAATTGATCAATATATTGAATTTCATTTACCCGTATAAAATTAAAAAAATGCATATTGTGTAGAAGAAAAGTGTTATGTTAATTTGCTTATCATTTCGGGAGCTTTTCATAGTTGCGTAGAAAGAACGAGTATTGAAGGTCATGCACGTTACGCTTCTACCAGACATAAGGCAGCCTTGAGCTGAAGAGCGAGCAGAGAAAAACATGCGAATGTACTGCGTTAGTTCCTAAAGAAATATTGCAGAAAGAAGAAAACTGTGCATTTTATTTAATGCTGTATACTCGCTTGTCTTATTTCTAGCTTGAATAAACTTTCAAAGTCATCATGCGAGATGATAGTTCATTTCTTATGTCGTGTTGCACTCTCGAGTTGATGAGTGAGTAGAGAAAGTCGCGTGAATGTAATGTTTTAACAGACGCAATGCGTTTCTCTCTATAGAAGAACGTACATCAAAAGTATTGTGAATGTGCACACGAGAAGACGTTTGTGTAGAGAACGCCGTGTGAATGTATGCACAAGGAGAATGGGTATAGAAAGTCGTGTGAATGTAAGCACGAGAAGAAAGGGTAGGTAAGCCGTGTGAATGCAACTACAAGACGAGTGCGTAGAGAAAGTCATGTGAATATAATGTTTATAACAGCCGAAATCCGTTTCTCTCTCGAGAAGAACGAAGAGGCGTGGATAGAAAAAGTCGTGTGAATGTAAGCAAAGAAGAGTGGCTACAGAAAGTCTTGTGAATGTAACAAGGAGAATTAGCACTTAAATAAATATTTCAGATATGACACTCGAAACCATAAGACGAAGAACCCTTTCGCTTGTTTTTAGAAATATTTTCCATTTGTTTTTATAAATACTTTTTCCGTTTGGTTTTAGAAATATTTTTCCGTTTGTTTTTAGAATTTTTTTCTGGCTATTATTCGTATAAAACTCGAAATTTGTTTTTCGACATTCAAGCTTTTCTTTTATAATAAGCACTAAGATTTAGAAAAATGTAGCTTTTATTTTAAGGACCTACACCATATCACGGGCTTTTTTGTAAACAGTTGAAAGTTAGATGGTAGAAATTCGATTTTACTATGATTTTTTTAACCCTAATAAATGAAGATATGCAATTAATGCAACTTTAGTGTCATTATTTCACTTAAAGAGGTTAGATGTTAAATACCCGAGAGAAGCATTATATACGCAATATAATACACTGGTGTGCAAAACCTAAGGATGAGTTGGGTAACATAACAAATGAACTACTTGGTGGAAGTAGATGAAGGTGCGCGAGCATGTTGCCAGAGGTCTCTCACACGCACACAGAAAGCTGAACGTCACATGGCGTGTGTGTAGCGAGCCTTTAGTGCCAAATGTGTCTGGTCCAGCAACACGGGGCATTTGACGAAACAGGACAAGACGGTGTGTGGCAATTAGCGAGCTGTTACGGTGCATTGTAGTGGTATTCTTCATTGCAACATGGCCCGTACACACCGTTTGGATGACTTCACACGGAGAAGAATCATCGGAAAACTAGAAGAAGGGCGAAGTGTAACGAATGTTGCTCAGGAATTTGGAAATGCTCACAGCATTGTTTCATGTGCACTGCTGTCCCAAGGAGAGGTGGTGGTCGACCAAACTCAACTACAGCAGCAGATGGCCGCTACATTGTGCAACAGGCAAGAAGGAATCCACGCCAAACAGCGGATACAATTACAACCATATTTAACAGGATAGATAGGCATGCAATCTCACGATACGCACTGGCACAGCGACTACACAGAGGTGGTCTTTTTGTCCGACGCCCAGTGACATCCGCACACCGGCGGCACCATTTGCGATGGTCCCAAGAGTATAAAAATTGGATCAACGAGGAATGGGGTCTCATGCTCTTCTTAAATGAGAAAAGATTCAGTATAAGTGGTGATTCTCGACGTACTCTCATCTGGCTAGAGGTGGGAACACGTAATGAACCCAGGAACATCCTTGAACATAATCGTTTTGGTAGTCTGGGTGTTATGGTTTAGGGAGGCATAATGTTGCATGGGTCCACCGACCTCTAAATCTTTGAACACGGTACGCTCATTGGTACGTTAAGGTGATACTGTACTCCTTCCCCATGTGCGTCTTTTCAGGGGTGCAGTCGGCCCTGGCTTCATTTTTATGGATGACAGTGCGAGACCGCATCGAAGGTGGAGGATCTCTTGGAACGAGAGGATATTGGGCGAATGGACTGATCTGCCCGTTCCCCCGATTTAAATCCCATCGAACACGTGTGGAATGCTTTGGGGAGACGTATTAACTACATCCACATGCACCAACGACCATCCAACAGTTTTCAACAGCGATGGTGGAGGAATGGAACGCCCTACCATAAGAACTGCTTATCAATCTTGTGTCCAGCATGAGAGCACGATGCAGAGCATGCATTACTGTCCGTGGAAATCATATACCCTTTTAAACACCATGTATCTGTTTCTGTAAATCTAGAGAGCCATCATATGTCGTATTGACTTTAGTGTAGCTTATGGTCTATGAATAAAAGTGGCATTTCTGTTTTTCTCATTGTATATTTCGTTTAGTTTCCTACTGTAGCATGCCGTAGCAGTTCTCTCTATGTATGATTCAAGTTTCATCGAGTTAGGTTACTTGGCAGTGTCACAGCATGCGAAGATTACTTTCGTCCTTGTGTTTTGCACACCAGTGTATTTCATTAATTTGTAACGTGTATATTGAACTTAAAACGCTTAATGTAAATGCAAAAAAATAATGCACTTTATGAATGAATAGAAAAACTTTAGTTTTCTCGAGCAAATTATATATAATATTTTCAAATGGAGTTGAAATTCTTTTGTATGGTTTCAGGAAGAAATATGCTACGCACGCACATTTTTCAATTAATGTATCGTTTAAAAAATAAAATACGCTGTTAATAGAATGTCACTGCATTGAAAGATGTAA